>JACEFZ010014901.1:770000-1393051 GCA_014155875.1 Cepaea nemoralis | reverse complement strand
ACGTTACAACAATAAATGGCAGTTTGCTTTCTTGCTAAATGAACAAATGTGGAAACATTTATATGAGTTTTGTACAGTTGAAAGCTACAGCAAATAAAACTTGTATTAAAATTCAAACTAATGAGATGCTTTAAGTTTACCTTAATTTAAAGATACAAAAGTTAAATACTTTTGCTGGCAGTTTCCTATCTACTGACGTTATTTAATCATGTTTGCAACTAAAAACTTCTATATTGTATTAATGTCAACGAAATTAGCACCCCATGCCCAGTTATACCTGCCAGTCTGAGGAACAAACATTCTATAACATTAATCCAGTCCAGACACAATTAGGAGCGTGCCATGATGTCTGCTAGCAGTAACGGTGTCACAACATGAGTAGGCAGAATTTTCAGTAGCTGCCTGACGCTGTTCGTGAGTAAGGGTGTGACCTAGCCTGACCGCGGGATGAACCTCTTGTTGGGGCAGGAGCTGCTTTCCCCCCAACTTGACCAGCTGTCACCATAGTCATAACCTGAATAAGCATCGTAACCTGCAGCACAGCCTGGGTTAGGACCGCTGTTGTCATAATATGATGCATCTTGCCCATAGCCTTCATCGTATGATGTGTCATAACCAGATCCATAACCCTGAGTGTTGTACCCCTCGTATGCAGCGAAGAGTGTTGAGGGGATACATAGAGCCTGTTCTTTTGTATGGATGTGAAACTTGGACAATGAGCAGTCAAGCTGAAAAGCATCTGATGGCTGCAGAAATTTGGTTTCTGAGGAAAATGCAAAGAATACCATGGACAGACAGAAAAACCAATGACCAAGTACTACAGGAGACAAATGAACATCGTAAACTGATTAGAGAAATTAGAAGTAGACAGTCAAAATTTTTTGGACATGTTATGAGAAGAAATGGATTGGAGAACTTTGTGATAACTGGCAAGATCGAGGGGAACAGACCAAGAAGAAGACCGAGAGGAAAATACCTGGATGGCTTGGCCACATGGCATGGACGAGAGAGGAACACTGAGCTGATCCACGACATTGGTGATCGAGTGAAATGGCGAGTCATGACCGCCCACGCTTTCCGGCATGGCACATGATTGATTGATTGATTGATGCAGCTGGCGGTGCGCCAGCCAGAAATCCCCGACCGGCAGGATATATCAATTTAATAATTTATGCGTTGTGAAGAGAACAGAAAACACTTCGTCCATTGGGGGGACAGTCGTTAACATCGTGCACGGAGCTTGCAGTGTTGAAACATTGTATATATTGCATTAACAAGTACATTTTATTCACTTTTAGCAGTAACAGTATGTGAAACTTTAGGATGTTAAATTATTGTGTTAACTGTGAAGAAGCGGTGTCATTATAATTAAATATTTAACAATTAATGCAACTAATTCCTTCTGTAGAAAAAATGTTGGCGAGTTATGTCTCCCTCGCAAACAATGAAATGAATATTATGTTCCCATGAAAAAGAGGTATTTGTTTCCCATTAAATTTCTCTTACCAAGTGCACAGGCCGTCGAGAGCATGCACGATAGCTAATGGTTAGCCCTTAGATCGTGTAATTGAGTCCCCACTACTGCTCCCGGGTTGATTCAGCCGAAACTAAGCACCATGAAATGTTCTGGTAAGTAAAGGCGAAGTATACGCTATTGACCACATCATCCATTGAGTGCCAATTGTTTCACAAAAATATGGCACTGCCAGCTGAAGGGAATGACATACACACCTAACTAGTACCAGATGAGGAGCTTCGGATTTTAATGTTGTATATACTCCTGTAGCGAAACGCAAGTGGGTCTTAGAGGGACAACACAGTAACCACTCTGTCCCACCCCGTCTCGGTGGCTAGTCCACATTTTAAAGCGGGTTAGGGGGCATTTCCGAGTAGCCAGTGGATGGTCAGCCTGTCCCTTTCTTTGTCTAGATGTTGTAGAGATATGTCTATCCCTAGACTTGGTAGAGAAAACTTTTTGCCGTGTATCTTGTCATACACGGCTTTCTGAACCTCTGATGACAGGTGAAAGTACCACCTAGTCACCTAGTGGGAACTTCGAACCTATGCAGGTCGACGACTCCCCCAAAAGGTACACCTCCTGGACCAGTTAGGGCACTCATAATAAGTGCAGGTGTTGCTTTCGCAGCCGCCCCGGGACCAGTTATGGAACACACTATCGTTCCGGACTGGTGAAGTAGCTGGACATCGTTGTCATTTATCGAGATCCCGACTTCAGTGAAATTCGAATACATATTGAAATTTGTTGTTTCAGGTAATAACTCCGGGGAAATATCCAGAATATCAAATCCAACGAATATCACCACAAAATCCGGAAAAAATTACACAATGAATTCCAAGAATCTTTATATTAGCATTTAAAAATGGCCTAATTAAATTCCAGACTAAAGAGACACAATTTTTCTTTAGCAATTCTTTGACAACGGTCATCAGAAATACCCAAAGTGGGTGTAACTTTAGAAATGATCCCTAAAAGTATGAAGTGAACCGACGTAGTCCACGTAGTGATATATATATATATATATATATATATATATATATATATATATATATATATATATATATATATATATATATATATATATATATATATATATATATATATATTGCTATTTATGACAACAACTTTTAATGATTTCCAGTAGCAATATTAAGAACACTAACATTAAAATATTACAATAACGTTACAACAATAAATGGCAGTTTGCTTTCTTGCTAAATGAACAAATGTGGAAACATTTATATGAGTTTTGTACAGTTGAAAGCTACAGCAAATAAAACTTGTATTAAAATTCAAACTAATGAGATGCTTTAAGTTTACCTTAATTTAAAGATACAAAAGTTAAATACTTTTGCTGGCAGTTTCCTATCTACTGACGTTATTTAATCATGTTTGCAACTAAAAACTTCTATATTGTATTAATGTCAACGAAATTAGCACCCCATGCCCAGTTATACCTGCCAGTCTGAGGAACAAACATTCTATAGCAAGTGTGCATAACATTAATCCAGTCCAGACACAATTAGGAGCGTGCGATGATGTCTGCTAGCAGTAACGGTGTCACAACATGAGTAGGCAGAATTTTCAGTAGCTGCCTGACGCTGTTCGTGAGTAAGGGTGTGACCTAGCCTGACCGCGGGATGAACCTCTTGTTGGGGCAGGAGCTGCTTTCCCCCCAACTTGACCAGCTGTCACCATAGTCATAACCTGAATAAGCATCGTAACCTGCAGCACAGCCTGGGTTAGGACCGCTGTTGTCATAATATGATGCATCTTGCCCATAGCCTTCATCGTATGATGTGTCATAACCAGATCCATAACCCTGAGTGTTGTACCCCTCGTATGCAGCGAAGAGTGTTGAGGGGATACATAGAGCCTGTTCTTTTGTATGGATGTGAAACTTGGACAATGAGCAGTCAAGCTGAAAAGCATCTGATGGCTGCAGAAATGTGGTTTCTGAGGAAAATGCAAAGAATACCATGGACAGACAGAAAAACCAATGACCAAGTACTACAGGAGACAAATGAACATCGTAAACTGATTAGAGAAATTAGAAGTAGACAGTCAAAATTTTTTGGACATGTTATGAGAAGAAATGGATTGGAGAACTTTGTGATAACTGGCAAGATCGAGGGGAACAGACCAAGAGGAAGACCGAGAGGAAAATACCTGGATGGCTTGGCCACATGGCATGGACGAGAGAGGAACACTGAGCTGATCCACGACATTGGTGATCGAGTGAAATGGCGAGTCATGACCGCCCACGCTTTCCGGCATGGCACATGATTGATTGATTGATTGATGCAGCTGGCGGTGCGCCAGCCAGAAATCCCCGACCGGCAGGATATATCAATTTAATAATTTATGCGTTGTGAAGAGAACAGAAAACACTTCGTCCATTGGGGGGACAGTCGTTAACATCGTGCACGGAGCTTGCAGTGTTG
This sequence comes from Cepaea nemoralis, assembly GCA_014155875.1. Classification (NCBI taxonomy): domain Eukaryota; kingdom Metazoa; phylum Mollusca; class Gastropoda; order Stylommatophora; family Helicidae; genus Cepaea; species Cepaea nemoralis. The sequence continues at coordinate 1,389,088 of JACEFZ010014901.1, read as the reverse complement.
AAACATTGTATATATTGCATTAACAAGTACATTTTATTCACTTTTAGCAGTAACAGTATGTGAAACTTTAGGATGTTAACTTATTGTGTTAACTGTGAAGAAGCAGTGTCATTATAATTATATATTTAACAATTAATGCAACTAATTCCTTCTGTAGAAAAAATGTTGGCGAGTTATGCCCCTCGCAAACAATGAAATGAATATATTATGTTCCCATGAAAAAGAGGTATTTGTTTCCCATTAAATTTCTCTTACCAAGTGCACAGGCCGTCGAGAGCATGCACGATAGCTAATGGTTAGCCCTTAGATCGTGTAATTGAGTCCCCACTACTGCTCCCGGGTTGATTCAGCCGAAACTAAGCACCATGAAATGTTCTGGTAAGTAAAGGCGAAGTATACGCTATTGACCACATCATCCATTGAGTGCCAATTGTTTCACAAAAATATGGCACTGCCAGCTGAAGGGAATGACATACACACCTAACTAGTACCAGATGAGGAGCTTCGGATTTTAATGTTGTATATACTCCTGTAGCGAAACGCAAGTGGGTCTTAGAGGGACAACACAGTACCCACTCTGTCCCACCCCGTCTCGGTGGCTAGTCCACATTTTAAAGCGGGTTAGGGGGGATTTCCGAGTAGCCAGTGGATGGTCAGCCTGTCCCTTTCTTTGTCTAGATGTTGTAGAGATATGTCTATCCCTAGACTTGGTAGAGAAAACTTTTTGCCGTGTATCTTGTCATACACGGCTTTCTGAACCTCTGATGACAGGTCAAAGTACCACCTAGTGGGAACTTCGAACCTATGCTGGTCGACGACTCCCCCAAAAGGTACACCTCCTGGACCAGTTAGGGCACTCATAATAAGTGCAGGTGTTGCTTTCGCAGCCGCCCCGGGACCAGTTATGGAACACACTATCGTTCCGGACTGGTGAAGTAGCTGGACATCGTAGTCATTTATCGAGATCCCGACTTCAGTGATATTCGAATACATATTGAAATTTGTTGTTTCAGGTAATAACTCCGGGGAAATATCCAGAATATCAAATCCAACGAATATCACCACAAAATCCGGAAAAAATTACACAATGAATTCCAAGAATCTTTATATTAGCATTTAAAAATGGCCTAATTAAATTCCAGACTAAAGAGACACAATTTCTCTTTAGCAATTCTTTGACAACGGTCATCAGAAATACCCAAAGTGGGTGTAACTTTAGAAATGATCCCTAAAAGTATGAAGTGAACCGACGTAGTCCAACGTAGTGATATATATATATATATATATATATATATATATATATATATATATATATATATATATATATATATATATATATATATATTATATATATATATATATATACATGCTATTTATGACAACAACTGTTAATGATTTCCAGTAGCAATATTAAGAACACTTACATTAAAATATTACAATAACGTTACAACAATAAATGGCAGTTTGCTTTCTTGCTAAATGAACAAATGTGGAAACATTTATATGAGTTTTGTACAGTTGAAAGCTACAGCAAATAAAACTTGTATTAAAATTCAAACTAATGAGATGCTTTAAGTTTACCTTAATTTAAAGATACAAAAGTTAAATATTTTTGCTGGCAGTTTCCTATCTACTGACGTTATTTAATCATGTTTGCAACTAAAAACTTCTATATTGTATTAATGTCAACGAAATTAGCACCCCATGCCCAGTTATACCTGCCAGTCTGAGGAACAAACATTCTATAGCAAGTGTGCATAACATTAATCCAGTCCAGACACAATTAGGAGCGTGCGATGATGTCTGCTAGCAGTAACGGTGTCACAACATGAGTAGGCAGAATTTTCAGTAGCTGCCTGACGCTGTTCGTGAGTAAGGGTGTGACCTAGCCTGACCGCGGGATGAACCTCTTGTTGGGGCAGGAGCTGCTTTCCCCCCAACTTGACCAGCTGTCACCATAGTCATAACCTGAATAAGCATCGTAACCTGCAGCACAGCCTGGGTTAGGACCGCTGTTGTCATAATATGATGCATCTTGCCCATAGCCTTCATCGTATGATGTGTCATAACCAGATCCATAACCCTGAGTGTTGTACCCCTCGTATGCAGCGAAGAGTGTTGAGGGGATACATAGAGCCTGTTCTTTTGTATGGATGTGAAACTTGGACAATGAGCAGTCAAGCAAAGCATCTGATGGCTGCAGAAATGTGGTTTCTGAGGAAAATGCAAAGAATACCATGGACAGACAGAAAAACCAATGACCAAGTACTACAGGAGACAAATGAACATCGTAAACTGATTAGAGAAATTAGAAGTAGACAGTCAAAATTTTTGGACATGTTATGAGAAGAAATGGATTGGAGAACTTTGTGATAACTGGCAAGATCGAGGGGAACAGACCAAGAGGAAGACCGAGAGGAAAATACCTGGATGGCTTGGCCACATGGCATGGACGAGAGAGGAACACTGAGCTGATCCACGACATTGGTGATCGAGTGAAATGGCGAGTCATGACCGCCCACGCTTTCCGGCATGGCACATGATTGATTGATTGATTGATGCAGCTGGCGGTGCGCCAGCCAGAAATCCCCGACCGGCAGGATATATCAATTTAATAATTTATTGCGTTGTGAAGAGAACAGAAAACACTTCGTCCATTGGGGGGACAGTCGTTAACATCGTGCACGGAGCTTGCAGTGTTGAAACATTGTATATATTGCATTAACAAGTACATTTTATTCACTTTTAGCAGTAACAGTATGTGAAACTTAGGATGTTAACTTATTGTGTTAACTGTGAAGAAGCAGTGTCATTATAATTATATATTTAACAATTAATGCAACTAATTCCTTCTGTAGAAAAAATGTTGGCGAGTTATGTCCCTCGCAAACAATGAAATGAATATATTATGTTCCCATGAAAAAGAGGTATTTGTTTCCCATTAAATTTCTCTTACCAAGTGCACAGGCCGTCGAGAGCATGCACGATAGCTAATGGTTAGCCCTTAGATCGTGTAATTGAGTCCCCACTACTGCTCCCGGGTTGATTCAGCCGAAACTAAGCACCATGAAATGTTCTGGTAAGTAAAGGCGAAGTATACGCTATTGACCACATCATCCATTGAGTGCCAATTGTTTCACAAAAAATATGGCACTGCCAGCTGAAGGGAATGACATACACACCTAACTAGTACCAGATGAGGAGCTTCGGATTTTAATGTTGTATATACTCCTGTAGCGAAACGCAAGTGGGTCTTAGAGGGACAACACAGTACCCACTCTGTCCCACCCCGTCTCGGTGGCTAGTCCACATTTTAAAGCGGGTTAGGGGGGATTTCCGAGTAGCCAGTGGATGGTCAGCCTGTCCCTTTCTTTGTCTAGATGTTGTAGAGATATGTCTATCCCTAGACTTGGTAGAGAAAACTTTTTGCCGTGTATCTTGTCATACACGGCTTTCTGAACCTCTGATGACAGGTGAAAGTACCACCTAGTGGGAACTTCGAACCTATGCTGGTCGACGACTCCCCCAAAAGGTACACCTCCTGGACCAGTTAGGGCACTCATAATAAGTGCAGGTGTTGCTTTCGCAGCCGCCCCGGGACCAGTTATGGAACACACTATCGTTCCGGACTGGTGAAGTAGCTGGACATCGTAGTCATTTATCGAGATCCCGACTTCAGTGATATTCGAATACATATTGAAATTTGTTGTTTCAGGTAATAACTCCGGGGAAATATCCAGAATATCAAATCCAACGAATATCACCACAAAATCCGGAAAAAATTACACAATGAATTCCAAGAATCTTTATATTAGCATTTAAAAATGGCCTAATTAAATTCCAGACTAAGAGACACAATTTCTCTTTAGCAATTCTTTGACAACGGTCATCAGAAATACCCAAAGTGGGTGTAACTTTAGAAATGATCCCTAAAAGTATGAAGTGAACCGACGTAGTCCACGTAGTGATATATATATATATATATATATATATATATATATATATATATATATATATATAGATATATATATATATATATATATATATATATATATATATATATATATATATATATATTTGCTATTTATAACAACAACTTTTAATGATTTCCAGTAGCAATATTAAGAACACTAACATTAAAATATTACAATAACGTTACAACAATAAATGGCAGTTTGCTTTCTTGCTAAATGAACAAATGTGGAAACATTTATATGAGTTTTGTACAGTTGAAAGCTACAGCAAATAAAACTTGTATTAAAATTCAAACTAATGAGATGCTTTAAGTTTACCTTAATTTAAAGATACAAAAGTTAAATACTTTTGCTGGCAGTTTCCTATCTACTGACGTTATTTAATCATGTTTGCAACTAAAAACTTCTATATTGTATTAATGTCAACGAAATTAGCACCCCATGCCCAGTTATACCTGCCAGTCTGAGGAACAAACATTCTATAGCAAGTGTGCATAACATTAATCCAGTCCAGACACAATTAGGAGCGTGCCATGATGTCTGCTATCAGTAACGGTGTCACAACATGAGTAGGCAGAATTTTCAGTAGCTGCCTGACGCTGTTCGTGAGTAAAGGTGTGACCTAGCCTGACCGCGGGATGAACCTCTTGTTGGGGCAGGAGCTGCTTTCCTCCCACTTGACCAGCTGTCACCATAGTCATAACCTGAATAAGCATCGTACCTGCAGCACAGCCTGGGTTAGGACCGCTATTGTCATAATATGATGCATCTTGCCCATAGCCTTCATCGTATGTTGTGTCATAACCAGATCCATAAATCTGGGTGTTGTACCCACGTAGGCACATGTGAAACAGAAATAACTCTTGTATGCTTATTTGTTTGTGATATGTTGGAGACGAGTGATTATTGTCTGCATGTTGTTTGCTAACTGATGGGTGTACTAAGGTTTTTAATGTCAGCGGATGTGAGCAACTTCTATAGCTGAAAATGCATGAGTTTTAAAATTTAAAAAAAAATAAAATCAATAACAACACTGTCTATTATTATTATTATTATTATTATTATTATTATTATTATTATTATTGTTGTATTTGTTGTTGTTGTTGTTGTTGTTGTTGTTGTTGTTGTTGTTGTTGTTGTTGTTGTTGTTGTCAAAAATAATATTGTGATTATTATTATTGTATTATGATTATTATTGTGATGATGATGATTGTTATTATTGTGATTGTCATTGTTATTATTATGAAGGTCAGTACCAGCACATAAAGGTTGAGAAAAAGGGAGCAAAGAAGAACGTGGTGCTCCTTCAGTTTGACAGAGCCGAGACCAGGAATGCTCTCAGTGACGCTCTTATGCTTGAAGTCAAGACTGCCCTTGGCGATGCAGAAGCTGACAAAGATGTCGGTGCCGTAGTAGTCACGGGAAGCGAGACAGTTTTTTCAGGTTGGTTTTATTTGTGTGTAGTTTTTTTTTTTTTTCAAGAGAGATATTGAGTATTGTCCGTTGGAAGCTTTATACTAACATTCTGATTGCGACGGCTAAATCTCTGTTGCTATTTATGTGTACACTCACATGCGTATATAATGCTAATTTAACAATCATAATTAAACATGGCCGGACTGCCTGGCGAAGGGGGTTAACGACTTTCTCCGTAATCCCGTATAGCCACGTAGGGGAACACAGCTGCGCGAGATTCGGTAGCGGATCGCGTCGCGTTGGTTACTTACAGGGGTATGTGAGCCGGTCCCTCAGAAAGCAATGGCAAACTACTGAGTAATCTTGCCAAGACATCAACAACAGCGGTAAAATGCTGGTGTTGACAGCGATGTCCTGTAAAATATGATATGCGAAGAAAAATAATGAATCTCTCTCTCTCTCTCTCTCTCTCTCTCTCTCTCTCTCTCTCTCTCTCTCTCTCTCTCTCTCTCTCTCTCTCTCTCTCTCTCTCTCTCTCTCTCTCTCTCTCTCTCTCTCTCTCTCTCTCTCTCTCTCTCTTCTCTCTCTCTCTCTTCTCTCTCTTCTCTCTCTTCTCTCTCTTCTCTCTCTCTCTCTTCTCTCTCTCTCTCTCTCTCTCTCTCTCTCTCTCTCTCTCTCTCACACACACACACAGACACACACGACGGATAGTTGTTGGTTATAGTCTCAAGTTTCGCGACAGTAGGCAGAGGATCTCTTTATCGAGACATTGGCTACGGTCACCGGCCTGTATGGTCACTGATAGGAAGGAAAGCTATGGCAAACTACGTTCTTTAAATTGGCCTAGTTTATCATGATTTAACGCGGAGCTGATCCACGACTCTGGTGATCGAGTAAAATGGCGAATCATCACCGCCCGCCATTATCGGCATGGCACACGATGGATGGATGGATTGTTCGTTATATTGTCTTCATTGCTTCCATGACTGGTTATAATGTAAATGCTTCCATGACTGGTTATAATGTAAATGCTTCCATTAAACCACAAGGTCGTGACTAGTGATCATCATTATATGCCACACGGGGCCGTGGAGACGATCATATGTTCGCTCGCTTTGAACTTAAGCGTAGTTCACACACGTGATACTATCTCTAATACACGTGACTGATTTTTGCGTGTGGATAAGCTTTCCCTGTTACCAGTGTCCCTCGCCATCAGGCGAACCCACTCCGACTTAGAGGTACATGTAATTAACGTCTCCAAGTCCAGGACGAGAAGTCAACAATTTAGTCCGACAGATGTAGGGGTTGAACCCACTACCTCAGCATCACCGGATGTTTAAGAACGATCATTCTTATCAATTTGGCCATGTCCTGTGTGCTATATAAGTCACAAAGTTAGTTGCATATCCTTTACAGGACGTTGCAGTCAACCATAACATTTATTGGCTCTTCGTGATTACTTGGCTAGTTTACGTTCATTAGTTTGCCGTTGCTTTCTGAACGCGTTTTACAAAAAAAGTTAAAGACCCTTTTACACCCTTAGTGCGAATTTGGCGTACAGCGCTAAACTCATATTTTATAGACACATCCGCATGGATAGACAGAAAAACCAATGCCCTCAAGAAAAAAATGAAGATCGCAAACTGATTAGAGACATTAGACGTAGATAGACACATTTTTGGGGGCATGTTATGAGAAGAAATGACTTGGAGAACTTGGTGACAACTGGCTAGATCGAAGGGAAGAGACCAAGGGGAAGACCGAGAGGTAAATACCTGGATGGCTTGGTCACGTGGCATGATCGAGACAGGAACACGGAGCTGATCCACGACTCTGGTGATCGAGTGAGGTGGCAAAACATGACCGCCCACGCTTATCGGCATGGCACATGATGGATGGATGGATGGATGGCACTCAGTGGGTAATGGGGTCAGTATCACGCTGGGCGCTTCTACTTCCCCAGACATTCTTCATACCCAGTTTAGGCTGGCTCCACCCGGGAGCCCAGGTCAAATGTTATTTTTTTTTTTTTTAAATGAATTTGCCCAGCTGCGAGTAGAACCCACGAACATCGTGTCGGCAGGCTAGTCCAGAATGTCGGCGAATGTCCAGACACTGAGCTACCGAGCCCCCTCATTCCTCTAGGTTCCATCCCAAATACCACCAAGAAACTCCCTGGTCCAAATAACATCTATTTGAACACTTGTTGAACCCACAAGGAGCTAACTCGACTTCTTCATTATCATCATGTATCATGTCCGTTACGGAACGTCGTTCAGCCGTTCTTAACACGATTCGTCGAAGAATGCTTGATCTATTACCATTTCTCTACAAGCATGACCCCTCATGCAACCTCATGCCCAAGCTGTCTACAATGTCTCGTGTCCATCTTCATGCCCACTGACCTCGTCACTTTTCACAGGAACCACACCTTCCTTCTACCACTGTTCTTACCAAGCCGTTGCGACAATTAATATGGCCAAAGTAGCTCAGTTTCCAAATCACGACGCTGTTTCTGAGCCAGTTTTCTTCGATATTCAGATCTTGTAGAATGTCAGTATTTTTCGTCTACTTGTTTCGTGATATTCTAAGAACTTTTCTCAACAGCAACCATTTTCTTTTTTAGTGGTTAGTGATTGCGAAATGGTCCTTGATTTACTTCCGTATGTTGGCACAGGACAGATGCATGTTCTCAATAATTGTATTTTAACTTCTTTGCTGATGTTGTGACACTAGTCCTTAATGTGTCAACTCGTACATTGTAGACTGGCAAGTCTACGTCTGATTTACTTTGATAGCGTCTCTTGTTGCGTGTGGATCCGAGACATTCGAAGTTTGTGACATGTTCCTTGTCTTCATGGTTGAGTGTGATCATTGGTTGGATTGTAGTTTTGTCCGTGGATATTGTTCTTGTGTTTGTTGTTTTTCTTCGGGGAGGAGGGGGGTGGGGGGGCTGAGTGGTCTCTAGGTATGGTGTCGAGTGCTGGAGGTCCCGGGTTTAAGCCCCGAAGAGGGCCGGGATTTTTTCACGTGGACTACTTATAAAAATGTCCCCTTGTCTCTGGGTGGTGAGATCGGACTCCCGTGTGTATTGTTGCGCACGTAAAAAATCCCTTGACAGTTGGAAATCGGAAAAGAGTAGCCTAACGGCTTTGCCCGGGAAAATTTTCGAGTTGAAAATCTACCCAAAGTATTTCAGGTACCTCGCCGGTGCTACGGAGTTTGTGCACTGAGCTGACATTCTCCGGGCTCAGGCTTGAGTTAGGAGTATAACGGAGCACTTGTGGGTTACACCCGTGTGCCGTGATGTTGATCCATAGACTAAACTAAATTAAAATTGTTGTTATTATTATTATTATAGCTATTATTATTATTATTATTATTATTATTATTATTATTATTATTATTTAAGTTCAGAAACAGATTTTGATTATCATCTTTTCTGTTGACATTCAGAATCGCCTTTTCTAATCCTTTAGCACACTGGTTCTCAACCGGTGGGGAATTCCACCCCAAGAGGGGAATTTTAGGGTTTCCAGGGGGAATTACGGTTATTTCAAGATCATGTTAATTCAAGAACCGATTACTTGAAATTGTGTTTCCCTCCATACTTTACGGTTCTATACTTCTCACCCGTCTGAAATTCGTTTTTTAACGTACGTAGACCCGCAAACCACGTTTTATGTAGACGTCTAGACTTGTTCTAGTATGTGTTATTAAATTTAGCTTCCAGTTTTACGTATACTGTGTACGGGTGGGGTAGGGAGAATTTATAGGGAGGAACTACGAAAGGGGCAAGGGGAATGACGTTCTGAACATATGGTGAAGAGTGCGTGGGCCAAAAAAGGTTGAGTACCACTGCCTTAGCGCTATTTGAGAGGAGGACCGTGTTCTCTGCATATTTAAGTTTTGAAATTAATTTCCATGAATTGTCCTTCTTCTCATGTAAAATCTGTATTTCTAACAATTCTCTGCTCTGCTCTCTGTCTCTCTCTCTCTCTCTCTCTCTCTCTCTCTCTCTCTCTCTCTCTCTCTCTCTCTCTCTCTCTCTCTCTCTCTCTCTCTCTCTCTCTCTCTCTCTCTCACTTTCTCTCTCTCTCTCTCTCTTTCTCTCTCTCTCCCCCCCCCCCCCCATTTGCATAATGTATAGCTGGATTCCGGTAAAATTGCGACGGAATAATTGTGTTTTTGCAGGACTCTTTTGTGTGTTTCTGAGGAGGATATGATGTTTTTCGTAACCGTTTTAGGAATGTTTTTCACAAGAAGCCAGGAAGGCAGGTGGTGGACGTAATTTTAAAGCCGGCCGACATATAGTTGTGGTCTCAAGTTTCGCGACGATAGGCAGAAGATATCTTTAACGGGACAATGGCTACGGCCACCGACCAGTATGGTCACTGCCAGAAAGAAAAGCAACGGCAAACTACCTTCTTTAAAGATGCCTAGTTTATCATGATTCGTCAAATCACAGAACATCACAAGAAAAGGATAGCAACACTAAAATTGGCAAATTTGGAATGTTCGTACTTTAAGTACAAATGGAAAATTGGATAACATCAAACAAGAAATGGGAAAAGAGAATATTAATATATTAGGAATGTGTGAGACGAGGTGGAAAGGGACAGGGATTAAGAAGGCGAAGGTTTTTAAAATTATATATTCTGGAGGAGACGAAAGGCAAAGAGGTGTAGCCATTATTTTGATTATGAAAACATCAAAATCTGTTAAAGGATATTTGGCAGTGTCAGGCAGAGTTCTTTTGGTAAAATTAATCGGCAGATCTTTTAATATAAACTTCATTCAAATACTGGTGCCAGGTCTTAGTCAGATATGACTGAGTTACCGTATGACAGTAGACGATACTACCTGCTTTCTCTTAGCGCCGAATGTTGGGCGGCGCTCATCAAACCCGACACCCCAATTTGTGTCAACGGTTTGGAGCGGAGAGTGCACTGGGAGGGTACAAGCCTAACCCTGGTGGAGGAAATGCAACCTAAGGACTAAATTTCATGGCAGACCAGACCAGGCCCTAAGCCTTGGTCGGCAACTGGTCTAGGATGGAAGCTCCGACAGGTGGACAGTTAGAGTATTGCTTTGCTGATCCGGCAGCTTCTGCAGCTTGTCTTATTCCAGACGTATCGGTGTTACCTTTCCTCTGGAGTACATTAGACAGGCTGTGAGAGGGATCATGCTGCATGTGCAACACATGGTCTCTGAATTCAGCCCAGGCTTTGTGTTATGGAGAGATATAACTCCATTTTACAAACTATCGTCTGTCAAGATAGGAAGGTGCCAGTCAGTCATTAAATATATGCTTCAACAGGAGACAGCAGTGAAGATAGTGTAGAGTAATATTATAATGCCATAGAGAATGCTTTGAAGGAATGTAAACATTCAGAAATAAACATCATAATGGGTGACTTCAATACAAAATTGGAAATCATGGTGATGGATACACAATAGGTAAACATCGTTTGGGAGAACGAAACGAAAGAAGATACAGACTTGTTGAATGAGCTAAAGAGCATGAACTGAATGTTGGAAATACCTGGTTTATGCAACATCCAAGAATAGTATGGACATGGAGTAGTCCTGACAGAGGGATTAAAAACTAGATTGATTACATCCTTATTAGCAGAAGGCTTCGAAAGGAGTTAAAAGTCGCAAAAACACTCTCAAATGCAGACTGTTACAGTGATCACAGATCAATTACAAGCACATTGATAGTTAAAGTTAAAGAAAGTCAAGTAAGTATATACAAAGAAACACTAAATATGATCTGTGTACATTGACAAATGTACAAGGAAATACAAGACAACTTTAACAAAGAAGTAAAGAACAGATCTGATATATTGTCTGATCTAGAGATCTTATTTCAAGATGTGGATGACCAATGGGAAATGTTGAAGAATTCAACCAGTTTGGCTGCAGAAACAACTTTTTTTTTCGCATATCCTATTATAGGACATCGCTGTCAACACCACCAGCATTTTACCGCTGGTGTTTAATTGTTTATTTCTTGGGCAAGACTAAGCTCAGTAGTTTGCCATTGCTTTCTGAGCGGCTGGCTCACATATACCGTTAGTAACGGGCAAGGCGAGAACCGCTACCGATTCTCGCACAGCTGCGTTTGCCCACGTGAATAAACGGGATTACGGAGAAAGTCGCTAACGCCTAAGGCAGGGAGACAGGCGCAGAAACAACTATACCAACATTTTAAAAGAAAATAGGTCGTAAAAATGGATGAATGAAGACGTTTTACGACTAATGGAAACAAGAAGATACATCAAAAATACATGTAATCCTGAAAAATATGAAGAGATTCACAGAAGTCAGAGCATTCATTATGTAAAGAGAAAAAAGAAGAACGGCTTGAGAAAAACTGCATAGAAATTGAAAACAACACAACAATACAAAAAAAACAAATTAATGCACAAAAGAATTATTGAGCTTACTAATAAAAAAACATCTACATTAATAGGCTGCCTGAAAACAAAAGATGGACAAATCATAATAGAAAAATATCAGATTTTACATGCATGGTCAGATTATGCAGAAAAACATTTATGATGATACGAGAGAAGAGCAGTATGATATTCGGAATAATAATGAAGGACCATCAGTTTTGACGACAGAAGTTCAGAATGCTCTTAACCATATCAAACGTGGCAAGACCCCGGGTCCAGACAACATCACAACATAAATGATTATTGCCTTAGAAGAATATGGAATAGATCAAGTCAACAGACTGCTGAACACAATATATGACATTGGAGATATACCTCATGAATTATGTAAATTCCGAAGAAATCAGGAGTTTTGGAATTTGATCAACATCGAACAATTAGTATAATGAGCCACATCACGAAGATTTTGCTAAGAATCATCATGCAAAGAGTTACGAAAAAATTACAACCTGAAATAGGAAAAGAACAATGTGGGTTTGCTGTGTATATGCTAAGAACATTAATTGAACGCTCTATAGAAGTAAAGCAAGACAAACATCTTTGCTTTATTGACTCCACAAAGGCTTTCAATAAAGTAAGACATATCAATATGATGAAAATGCTCGCAGATCTACAAATTGATGGGAACGACATTTTTTTTTTTTTTTTTTTTTGGCATATCCTTTACAGGACATCGCTGTCAACACCAGCATCTTTCAGCTGTATGTTGATTTCTTGGCAAGATTACGCTCAGTAGTTTGCCATTGCTTTCTGGGCGACCGGCTCACATACCCCGTAAGTTACCGATATGCGATTCGAACCACTGCTGATTCTCACCGTCATCACGTTAACCGACGAGAGTATACGAGATTACGGAGAAAAGTCATAACCTCTAAGCCACGAAGCCGGCATGGGAAAGACATTAGACTTGTAAAAACACATATATTACATATATTATTGCACACAATTAACAACTAGGGTTAGAATTAAATTGTAAGAAGATACAGATTATGGTCGTCACAAGGAAGAAGGAAATACCACAATGTAATGTACAAGTAAATGGGAATATTCTTAAACAAGTGAATAGGCACAGTTATCTTGGAAATGTCCTAACAGCTAATTGGAGATGCCTTGAAGAGATTAGAACAAGTATTGCCATGGCGAAGGTAGCCTTTTGCAAGATGGAAAACACAACGACCAATAAAAAGATGTCATTTGCAACAAGAAAAAGAGTGTTGATGTGCTACATAGAACCTGCACTTTTGTATGGATGTGAAGCATGCAGCCAAGCTGAAAAACATCTGATGGTTGTAGAAATGTGATTTCTGAGGAATTTGCAAAGAATACCACGGACAGACAGAAAAACCAATGACCAAGTCCTAAAGAAACAAATGAAAACCGTAACTGATCAGAGAAATTAGTCGTAGACAGTCACAGCTTTTTGGTCACGTTATGAGAAGAAATGAATTGGAGAGCTTGGTGATAACTGGCAATATCGAAGGGAAGAGAACAAGGGGAAGACCGAGAAGTAAATACCTGAATGGCTTGGCCACGTGGTATGGCCGAGACAAGAATACTGAGCTGATCCACGACTCTGGTGATCGCGTGAGATGACGAAACATGACTGCCCACGCTTATTGGCATGGCACATGATGATGATGTGTGTTCTCAAAGCTTGGTTTGCATGAAATGGGAAGCTAAAGAAAGTGATCTACTACACCTTTTTAATCTTCATATTTCTGACGGCCTTGAATGTCTACCAGCGTGTGGCGACTGTTTGGTGTTGGTTCACTGGTCATAATGGCATTGTTACTGTAAATAGTATACACGCAAGACTGACTGCCTGTTCTCATTAACTTGAATATTGGTTTCTATTAGCGTGCGTATATGTCATCTGATGGCCTGATCTTCGTGTCATGGTGTTATGTAAGCTACACACAACTTATCTGTGCATTTTCTTCGTCTTCGTTTTCTTCTTCTTCTTCCGCTCCCTCCTCCCCGCCCCTTTCTTCCTCCTTCTTCCTCTTCTTGGAGTGATTTTTCACCAATAATGATTGGGTTATCATTTGTTTGCTCTATTCTCATTATTTTCGACTTTCCACTAAGAATTTCTTTTTTACTCGCTCGCTTTGAACTCAAGCGTAGTCCATAACACTGTTTATAGTAATGATGGACTGAATTTTGCGTGTGGATTAGCTTTCACTATTAACAGTGTCCCTCGCCATCAAGCAAACTAACTCCGACTTCAGAGGTACTTGTAATTTACTTCCGCAAGTCAAGTACGACAGGTCAAAGTTTTCGTCCAGCTGTCCGGTATATGGTTTGAACCGCTGACCTCGGTATCAGCACACCGGATGTTTAATAACACGCGTTCTTAGCCATTCGGCCGTGCGGACCTGCCCACTAAGAATTAATTGAGACCTAATTGTCGTGAATAACTATATTTAGTTTATCTCGCATCTGATATCATGTGTAGAACAGGAGGGTAATGTCCTCCGCCAAGTCCAGATCATCATATTAATATTTGGATCGTGACATTTCTTCCAAACTTTCGATTTCCCTCTTTACCTGGTTATCATTTTGAAAAAAAAAATTTCTGTTGTTACCACATATGCCAGATAATGACATGAGTATAGTAGTATAGATGACTATCATATTGTCTGTTGTTACCACATATGCCAGATAATGACATGAGTATAGTAGTATAGATGACCATCATATTGTCTGTTGTTACCACATATGCCAGATAATGACATGAGTATAGTAGTATAGATGACCATCATATTGTCTGTTGTTACCACATATGCCAGATAATGACATGAATATAGAGTATAGATGACCATCATATTGTCTGTTGCGAGTGAAAACCCACATCAAGTGATCATAAATAGTGAAACAGCCCTACCTTACTTTAAGACAAGTTAGTTGCATGTCCTCTATAGGACGTCACACTCAACCCCAGCTTTTTTGGAATGTTTGTAATTTACTAGGCAAGTTTACTTTCAGTACTTTGCCATTGCTTTCTGAGCGACGGACGCTCATAACATTGTTAGAAATCAACACAAAGCGGTCTGCTTCCAAATCGCCTGCAACTGATTTTGAACACGGTACGTGGGATTGCAAATCATGCTTGCTACGTCTTCGCCACAAATGCCGGTATTCCTTTAAGAGTTAATTTGTTTTTCATATAATAACATTATCAGTGATCAAGTGCACATTGTCAGGATTGGGTCTTTCAACTATTTCCTTTTGGTTTCAGCTGGAGGAAACATCACGGAGATAGGAAACGTAGACTCCTTTTATAATGCCTACAAACAACGGCTAGCAATGAACTTCGAACGTAGTCGCTGAATGTCACAAGCCTGTATTGGCGGCAGTCAATGGATTTGCGGTATTATTGTCACACTGATGGGTTGTTGTTTTTTAAAAAGTCTATTTCATAAGTGTTATGGATTTTATGTTATGCTAATATTGATTGATCCTTTGCAAGATGCGCCTGTGAGACCTGAACACTTACTAAACAAGCTGCGCATAGCATAAATACCTTTCAATGTACATGTTATACACGGGTTCTAAGAATACCCTGGGTACAGAAAAGAACAAATTCATCCATACTACAAGATCTGAATATTGAAGAAGATTGGCTACTAAAGACGATAAAACAACGAAAATGTAAATTTGTTGTTCACTTGAAACGTCGTGAAAGTTTGGAGAGAACAATAATGGGGGGGGGGGGGGGTAATAATCCCGGGAAGAGAGGAAGAGGACGGCCAAAGAGAAGATGGGTGGGGATGTGGCAGATGATCTCCAGATGGGTGTATCGGAAGCGAGACATCTTGCTTATGACCGATAAGTTTTCGGAAAATTGTTATGGTATGCGAGCGAGGTTCTGCAAAGGACATGTTACTTAATGAATGATTGAATGAATGAATGAATGAATGAATGAATGAATGAATGAATCGACGTCACTGCACACATTGGCATTTTAATGAGAGCTCAGTCCTCTAGTGAAGCAGCCATTCCAAGGTATCTATCTGATCACTGTCCCGGTGAGGAGTTGTTGTGATCTCCTCTCTCGACATCGATATGCTTGACAGCGCCTCACGTTCATGTCGTGTAGTCAGGTTAGCGTCAGAATCTCGTCAGCATCCGCCAACTGTATCGGTACTGTGTTGATTTTAATGTGTATTAGTCCTGTCCATGCTTCTTCCCGTTTGAAATAAAGCATTCCTTCCCAGCTGGTTCTCGCGTTGATCACATTTGACCCCGACATGTCTGGGTGCTGTTTCCGGGTGTGAAGAGCGACTTTTGGATGCTGTCTATCCTGTTCAGAACGGAGACTGTCGAATGCGATCTTCGGTAGTATGTTTAGGGAGTCTGTTTACTTATATTTTAGACTAGGTAGCCCGGTCACCGAAAAATAAAATCTCCGCCTCTATGGGTACTCGAACACATGATCATATGGCCGGCAGGCAAACATCATTTGTGTATAACAGAATTATTTTCATCCACGAAGTTAGGAACGTGGCGTGCTATGATACAGAGAAACAATATATAATGACACAAAGTAGTGCAGCTTTACATAACAGAGTTCCGCCTCACATACCAATTTGTTAAAATACGGCGAAACGCGATCTGCTGCCAAATCGCTCGCAGCTGTGTTTAGAAAGCGGGTAAGCGGGCTTACGAATCGCCTCCTTTATACCTTAGCCACGGAGAACGGTATTGCAAGAACTACCAGGTTCAGTAGTTTGCCAATGCTTTCTGAACGACCGGCTCCCATACAATTCGAAAATATTCCGCTGGAATTTGATATAATTGGCGTGATCACGTGTTCGACTCTGTTATGTAAAGCTGCACTACTTTGTGTCATTATATATTGTTTAAACGTTCACAGCTTTACCGCAGTTCCACCAAATTTTATGCATACTTTTCTATGATACAGAGAAGAGGCTGCATCAGGCGACACCCTAAGGGGCGGCATAAACAGGGAAGGAGGGGCGGCACTTCGAAGCTAGCATAATTAAGGGACAGCAATTCGAAGATTTGCATCATAGTGTGAACATCTATCGCACTACCCTGCATGAAGTTGATGGAATATGTTGCTGTCTGCTGTGCAAGTGCCTAGTTTACACCAACTTGCTCTTTTTTTTTTTTGCATATCCCTTACGGGACGTTGCAGTCAACACCAGCATTTTTCAGCTGCTGTTGATGTACTAGGCAAGTGTTACATTCAGTAGTTTGCCATTGCTTTCTGAACGACCGGCACCCATACCAGCACGTTATAACACAACGCGACACGGTCTGCTGCAAAAATCGGTCGCAGCTGAGCTTCGAACGCCTGGTACCCGGCTCACGAACCGCGTTCGCAAGCCTTTAGCCTACTCTACCGTCTGGATATTAGGTTGGAATCTGCTGACAACGAAAAACTAAACCCGTGGACGAAACTACCAACCTAGGCCTGGTTCCAGGCAGTCCGTTTGGCAAGTCTGAATTATGAACTGGTTACTTTCTAGAATGGCGTTCCGCTGCCATGAGATTTCCCCGCCAGTCTGGCACACCCTGCACCTTTGTAAGCTTCCGGGGTGGATGATGAGTTCTGCACCACAGCTCGTGTGGAGACATTTAGTTTAGTACTGAGTCAAGAACGTTAAATTAGTTGCATAACCTTTACATGACGTCGCAGGCAACCCCGACCTTTTTGGCTGTTTGTGATCTCTTGGCAAGGTTAGAGTCCGAACAAATGAACTTTACTGTCACAGGGTCACAAAACAGGCAAGAAGAAAATAATGTACACCGGTCTCATTCCAACAGATGCCAGCCCTTATGTGGGATCATGTGACCTGACCGCCAGGGCATTTAACTTAAGTCTCGCTGTCTTACCGGTTTTAGTTACTCATAATTGATTATAGAAAGAAACGCACAGTTTGAAACAACTGTTACCAACAAGTAAGTGTAAGTCCTAAAAGAAGTAAACAAAAAGCGTAACGTGATTAGAGAAATTAACAGGCAGTAAACAAGATTTCTTGGACACACGAGGACGAACAAATTAGGAACTTAGTGACAACTGACAAACTTGACCAGTAAAGAGCAAGGGGATGGCAAATAAATAAATATATGAATTGCTTGGTCACATGGTATTTTCATTACGGCTTTATTACTCTGGTCATCGGTTGATTTACAATGGTGTTGTTGTTTTTCCCCTAACACTATATATAGCTTGGTATAGGCTGTGAAGTGGCCATGATGTGTGATATTATTTATGCCGGGGAAAAGGCTCAGTTTGGAATGCCACAGATCTCAATAGGCATTACTCCAGGTAAGTCCAATAGTGATTAGTGCTCTCGTATGCCAGCCGGATGGTGTTGGGTTTAAATTCCGCTCTAGGCGATTCCTTCGTTTGGTTTCTTATTTTTTTCTTTCTTTTTTTCGTAGTCAATTGTTCTGGGGTCAGTTCAACACTGTCAATTAAAAGTGTTTGTTTGTTTATTTGTTTGTTTGTTTGTTTGTTTGTTTTAATTACGGCATCCCTGCCGTTGATTATCGCACCGAATGGGATAATGCACCAGTCTTATAATCACATTATCACATTGAATTACACGTGCATAAGATGTCATTTTCCAGGCTCAGCAATAAAGCCCGCCAGCACAAACGGTCACCGTGTAGTCTGCGGGTTGTTTTGTTTATATCCCAGAGCTTTAATGAGGATCGAACAGACGACCCGTGATGTGAGGTGGATAATCTGAACCCACGGCAACCAGAGGTCGCAGAAACTTGCCGGGAGATGAGCAGATCAGCGTTGTACCAACTAGATCATCCACTGAGTGCTCATATGGCAGACAAAAGGGGCCTACATTATATCCCAAATACAGCACTCATCATGAGGCAGGTCCATTGCAGAACGTATTCCCCCCCCCCCCCCCCCATACCATGCGAAAGGATTCTCGACCCTTTGTCAGTTCTCCTGTATCGTGTATTTTTATCCCCAAGATTTTTGCAATGTTGTGTGTCCCGTCCTCGTGTCCTAGTCGACTACCCTTTCTTCTTTTACCGAATCATGTCTTACACCCATGTTCTATCAAAACCACTGTGATACTTAAATGTGTGTATAATCCACCTGATTTTAAATTAAATTCCACACTGACAATCAAGACTTAACTTCTTTGTCAAGATAAAGTGGTGGTTAATGTGCACTATTATGTGTTATAACAAAACACGTTGTCAGACCTTGCATTAGTAGTGTTTGTACCTCCCTAAAGCTCTGGGATATATAGGGCTGCTCGAGGCTTCCAACTGTTAAATGTAGACTTGACGTCATTATTATTGTCAAACAAAGGAGTTTGAAAGTTCTTTCTCTGATGTCAGTGCTGCGATGTACAGGGTGTATTTTTAATGACTGAAGTATTTGAAAATATTGCCGGTCCAAGTTTTGTATTTACCTATTATATTGCATGAACTTTACAGAGGGTTAATACAAAAACTTGGACCGGCAATATTTTCATACACGGCACAGTCATTAAAAATACACTCTATAAACAGTCATAGATTTATGTGCATAGTTCTTGAAAAATAATCCACTTGAATTTAAATGATACACCACAAAGAAAGCTAGGATCTGCGCTCTGACAGTTAAGAAACAACTGCCGTGTTCACATAACACAAGCGTTTACATTTACCGAGATAAATAAAATGTCAGCATGCCGAATGGGTAAGAGAGATCGTCTGTAAACATTCGGTGTGCTGAAAAGGAACAAACCCTACATAATGTTGATTTCTCGTACTTTACTTTCTTGACGTAAATTACAAGTACCTCAGAAGTCGGAGTGGGTTCGCCTGATGACGAGGGACACTGGTAATATGGAAAGCTAACCCACACGCCAAAGTCAGTCAAGTGCACAAGAAGTAGTAGCACGTATATGGACTACGTTTGAGTTTAAATGAACGCTAAAAATTTTCAGGCCATTTTGGTTACACATACACTTACTTAAATGGTTCGGCCATATAACTAGGCTACCAACTAACAGTATACCACAACAAGCAATGATGAACAGGCCAAATTGAACCAAAAGAAGCGGCCGACCATGCAAACGATGGACATGGGGAATGATAGAGCAATGGGAATCTCGATATTTGAAGCCCATAAACGGGAACGCTCCCGCTGTTTATGCTTCACCTTGACACCGCAAGGTACAAGATGATGAGATAAACTTACGTATATAATATGGAGTGATGACCAGCTAAATTATCAAATAGTTTCGCGTGAATACACGAGAATGACAGATTGCAAGGTAAAATAACGACATGATTCACTGTTTCTGTCCAGGTGCTGGAGGTTCACAAAGACTGCCCCGTGCCATTGGCAAGTCAAAAGCATTAGAGATGATTCTGACAGGAAACAGAATGTCAGCACAGGAAGCAGAGAAAGCAGGTACGGGAAGTTTTTTTTTTTTTTTTTGCATATCCTTTTACAGGACATCGCTGTCAACACCAGCATCTTTCAGCTGTATGTTGATTTCTTGGCAAGATTACGCTCAGTAGTTTGCCATTGCTTTCTGAGCGGCCGGCTCACATACCCCGTAAGTTCGAACCACTGCTGATTCTCACCGTCATCACTTTACCTACGAGAGTATACGAGATTACGGAGAAAAGTCGCTAACCTCTAAGCCACGAAGCCGGCTACGGCGAAGTTAGTCAAGAAAAAAAATATTTGAATAATATAAACACAAACAATAGTTTAGAATTTGTATTGCCTGGCATAATTCGCTGCATCTCATAATATGCATTATATAGTAGTAGAACATAGATTGAAGCAACACCACGAATCCGTACATCAGACATACACAATACAAAGACAAAACTAGACAGCTTGATTTGTGATGTTAACTGCCTTGGCTTTTTCCATTCTCTGTAATATTTTTCATGACTGATGGCAGCCGCGACAGTCCAGTGGCTAGCAAGCCCGCCTGCAGGTCCAATTGACATATGTTCGAATCCTAACTGAGGCGGGGATTTTTTTTATAAGAATGTACCTGGGCTGCCAGGTCGATCTAGTCTAAAATAAGTGCCAGCAAATGTTCTGTAATGGCCGGCTTGGTATTGATCGTTTCACCCATCAAGTGCAAACGGATCTATAAATTATGTGGCTAGATCATATACCCAGTAACCCTCACGATGTTGAAGAATTTCCTTTATGTTATATATACTGTTAATATTTTGTTTAGATGATCCCTTGATATCCCAAAAGATATTAATTAGAACTTTCCCAGTGTATTCCTGCCTCTCGATATATTTTTTTTTTTCTTAACC
This sequence comes from Cepaea nemoralis, assembly GCA_014155875.1. Lineage (NCBI taxonomy): Eukaryota > Metazoa > Mollusca > Gastropoda > Stylommatophora > Helicidae > Cepaea > Cepaea nemoralis. The sequence goes on along the minus strand of JACEFZ010014901.1, from coordinate 1,367,946 downwards.
GGAGAACACGGGTGTTTCCACTGCATGTTTCTACCTTTTCTTTTACTCTCCCCTGATTGAAACAATTGTCTCCATACTCAACCATCACTCTTCTGTAGATTTCATGAGGTTTCACACCACTTGACCACACACTGTAAGAAATAACCCCCTCCCCCCTTCCCCTTGTTCTTCCACAGTGCAAGTCGACAGTGAGGCTGCAATTTTGCATTCTCTGTTGCCAGTTTTTGTCTGGAAACACCAGTAATTCACTATTAGAACAGGTTAGCAGGTTAGGTTAGAAGGTTAGGGTGAAGGAAGCACCGGGAAGAAACATTGGGAATTCACAATTAGAACAGGTAGGAGATGAAGGAAACATCGGAAAGAAACACCAGCAATTCACAATTAGAACAGGTAGGAGATGAAGGAACCATCGGAAAGAAACACCAGCAATTCACAATTAGAACATGTAGGGATACGGCAGTATAGGAAAGAAAGATTGAGAATTCACAATTATAACATGTGGAGGAGAACAGAAGCATCGGAAAGAAATACTGGATATCCATTTAGTGGTTTCCACAATTGTATTACTATTTTATTGTTTTATTAATATATTTATGTAGTTATGGCATTTATATGTGTAAGTTCAACATTACTTTTTCGCATCCCAGGACTAGTCAGTAAAGTGTTTCCTCCAGACCAACTCGTTGATGAAACGATAAAAACTGCAGAGAAAATTGCGGGCTTCTCCAAGTTTATTGTTTCCCTAAGCAAAGAATGTGTTAATAAAGGTATGCTATGCACTACTGAAACCAGTTTTTGTGAATTATTACAAACCAATTTAAGGTTATTTTAATATTAGTTAACTGTATGTCCTTTACATTGCACTTTGCAATCAATCCTAGTTTGTGATTTATTAGTCAATATTAGTTAGTAGTTTTAGACAACGATACAAGTGGGAAGATAACATCAAGAGATGGACGAATATCAGTCGTGGATAGGCCTTAGGTTTGTGCCGGAATGCGATCGGCGTTGCCAGTAGTGGGTTGTGCTCAATATTTAAATTTCAAATCCCGAAACAACCAAATAATCAATTTTATCGTTGCTCACTGGATTTAGGAGGCCTGGTGTTCCTTGCCAGTGAGAAGTCCTGATCGTTCGGGTCCACATCGATTGACGGACGTCAGTCGCGGCGATTGGGCAATCTTGAGCATAGCCTACGATGGGTAGCGTTGTGGTATTCCGGTGTGATAATTTGGCGTGTCCAGTGTGTGCCGCGTGGTTACACACCCGCTTCACACGCGTGATCCAGGGCTTGTTTCCGGATCCGGTCAGGGATATGCACTACTGACGAGCTCAAACGAGGGCGAAACTCGAGTATAGTGCTTCCATGACGTGGATAGGCCTTAGGTTTGTGCCGGAATGCGATCGGCAGTTGCCAGTAGTGGGTTGTGCTCAATATTTGAATATCAGTCTGACAGAATGTACAGTCAAAGCGAGAGACAGACAGTGTTGGAGATTCATTGCAGCCAACCTTCATTGTGGAGAAATTACCTGATTGATTGATTGATAGATTGCCACTGATTTAGAAACAGCTGACATCTTATGCCATGGGATAAACGCAAAGCGGCCTGCTTCCAAATCGCCCACGGCTGTTGTGGAACCTATTAATGAAGTGTTTATGAAAGATAAGTTTGCCACGTGCTACTACACGATCCTCGTCATCAATGGACGTTGAGGCTGTGATAGCAACCTTCCGATGCTGGAAGGACGGCTTAGCCAGACATGTTGTGTTTTAAGGGGAGCGGCTGGCTGAGTGACTAAGAACGCTGGGTTCTCCTTTGGGAGATCCGGGTTCGAATCATTGGTAAAAAGTGAATTTTTTTCTGTCGAGGGCAATAAGAAAATCCTAACCTGCACAGTTCGCGGCGAATGTACTAGCCAGGCGGATTTAATCCCTCCGGCCCAAGGACCCCCTGCCCTACACTGCAAGCTATAATATGCAGTAGATGACAGTTGTGTTTGTAACAGACTCACAGAGTAAGTTCCGGAAAGTGAAAACGAGCACGTTCCGGGTAGCATGGGTAGTATCTACCTACAGGACAGAGACTGCGAGCATATCATGGATGTTCCGTCCAGTACATGTAGGTATGCAGAGCAATGAACGGGCTGATAGATTAGCCACTGGAAGGCTACTTGATGTTTAAGGTGACGTGGTGTAGACTAGAATCAGATGGAGAGTGCAGCTGAACAGACAGAGCGTAAGATACCTGGAAATAGTAAAAGTTCTGGACGATGCTCAAAGCGTAGAAGAAAAATCAGGTGGCCTTTTTAAACAAAATGCTAATGGAATAATCACTGGTTAAATCATCACAGGAACTTCTCAATGGCTTCTGAAGAGGTGGAGACGGATCATGCGTGGGAATGTCCCGCGGGCACTGATATTGAAGCTTAAAATTACTATTTAGTATCAACTTATTTTTTTCATATTCTGCGATCAACGTTTGTTATGCGTCTAATTCTGGTGCTCCTAAAATCCACTTCCCATAATAAAATCTCCATGTTGATTTATTTGGTTGTTTCGGGATAAGAGGTTTAAAGATTGAGGACAACCCACTACTGGCAACGCTGATCATATTCCGGTACGACCTAAGGCCTTGTCCACGTCAGATTAGAAGACTGGGTCACTAAACTCGAGTTTCGCTCTCGTTGAGCATATCCCTGACTGGACCCTGGATTGAACTCCGGATCACTGGCGTGTGAGGCGAGTGTGTAACCACTTGACCACGCAGCTCACGCTAGACGCGACCAAATTATCACACTAGAATATCACGTCACCCATCGTAGGTTATAGCTCAAAGTTTGTCCGATCGCAGCGATTGACAGTCAATGTGGCCCCGAAGGATCAGGTTTTCTCGATCTGAAAAGGCACACCAGGCGCCCTAAAGTCCAGCGAACAATGAACATGAAATCTCCATGTTGATCTAGTCTGTTGTACAGCATCCATTGTAATGCGTAGGTGTCATTTTCCTAGTCCCATGCCACTGAGCAAACATCTTCAGATTTGGACGGTTAGGTATTAAGTAGTATCCGTTGTTGAACAAAGACGGACAAAAAAGTTTGTTATCTTTGCCTCCATCAAATTATCCTATCCGCCCCATGCGCTCAGTGGCGTGCAGAGGTTCTTTGATGCCCGGGGCCAACCCCTTGATTGGATGCCCCTAAATTGTTCTTTACCTCATTCATTCCCCCTCCCCTCCGACTGCACTGTGCTGCCCCCTCTCCCTAACTGGATGCCCCCCTCCCGGCTGGATGCCCGGTGCTGTCGCATCCCCCGCACCCCCCTCTGCACGCCACTGCATGCGCTTATAAACTGATATGCTTTTCACGGTGAGAACACCCAGCAACAAGTTCTGATTAACAACCCTAAAGAAAAGAGCACAGTATTCCCCAGTTCTACTAGAAGAAAAAAAAGTCCCGTGGCAGGAATCTGCTATGGATTTGTGAAGTGTTAGGACCATTAGAACCATCGTATCTGTGTAGGCTTGCGTGTATAGAAGAATAGGGGGGGGGGGGGGGGGGGTAGTCTTTCCATCTCATAGCGAATGATGATAGCTGAATTAGAACCCCTATCCAACGACAGGGGTGTGTCTTGTCACCCGATCTCTTCTCCCTATATAACAAAGTAATAATGAGAGAGATAAAAGAGAAGCCAGGAATACTAATCAGAGAATATAATATAAACAATATACGCTATGCAGATGACACAGTATTGGTGGCGGATAATGCAACAGACCTACAACAATTATTGGACATTGTAGTATCAGAGAGTGCACAGAAAGGACTCTCATTGAATATCAAGAAAACAGTAACAATGGTGATATCAAAGAAAATGGGGACACCAAAATGTGACATAGAAATAGAAGGGGAAATTCTCAACCAAGTGGATAATCTTAAATACCTAGGGGCACTTATAACATCAGATGGAAGATGTACAACAGAGATTAAGAGCAGAATAGGGCAGGCAAAAGCCGCATTTCAGAAAATGAAGAGTATCTTATGCAATAAGTTGATATCAATGAATGTAAGAAAGAGATTGTTAAAATGTTATTTCCCCCGGGAAGGTTAACCCGGTCAACAAATGCCCGCAGAAGTCGGATGTGTCGGCCTAACGGCGCAAGAACGCAGCTCTGCTGTAAACAGGCACAACGCAATCACATCCGAAAAAAAACACCTCCGGATGAACGAAGAAGAAGAAGAAGAAATGCTATATAAAACCAGTTTTGCTGTATGGCAGCGAGTCTTGGAATGTAAATGAACAAATTAGGAAGAACTTAGAAGCAACAGAGATGTGGTTTTTAAGACGAATGTTGCGAATTCCTTGGACTTGCTAGAGTAACTAACAACGGTTGCCCGAAAGAAGCTAATGAAACTAGAACATTATATACAACAATAAGAAAGAGACAAACAGCTTTCTTTGGTCATGTGATGAGAAGAGAAGCAATGGAGAACATCGTGACAACTGGAAAGATCGAGAGGAAGGGAGGCAGAGGCAGACCAAGAGAAATGATGCTGGATGGATTGAGACGGTGGCATGGAGGAATATCATCAGCAGAGTTGATCCAGATCACCAAAGACCGAGATCTGTGGAGAGCCATGAACGTCTATGCCAGCCGGCACAGCACTTGATGATGATCCAACCGCGGTCATACTGTTGTGAGCGCCCTCACATTTACACCACAAAGTTTTACTCTCTTTGGGATAATCGTAGAAATAATTTCTTTGTTGACTATAAATGTTAGTACCATCTTCAGCCAGCATTATGCACAGATACACACACACAATCTTATCTGTATATATTTCAGGTTATGACATGTCTTTAGCAGATGGACTTCATTTCGAAAAGATGCTAGTCTATGCTGCGTTTTCAACGGTAATATTCATGATCAATATTTTCACAACAGACTATGTGCGCGCGTGTGTGCGTGTGAGAGATGGAGAGATAGAGAGAAAGAGAGAGAGAGAGAGAGAAAAAAAAGAGAGAGAGAGAGAGAGAGAGAGAGAGAGAGAGAGAGAGAGAGAGAGAGAGAGAGAGAGAGAGAGAGAGAGAGAGACTGCTATCTAACAAGACCAGAAACATATGTAACATATGATTAGGAAACTCAACATACAAACAACGGACATGGCCAGTCGTGGTTGAGAGGTAATGATATCCATGTCAGATTTAGAAGGCATCGGGTTCGATGTCAGTACAGGGCTGGGAATTATTTCAAGAACCATTGGTATCTCATGATATTACATGATCCCCTGATCTCTTGGGTAGTATGTTCGGAAACCTAACCTTCTCGAATAAGGGAAGAAACCAAAGGTCCTGTGTGCAAGGTGTACAGGTTAAAAGTCCCACAGCAACCGAAAATCGCAAAGAGTAGGCCATAAGGCTTCAAACCTGGCAAACTCTTAGGAAAGAAAACCTACCCATGGGTAGAAAGAGCCCACTAGCTTGGATGGAATCTGTCTAGAGCAGGGGTGTCAAACTCAATCGCTCAGCGGGCCAAAACTCAAATCACACGTAAGGTTGCGGGCCGGACAGGATAAACATCCAATAAGCCGAAAATTAAACCTTTTTTAAACATTAATATAAATTAAAACAGAAAAAAAGTTTTAAAAATAAAACATCATTGGTATACACATTTTCACTCTTACGTCAGTTTGTCAGAGCACGATGTTTGGCATCTTTTCTTGGCTACAAGTTCGTTTATGTTGGGAGTCATGGTTTGTGTCATTGAGATTCTCATGACGGACTGCAAGAGTAGATGTATACTAGCGGTTTGGGGCCAAAAGGTCGGTGGCACCACAGGAGCGCCAAAACAACAGCCCCCTAGGGATCCAACCCCCCGGGGCCCCGCCCCCCTAGGCCCCGGGGCGCACACCAAGCGGTGAACCGTCCCGGAGCGCATACGACGGTCGCCTGTAGGCGACCGAGGCCGCCTGTGAGAAAACCGAGCCGTCGATTTAGAGTGTATCATCTGTAGACATACCAGGATGCGCACCGCGAAGAACAAGTGTAAGTGGCTACGGCTATATTCAACTGCTCTCTGTGAGCGTAGTTGCATGCGGGAGTACTGTAAAGTACATGCAGTTCTGGTGCGGAAAGGGACATGTACCAAACCGTGCAGAAGCTGTGGGAGGGGGGTCACAAACTATCTATCAATTTGTAAGGAGTGTGGTTATAACGCAGCCAATCGCCGAACATGGTACCATGAAAAGGTAAAGCCTTTTAACGCCGAGTTTCAGCGATTGGCTATGATCACAGAAATATAAAAGTCAATTAGAGACATGGAACTATCCGCTGTACGTACACGCTCACCTGTTAGAGACTGACGGATCTGAGTATTTAACCATGCCTACGCTGAATCAATTGAAACAGCAAGCCCGCGAGTATGGCATGCCATACAGTGGGAGGAGGAAGGCCGTTCTTGAGGGGGAAATATCCAGAGCGCGCTGAGATGGCTAGGGCCTCCCTGCTCGAGAAGAACCCCAATCTACATGGGGCACGACTTGAAGCAGGGATTACCACCGCTCTGAGATTTGTACACGGTACCGCCGCGGACCGAGCCGCGATCGTCGCCGAGCGACGACACCGCGCCCGGCAGCGTGCTCAACGCCACGCCGACCTCGAAGCAGAGTTCCTTGCCCGAGTTGATAGTGTGCGAGATGAAGTGGATGAGATGATGGCCGCATTCATTCACAACGCACCTGAATTGAAACTCGCCCGGGAGATTGAGGGGAGCATGAGAAAATATGAAGCAATCGTCCCAGAAGGTAGCGGCTATGAAGAGCCTGAAGCATTTATGTATTCGATGGAGCCCGCCATCAAAGCCCTGGTGGTAAAAGGGTTGGGGGATTATGGCAGTGTTAAAATGCAGCTGTATCTCCATCTAAAATACTATCGCACCACCCCAGAAGGCGAACAGATTACGGCAATCGCCGCCCATGGAAGCAGGAACTATGAAGTACTGCATGAGGGGGAAATTGATGAGGGGCTGAAGCTCGCCAGAGCCAAGATATTCGCTGACAGTGAATGCTTCACCGAACAGGGCTCGGATTGGCACTATGATGAGTGTGTGCAGCTCGACCTCTACATAGTAAAATACCAACCATTCCGAGGCTCTAGCTACTTCGCGACACCCAGCTTCATTCCACCACGTAGTGTTGTGAATGTAAAGAATGAGGACAACCGCTGCTTTGAATGGGCCATACTCTCAGCGCTCTACCCAGTAGCACATGGAGAGCATCCTGATAGGCTCAACAATTATAGCGCCCACCTGGGAGAGCTAAACTTTGAAGGAATCGAGTTCCCAGTGCAGCTGACCAGCATTGCTAAGTTTGAAAACCAGAATCCCACCATAGCCATCAGAGTCTTTGGGTGGAACAAAGGACCAACCATACTCCGAACCAACACACTCCAGCGCAACCAAATCAACCTCTTGCTCCTATGTAAGGATGAGAATAGGCACTATGTCTGGGTCAAGGATGTGGGGCGGCTTCTATATGGAAACAGTAAATACGAGGGTAAGAAGTATCCATGTCTCAACTGTCTCCATGTACACTCCTCTCAGGAAACCCTGGACCAGCATGAGCCACTCTGTCAAGGCATCAACACAGCCTGTCAGGTGAATGTCATGCCTAAAGAGGGAAAGATGAATTTCAAGTCCCTCCAGAAACAGATGAGGGCGCCATACATCATATACGCAGACTTTGAGACGTTGAACGTTCCAGTACATGGTGCGGCAATGGATCCAAGCCAGAGCAACACGCGACAACTTGCCCAGCAGCCCCCCTGCGGCTTCGGCTACACCATTGTACGCTGCGACGGCCTCACCACAAACCCTGTCGTATATCGGGGGGAGGATGCTGCCGATGAATTCCTCAAACGCTTGGGACAAGAGCAGGCCACCATCCACCACAAGTTACAGCGGCCGGCTCTGATGGTGCTGGGGCAAAAAGACCGTGAAGACTTTGCCTCCGCCACCACCTGCCACATCTGTAAAGAGCCGCTGGAGGAGGACAAGGTGAGAGACCACTGCCATATTACAGGCAAATACCGGGGTGCAGCCCACAATGTCTGTAATCTAGCATGGCGCATCAATAGAGACAAGCTGAGGATACCTGTAGTCTTTCACAACCTCAGAGGATACGACTCCCACATCATCATGCAAGCGGCCGGCCGTCTGGACTGGGGAAAAAGAACAGTCTACAAGAAGAAGAAAAACGGCCAATGGCAAACCAAACAAGTAGACAACACAACAATCACCTGCATACCAAACACCCTAGAGAAGTACGCCTCCTTCACCATCGGACAGCTGCAATTCATTGACAGCCTACAGTTCATGAATAGCTCTCTAGACACCCTGGTAGGGAACCTCAGCGAGCTGACACACTGTGGCAAATCAATGGCTCTGACACGTAAAGGCAACGACATAATCTCAAGATGTGAGACGTGCAACACTGAGAAGCACACCCCCTGGGCTGTCTTAATGAGCAAGTTCAGGACCACGCTAAGCCAGAGCCAGTCACATCTCCTTCTCCGTAAGGGTGTATACCCCTACGAATATATGGACAGCTTCGAGCGCTTTGCAGAGGACCGCCTACCACCCAAAGAGGCATTCTACAGCAAGCTCACCCGAGAAGGAATCAGTGACTCTGACTATGCCCACGCCCAGAAAGTGTGGCAGGAGCTCGATTGCAAAACACTCGGAGGCTACCATGAACTATACCTGAAAACAGACGTCGGTCTGTTGGCTGATATGTTCGAGGCATTCCGAGACACCTGCATGGAGGTATATCAGCTCGACCCAGCCCACTACATCAGTGCACCCGGCCTGGCATGGGACGCACTCCTAAAAAAGACGAAGGTGCAACTCGAGCTCCTAACCGACTTGGATATGCACCTCCTCTTTGAGAAGGGTCTCCGAGGGGGTGTGGCCATGGTCTCCAAGAGGTATGCTAAGGCCAACAACCCCAAGACTTCAGACTATGACCCCACAACACCCAATTCATGGATCATGTACCTCGATGCAAATAACCTGTATGGATGGGCCATGATGGAATACCTCCCCACCGGTGGGTTCCAATGGGCCAATCCAACTCTCGAGGAGGTACTCAACACCCCCGACAACGCCCCAGAGGGATGGCTTGTTGAGGTTGACATGAAGTACCCAGCACATCTACATGAAGCCCACAGCGACTATCCGCTAGCTCCAGAAACCATGACCGTCCCAGAGGCCTGGTTGAGCAGCTATCAGCGCGAGCTCCAGAACAAACTGGGGGGTAAGTTCACGGAGCAAACAAAGCTGGTACCTCACCTCCACAACAAGGAGCGATACGTCGTCCACTACCGCAACCTCAAACTCTATCACAGCCTCGGTCTAGAGGTCACCCAGATCCACCGAGCCATCAAGTTCAGTCAGTCCCAATGGATGAAGCCCTACATAGAGATGAACACCTCTCTACGAGCCCAAGCCAAGTCGGAATTTGAGAAGGACTTCTTCAAGCTGATGAACAATGCCGTCTTTGGGAAGAGTATGGAGAACGTTCGCAAGCGTATCAGAGTCAACCTTGTCAGAGGCACCGAGACTGATCGACTCCGAAAATTAATCGCCAGCCCCAACTACGAATCGTGTAGAATCTTCAACGGTGGACTGGTGGCGGTGCACAGCATCAAGAACAAGGTCCAGCTGAATAAACCTGTCTATTGTGGGCAGGCCATCCTGGACCTATCCAAGCACCTCATGTACGACTTCTGGTACAACCGGCTTAAACCCCAATACGGTAATAGACTCCAGCTCTGCTACACAGATACTGACTCCCTTCTACTTCAGGTGGAGACTGAGGATGTGTACGCGGACATGAAGGCTCACCCCGACTGGTACGACTTCTCAGATTATCCGCGTGACCACCCCAACCATTCGACTGTGAATAAAAAGGTGGTCGGCAAATTCAAAGACGAGTGCAATGGTCGTTCGATAGCCGAGTTCGTCGGTCTCAGACCAAAGATGTACTCAATCCTAGAGGAGGCCACCAACATCAAGAAAGCCAAAGAAGTGGCTCGGACAGTTGTGAAGAAGGACCTCAGACACGAACACTACAAGGACAGTCTGTTCAGCCAGCGTGAATACAAACACACACAGGTTGCCATCCGAAGCAAGGGCCACCAGATAGGAGTTTATGAGATGAACTAAAACATCTCTGAGCCCCATGGACACGAAAAAGTGGATTTGTGCTGATGGTATCAACACTAGGGCCTACGGTTTCCTAGAATCCTGCTAGGGGGTAGCTGTGTGTCTGGAGGAGCAATGAGCAGCTCCTCGCGCACAAAACCACGAGCCGGCCCATCCACCAGGTAGTAAAGAGTGGGCTGCCCCTCTTGCTGGGTGATATGACTAATCCTGTGCAAAGTCAGCGACCATGTAGGATCAGTGGCCCGACGCAGGCCCCCTTCAAGCTCGCCAGCTGAATAGAGATACCTGACCTGTGAGTCGGCTGGAATCACCGGTTCCTTACGCCCGATAGCGCGGCGAGCTGGCGCGGCTGGAGCGTGGGAGACGGACGAATCCTTAATTGCCTCAGCCGGCTTCCTACCAGTCAAACGAGTCACCTCATTATTGATCGCAGCGACTACCTGGGGCAGAGCTCTCACCCATTCGACCGACCGTTCATCTGAGCCTCGGGCAGCGAGCAACAACTCCTGGGCATATTGGGCCCCGAACAGTCTCTCTGCCAGAGTGCGGTTGAACCGCTCGACAATGGCCTGCTGGCGATGGTTCCCAGCCTGCCCACGACGTACCTGTGTCTTATGCTTAGCCACCAACTGACTGACGGCACCCATAAACTCCCGCCCGGGGTCAATCTGCAAAAGATTAGGCCACCTGAGCGGCCCTCGTTTATAGATCCGTCCAAGCGCTGATGCGACCGCGTCGCTACTCTTGTCTGTTAGCGGCTCAGCCTCCTTATAGCGCGAGGCAACATCGACCACCGTCAAGGCATACCTATAGGTCCTGGCCGCGCGGCCAGAACCAACGCGATCATGTGGGAGAAACAAAAGATCTGCTTGATGGACAGCATTCGGTGTGGACTCGGCGATGTGGGGTCGTGGAATATAGCGAGGCCGCGGTAGGTAGATTTGCCAGACAGCCTGCTTCTGAAGCCACTCCCTAGCCTCAGTCTCACTGACCTTAGCCGCAGCAGCCAACTTCTTCACAGCTGAATGTCCTTTCCAATAACCTTGCGGGCTGTAGTAAACACGCTCCATTATTGTAAGGCCATATCACATATCTCTATAACAACCATCCCAAGAGGGAGCCCAAGACGGGGATGTCCTTGATTGGTGACTTGGGCCCAAAGATGATTCCTTTCCCACTAACAATCTGACTCTTCCTTCCACCACACACAATGCTGGTGCCACGCTTAACCGACCGTCCATTCTTCATCTTGCTAATCGTCCCACCCTTAGTGGGGGTCTGTCTCTTACACCGAAAACAATACATATTGATATACTACAGTTGTCTATATATTCAAAACGAGGGCGCACCCATACCAAAGCGGCTCTTGGCAGACATCAGGGCCGAGACTATGCGGGCATCGCGCCTCTCCCAGTCGGGGGCAGACGCTGCAATATTTTCAGCCGCCGCGGCTAGGACATCATCAGCAACGTTGCGGTTAGCTGTATCGCTATGAGCCGCATAAGCAATGTCGTGAGCCTTGCAGGCGCGGTCGAGTGTGTTGACCCCCTCATAGCCTTGGGCCATCCGCTTATCTAGTTTAGTGAAAGGGCCACAGTAGCTATATTTCCCTGTATTCTGGAACGAGCCTCCAGGAACATCCTCAGAGCTGACGCCCTCAGGCAGCCTCATATGCAGCTCAGGCAAAGGCAACATATTCAGTGCTTTGTTGAGGAGCCCCATACCAACAATCTGGCTCTTCTTAGCACCGCAAACTTCACAGAGGCCGCGCCTGGTTATTCGACGATTTTTCAGCACGACCTCCGACTCCTCCAGCGTAGGAGTCTGCTTCTTACAGCGCAGGCAATACATATTGAAGATATTGCAAATATGTATATATTTAAAATGGAGATAACCAACTTCGACCTTGAGGACAAAGCCCGCCACCACCACCACTGGCTGCTGCCGGACACCATTCGTTGTGTTGTGTGCGGGCCATCGGGGTGCGGAAAAACAAACATGATGCTCAACCTACTACTGAAGCCGGGCTACCTAAACTACGACCGACTGCACCTGTACTCGAAGTCTTTGGGACAGGACAAGTACCAGTTCCTCCAGGATTGGGCCGAGTCTGTTGGACAGGCTGCGGGGCAAAATATTGCCTCCTGTCATAGCTCAGCCGAAGACATCATCCCCGTCGAGGACCTGAACCCTGAAGAGAGAGCTGTCATGGTCTTTGATGATGTCATGCTGGAGAAGCAGGGGCCGATCGAGAAGTACTTCTGCCAGGGCCGGCACGGTGGTGCCGACACATTCTACCTAACCCAGAGCTTCTTCAGAATTCCCAAGCAGGCCATCCGTGACAATGCCAATCTATTGGTGATCTTCAACCAAGATACGAAGAACCTGCGCGCCATCCACGACTCCTATGTTGGTGGTGATATGCCTTTTGACTGAATTCAGGGAGTTCTTCACAGAGTGCACTAGCAAACCTTACGGTTTCGCTGTAATCGACCTGGCCAGCAAGGCCCACGATGGCAAATACCGATGTGGGTTCGATCGGTTCTATATCCCGAGGTCTTCTATTTAGATATATATGTTATTGTGATAGCAACAACATGTGGGCTGATGTGACTAACCAAACAAAGCGTAACGCTTTTGTGAAGGATTATCTAGCACGTCGGGACCGCCTGAAGCAGCGGTTTCTGGCAGAGAAGATGGGGGAAGCAGATTTACAACAGGAAGCGGCTAAACTCTTCACACCAATTACTAAAACTGTAGCAGAGAGGTCAGCGCAACAAACGGGGGCAATAAGCCAAATCATCAAAGCTCAGACCGGTGAGTTGGTTAAAATAGCAGACAAACAGACTGGTGAATTGGCTAGACGAGCAGACAAACAAGCTAACGAGCTAGCTCGGGCTATTGAGGCGTTGGGTAGGGTTCTACCCATTGAGGGTAGAGCACAGGCCAGAGCTCTTGAGGAGGAGGCCAGAGCAGATGAGGCCACCCCTCCAGGGCCTATTATAATTGATGTAGATCAGGGCCTGGATATGGAAATCATTAGTGAGAAATATAAATACCCAAAACCTAGCACGCTCCTCAATGAGTCGGATGATGTGCTTCGAGGCATCCTTGATACCTCCAGAAGACTCAATTCAAACGAACTCGCTTCGAGGAAGAGGAGGGGCGACACCACTGCGGAGGAAATTATCGAAATAGATCATGATATTGCTGCTATGGCCGCATATAGGGAGCGTGTTAAAACTATATTGGATAATCGGCAAGAGGTTATTGTTCGTGGGCAAGGGCTGAAACTCCGAGGAGGCAAATTCGGTACCCTAACTATTGATCCAGCAGCTCTGGCCGCGGGCCGGCTGCAAGCTTTTGATGGGGACACCCTAGTATTGTCAGCTCCAGCAGATGAGACGCTGTACGATCTCCTAACCAAGCGCTTCGTCAAAGCAAAGCAATACACTCCACAAGCTATTGAGACATTTAGCCGGCTGGCCCAACTAGCTAAAATACCAGTCTATAACAAAAAAGGTAGAAAATACGGGCTAATCCGTGGTAGTGGTGTGTTATACTACAACGACCCCAACACTCTGGTGGAGCACCTAGCCCTGTTAGTAGCTTCGAAGGAGGCGGGGAATACGGGAGTTGACACAGAAATATCTGCGATACTGGATGAGCTTATGCGCAGTGGAGTGGTCTCTACGGAGCAGGCCATCAAGTTGAACAGAAGAATCTTCATTCATTAAACATGGAGCTTCAAGTGTTGAAGGACATCCGCGACCGCCTCGCAGCGCTGGAGGTGCGACTCGCACCGAAGGAGAATATGTCCCTGGTGGTAACGTCGGATAAAAGCGACTGGACGACCTACTACTCCCCAGCGCTGTACCTTGACCCCCAGAAGTCATACGAGCTGGCCTTGCTGAATCTAGAGACCTACAACTCCATCAGCAATGTTAACTCCACCAACAATACTTTCGTCTACCGTGTGGAGAAGAAGGAGTGGAAAACCATCACCATAGAAGAGGGAGCCTATGAGCTCGCCCAGATCAATCGAGAGATTCAAAGAAAGATGGAGGAGGCCAAGGATTGGGATGAGAAGGCCGAGGAGAAGTATTACATTACCATAGGACCCAACCCCTCAACCCTTCGAGCTTTTGTAAAGATAACCAACCCAGACTATGAGGTTGATATGGGTGCTTCGTCTTTGCGCAAAATACTTGGGTTTGACCCACAAATATTGACTAAGGGCTATAAAGAAGGGGAGAAGCCAATAGACATCTTCCATGTGAATAGCATTCTGGTCAATTGTAATGTGGTGAGTGGGGCTTATCTCGGAGGTGGGACCCACCCCACCATCTACTCATTCTTCCCCAACGTGTGCCCTGGCTATAAGATCTTAGAGTCTCCCAGAACTGCTGTCTACCTCCCTATCACCCAAGCTGGTAGTATACATAGCATACGCGTCTGGTTGACTGACCAAGACGGCGCACAATTAAACTTTAGAGGCGAGCAAATAACTATAAGGCTACATATTCGCAGTGTGTAACCATGTATGTTTTCCCAAGACGTCGGATGCGGGTAGGTGGGGGGATGTTCGATTGGTTGGGCTCGGCAGCTCGGGCGGTTGGAAGTCTGGTCTCTTCAGGTGCTAAGGTGATACCCAGTGCCGTCAGTAAAGTTGCCAAATTTATTGGCAGCCCCATAGTTAGGAATGTGGCCAAGACAACGGAGTCTGTGGCCTCCGCAGGTGCAGCCGCCAAAAAGCTGGTGGACGCTCTCAGGCCTTTGCCGCCCCAGCTGAAAAGGGAACTCACAGCTAAGAGCGCTGAAGTTTTGAAGCAGCTCGCTGTCCAGCCCGAGCTCGCTGTCCAGCCGAGCTCGCTGTCCAGCCCCCCAGTCTGGAGTCGCTGGACATCGCCAGCCGAGGTGGAGGTTTCAAGACAATTAGAGATAAGTCTAGACGTTTATAATATCACCATGGAGGAGCTCCGCACTTCTATGCTTGAAATTACCGAGCCTGTGCATGTTGATGAAGGTATTGAATCCTTTGAGTATCGGGAGTATGAGTCACAGAACCCTGCCGCTCTCAACCAGAATACCACTATCCAGATTGATATACACGCTCAGGATGCCTTCACTTGCCCTTCCAAGAGCTATCTTCTTGTAGAAGGCCGGCTCAGATCGTTTCGAGAGGAATACTATGATGCGAATAGTCTGGTGGCTTTGGTTAACAACGCGGTCGCGTTCATGTTCAACAAAATACGTTACCAACTCAACAACAACACCATCGATGATGTGTCATATCCTGGGCAGGCCACCACTATGATGACCCTTCTGTCGTGTGGGGCGGACTTTGCTTGGGGTGAAGGCCTCAATATGTGTTGGTATAAGGACTCAGATGCGGGGGCTGCTGCGGTAGGGAATGCGGGTTGGGAAAGGCGGCAGCTTATCATTATGAAGAAACCCCAAACTCCGGGCATGTTCAGTTTCTGTGTCCCACTCAAATACTTCTTTGGGTTTTGTAATGATTATCAGAAGGTGCTCTATGGCGTCAAGCAGTCCCTACTGCTAGATCGCCAGAACGACGCTCAGGCCATCCATCGCAGTAGTTTCGCGCGGGCGGCTGTGGCCGCCGCGGAAGGTAGAGCCGCCGTAACCGCTGTGGTCCCCCCACCAGAGGGTAGGATTGAACTGTCTAAGATTGCCTGGATGATGCCTCACGTTATTCCCTCTCTGACCTATATGAGCTCGCTCATGACTCTGATAGAGAATAAAGTTAGAGTGCCTGTGGCTTTCCGCGCCTTACAGTGTGATAGTTTGGCAGTGCCGCAGTCCACATCCTTCACCTGGCAGTTGGGAGTTAAATCCCAAACAGAGAAGCCTCGGTGGATTCTGGTGGCTTTTCAAACAGCTCGTGAAAATGATCAGGCGAAGAACAATGCCATATTTGATCATGTGCGGGTGAAGAATATTCACGCCCTGATCAACAGCGCACGCTACCCCCTAGTGGATCTGAATGTCAACTTCGCTGAGTATAGAACCTCTCGGGCCTACAAAGCTTTTGCAGACTTCAAGGAGGCGTTCTATGGTATTACCAGCCGGGAGTCGTCCAACCTGGTGAGTCCTGTAGATTTCGTGGCCCTCTACCCCATACATGTTATTGATTTGCGGGCCCAGTCTGAAGCCTATTAAGAACGCTGTTCAAGCTATCACTCTCAAGGTGGAGTTCGATGTTGCTGTGCCTGCAGACACCAAGGCTTTCGCTGTGGTCATTGCAGATAAGTCTCTGTTCTTAGAATCTGACGGCAGGAAGTTTACTACAGTCTTGAATTAAACACTAGAGATATAGTGAAATGACTATGGCGCTGGTATCATATGGGCTGAGCCTCTCTCCGGGGCAGAAAGAGACGTTGGTCAAGGCGGCGAAAGACGGCACTGGTGCCACCCTACGTCTGGGTGTGGGGCAGCTGCACGGTGCTGATAAAGTCGGCCTGACCCAGCGTCAGATTAACCACATTAAGAAGAATGTGGCTGTGGGTTCTGGGGCTGAGCTCGTCTTCTCAAAGAGTCAGATCAAAAAGATGGTTAAGGTGGGTGGGTTTTTCCCCGCCTTGGGGGCTGTGATCCCTCTCTTGGCTAAGGCGCTCCCCTGGTTGGGTGGCTTGGGGGGCTTGATGGGCGGAGCTGCTGGTGTGGCACAGGCAGTTGATCAGGCTCGTCATAACCGGGCGATGGAGGGTCGGGGTTTTGGGGATGACCTTCTGGGTAGGGTGATGCGTGAAGTGGGTGGTGTGTCTCGCAGTATTGAGCAGGTTGGCCGCGCGAGGAAGGGTCAGGGTTTCGGGGAGGATGTTATGAAGTTGGCGCTGGCTGGGCGGCCTGAGCTGGGGGGTTTAGGAGAGGATATTTTGAAGTTGGTGTTGGCCAACCAACCTGGTCTTAGGGACATGCTTGGGGTGGGGGGTAAGGGTGTGTACCTGGCTAGAGGTGGTAAGGGGATGAAAAAAAAGAAGCATTAAGCAACTTTGATATTGAGAAGGCGGCTAAGGATATACCCCACTTCCGCGGTGTGTTTATGCGCGATGGTCTTCCCGCAGCTCTACACAGCCCGGAATGTGGGATTGTCAATCTAGACTCGTCAGAGGGTGAGGGGACCCACTGGGTGGCTTATTACAGGGCGGGGCCTATGGCGGTTTACTTCGATAGTTTCGGGCTTGACCCGCCCCAGGAGATCCTGGATTATCTAGGGTGCCCCGTACGCACCCAAACTTTTCAGTTGCAGAGGGCAGACGATGTGATCTGTGGTCATTTATGTCTTCATGTGCTTCGTGGACTGGCGGGCGGGCAGCAATTTGAAGACATAATACTGCGTATGGTATAGACCATGTCTGTTGGAAAGTGCAACGGAGGTACAGTTGTCCAGCTCAGCCGAGCTGGGCTCGTGAGCAAGTATGGGGACACTATGCAAGGTACACTATCCATGGGTGGGTTTCGCCTCACTAATGTGGGGGAGCCTTCGGGACCTAGTGATGCTGCTACGCGTGGTTTTACGGAGCGGCTCTCTAAACGTGGAACGATGACAGAGGAACTCAATATGGGTACCCATAGAATCACCAATGTAGCTGAACCGGTTGGGGAGCAAGATGCGGCCACTAAAAAATATGTTGATGGGCAAGTATAGGGCTGCGCTGTTAGAAACCCAGTCTTTGGGTAAGACCTTCTGGAATGCTACAAAAACATATATACAAGACCGATTCGGTGGTGATTGGGCGTTGTGGTTTGAGGTAAAAAGTCCCTATCTTGGGTGGTCAAATAATAAACCCATTTACCTTTCAAATATGGGAGTACTGCCATGCATACTTAACTTCGCTGATGGGATATATGTAGGCTATGAGGCAGGTCAGTTCTACCTTAAAGGTGATGATAAGGTTTACACCCTTAGTTTGGAGGTGAACAGCCGGCCCCGGCCTGAATATATCGATCGTCCTATCCCAGGGAGCAAACTATATATCAAGCTCCTTCTTAATGGATGGGCCTTTTACAAATTGGGGGGATGTTATGCCAGGCCTTCAAGTAAAATCTCTAGCTCGCGAGGCGGTGGGTTGGGTTATTATTACTTTCGGTGGAAAAGTGGAAGTTACTGATGATCGAATTGCAGTAAACATACTTAAGGATGCTAGGGGTGTTGATACCATCAATCTGAGAGAAGTTAAGGTTTCACCGTGGGTTCATCTTATAAAACTTTTGTATACCATCAACCCTGTCACTGAGGAGGATTCAAAACGTATAACCACGAATTGAATATATAGGTGCACTACTATACAATGGCGCCCGACCAGACCTTTCGTCTTCAAGAGATCACTAGACTACAGAAGAGTTTGGAGGCTGAGCATGAAAAACGGTCTCTGTTGTATAAGAAGTACCATCGGATTGTGAATGTCTTGGATGGGATTGATACAGCACTGCTTACGGTGAGTGTGGGACTTCTGTCAACAGCCATTGCAGTCCCAGTCGTCTTCGGCCTAGAGATAGGCGCTCTCGTATGTGGGCTATTGGGGGCGGCCGGCAAGTTGGTGACCCGCAGATGTGCGCTTAAAGCCAAGAAGCATGACGAAATCAGGATTTTGGTTGAATCGAAACTTTCAACAATCTCCGATCTTGTCTCGGCGGCCTTGCAGGACCAGGAAATTTCTGATGCGGAATTTAAATTAATTCTGAATGAATCAGTGAAATTTCGACAACAGCAGGCTGAAATTCGACGCAAAGTTTCTGCCGACTTGCACCAGAAAAAAGAGCTTACTGACTTCACCCCACCAGCCAGAAGCCCGCCTGCTAGATAGCCCGCTAGATAGCGCGCTCTTTTTTCATAGCCTCTTTCGCCTCGATGAATTTCTCCAAGGGATCGTCTACTGGCAAATCTCTTGTCAGAGCCACATAGCGCTCAGCTAGTTCACTATCACAAGTGTGGCACATATCGAACGGTTGCTGTACTACTGTATTACAGATAGTGCACCCAAACACATTCCTACCCTTTTTAAGTAGTTGGAGGTGTTTGTAGCAGAACTCGCCGCGGCACCTGCGATCGCACCGGATCGCGGTCCCTTCATGCACAAGCCACCTACAATTCTTCATTTTAAGTTTGAGTCGCTAGTCTCTAATTCTGAACTCCGCTCGAGTATCTGGGCCGCGCAATTTTCTTAGCGAGAAAAAATTGTCCCGCTCGCGCGGCTCATAAAACTTGTCACGCAGAAACAAAACGATCACGCTTGCTCCGTTCAGTCACGCTACTTCCGGCGTGATCGTTTTAAGCGGAAGTGTGTTGACTGGCGCGCAAGTTTGGATTTATCCCAGATCAGAGCGAAAAGGGTGCTATGTATGTTGCAGAACCATACATCGCGCAGCCACCGATACATCGCTGCTCCACGATTCACTATCCCAGTCAGCTTCAAATTGACAGGCTAGACATTCACCCGTTCTGCACATCCTCCTCAGCGATTGTTTCCAAACAGTCTGGTGGAACTCCTAAGGACCTCCAACCCCAAGGAGTATGAATGATTATAGTTCCCCCACTTATTCTTCTGCCTTGGCGTTGTATCATCCGGAGATGATAGTCGCAAAAGCGTCGTCTTGAGGGCTTTCCACAAAATGTTGTGGGGCTCTTGAACCACTGGCAAGTAGGCATGTCTCTAAAACACAATCCGGTTGGGTATCCAGTTTCATACCTTTATATGGACGCAGCTTGATGTTGGTCTTTCTCTCAAACTTCCAAATCATCCTATGGAAGGCATCTAGCGTACAACGCTCGCACATCTCATAAGGACGCTTAACCCCCCTCTCACAGAATATACACTCTTCTATGGTCACGCCCCGCTTCACCTGTGCATTGTGCCTTGAACAGAAAAGACCAACACAAGACCGGACCGCAGCGCTAGCTCTGTGCCGAGTTTGAGCCACTCACAACCATTCATCTTGATATACCCTGGGAGGTTGTAGCTCTAATTCACTTGCGGTGGTGCATTATAATACGACGACGTCCCCTGCGCGACTCTTCAAATCTTTGTTAGTTGCACCAAACCCCTGGGGGTGGTAGTGGGTCCACTCTCCTTCGGCATTCCTCCAACAGTACATACGCTGTCGTGTTGGATTCGCTTTTAAGCCACTGATGTGTGTCCATGGTGTGTACCCCATACATACTATAGCTCTAAGTAGCGCTCCGGGAGGATGGCGCCCCGGGGCCTAGGGGGGCGGGGCCCCGGGGGGTTGGATCCCTAGGGGGCTGTTGTTTTGGCGCTCCTGTGGTGCCACCGACCTTTTGGCCCCAAACCGCTAGTATACATCTACTGCAAGTGTTCATCAGTGAGACGACTCCAGTGTGATGTTTTGTTAATCTTCATCACAGAAAACAACTGCTCTCACAGATATGTGTTACCAAACATGCTCAAGGTTTGAGCTACATGTAGACGAAGCCGAGCATCTCTTCAGGAATAAGCCTAGCTTCACTTGAAATGCCTTCACTGCCTCATGCATATCAGTGATAATGTGATCCCGTCCCTGGAGCTGCAGGTTCAAGTCAATGACATGAGTGGTTACATCAGACAGAAACGCCAAGTCACATTTCCAATGTTTATCACGAAAAACTGTGGAAATTTTTCCTTTACTGTCTATGAATTCACAGATTTCCTCGATCAGCTGGAAGAAATATACTGAGAACTTTTCCCTTACTTAGCCACCGCACCTCTGTATGATAAGGCATGTCACTGAACGCCGACTCTATTTCCTGCAAATAAGACTGAAATTGGCGACGATTTAAACCTTTGGCTCTGATAACGTTGACGGAAAAGGTGATGTAATACACTACTTTCATTTTTTTATGCGCCAATCCAAAACGAGCATCTGAACGTTGCTAGGTAAATAACGGCGAAAACTAACTCACTACCACAACCTTTATTTCCGCTTATTCTGATCGAAGCAAGAACGCTCTCAGGTGGCCTATCATTCGTAAGGCTGCTAATTAGTGAATTTGATTTGCACTTTATACCGTGACTATAAAAACATATTTCTGCCTAAAATCCGAATATATTTGTACGTCGGTTGAGACCTTTCGGGCCTGATATGATTGTACGGCGGGCCGGATGTGGCCCGCGGGCCTTGAGTTTGACACACGTGGTCTAGAAGAAGCAAACCTTCACAAATGCATGCCGAAGTCCGACACATTGACCATTGAGAGAAATTCAAAACAATGTTTTCCCGTGATGAATTTGAATAACGAAGACACAAACAATAGATTGTACGATTTATTGCCTGGCATATTTCGCTGCATCTCGTCAGGTACATACTGCAGAAATCACACAACTTAAGTGAATTAACTAGATAAATCCTTCAAACTGAAATATACACATGTTCGCACAGTAATGTCGATTGTCTACCACGGTAATTTTAAACTTACTAACATGTCTTTCTGCTTGCACAAGGACGGCTTACGAAAGTTGATTATTATAACTTCAGCAAACTTTAACAATCGACTACTTTGTGTGTTGAACAACACACGGAAGGCACTGTTTCTTTCAACCACGTGACCGCTCTCGAGCACATGTCTCGCGACCGATGAAGCTGGACTGTTCCAGTGTGTCGGCCTGCCTAGGCTACCATCTTCTGTGTGTAGTATCTTGTCCAACCAATTGGGAATGTGTTCCGAAACCCTGCAATGTAACTGTCGTTCAGTTATACCTATGTAGATGGCATACATTGAGAGTACATTGAGAGAAACACTCACCTTGAAAATGGAATGAAGTAGAAGAGAAGACGTAGACGAAAATATAAATAGGACTGCCAACTTTATTTTCCTAGTTGTGTCATTCATTTTTAGTTTTACATGGCTGTCTGGGAGGGATTTATTCCATTTTGAAAACTCCAAAATTTTGGCTCTCAAAATGTTACGAACTCCTGATCCCTTTCATTGGTAAAATTTGGAAGGTTTACGTCAATCAGCATTTGCAGAAGTAGTGAAGACATGTTTTCCCCCAAAGAATATTCACTTCTGATAGTAAATAAGGCAAATATCAATCCACTGTGAAAAATATAAATCCATTGTGAAAAGTATCATTCCATTGTCAAAAATATCAATCCACTGTGAAAAATTTAAATCCACTGTGAAAAATATCAATCCATTCTGAAAAATATAAATCCACTGTGAAAAATATCAATCCATTGTGAAAAATATCAATCCATTGTGAAAAATATAAATCCATTGTGAAAAGTATCATTCCATTGTGAAAAATATCAATCCATTGTGAAAGATAGCAATTCATTGTGAAAATATCAATCCATTGTGAAAGATAACAATCCATTGTGAAAGATAACAACCCATTGTGAAAGATTTTCCTAATTCTCTGATTTATTTTATTTTTTTTTTTGGGGGGGGGAGGGAGGGGGGGGGGGGCGTGGGAGTGTTCACTTGCTTTGAACCCAAACGTAGTGCACACACATGCTACTACAACTATTAATATTAGTTGCTGCTGGTAGTGAGTGCACTAAACTACACTATTGTTGCCGGAGGGTTAGCTTTCCCTGTTACCAGTGTCCTTTGCCATCAGGTGAACTTACTCCGACTTTTGAGGTACTAAGATACTATTTTAACACCTTTATATGATTTTTTTAAAATCAGGTTTTTCTGGATGCATGCGCTAAGATACTTAATTTGATTTGAAAATCTTGGTACTTTTGCTTTCTTTCACCCCAAACAAAAGGGAATCCCAGGGTATGACGTCACATCCAGGGGTTCCCTGTGTTGCGCCGAACATTCAGGGGGTTTCCGTGTGTTGCGCCGTAGCTCGGTGCGCAATTCTATGCGGCGGCGGTGGTGCGCTATTCTTTCACTTTCCGGTTAGGGTTAGGGGTTAAGGTTAGGATGAGGATTAGGGTTAGTGTGTGTACCCTACCCCTAACCCTAATCCTAACCCCTAACCCTAACCGGAAAGTGATTGCAGGACCGATGCAAATGAGGATCGAAGGGAGACAGAAACGGTTGCCACAGCCCAAAGAAACAACACTGTGGTGTGGGGCAATTGAAACGCACTGACACGCACTCCACCCGAACACAGAGATCACCGTCGGCGCTAAATATAGCTGGTGACTCTAAATATAGCTGGCAAAGTTTGTTTGGGGTGAAAGAAAGCAAAAGTACCTTTTATGCTAATGTTAATTATTTTTTTCAACAAAACTGTTTGGTTAAAAAAGTAAAGGTCTTTTTCACTGAATATACGGTGCTTGACCCATATTTGTATAGACCAATCGGCACTCGCCGGTCTCCGTGGCCCTTACGGACGCGGTTTGTAATCCCGTATACCCGCGTTCGAAACACAGTTGCACGCGATTTGGCAGCAGACCGCATTGCGTTGGTATCGATACCAGTCATTCGGAAACCAATAGCAAACTACTGAACATAAACTTGCCAAGAGATCACGACAGAAATGTTGGTGCTGACTGCGATGTTCTGAACTTAGCAGTCAACGTAAGATCACCATACAGTGGATACCATCCCACTGTGGAATCCCCGGAAACGACAGGGCTGATCGATTGGCTAAGGAAGGAGCACAAGAAGAACAACCAGATGTGCCTATTACATACCACCAAAAGAAAAGAATGATCAAATCAGTCAGAAGGCCACCAAACCTTACTCAAGATGACTACCACGTTATGGACAGACCAGAACAGGTCATTATTCTGCGCCTCAGAACAGGACACAATAGATTACGCAACCACATGTATACAAAATTCAAGATTGGTGACTCAGCCATGTGCACATGTGGTTTGGCGTCGCAGACAGCAGAGCACATACTCCAGGATTGCCCAAACTACAACATATCCAGGCGAACCTTCTGGCCTAGAGAGACAACAGTGGAAGATAAACTCTATGGACCGCTGAGTGAACTGAAAATGACAGTTAGATTCATACAAGAGACAACATTGCAGTTATAGACATAGTTTAGGCGAACGAAAGAAGAAGAAGAGGAAGCAACAAAAAAAAAGAAAAAAAAAAGTCGGCACTCGATGGGTAACTAACAATGATTGCCTGAAATAGGCTAATGAAACTATAACATTATATACAACAATAAGAAAGAGACAAATATTTTTCTTCGGTCATGTGATGAGAAGAGAGGCATTAGAGAACATCGTGACAACTGGAAAGATCGAGGGGAAGAGAGGCAGAGGCAGACCAAGAGAAATGATGCTGGATAGATTGAGACGGTGGCACAAGATATATCAGCAGCAGAGTTGATCCAGAACACCAAAGACCGAGATCTGTGGAGAGCCATGAACACCTACGCCAGCTGGCACGGCACTTGATGACGATGACTCTGTTGGTGACGTGGTCAGTATCACAATGTCCGCTTTTACTCCCCAAAACATTTCCTTATACCTATTTTTAAATCTGTCCTTATACAGATACAAAGATAATTTATTCACATGGTACTTTCTAGGAAGGTAAATAGTTTGCAAGAAAGATAGTTAAATATATAATTGTTACTCATTAATGTATTATATTTACACAAAATTCATCCACAGCATGACAGAAAAGAAGGGATGACAGCATTTACAGAAAAACGTCCGCCTGTCTTTAAGGATTGCTAACACATAAATGTCAACATGATGAAGATGCTTGCAGATCTACAAATTGATGGGAAAGACTTTAGACTTGTAAAAAACATATATTGGAAACAACAAGCTGCCATAAAGATTGATAATGAAGTAGGCCAATATCAGTCTATTAAGAGATGTGTGCGACAGGAATGTGTAATGTCTCCAGATCTTTTTTTCATATACAGTGAAAATATTTTTTAGAAATTTAGAAGATATGAGAGGAATCACCATTTGGGGGACATAACATCAATAATATTAGGTATGCAGATGATACTGTATTGACTGCAGACAATCAGCAGGATCTACAATATTTAGTAGATGCGGTTGTTGCACACAGTGAACAACTAGGGTTAGAATTGAATTGTAAAAATACACAGATTATGGTCATCACTAGGGAGAAAGAAATACCATAATGTAAGATGCGGATACATGAGACTATTCTTAAACAAATGAACTGGTTCAACTGTCTCGGAACAGTCATAATATCTGATGGGAGATGCCTTGAAGAGATTAGAACAAGCATCGCCATGACAAAGGTGGCCTTTTGCAAAATGGAAAACATACTGAATAATAAAAAGGCGTCAACTGCGACAAGAAAACAGGCGTTGAAGTGCTACACAGAACCTATACTTTTGTATGGATGTGAAGCGTGGACAATGAACAGACATGCTGAAAAACATCTAATAGCTGTGAAGATGTGGTTTCTGAGGAAAATGCAAAGAATACCATTGACAGACAGAAAAACCAATGCCCTAGTCCTATAAGAAATGAATGAAAACAGTAAACTGAGTAGAGAAATTAGACGTAGACAGTAACAAATTTTTGAACACCGTTATGAGAAGAAATAAATTGGAGAAACTGGTAACAACTGGCAAGATTGAGGGGAAAAAGAACAAGGAAGAAGTAAATACCTGGATGGCCTGGCCACGTGGTATGGTTGAGACAAGAACACTGAGCTGATCTACGACTCATGTGTGATTGCAAAACATGACCACCCACATTTATCTGCATGGCACATGATGATGAGCACATAAAGCTTTCATCTCGGCTGGACAGCTTCTATATTGGATTTACTGTCCTACAAAATATGAGGCAGTAATATAATATTTTATAGTCTGATTATATTAAGTGATTTTCTGCTAGTTCACTAGGACCTTGTCGTAGCTAGAACATGTGAAAACTATGTTCTAAGGCATGGCTGTGTAGTGTGTTGGGTGAATGCTTGTTTGGTTGGTTGATTGTTTGGTTGGTTGATTGTTTGGTTGGTTAATTTTCTAGTTGGATGTTTGGCAGGTTTTTTGCTTTGTTGTTTAGTTGGTTGTTTGGTTTGTTAACTGGTTGTTTGGTTGGTTAATTGGTTGTTTGCTTGGCAGGATGCTTGGTTAGTTAGTTTGGTACGTTGTTACACTGGTTGATTAGTTGTTTAGTTGGTAGGTTGTTTGGATGGTTAGTTGTTTGGATGGCTTCTTGTTTGATTGGTTAGTTGTTTGACTGATTAGTCCTAGCAGTTTTGTTCGTAAATATTTTATTTTGTTTTCTTTTTTGAAGTTCAGAAAATGAAATTTTTGTTCACCGTGTCTTGTGACAGAGAGGATCAACTAATCATTTAGCATTATTAGAGAGGAGAACCACCGTGCCATCAGCATTCCTGAGTCCTGGAACTGAACACACCCTGCCATATATTGAATCAGTTCTTGGAAGTCAAACAACAAAACGGGGTACCTGTGCATGATTCCCAGCTCTCGGGAATCTATGCGGGAGCTCCTCTTAGAGGCCGTGAGGTCTAACGAAGCCAGCTCTTAAACAGCTGATCCGCCCTCTGGTCTTCTCATGTTGCCTTTGACTTCGCAAATAATCAGTTACTTGTGCGGCCTGGTCGCGTTCGGCTCCCAGGCCGTCCAGCACATGGCGCACAAAAGCGAAGTGAGCATTGTATAACTTTGAGCAGTGGATCACTCGGCTCGTGTCTCGATGAAGAGCGCAGCCAGGTGCGTGAATTAATGTGAATTGCAGAACACATTGAACATGACATCTGGAACGCAAATTCGTCACATTAACATGAAATGGAACACTTGGCTAGCGAATCCATTACGTAGAAGCCCCAAGTGAAAAGCTGCAGAGTGGATGTCGTCCGATGTACGTTCCTGCTTTTTGTGGGGAGTGGCGATCTAGATGCCCAATACATGGAAGTGAGGAATTAAAGCAGCCATGAGCAGATCCAGGACATGACAATCCCTTGGGTGAGCCCAGTCTCAGAGCATCATGTGCTGGCTCTGCAATTATGGAAGCCTCCATGGATGACGGAGAATGCCCATGGTCTGCCCCTGCCTTCCCTTGAGGGCTGATCGTGAAGTATTTGATCTTTTTAACTTGGCCAGCTGGGATGTGGATGGTACCACAAAAGTGACAGTCCCCTAGGAATGCTAACCTGGTTTAAAAACACACGTTAAAGTCGGATGTGTTGGCGCCTAAGGGTTTTGGCCCAAGGGTGCATAACAAAACACACTGCAATCACATCTGAAAAAAGTCCGGATGAATGCAGAAGAAGAAGAAGAAGAAGAAGAAGAAGAAGAAGAAGAAGAAGAAGAAGAAGAAGAAGAAGAAGAAGAAGAAGAAGAAGAAGAAGAAGAAGAAGAAGAAGAAGAAGAAGAAACAAAATTGTTACATAAGCATGCTTTTATTCACTATAGAGACCACATATCTTCCACTGGGAAGTGCACTTTTATCTAAAATATATTTCCACCTTATGTTTTCCTGGACAGATTGTACTTTATTTAATAAATATTTCAATATCTGAATACACTGTTAACATAAAGTGTTACACAATGTGTCTCAACATCTGATTAATAAATATTTATTTCAACATCCACTCAAATTTAAATTGAAAAAAAAAAAACACCTGAAATTCAAAGCAAAGTAAATAAGTTCACATGAAATTTACATCTTATGAGTAAACTTCATTTCAGCTTTGTAATTTCAGCTGAGAAAATTCTAATTATAACACCAATCAAGTAAGAGATTTTACATGCTTAAACTTCCTCTGCTGATCGCAGTGTAGTGGGTTCACTTCACACGCCTGTTAGTTTGGACTTAAATGTTGACTTCCCCTCCTTGACATGGGGACATCAATTACAAGTATCTGTGAGGTGAGAGAAGGATTCTCCTGATAGCAAAAAACACAGGAAAAAGCTAACTTTAATGCAGAAAATGAGTCCAATGGGCTCACAACAAGTAGTAAGTGTCAATTATGCTTGAGTTCAAAGCGAGTGAACAATAACAAAATCTACACACTCAAGAGTGTAGTTGTTATAAATGCTGAAAACTGTACATACAATAAATAACATGAATTTCACCTCAAAGACAACATTCTAATGGCCAACCCCACTGTTCACATACAGACAGAAAATGAAAGCTAACATCTATCGTGACTCAAGCCGCTGGTGTATGCAAGATGGATTTTTAAAGAGCTGAGGCAAAGTTCAGACATACTTTTTTAAATTTAACTTCCCACAGATAAAATTCCCGCTCTCTACTGCGGAATAGAACATGGGTAGCCTAATGTGTGAGATCAGTATTCTAATCCCCAGACTGCTGGTTCATCCACAGAAACATGATAACTGTGGTATTACTGCAATACGTTAGAGGGAAGAGAGAAGAGGGTGGATGAGACAGAGAGAGAGAGAGGGGGGGGGGGGAAACCACAGACAAACAAAGAGAGTATTAGCAAGATGAACGCAAATGGGTTTGGCAGAAATCAGGAATAAAAGTAATGAAAAATAAAAGGAACCTAGGCTCAAAGACGGTTATGTAGCCTGTATAATAGCCTGTAACCATGATTTCATTATAAGCAGGTGTATGACCAAGACTAGCAGCTTTAAGCTAGAGATCTGATAGAGGTAGAAAGAAAGAATAAATACATCATCCAGGGAGATCAGAATTTTTCCAGGCCAGGGAGAGGACTGCCATTAGAAATGCCAGGCTTAGTTTCTGTTTTGTTAAGTCAGTGGAATGTGTTCTTAAAAGTTACGTAAACAACCGTTAAAGTCAGATACTGCGTTAATCAATTTATATGTCTAGCTATCAATTAATGATATGAGGGGGCTTCAAATGAAAACCTGACATGGTGTGTGTGTGTGCGTGTGTGGGTGCGTGCGAGACAGAGAGAGAAAGAGAGAGAGAGAATATATTCTGGGAAAAGAAGAGTAAAGAACAAATGTATCAGCTTTCCATGTAGTTACCACTGCATTCAATGCAAGTCCTACAGCACTGATAAAGTGTTTGGAATCCTGTGGAAAAAATTCTCTGGGGCCACTACTCAGAAGTCTGACCTGGTTGTGAACAGTCTGTCACAAAAGTCAAGCTGTTTTGAAACTTCCTACACCACTCATACACTTGTTGGACTGACAGGCATGCATCACCATACTAAAAATTCATTCGCTGATGCATTTCTATAGGTTTCATTCCTTCACTGATCAAGAAACGAATAACAGAATGCTGCTCTTCTTTGGTGCATGTTACAAGTGGTAAGGCCTTCTTTAAACTGTCCTTATAGTGTCACCGTGTTCATCTGCACTGTGATGTCATATGTTTAACACTCTTGACATCCTTAACAACAATACTGACAGGTTACAAGACAGTGGCTTGGTTATTGTAATTTCTATCACACTTTCAAGCTTTTCATTTGAAGCCCCCTAGTATAATAGATGTAAACATCAATTTATTTAAGTTTAACGTTGTAATTAGTTCTAGTGGAAATAATAAGAGACATATATACATACGTCGCAAATGTTAAAGTGTAGATGTTGATTTATAAACTTTGTACAATTGGAATATTGATATTATTGAATGTAATACTTTTCTCAGCCGGTGACAATTTCTGCTGCAAACAGAATTAGTTTCCATTATTTTCTGTTCAACAGATTAGCAGTACAAAACATCTTGAAGTCAAGTTCTATAATGCCCATTTATCTATCCCAATCATCATAAAACCCTAGCAGTCAGTTTCCTCAGCCTGTGACACTTTCAGTTGCAAACACCATTTGTTTCTATTATTCTAATTTCAACAGAATTTCACTCTTTTGTTAGCAATGCTAAACTTCTTGAAGTCACCTTCTACACTGTCCATTTATCTATCCCATCCCATTCATCATAAAACACCGTACCTAAGTTTATTCTTCTTGCGTTAATTTCCTCTTCCTGCTGCAAACAGAATTAGTTTCCATTATTCTAACAAGATTGCACTCTGCTGTCAGTAATACTAAACTTCTTGAAGTAACTTCTATACTGTCCATTTATCGTCAACTTGGTTGCCCTGACAGAGTGTGCTGTGAGTTTGAAAGGTTTAATCATCACAGACTCATGTATTGATTAATCTCATAAAATATATTCTATTTACAAACATTCTACACTGTCATATTTAAACTTGAAGCAGTTAAAGATAATTATAATCTAAACAAAGAAGACACACACAACAGATTGCACAATTTAATGCCTGGCATATTTCATTGTTGCTTGCCTAACAGCCCAGTGGTCAACTGTTCAAATCCCCCTCAAGGCAAGAATTGTTTTCCACTGACCTGGGTTCCCAGGTAAGCCCAGCCTAAAATGGGTACAAGAAAACACCCTGAGAAGTAAACTCAGCCAGTGAGTTACTAATGACATCACCCATTGAGTGGCCATCAGTCTGAACAAATATGTAGGTAGCACCATGTGCCCAATAAACCTCTTGGTGTGAAATAGTGGTCCTCTAATTCTACAGGCTGTATTTTTATTGACTGTGTAGTGTTTTAAAATATTGCAGGTACAAGTTTTGTATTTACCTATTATGTTGCATGAACTTTACAGAGGGTGAATACAAAACTTGGACCGGCAATATTTTCAAACACTGCACAGTCATTAAAAATACACCTTATATATTTCCCTGTATCTCACCAAGTACATGTGACATAAATCAATAACAAACAAATGGAATCCTTCTGGCTGAAATGCAAGATAAATGCACATAAAATACACATAGACACCAAATCTGAAATGTGACCACCTGTGTTACTAGGTCATCACAAACTGACTACATGGCTGTTGTTTACACAGTGATGGTAGAGGATGCCGGCGAGGGATAGCTGCAGCCTTAACAACACACATTGATTAGTTGTGATATAAAGCACACAAACTACATTCTCTTTGCGTCCTTGACTTAGGGATGTAAATTACAAGTACCTCTGAAATCGGAGTGGGTTCACCTGATGGTGAGGGACACTGGTAAAGTGGAAAACTTAAAAGATCGCATGTATGGACTACACCTGAGTTCAAAGCAAGTAAATGCCAAAATAATGTACTTGATACCATGAACAATGGACACATGCTTCAGTCTGCCACTCAGATGATCAGACCAAGTGGTTAACCTAAAATAATATGATGGGGGAATTTAGAATGAGGTCTGAAAGACAACAGATGGATAGTCTATGACAGGAATGAAGGCTTTGAGGATAGAGATTCACTGATGTGTAAAACATAAAGACATGGTGTCAACTCTCAGCTATCCACGTAACACTGACAATTAAATTTGACAATTATAATTATCAATGAACTTCAATTTTAGTTTCTAGTTCAGCCTATTATAGAACTTCTTGTAGTAATCACAGTTTTAACTTATCTCTATCCTCAAAGGCTTCATTCCTGTTATAGACTATCCATCTGGTGTCTTTCAGACCTCATTCTAAATTCCAGCATCATATTATTTTAGGTTAACCACTTGGTCTGATCATCTGACTTGCTGTGTATATAATTCTTTATTTATTCTTCTTCTGCTGCTTGTCCACACCCAATGGAGCAAGGGTTCTCAAACAACTCATGCCAAGTCCTTGGCAGGCTTGTTCATGATTGGTTGGATTTTGCAGCTAAAGTTTTCTACAGGAAGAGGTAGTTCTTCTCAGACCAATCCTCCTCCTCCTCCTTTTGTCCTCTATCCCCCATTGGAGCATAGACCCTCAACCACCTCACTCCAAGCCTCACTATCTGTAGCTGTCCATGTCCCTCCCATACTACTCATTTCTGTTTCTACTTTTCTTCTCCAATAATGTTTAGGTCTTCCTCTATTTCTTTAGCACTGTGGCTTCCAGACTAAGGCCCTTTTGTCTCAGGTTTTCTCAATGTATGGCCTAACCATCCCTCCTTAGTAGCCTTTTATGATATGCATGACAGGTTACAGTGTTACTATTCTTTGCTTCCCTTATGGGCCCCAGTAACATAAGTGCTTCTATATTACTTCATCAGAATTGTTTTGTTTGTTTAAAGTTGATTACTTTGTCTCATAACTTCCATTTGTTCCCTATGTTTTTTTTTGTTTCTGCCTGTCCAAGTTTGTTTCTCTGAATATGTCCGATAATCTGTTAGATTAGTTAGATTTCTTTAAAGATTATATATTTGATACAAATGATCAGGAAAACAAAAAGTCACTGCTGAATTACCACATTTTGTAATTACAGTACACAGCCACACAATCAATTAGCAATTATATTACTGAAGGTTGGGACCCAGCCTAAGACTGGACTCCAGAAAATATTTTGGGAAGTAAAGGTGGCCAGTGGGATGCTGAGATCACTCAACGAGTGCCAATAAGTCTACACAAATATATACCCAGCACCACATACTCAATATGTCTCAAGGCATATAAAAGGTCCTATACTTACTGAAATTGATGCACTTTTCATTACAACAAATGACATACATTTCTGTAATAAAATGGCACTAATGCCCACAATCTGGTCAAACAATCAGCCCTTGCTAACATGCATCTATCACCATGACAGCACTTAAAGAAACACAAGTAAGTATCTACAAGTAGTCAGTAAAATCCTCGTATCCCCCAGCGAGACCGTCTCCCCCAGCTCCAGTTGGAGGCCACATGTGTGAAGGACTAGCTGGCTCGGACATTATGCCTTCCTCTGGTCGATGTTCCAGGATGCGCCGCTTCAGCAGCTTGATCTGTCTCAGTCTCTCTAGCCAGTTAGAAGCAAACACTTCAGGGCTGCCCACGGTTGACTGCTGCCGCTGTAGCACCATTGATGCCAGCTGAAAAACATACATACACCTTGTCTTACATAGATTTGGGTGTGTTTGTGGGGTTTTTGGTTTTGTAGCATATTGTATTAACTTCCACATTTTAATTTACCAGCAGTCAGCACCATTGATGCCAGCCGAAAGACATACATATACCTTGTCTTACACAAACTTGATTGTGTTTGTGGTTTTTTTGTTTTGTAGCATATTGTATTCACTTCCACATTTTAATTTACCAGCAGTCAGCACCATTGATGCCAGCTGAAAGACATACATATACCTTGTCTTACACAAACTTGATTGTGTTTGTGGTTTTTTGTTTTGTAGCATATTGTATTCACTTCCAGAGTTTAATTTACCAGCAGTCAGTTCTCCTGTTTTGTAGCATATTCATGATGATACTCATGATGAGTTAAAGCTAGAATGTGATTCGAAGGAGGCTGGCGACTGGACGTTCAGGTGGATGCACCGTACAGCTGACAATTCTAACTATTCTCATATTAGAAGCAAGAAGCAAAATCTGGCAACAGAAATACAAATGAATATATCATGAAACAGATGATACAGCTGCCTGCAAAGTATGCCTTAAAGCAGAACCTGACGGAAAGTGAAGCAACAAACAGAGATGACATGAGTGGAAATAGGTTATCTTAAGTATCAAGTGAATCACAAATGTTACTTGGATGTGGTAACAGTAACTTTACAATGGGAACAATTCATCTCTACTGATTTCCTTAAGAGAACAACCCAGAACACATAAACTGAATATAGAGGTCAAAATATCATCACAATGTTCTACTTGGTTGCTACAGTGGCAGGCACGTTTGCTAGCTGGTGCAGTGGTCATGTATCTGAATGACCAACAAGAAGGATGTTTTAAAACCTGACTTTGGCACCCATGTTGAACCAGCCTAATATGGGTACTAGGAAATTTGGCAACTAAAGGCACCTGGCATGATATTGACCACATCACCACCGATTGCCAGCTGGTCTATCAAAATATGGTGCAAGTACCAGCCTCAAGGTGTAGAAGAGGGTCCTGTGGTTTTGTTAAATGTACTACTTGTAGTTAGGCTGCATACACCCAATGTTGTCCGTTGAGAAAATTCACAACCAGAGGAAACAGATAGACTATCAAATGTATACAACACAAACTAAATACATTCCAGAAGATCTGTTTTAAAGGCAAATCAAGAAACAGATGGATAGAATATAAAATGTATACATGTGATGGAATAACTACACTGCCAAATGATGTCATGTAATGCCAAGATAACTGTGAAGTGGAAGCTTTATGTAACATGAACCACAAGTGCTGCCATTTCACCAGTTACACAGCTGCACTCATCAGAATGCCCTATCTGTAGTTTATGGAACATGTGGTATTCCAACAGTTACACAGCTGCACTCATCAGAATGCCCTATCTGTAGTTTATGGAACATGTGGTATTCCACCAGTTACACAGCTGCACTCATCAGAATGCCCTATCTGTAGTTTATGGAACATGTGGTATTCCACCAGTTACACAGCTGCACTCATCAGAATGCCCTATCTGTAGTTTATGGAACATGTGGTATTCCACCAGTTACACAGCTGCACTCATCAGAATGCCCTATCTGTAGTTTATGGAACATGTGGTATTCCACCAGTTACACAGCTGCACTCATCAGAATGCCCTATCTGTAGTTTATGGAACATGTGGTATTCCACCAGTTACACAGCTGCACTCATCAGAATGTCCTATCTGTAGTTTATGGAACATGTGGTATTCCACCAGTTACACAGCTGCACTCATCAGAATGTCCTATCTGTAGTTTATGGAACATGTGGTATTCCACCAGTTACACAGCTGCACTCATCAGAATGCCCTATCTGTAGTTTATGGAACATGTGGTATTCCACCAGTTACACAGCTGCGCTCATCAGAATGTCCTATCTGTAGTTTATGGAACATGTGGTATTCCACCAGTTACACAGCTGCACTCATCAGAATGCCCTATCTGTAGTTTATGGAACATGTGGTATTCCACCAGTTACACAGCTGCACTCATCAGAATGCCCTATCTGTAGTTTATGGAACATGTGGTATTCCACCAGTTACACAGCTGCACTCATCAGAATGCCCTATCTGTAGTTTATGGAACATGTGGTATTCCACCAGTTACACAGCTGCACTCATCAGAATGCCCTATCTGTAGTTTATGGAACATGTGGTATTTCACCCTGTTGTGTCCTGAGTGGAGTCTGAAGACTGTTGTTACTTGTTCTCTTTGTTGGAGTTGGTAGTATGCATCAGCTTTCTTGTGGCCCGGATACTCTGACTTCAACTTGATTTTATAATAACTTTTTATCAATCTCTTGACCATACTCTGACTTCAACTTGATTTTATAATAACTTTTTATCAATCTCTTGACCTCATCATAAGTTATGTCTGTATCAGGCTGAGATAGTCTTCCACCTTCCTTTGCCAACATGTCAGCTTTTTATTACCATGTATCTTGGAGTGTGAGGGGGTTAATGTTATTACAACCCTACTGGGTGTCATGATATAGTTTATGCAGTGCTGCTCGTAGGTCAGCTAGTACAGCAATGTTTCTGCTCTTAAGGATTGAAACTGACTTCACATCTGTATAGAGAGTTATTTGTTTCATTGTATTTTTCTCTTTCAACAACATTTATGCAGCAGTTTTCATGGCCTCTGTCACTACTCTGAAGTTACCTGAGTACTTTCCAGTTGCAATGGGATATAATCTCCTGCAATCTGCTCAATAATGAGACTCAGATCCAGAAAACCAAGTAAGACATTCAAACAATGCAAGAGAAGAAAATGTCAAATCTGTCTTATTCTGACCAAGCCAACAGTCAGAAAGATCTTACAGCTATTTCCACGTAAGGCAATTTATTCTTTTTATTCACTACATGCTGTGTTAGTAGCCAGGCTTTTTCCTCATGTTACTGGATTCTCAACTGAAAGCTCCAGCATGTAGATTTTTTTTGCGAACATTCAAACACAAAGAAGTCTGGCAACACGTTTGGCACTATTCCAAACATATTTACACATGACAGAATATGCAATGGCAAACTAAACATTCACTAAACAGTACACGATAATCAATCATTAATATGAATGATTGATTATTGTGTATGTAATACAAAAACTGAAATATGTAAATTATGGTAAATATATGTATAGAAACATGTTTTATTTTAAATTGCTTATCAATTTTTTTAAAATGTATTGTGCAAGGAAGTTCCATGATGAATGTTTAACGGAAAGAACACAAGCTAAGGAGTGATTTCTCTTGTGTGTACATGGCCTTTTTCTTCATGTTTTTCTCTACTTACATTACAGTGAACAGCAATTTGTCTGACCAGTAGTGGAAGGTTAGCATCCGATATTATCTTAGTATGGGTGTGGCCCAAGATGTCGGCAATATCTGGAAATGTACAAACACATTCAGATTGACATAACTTTATATGTCTAAGCCAATAAAGTAACAATGACAAATGCTTTCACTGTTAGAATATTGTAATATGACTTGTGTGAAAGCTAACAGATTTTATAAAATATTAACACCAAAAAAGTGATATAACAATATAAGGGAAAATGGTCAACAAAGTTGATAAATGCCAATTACCTAGGGGCAATTATAACATCATCTGGAAGATGGGTGACAGAATAGGGCAAGCAAAAGATGCATTTCAGAAAATTAAAAGTATCTTATGCAATAAGGCACTGTCTTTAAATGTAAGGAAGAGTACTGATATGTTTTATAGTACATAATATATGGTTGTTTTGCTGTATGGCAATGAATCTTGGAATATGAACGAACACATTAGGAAGAACATGGAAGGAACAGAGACAATTGTTACAAATACCTTGAACTGCCGGAGTAACTAACGACTACCTACAACAGGCTAATTAAAGTATAACATTACACACAACCATAAGAAAGAGACAAACAGCTTTCTGTGGTGATATAAGGAGAAGAGAGGCAATGGAAACTATTGTGACAACCCAAAATATCAGTGGTAGAAGAGGAAGACTGAGCAAAATGATAATGGATAGGCAGATGGTGGCGTGGGTGAATATCATCAGCAGAGTTGATCCAGAACACCAAGAACCCAGCTGGCAGGGCACATGATGATGATTATATATGTAAAAGTAATGAGATTGGTTCAGAAAGAAAATTAAATTCACAAATATTGCTATCTCATTCAATACCAAGCATGTGATTAATTCACCATCATCATCATCATCAAATATTCCAACCCTCAGGCTGGTCACGAAGTTTCCAGAACATTCCAGTCCATGCGTGTCTGTCTTGTGCTACTGTCTTTATTTCCATGTTATGTCTGCATTAATAAGTCTGTGATTCCTTGTTGTTTAAATGGGTCTGCCCTTCCTCTTTTCCCTAGTATTTTGCTCTCTTGTACTCTCTAATGTATTTCTTCATGCTTTATGGTGTGACCAAGCCTAAAGAGCCTTTGCATTTTTATTACTTTAAGAAGTATTCTTGGTTCTATTATATTATTCAGAACTTGTTCATTTATCAGTTTTCTTAATATAGCTGGCTCTTGACATTTTGTGATAACACCACATCTCAAATGTATCAAATGCATGTGTACTTGTTTTACCACAGTCATCCATGTATCAGAACTATGTAATCATACTGTTAGATTTACACAAGGGATTCTTTTCCATAGATCAGGTGTATTTTTGTTGATGTTTTCATGGATCGGGTGTATTTTTGTTGATGTTAGTATATGTGATCAGTTACTAATTAGTTATCCTTTACATGACCAAAACATCAGTTTTCTGCAGAAAAGTATGTGATTTATAGAGAAATCTATTGTGTGCTGCTTGGTATAGAATGACCCTTCAATAATCTTTCATGTACACTTCCAGAATCACCAAAATAGTGACTAAGTCATTTTAAACCTCATATTTTCTTGATCTATTTGTAATTATTCTATTTCACTAGATTCACAATTTTACACTTGAGACTTCATGGTTAAGGAGAAAGTTATTTTATACTTTTATGAATATATTTGTAATTGTTCTGTTCCAATACATTCACCTTTTTACACTTCTGACTTAAGGTAAGCAATTTTATAAACAGTAATTTATTGATCTATTTGTAATTGTTCTGTTTCATTGCATTCACATGTTTTAATTTGACCTCAGGGTCACTTAGGTCAGAATACCAGGACCAGATCAAACACTGACCAAGACCTTGGAGCACCTTCATGGTGTGACCAATCCACAGACTGGGTCATGAGCATGGCCAACATTCCAAGAATCACCTGACCTCCCCACAGATATGAAATTCTACAGTCTTGCACATCTCACCGACTTCTTGGAAAGGGGAAGGAGAGCTCTACACCACAGTTCCCATGAAGAGTATTTCAGTAATGGGTCAGGAAGAAAGTCTCTACACAACAGTTCCCATGACGAGTATTTCAGTAATGGGTCAGGAAGAAAGTCTCTACACCAGTGATTCTCAACCAGTGGGGAATCCCTCCCCCCCCCCCCCCCAGAGAGAGAGAGAGAGAGGGGGGGGGGGGTTTAGGGTTTCCAGGGAGGGGGAGGCGGGTGAGAATTAAGATTATTTCAAGATCGCGTTAATTCAAGAACCGATTACTTGATATTGTTTTTCCCTCTATACTTTTATGTAGACGTCTAGACTAGTTCTAGTATGTGTTATTAAATTAAGCTTCCATTTTTAGGTATACTGTGTAGGGGCGGGGGAGGGGGGATTTATAGGGAGGAAATAAGAAATACAAACATATGGTGAAGGGGTGCATTGGCCAAAAAAGGTTGAGAACCACTGCTCTACACCAACCACATTCGAATAGATGCTCTACACCAACCCCTTTCCAGAGCTCAGACAACCTGAATGTCAGGGACACACGCTTTAAAATAAATTCTTCCAGAAAATTTTCAGCTAGCTAACATGTTTTGACTAATTTCCTTGTTTATTTTCTGTTATTTCATAGCATTTCTGATGTTATTTTGTGTTTTTCTCATCTCACTGAACTCTGGTAAAGACTTATCTTTAGTGCCTCAGGTTTTTGTATCATTTCTCTTTAGTTTAGAATTAGCATTAATTAACATTTTTGTTTAGTATAGAATTAGCATTAATTCACATGTTTGTTTAGCATAGAATTAGCATTTCTGCTTAGCTTAGGATTAGCATTAATTCACATTTCTATTTAGCTTAGAATTAGCATTAATTAACATTTCTGACCCAGTAAGCAACATACTTTAAAATGCAGACCTCATGTACAAGAAAGTCTTGTTCTTTTCTTGTTCTTTTCTAGTAAAGGATCAGTTTTATTGCACCCAGATATCCCCATAAGGGCTTTGGTGTCCTCATAGATCATACACAGAGAATATCAGCATAGTGTACAAACTCCATAGCACTGGCGAGGATCTAAATATGTGCATACAAACATGACACATGATGTGGTATGCTTTCTAATTGTATGAGTTTGTCTGGGCAGTGGCCACTTCAGCCTGCTGCTTTCCATTTCCAACTGCTGAGGAATGCTTAACTTATGTAACATGCCCATGCTTCTTCCTAGTGTTTGGTCTTGTCTGAGAAGGCTAGATGTCCAATTCACTACTTCTGAATCAGAAAGGTTTACTATTATTTTTTTTTTGTGGGTAAAATATAAATCCACACATTTCAGACTATGAACTGAACCAGTTTCAGGTGGACAGGGTACCTCCTAGCTACTCCACCGTCAAACAATGCCAGGTAATGCCAAGATAACTGAAGTGGAAGCTTTGTGTAACATGTACAACAGTGCAATGGCAAGATGGCAGCCGATAGATATATGTGTTGTAGCTATGTGTTTGTGGATAGGGTGGTGAGGTGTGGGACAGAAATTACAAGGGGAAAATAATAACATAACATCACAAATGCACAGAATGAAGTGATTAGAAAATATTCCATCACCTAACGCTAGCAAATAATAAATATGCTATCATTAATAAATACGTAATTAATGCATAGAAATAATGATACTAGACCTCACTGAAATGTAAAGGTTTAACAAATATGATAACTGTAAAAGAAAATGTATATGAGAAACACATCATGACAAACTGAACAGGGAACAGCCCATGTTAGACCACAACATCTTTGTCACAGAGAAAAGCATGTATGAAAATATGTAGGCAAAGAGGAAAACTGAACAGACAGAACATGCACATTGTTTTAAATGTAGCAGGAAGGGTACAAGCAGACTTGAAAGGGTTCAAATGAAATAGGGTAAAATGTACCAGAAGAGATCCAGAGAAGAACTGGCATAAAAGAATACTAAGACATGAGAAAATAGTCATGAAATATATAAATCCTCAAGAGAAATAGATTTTAACAAACATGATCACATACAACCTAGAATGAAAACTATAGGGAATTGGCAGAGTAAATGACCAACACATTTTTAAAAATTTAAACAGAGCATAAGATGACAGCAAAATGACATTTATGGTAGAAAAAAAAGTTGTCAGATAAAAGTATAAACATTGGCGAATAAATTCACGGTGGCACTGCAAATTGTAGTAAACAATTTAAAGCATTGGTGATAATGACAACCTGGCATGGGGTGACTTACAACTGTCCATAACATAGCCAGATACAACTTTCTAGCAAAACTTTGACTTGACATATCAACAGGAAATACAATTATAAGGGAAATTAGCCAGAAATGTCCTATCATTCATTTACATTTGGGCAAAACCCAAAGATGTGTTACACTAAATATAAATATTCTAAATAGATGTGGAAGATGTTACATATTCCTTTTTACTCATATAGCAACAATAAGAATGAAAAAGTTGATAATAATACTGAAATCAAGAATAACAATAAAAAAAAAGAATCCTATAATAAATAATGATACAAGAAGTTTAATTACTTATTACATAACAAGTACACATAAATAATCAGCAGCACAGCAATATAAATACAGCACTATTTTGTCATAAGTTAACATGTGCCATGCAAGAATACATTCTTCTAGATTCCAGATGTAGATACTGTTATAAATAAGTTGCATTTATACACAAAATGTAGTGGAATATGGGTCCACAACCATGCATGCCATGCCCTTTCTAGGCCAATTGAATTTTGGCCGATTTGTTTCTATGGTAGGAAGCAGCCAGTCTCACTCCAGCCCTCTTTAGTCACCTCTTACGACCTGCACAGGAGTTTTACTGTGTTCCTATTATTTACTTGCCAGTCTCCGTGGCGAAGGTGTTATGGACGCAATTCATAATACCGTATAACAGGGTTCGAAAGCACAGCGGTGCTGGTTTTTTCGAAAAAGGTATAGGTGCCGGTCATTCAGAAAGCAATGGCAAACTACTGAATGTAAACTTGCCAAGAAATAACAAACAATCAAAAATGCTGGTGTTGATTGCGACGTCCTGTATAGTATATGTAACTAGCTAAATTTAAGGCCCAATTAACACATGGGTAAAATTCACCATGTTACCCCACAAGTGGTGTCTGGAACCACGATATTGTAGTGGCTAGATGTTGGCCCAGTGGTCATGGGTTTAAATTAGCATTGAAGAGGATCTTTAAAATTGACCGGGTTCCCAGGTTGACCTAGTCTACCCAGGGGGGAAAGACTGGCCACCTATGCTTTCATGCACTCTGACCTAAAACAACGTGATGGTCTCAACACTTTCACACACCCACAGTAGTTTTCTGCTATGAAATTTTCATTTTCTGTGTGTTCATTATGACCACCCCTGGATATTTGCTGCGACCCTTCGGGTGTGAACAAGTTCTGTTCACTCACTTTGAACTCAAGCGTGCAGGTCAGCATGGCTGAATGGATAAGAATGTGTGTTCTTAAATATCCGGTGTGCTGATGCCGAGGTAAGCAGCTCAACCCCTACACTGGACAGCTGGGCTACAATATTGACCTGTCATCCTTGACTTGGGGACATAAATTACAAGTACCTCTGAAAGTCTTAGTGGGTTCGCCTGATGGCAAGAGACACTGTTAATAAGGAAAGCTAATCCGCACACAAAAACAAAAAACAAAAACTTAAGCATAGTCCATACATGTGCTAACTACTTCTAGTGCATTGGAATTATTTTTGCGGGTGGATTAGCTTTCCCTATTACCAATTCCCTTTGCCTTCTGTCGAACTGACTCCGACTTCTGAGGTACTTGTTATTTACATCCCCAAGTCAAGGAAGAGAAGTCAACAATTTAGTCCAACTGACCGGTGTAGGGGTTGAACCCGCTACCTCAGCATCAGTACACTGGAAGCCCAAGAGTGAGCACTCTGATCCATTCAGCAAGTTTGATCAAGTTAATGTACAACTAAGTGCACCTAGCAAGATTCACATCAACTCTCACTGCCACAGTCAACAAGTATGATCATGTTAAAGCCATTGACACTTTCCTCACAGTACATTAGATGTCTCTTACCTGCTACATGTCAACAGAAATAATAAAGCCACACATAAAGCTTTCTTGTTACACTAAATTAGGTTGTTATTGTTGTTATTATTATTATTTTAAAAAGCAGAATTCTATCAACTCAAAAGGAAAAATTAGTAATAAAGCCATTTTTGTTCACTAAAGCCAAAGGACCAATACGAGGAGAAAAGCTAACTGGCAATGTAACTACATGTTATATGAGATAAGACTCTCAAATAAGACAATCAAATAATTATACACTACAGGTTTTATCAATTTTTAATCCAAGTGTCAAAATAAAAGCACACAGTTCAGAAATTAAAATAAAAAGAATTTAGTTAACCCTAAAACTTCCAGATTACTACAAAATAAAGAAAAACAAGCCCTGTTAAACAAAATGAGTAATGTTGATCATTAGCACATGATAAAGGAAGAGGGAAGCATGTTACTATTGGTGTGGGTAATCAGGACATCTTACCCTTCATTGTGCCCAAACCTAAATACATAAGAAAGGAAAACCATGAAAGTAATGACTAAACAAGTGTAACCATCCTGCTAAATTACATGTAACTACGAGAGGGCTTCAAATCAATACTTTAACAGTAGGATAGAAATTACAATAAACTAAAATCTAAACTAAAATATAAAAATATAAAATAGTCTTGTAACCTGTCAATATTGCTGTTATGGATGTCAAGAGTGTTAAGCATGTGACATCATGTGGCAGATGAACACTGTGACGTCATAAGGACAGTTTAAAGATGGCCAACGCACTTTTGACTCTCACCAACGAGGAGCAGCGTTCTGTTATGTGCTTTTTTTTATCAGTGAAGGGGTGAAACCTACAGAAATTCATCAGCGAATGAAGGTCCAGTATGGTGATGCATGCCTGTCAGTCCAGCAAGTGTATGAGTGGAGTAGGAAGTTTCAAAACTGTGTGACTTCTATGAAGAGGTAGAGCAAGTGGTGCATGAGTGGTTACACACGCGACCAAGAGAATGTTTTTCTACAGGAATCCAAGCACTTTATCGGAACTGGAGGACTTGCATTGAAAGCAGTGGTGACTACATTGAAAAATAATTCATTTGTTCTTTACTTTTTCAGAATATATTCCCCCCCCCCCCCCCCCCCCCCCCCAAAAAAAAAACATGTAAGGTTTTCATTTGAAGCCCCTCGTACAAGTAATTACAATTGCATATATATCGTCGGTCTCTGTGGCTGAAGAGCTTGCGAACGCGGTTTGTGAGCCCGTATACCCGGGTTCGAAACACGGCGGTGCTGGTTTTTTCGAAAAAGGTAGAGAGGCCGGTCGTTCAGAAAGCAATGGCAAACTACTGAACGTAACACTTGCCTAGTACATCAACAGCAGCTGAAAATGCTGGTGTTGACTGCAACGTCCCGTAAGGGATACGCAACAAAATTATATAAAAAAAGTGTGGGTAGGTGTGTAGGTGTGTGTATGTGATGCTCACTTAATTAAGAACAAAATAAGAAATAAGACAAGAAGACTGGAATGGTGCATTAACTAGGGCGCTGTCTTTAGTGAGCTCAAGGACAGATCTGGTCACCTTTCAATGTATAATTGCCATATGAAATTGATGGGAGCAATGGTAACTTAGAGACTAGATGCTTGGCTGCCAGCCCAGTGGATCATGGGTTCGATCCGCATCCAGGCAGGTTCCAATGTTTAAAAGTGATCTGGGCTCCCAGGTTGACCCGGTCTAAAATGGATACCAGGAATTGTCTTGGGAAGTAAAGGTGGTCGGCGTGATACTGACCACATCACCCACCGAGTGCCGACTGGTTAATAATACATGGAACTAGCACCATATGCTCAATGCATCTTAAGGTATATTAAGTCTCCTTTAGTTTAGTTAAAGGTTCCTTTAGTTTAGTTAATGTCTCCTAGAGTTTAGTTAAAGGCTCCTTTAGTTTAGTTAGTCTCCTTTAGTTTAGTTAAAGGCTCCTTTAGTTTAGTTAGTCTCCTTTAATTTAGTTAAAGGCTTCTTTAGTTTAGTTAGTTTCCTTTAGTTTAGTTAAGTCTCCTTTAGTTTAGTTAAAGGCTCCTTTAGTTTAGTTAAATTCTCCTTTAGTTTAGTTAGTCTCCTTCAGTTTAGTTAAAGGCTCTAGTTTAGTTAAAGTCTCCTTTAGTTTAGTTAAAGGCTCCTTTAGTTTAGTTAAAGTCTCCTTTAGTTTACTTACTTATATGAAACTGACGACACAATACTGATCACATCACCCCTCTAGTGTCGAGTGGTCTATAAAAATATGAGTCTAGCACCATATGCCCAACACATTGACAGGTGTGTAAAATCCTCCTTGACTTATTTTGTCTAATATATGGTGACTTGATGGTCATGTGTTTGAAACCCCATCAAGGTCATTTTTTAAAATTTCCATTGGTCGGCCCAGCCTAAAATAGGCACCAGGCAATGTTCTGAGAAATAAAGGTGATATCGATGACATCACCACATATAGAGCG
This sequence comes from Cepaea nemoralis, assembly GCA_014155875.1. NCBI lineage: Eukaryota > Metazoa > Mollusca > Gastropoda > Stylommatophora > Helicidae > Cepaea > Cepaea nemoralis. The sequence goes on along the minus strand of JACEFZ010014901.1, from coordinate 1,323,103 downwards.
CCAATGGGTCTATGGAAATATGGGGCTGGTACTGTACACCCAATATGCCTCATGGCATGTAAAAGAGTCCTTTACTGTTTTTATTTTTATTTCTGTGAAACTTAATATGAGAGATCATTTTTATTTACAGTTGTCTTTTCTGCAACAAATTAGCTAAATCACAATTTGTAAACCAAGCATCCCAAATTGACTTTATTCTAATTAGGAAATCAGACAGAAGGCTACTATTAGATTCAAGAGCACTCCCAAATACAGATGTTGATACTGATCAAAAACCAGTCATAATAAAAAAGATTTCACCACACAGGAAAATAAGAAACAAAAAGGTAACAACACATGTCCATCAATTATAGGAGGCTGCAGGAAAATACGGTTAAAGACGAATTCAATCAAGAAATCCAAAACCTACATAAGAACATCCCTGATGACCACTCAAGCGTAGATAAGGAATGGACATGTTTCAAGGCTGCCATGCTCGACACACTGAAAATAAATGTGGAACAAAAAAAGTAGGGCAGGACAAAAGATTGAGAACAGCCTGGTGGAACAACGAAGTTAAAGATAGCATATTCAAAAGAAGGTAGCATTCAAAAAGTGGATCACAACTAAATCTGAACAGGACTATATTACTTATAGAATAGCACGACATAATGCCAAACGAACAATTAGAGCATCTAAAGATGAATCCTGGAGAATATATGGTGAACAGATGGCGACCCTTAGCAAAGACTGCCCAAGAGAATTTTATAAACGTGTCACCACAATGAGAAACAGAGATGCATGTTACAACCCAACCACCATCATAAACAGCAAAAGAGGTATGCCAATATTTAATCCACAACAAAGACTAGCAAGGTGGACAGAATACTTTCAAGAACTACTTAACCCCACAGATAACATAGGACACCTCACTTTGTGCCTAAACGCCAGGGACAGCAAGAACCAAATTTCATACCTGCAGAAGTCAAAGCAGTTATACAGAAAAGTCCTAAAAACAAATCACCAGGTCCAGATGGAATAACCACAGAAGCTATTCAGGCCTGTGGGGAAACAGGAGTTAAATGGCTAACAAGACTTTTTAATATAGCATGGGAAGAAAGAAAAGTCCCAGATGATTGGCAACAGGCAATAATATTACCAATATGGAAAAAGAAAGGCAATATGAGAGAGTGCGAAACATACAGAGGTATATCACTCCTGAGCCATATAGGGAAAATGTATGCAAAACTTTGGAACAAAGAGCTAGACCAATAGTTGAACAACAGTTAAGCAAAGCACAATTCGGTTTTCGGAAAGGTAAAAGTTTCACTGATGCATTATTTACACTTAGACAAATTTGTGAAAATACTATTGAATATAGTGACCAGCAGAATATTGTGTTTGTAGATCAGGAAAGGCTTTTGATAGAGTAGACAGATACAAATTATGGACCATCCTTGAAGACTATGGGATAGAAGGGCAACTGCTAGAAAACATCATAGCCATGTACCACTCGAGCCAAAGTGCAGTAAGAACACAGGAAGTATATCAGATATGTTCACAGTCAATACAGGAGTGAGGACAGGGATGTGTGCTCTCTCCCCTGCTATTCAATATCTATCATGGACAGAATTTCCAAAGAAGCAAGTCTCGACAGACCAGATTCAAAAATTTAGAACTCTTTACTCCAGATGAAACAACTGACCCACAGGGAATAAATGAACTTCTATTTGCAGATGATCAGTGCCTGTTTTACAGCGACAAGGGCAGACTACAAAATCATATTACTAATCTGAGTTCAACCTGCAGCAGATACAATATGAGTATAAACACAGCCAAACCCGAAGTAATGCAAGTTAGCAGATCGCCAGGCCCACTAAGTATACAGATAAATAACACACCTCTGAAACAAGTTAAAGAATTCAAATACCTTGGAAGTATGATCACAGAAGATGGCAGATTAGGACAGAGAAATTGAAATCAGATGTCAAAAAGCTAGTGCACTTACATATCAACTATCACCCTTACTGAAACATCCAAACATACCCATGTCCGCAAAACGACAGATAATAAACAGCATATTCACACCAACCCTATGCTACCAATCTCAAACCTGGACTTTATCCAAATTACACCTTCGCAAAATCAACACCTGCGAAATGAGATGCCTGAGGAGAGCTGCCAACTTAACAATCCGAGACCGAGTAAGAAATGTTACTATCAGACAGACTGTAGGATCAACACCTTGTGCCACATTTATTGAAAGACAGAAGATCAAGTGGTTTGGCCATGTTGTTAGAATGCAACATCAGCAACTACCATCACTGGCCTTACATCAAAGATCATCTGCGACGAGACCACGAGGACGTCCAAGAAGAAAATGGATTGACGACATCGAGACATTGTACAACCACACGGAATGACACTATCCAGTGCCGTCCACCGGGCGCTGGAACGCAAATTATTCCTCCCCACGACGCTTGACGGCAGAAGTGGAAGATGATGATGATGATGATGATGATGACAATTTGTAATGTAAAATTAGAGATCAACGTGGCCAAATGGATAAGAGTGCTTGCCCTTGATTATTTGGACTTAAATATTGACTACTCATTCGGAAAGCAATGACAAACTATTGAATGTAAAATTGCCTGGTAAATCAAACTGGGATTGATTGCAATGTCCTGCAAATGGACATGCAACATTTATTTTATGTACAATTAATTAAACACGTTATTTTAGAAATAAATAATTGAGGAATAATACATTGTCGTGTCTTATTGACTTAATTTTACCCTGTAACATGTGTAATATCACAGTATCAAAATGATATTTCCATATAGTAAATGCTAACTTGTATAAAGTGACAAACAGTATCCACAAGGCTCACCTGGTGATATCTGGTCTTTAAAATCCGCTAGAAAAAGGGTGGAAAAATTCATGTGATTTTAAATGCTGGAATCGCACAGAATGTGCCCAAATGTACAGGTTAAATGCAAAGTAAAATCTTGAAGCACACATCATCTAATATTTTGTCAGAAACAAAACTAATATGTGCACAGGATAACATTTTTTCTGCAAAATTAAAGAAGAATTACAAAAAAAACTAATACACATAACCAAAACCAAAAAATGTGAAAACAAAAAAAAATTAATTAATATGATGTAAATGAAATAGAATATTTCATTTAATCATTTAATCAGTTTTACTTTTCTCACTGTTAACTTTGTTTCCGCTAAAATGAAATTAGCACAAAATGTTATATATATATATATATATATATATATATATATATATATATATATATATATATATATATATATATATATATATTTTTTTTTTTTTTTTTTTTTTTTTTTTTTTTTTTTTTAAACTGCTAGTCTGCTATCTGGAATTCACCAACTGTATCCGGTTTAAACTTCATAATGTCCAAGAATTCAGCAGCATGTATTGCTCACAGTAGTTATATACTTATTTAGTAACCAAACATTGCTCCAAATTATGAAAGGCTGTATTCAGCAGTATTAGTATGAAATATGCATGTGAATAATAACATAACAAAATGGTGAAACATATAGCAACAAGCATTAAACAAATACATCAATATTTTTAAATTGGTTTAATTTTAAACCAAATACACACTAGGTCTATTCTGTAAAACACACGGTTCAGCAATACATGTGTAATACACACTAGATCTGTTCTGTTATACACACTGTTCTGTAATACATGTGTAAACACACTAGGTCTATTCTGTAATACACACGTTCTGTAATACATGTGTAATACACACTAGGTCTGTTATGTAACACACACTGTTCTGTAATACATGTGTAATACACACTAGGTCTGTTCTGTAATACACACTGTTCTGTAATACACACTAGGTCTGTTCTGTAACACACATTGTTCTGTAATACACACTAGGTCTGTTCTGTAACACAGTTCTGTAATACACACTAGGTCTGTTCTGTAACACACTGTTCTGTATTACACTTTGTTCTGTAACACACATTGTTCTGTAATACACACTAGGTCTGTTCTGTAACAGACTGTTCTGTAATACACTATGTTCTGTAACACACAGTGTTCTGTAATACACACTAGGTCTGTTCTGTAACACACAATGTTCTGTAATACACTTTGTTCTGTAACACACAATGTTCTGTAATACACTTTGTTCTGTAACACACAATGTTCTGTAATACACACTAGGTTTGTTCTGTAACACACACTGTTCTGTAATACACTTTGTTCTGTAACACACAATGTTCTGTAATACACACTACGTCTGTTCTGTAACACACATTGTTCTGTAATACACACTAGGTCTGTTCTGTAACACACATTGTTCTGTAATACACACTAGGTCTGTTCTGTAACACACATTGTTCTGTAATACACTTTGTTCTGTAACACACAATGTTCTGTAATACACACTAGGTCTGCTCTGTAACACAGTTCTGTAATACACACTAGGTCTGTTCTGTAACACAGTTCTGTAATACACACTAGGTTTGTTCTGTAACACAGTTCTGTAATACACACTAGGTCTGTTCTGTAACACAGTTCTGTAATACACACTAGGTCTGCTCTGTAACACACATTGTTCTGTAATACACACTAGGTCTGTTCTGTAACACACATTGTTCTGTAATATACACTAGGTCTGTTCTGTAACACACTGTTCTGTAACACATATTGTTCTGTAATACACACTAGGTCTGTTCTGTAACACACTGTTCTGTAACACACATTGTTCTGTAATACACACTAGGTCTGTTCTGTAACACACTGTTCTGTAACACACACTAGGTCTGTTCTGTAACACACAATGTTCTGTAATACACACTAGGTCTGTTCTGTAACACAGTTCTGTAATATACACTAGGTCTGTTCTGTAACACACTGTTCTGTAACATACACATTGTTCTGTAATACACACTAGATCTGTTCTGTAACACACTGTTCTGTAATACACGTGTAATAAAAACTAGGTCTGTTCTGTAACACACTGTTCTGTAACACACATTGTTCTGTAATACACACTAGGTCTGTTCTGTAACACACTGTTCTGTAATACACGTGTAATAAAAACTAGGTCTGTTCTGTAACACACTGTTCTGTAACACACATTGTTCTGTAATACACACTAGGTCTGTTCTGTAACACACTGTTCTGCAATACACACTAGGTCTGTTCTGTAACACAGTTCTGTAATACATATGTAATACAATTTGTTCTGTAATACACACTAGGTCTATTCTGTAACACACTGTTCTGTAACACACATGTAATATACATTGTTCTGTAATAAATATGTAAAATACACTAGGTCTATTCTGTAACACAGTTCTGTAATACATGTGTAATATACACTGTTCTGTAATAAATATGTAAAATACACTAGGTCTATTCTGTAATACACACTGTTCTGTAATACACGTGTAATATACACTAGGTCTATTCTGTAACACAGTTCTGTAATACACATGTAATATACACTGTTCTGTAATAAATATGTAAAATACACTAGGTCTATTCTGTAACACACACTGTTCTGTAATACATGTGTAATATACACTAGGTCTGTTCTGTAACATTGCTATTCATCTGTTCTTCAAACCATTTGATAATATTTTAAACTATTTTGTTCTTTGTTTGATATGAAGTCGTTAACGACATGTGTGCAGTAACGATTTTTAACAAACTAAATACTCATAGTTAGTCACGTTCTTTACAGGAGATCGCAATCAACCCCAGCAATTATTGCTTGTTTGTGATTTACTAAGAAATTTTAGTTCAGTAAATAATAATCGCTGTGGCTTAGGGGATATTGAGGCCCACAGTTTCATCATTTCCGTCAAACCCACCAAGGGTTCAAAATCAGCTGTGGGCGATTGGAAGCAGACCACATTACGTCGATTTTGATGGTATATGGCTTTGCCATTCAGAAAGCAATAGCAAATAAGTGAACTAACATTACCAAGTAAACCACAAACAGCCAATAAATGCTGGGGTTGTTTGCAACATCCTGTTAAGGGCATACAACTAACTTTAGTTCAGTAAATATACATAGACTTTAAACAAATAAAAATCTAATTTTCAGAATATATTTTGTGGAAAATTATTGAAACTCCAAATCAACACACCTAACTTGAAGCCGATGAACATAACAGCAACGGAAGCAGCTAACTGCTAACATGGAACACAAATGTTGTATTTATACAACAGGTGACCAACATAAACTAACCTTCCTTGGTGATGAGTGTGACAGCATTACTCTCGTAGTCCAGGGGTCGAATCACAATACTGACAAAATTGAACTGTCCCTGTCAAGTTGTTCAATGTTAATAATCAAATACAAAATCTTCATCATTAATAGGCAAAGAAAAATGACACACTATCAGACTTCTAAAGACTGAGTCACGCAAACATTGGCAGTCTTTCCTCTTTTACCCTGGGGTACACGGACAGCTGGGAGCTGTGATAGTTCAGTGGCTAATACCTGCTGTCCTGGTGGTCATGTGTTCAAATCCCCATCAAGGCCAGGAATTTTAAACATTTATTTTGGCTCTCATGTCACCCAGCCAAAAATGGGAACCAGGAAATGTGAGTCCAGGCGGCCTGCGGGAGCTGCAGTAGCGTCATGGCTAGACAAACGCCTACTGGTCTGATGATCATGGGTTTAAATCCACATCAAGGTGGATTTTTACAATTGACCTGGGCTACCAATTGACTCAGCATAAAATGTTTTGGGAAGTAAAGGTGGCTATCTGAGACATCACATGCCTTTTACCCCGACTGGTGGCTCTATCATGTGGACCCTTTTCATCCACCATTTATTTACAATCAGTCATGAAGTTTAATTTCATAGAGAATCTTCGTGGTAGCTATGATGACCATGCTCTGACGTTGATACCATCAACAAATGTAAACAGGAGCAGCAGAAGGGAAGGGGAACAGAAGAAGGAAAGAAAGAGACGGGCTGGGAAGAGAAGAAAAAAAAGAAGAAGAAGAAAGACTTAACAACAATGTTCATTCACATCAGCTACTGAAACAGCTGAAATGCATAGCAGCAAGTACGCTTACTATAGAAATTACTATAGACTTTGTCGTCCTCATGTATAACACTGTTCCATTATTGTAACCAATAAATATACCTGAACTACAATTCAATGATATTGTATCACTTTTGTAATGTCACTAATAACCGGTAAATTACTACCCACTGATATTGTTCTAAGTTTGTACTCCTATTAATAACAAATATATTACTACTCACTGATATTGTTCTAAGTTTGTACTTCTATTAATAACAAATATATTACTACCCACTGATATTGTTCCAAGTTTGTACTTCTATTAATAACAAATATATTACTACCCACTGATGTTCTAAGTTTGTACTTCTATTAATAACAAATATATTACTAGTCACTGATATTGTTCTAAGTTTGTACTTCTATTAATAAAAAATATATTACTACTCACTGATGTTGTTCCAAGTCTGTACTTCTATTAATAACAAATATATTACTACTCACTGCTATTGTTCTAAGTTTGTACTTCTATTAATAACAAATATATTACTACCCACTGATGTTGTTCCAAGTTTGTACTTCTATTAATAACAAATATATTACTACTCACTGATATTGTTCTAAGTTTGTACTTCTATTAATAACAATATTACTACTCACTGATATTGTTCCAAGTTTGTACTTCTATTAATAACAATATTACTACTCACTGAATTGTTTTAAAATTTGTACTTCTATTAATAAAAAATATATTACTACTCACTGATATTGTTCTAAGTTTGTACTTCTATTAATAACAAATATTTACTACTCACTGCTATTGTTCCAAGTTTGTACTTCTATTAATAACAATAATACTACTCACTGATATTGTTCCACTTTTGTAATCCTCTGAGCTGTCATTATAAACAATAGTGACAAAATCATTGCCAATGTGGCTCTTCTTGTTGTTGAACCTTGTGTCACCTGGCAGGTTGGGCATCAAAGTTGCTACATGAAATATCACTGAAAGAACAATACGAAAAATACAACAATAAAGTTTGCTATTTATAAAGCAAACAATAGTGCACAAACTATAAATATGAATTATCAGATTATACACACATCATCATTACACTGCTCAACAGATGAGCTGTTTCTGAGCTTCCAAATCGTGCTTCAATTATTGTATACAGTTTTTGCACAGAGTCTGGGAGACCAAGGAAATACCAGCAGAATGGAGAGAAAGATTTATGATTTAGCTGCAAGAGAAAAGGGATTTGCGGGAGTGCGAAAATTGTAGAGGAATGATGTTATTTTCAGTTCATGGGAAAATATTATGTTACTGATAAACTGCTACGGGTTGAGTAGGCAAGCTTTCAATCAATATGAATTGGCCAGATAGCTACAATATGTATAATAATAGACAACTTTAACTAAACTCGCCAATCTATGCTGCATTTGTGGATTATGAAAATGAAAAAGCCTTTGACTGCTTTGATAGAGAATCCCTTTGAAAATAAATAAGGTACAATAGGACCCCTCAGAAAATCATTAACTTAATCATGGAAATATATAAACATATTAAATGCGGAGATATTCATAAGGGGAAAACTAACAGAAATGTGAAGGCAATTATTGTCACCTTCATTATTATAGGTCACTGTAGACTGGATAATGAAGACAACAATAACTAGCTTAATGATCTGAAAACACTGCCCTCCTATTTAACACATGAAATCAGATGCATGAAAAATTAAACACACTTACACAACTGCCCTCCTGTCCCATACAAGAAATCAGATGCATGATAAATTAAACACCTTTCAGATCAGATTTCACAATTATGTCTAAAAATTTATAAAAGAAAAACAAAAATAATAAGAATACTTCAAGCAAATGATAACCCAATCTTCCTTGGTGAAAACTCGCATCAAGAGGTGGATTCATATTAGCCAAAACTGGGCAATAAACATGTGATGACCACACAAACTAGGTCAAACACTATAACGATCTGATGACCCATATTAGCTAGTCCAGGCCCTACTAAAGTATGATGACCATTGCCATCCCTCACCAGTTTCCTTCCAAAAGAAATGTTTATTATCTATTTGCAAAGACTGGGTTGACTATAACTAGAAAGAGCTTGGAGGCAACAGAGATGTGGTTACTGAGACGATTGTTGCGAATGCCTTGGACTGCCAGAGTTAATAACAATGAGTGTCTGTTATATACTAATGAAAGTAGAACATTATATACAAATATAGGAAAGAGACAAGCAATGTTTTTGGTCACATCATGAGAAGATAGGCACTAGAAAATATTGTGTTGATTGGGAAGATCAGCACCAGATCGGCAGCGACGGCAGATATAGACAGAAAAATGTTATTGGATGGTTTAAGATTGTGGCATGTTGGAATATCATCAATAGAAGTGATCCAGAACACAAAGGGCTGAGACCTGTGGAGAGACATGAATGTCTAACATGTGGAGAGACATGAATGCCTATGCCATTTGTCAGGACACATCATGATTGATTATGGGCTGATTTTAGACACTCTAGGTTAGAAAAGAAATCTTTTCTTCAATGGGATTTCAACTAGGATCTCTGTATTATCTAGCCATTGCAATATGTGTTATGTTACTTGATGGTATGTCATGTCATGTTATTCAGTCTAAAGAATGGTCAGCATGGCCAAATGGAGAAGAGTGCTCACTCTTAAACTTTCTTACACGTATCTCAGAAGTCAGTGTGGTGCAGGACATTGGTAATAGGGAAAGCTAATCCACATGCAAAAATCAGTCCAGGCACAGGACATTGGTAATAGGGAAAACTAATCCACATGCAAAAATCAGTCCAGGCACAGGACATTGGTAATAGGGAAAACTAATCCACATGCAAAAATCAGTCCAAGCACAGGACATTGGTAATAGGGAAAGCTAATCCACATGCAAAAATCAGTCCAGGCACAGAACATTGGTAATAGGGAAAGCTAATCCACAAGCAAAAATCAGTCCAGGCACATGACATTGGTAATAGGGAAAGCTAATCCACATGCATAAATCAGTCCAGACACAGGACATTGATAATAGGAAAAGCTAATCCACATGCAAAAATCAGTCCAGGCACAGGACATTGGTAATAGGGAAAGCTAATCCACATGCAAAAAATCAGTCCAGGCACAGGACATTGGTAATAGGGAAAGCTAATCCACATGCATAAATCAGTCCAGGCACATGACATTGGTAATAGGGATAGCTAATCCACATGCAAAAATCAGTCCAATGTGGACTAGACTAGAGTTCAAAGCAATTGAACGAGAGGGGAAAAATGCCAAGGTACTGATCACTCAATGTACAAGATAACTCATTAAAACCATAAGAAAAATACAAATGAAATATATGGGTCACTTCAACAGAAGAGATGGAACAGGAACATTAAGCTTTTGGGGGAAAATACTAGGTAAAAGAGGAAAAGGAAGACAGAGAAGGATAACATTGGAAAGCTTACATGGCTGGCCAACAAATAATAGTATATAAGCAAGACTAACTTCATTAATAACTCAGACAACTGGACGACTGGAGAATCCTGATCACTGATGTTTCCTCTGGACCAAACAAAACATGAAGAATTCTGGTGAATAGTCGATAATTTGAACCACGCTTGCCCATCCTCAATCACTAGGCGGTGCTGGTGAGATTCCCTACATCAAGCTGAGATCATGATGGCATTTATCATACTCTTTAGGGCTTAGAAGCCATGGTAGGATAGCGGTTAGTGCACCTACCTACCAAGACAATGGTCTAGGATCAATCCCCAGCAGAAGCTGGATTACTTTTTCCCCCAACTGGCACAGCTCTGGGGTCAACCTAATCTAAAAATAATTGGGTACTAGAAATGGTTCACAATTTTCAGTGAATTGTCTGGAAAGGAAATTTTATAAGAGAACTGGATATCTGACCGCATATGCCATCCCCTAGAATATGTGAAGGCCTGCCACTTTAGACCCCAATGACAGCATCTTATATGAGACTACTTTTACCATTACTAGTGTGTTACAGGACATCCATGATGAAACCACTCAAAATCAGATAAGATAATTTGTCTCACTTAACATCAGCTGTAATGCTCAATGAAGCATTGTCTATTGCTATGATATCAATTCTAGTTAATCAGTCAATGAAAACCTTGCTACCATCCATCCATCCATCCATCCATCCATCCATCCATCATGTGCCATGCTGGTAAGCGTGGGCGGTCATGATTCGCCATTTCATTCGATCACCAGAGTCATGGATCAGCTCAGTTGTTCTTGTCTCAAACATACCATGTGGCCAAGCCATCCAGGTATTTACTTCTCTGTCTTCTCCCTTGTTCTCATCCCCTCGATCTTGTCACCATTTCTCAATTTCTTATCATAACATGCCAAAAAATGTTGACTGTTTACATCTAATTTACCTAATCAGTTTACAATTTTCATTTGTTTCTTGAAGGACTTGTTCATTAGTTTTTCTGTCTGTCCATGTCTGTCTTTGCATTCTCCTCAGAAACCACATTTCCACAGCCATCATACTACCATACTACACTATAAAATCAATCCACTCACCTCTAAGGGATTCATCCTGCCAAGATACTGTAAACTTGCTATGATATCAATTCTAATTAATCAGTCAATCACTGAAAATCTTGCTATACACTACACTATAAAATCAATCCACCCACCTCTAAGGGATTCATCCTGCCAGGATACTGTAAACTTGCTATGATATCAATTCTAATTAATCAGTCAATCACTGAAAATCTTGCTATACACTACACTATAAAAATCAATCCACTTACCTCTAAGTGATTCATCCTGCCAGGCTATTGTAAACTTGCTATGATATCAATTCTAATTAATCAGTCAATCACTGAAAATCTTGCTGTACACTACACTATAAAAATCAATCCACTTACCTCTAAGTGATTCATCCTGCCAGGCTATTGTAAACTTGCTATGATATCAATTTTAGTTAATCAATCAAACACTGAAAACCTGGCTACACTCTACATTATAAAATCAATCCACTCACCTCTAAGTGATTCATCCTGCCAGGCTATTGTAAACTTGCCATCACAAGAGTTCAGTCCTCCAAGATACACTTTCTCCTTCTCTGCTTCACCAATGCTGATCATCTGTCCCAGACTCTGAATAAATTCAGTGTAGCGAGGTGAGCCGTACTCATTGCTGAGCAGGGTTTTCTCATCACTGGCCTGATAAGACGATGATATCAAGCAATAATTTCAAGAAACAGCTTTTAGTTAAATGAAAGGACCCTTTTACATGTCTTAGCTGCATATGGTGGTACTAGATCTATTTGTTTATAGACCATCGGCACTCCACCAGGTCATGTGGTCAATAGCACGATGGCCACCTTCACTGCCCATACATTTCCCGATACACATTTTAAGCTGGATTGTTCTGGGAGCCAGAGTTACTTTTGAAAATCTGCTTCAATATGGATCTACTACACCAGTGGTTCTCAACCTTTTTTGGCCTGTGCCCCCCTTCACCATATTTTCAGAACGTCATTCCCCACTTTCGTATTTCCTACCTAAACATCCCGCCCCCGCCCCTACACAGTATACGTAATAATGGAAGCTAAATTTAATAGCACATACTAAAACAAATCTAGACGTTGACATAAAACATGATTTGTGGGTCTACTTACTTTATAAATTTAATTTTAGAAAGGTGAAACGTACAAAACCGTACAGTATGAAGGGAAAAACAATATCAATTAATCGGTTCTTATATTAACGCGATCTTGAAATAATCTTAATTTCCCCCCCCCCCCCCCCTCCCCTCCTGGAAACCATAAAATTCTCCCATGGGGGGAATTCCCCACCGGTTGAGAACCATTGTACTACACTACCATGACTTCCTAATAAATGTTAGACACTTTACACATCTGAAACGGCTACACAGGAAAAATATTTTTACATTAAAAGAAAGAAAACATTAAAAAACTACACATTCTTGTTTTGCCTTTCATCATTTACTGGTTGTTGTTCTTAAAGACTGAGTTTTAACTCTTTAAGTCAGAACTTTTGATATTCAGGTCATTTGAGCCTTGAAAAAGGCTTGCATCGATTGCAGTGTTTAGCCAACATCAGGTTTCTTTCCTTCTTTATTTTATACTTCATTTCTCTACCCCTGATTTGCCCTTCAACATCGGAGTGAATGTCTCCTTTAACACTGCACGTTTGAGCCTTGAAAAGCATTGGCGTTCATGTTGTCTGAATCATACAAATGTCTGACATCTATTGAAGTGAGGCTGATTTAGAAGCTTTTCCTTCTGCTTCAGTATCAGCTCCGTGGGCACTGTGTTACAGTGGAATCCTTCCCCTCTCCATGCTTTGAAACTAGATGAGCGTGCAAGTCCAGTATTGGAACTCCACATCTGAGGATAGTGTATTCAGTATAGCACATACGGGTGTTTGGCACTAGCGCCTAGGTTTATCATTTGTCCGTCACAGGTTGTAAGTATTTTATTGTCACCAGACTACAACCAAATGCCCACAAGAAAAGAGAGAAGGGGATAAAATATGCAGAAGGGTGTGTATTGAAATCTGTGGTAGGAAACAAGCAAAAACAGAAGATGAAGAATATTCTGTGCAATATATCTTTGTCAATCTAGGTGATAAAAAGAGTTCTTAAAGGCTAAATTGAATTAATCCTGGTGTACAGAAGTGAATCATGGACAATCAGCAGACTAATGAGAAATTATGAAGAAACTGCAGAAATGTGGCTTTATAGAAGAATTATGAGAATACCATGATAAGATAAAAGGTGTAAAGAAGACATCTTGCGAGAAGTTAGCTGACAAAGAGAATTGGTTACTAGCATCAGAAGTAGACAGTCCACACTAACTGGACATGTCATGAGAACGAGAAAGCTGGAGTATGTTGCAAACACAGTAAACTTATAGGGGAAGAAAAGGCAAGGGGAGACCAACAGAGAAAATGCTGGACAGTTTGGCATCATGACATGGAGTAGTACATGAGACAGAAAGCTGTGAGCAGACATGATAACCAACGCCACACAGCACAAACTTTGAGAAGAATTATCATAAATAGGGGGACTGTATTTTCTTTCTATTCAAAGACAGTAACTTGCATATGTATGTATTATGTGTGTATATGTATACATTGGGACTATGTGTATTACTTTTTTTGTTTTGAACGGCAAATAACAATAAAAAGCAGAAGACCTTTTACGCTCTTTGAGTGTATTGGGTGTGCAGTGATCACCTCATATTTGTATAGTCCAACCAGCACTGGGTGTGTGGTGATCACCTCATATTTGTATAGTCCAACCAGCACTGGGTGTGTGGCGATCACCTCATATGTGTAGTCCCGCCAGCACTGGACGAGTGATATGGTGATCACCTCACATTTGTATAGTCCAGCTAGCACTGGGAAGGTGGTGTGGTGATCACCTCATATTTGTATAATCCAGCCAGCACTGAGAGGGTGATGTGGTGATCACCTCATATTTATATAGACCAGCCAGCACTGGATGGGTGATGTGGTGATCACCTCATATTTATATAAACCAGCCAGCACTGGGAGGGTGATGGGGTGATCACCTCATATTTGTATAGACCAGCCAGCACTGAGAGGGTGATGTGGTGATCACCTCATATTTATATAGACCAGCCAGCACTGGATGGGTGATGTGGTGATCACCTCATATTTATATAGACCAGCCAGCACTGGGAGGGTGATGTGGTGATCACCTCATATTTATATAGACCAGCCAGCACTGGGAGGGTGATGTGGTGATCACCTCATATTTATATAGACCAGCCAGCACTGGACGAGTGATGTAGCTAGTATCACACCAGCCGCCTTTACTTCCCAGGACATTTGCTAGTCCCCATGTGAGCCCGGGTTAGTTTTTAAAAAAATCTGCCTTGATGGGAATTCTTCTTCTTCTGCATTCAATCCGGAAATTTGTTTTAGGTGTAATTGCGTTGTGCCTGTTTACAGCAGAGCTGCGATATTTTCACCTTTCGGCCGTCACATCCGACTTATTCAGGTATTTTGACTCGGGTTACCTTCCCGGTGAGGGGAATTCAAACACACGACTACCGGGCTAGCAGGCAAATGTGGTAGCTAATGCTCTACCGCATATCTCCGAACAACTAGCCTGATAGTGTTATCATCATGACAGCCATCGCAAGAATTAGAAGGACAAAGGAAAGGTGAATGAGTGGATGACATGATGAAAACAGAATTAAAGTCTAATATATTAAAGAAATAACCTACACACATGGAACTGCTTCTACAAACACAGAGGATATGGCAAAACAAAGGCTTGTGAATGGGTACTGAACAAAACGACAATAAGAAAGCTGAATGATTGCCTAAGTTTGGTTAATATTTCATCTGATTCTGTTATGCTTTTGTGGTTGTTGTTGTTGTTGTTGTTGGTGTTGTTGTTGTTGTTGCTGTGAAAACTAATAATGGTGCTAATGGTTGAAGATACTTTGTCTGACCCACCTGTCCTTTCCCCATGTACAGCACTCCAATCTTGTGAGTTTCATATGGATAAATATGGTCAAGTATATCTATGGTTCGACGGAATTTCTGAAAGAGAATGACAATTATAAATTAGCTTAGTTTTATTTGTAAATCATTATCAGTATTAGTTACTATACCAACTGGCATGAGTGATCACGCCCTCCACAACTCCTGTTCTCTAGGACTATGTAGAGTTCCTGTGCCAATACCCTTTCATGCCATGATGCAAAACTGTCCAGAATCTTCTCTAGGACTATGTACAGTTCCTGTGCCAATACCCTTTCATGCCATGATTGCCAAGGAGCTATCTAGAGAGTGTGCGGGCAACTGCCATGGACACTGTGGACTCGTGATAAATGATGATGTACATTCACGCTCCTTGTAAATGACAACAGGACATCAGTTATTTTTCGAAAATAATCTTTCTCTTCTGACTAAAATTATTAAAATCGTTGCACATGATCGAAACGTACTTTACACTGAGACTAAATCCTATGACTAGCACTAACTAATAGCTAACCCTACTAACACAGATCTAACGGCGGCAATATATAGTTTGCCGTTGCCGGAATCACAGTTCGGAGACATGCATCTTGTAAGACGGTCTCCGCTTGAATGACGTAAATTGTAACTGTTCTTTTATTATTCTGTTCATTTAGAGTACGCACTATCGTCTCAATTCAATAGATCTTATCATAGTTCTTTTTGTGACATGGCAATGATGCAAAACTGTCCAGAATCTTTTCTCACTGCCTTCCCCGATCTCTGGTTCCATGAATCTTATCTGTTGTTACAATATGTTTCAGCTGTTTTCTTCTCATGATGTGGGCAACAAATGTTGACTATATGGCAGTGAATCTTGGAATATGAACAATCAAGTTAGGAAGAGCTGGAAGACAGCAGAGATGTGGTCTCAGAGGAGAACGATGTATGTAAATACCTTGGACCTGTCAGAGTCTCACCCGGAGTTGCAACGCGTTGTCTGTACCAACGCCAGGCAATGCAACCGAGCTCAACTGCTGAGCTATGTTAAACACTACAGTTATAACGCGGCGTCTTCGACAGCGCCAGAGAAGCCCAGCCGGGCCCAACACTGAGCGACGCTAAGCAGTCGTGGGTCAGCGGGAACACAGCGTGAACATTGTGGGTCACCCAAGGTGACTCGACCCCAACTAACGTGTGTGCTGAACGGCTGGTCAGACAGGGCTTGGGAGCCGTACTGGATGGACGTGATTGAATGAGGCCTGAGTGTTTGAGCAAGCATTGATAGCTAGCCTGTATGACTGTTGGAGACTGAACGCCTGGTGTGTTTGACTTGTAAGTGGATTGCATTGATGTATTCTTTGATTGATTGTATTTATGATATAATGATATTGTGAATTGTGATTGCGCGATGCCTGTATTGTTTCTGATGAGTGCATTGCGCGAATAAAGAGTGCGAATTATATCATCGGGTATTCACGTCGAGTTATTTAATAGTAATATTTAGTATCTCACTTGTCAGTAAACGAGCTACATTTCTTGCCTCACGCAAGACCCTGACAGACCGCATAAGCAATAAACAAAACTGTCATTTACTGCCAATATATTACCTTGCAGTGTATGGCGGGGGTCTTTGAGCCTGAGGAATTAAGGCCGCCTGGCTAGTGCAGTCACCGCAAACTGTGCAGGTTAGGGTTTTCTTTTTGCCCCAGACAGAAAAAATCTCCCACACCTTACAGAGGATTTGAACCCGGGTCTCCCGAAGGAGAATCTGGCATTCTAGCCACTCGGCCAGCCACTCTTCAATGACAGTCTAAAAAAGGCTAATGAAAATAGAACATTATACGTGTCTATAAGAAAGCGACAGTGTTTTTTTGGTCATGTAAGAGATGTATTGGAGAACACCATGTTGACTAGAAAGATCAATGGTAGAAGAACAGAGGTAAACCAACAAAAATTATGCAAAATGGTCTAAGATGGAGGCATGGAGAAATACCATCAATACAAATGATTCAGAATACCAAAGACTGAGATCCTGGGCAAGACGTGAATACCTATGCCATCCGGCCAGCACATGATGATGATGATGTCCCCTAGTGTCTGTGACAAAGTGTCTTTGTGTTTTAGCCTCTAACAAAACATGTAATTACTCATCTTGGCTGCCCAAGGCATATTTAACATTCTTCTGTAAAACTGCATTTTTAAGATTCTGAGAAATCTATCTTTTTTTAAAACAAATTATCCATGATTCCCTACCATATGTTAAAATTGGTTCTATGTAACAGGCAACATTCTGTTTCTAACCTCTAATAACATGGATCTATTGCATAAAATATTCTTAATTATATAAACTGCAGATTATATTACTTGTACCGTATCTGTATTTTAATGAGTTTATGATTCTCATCATGCTGAAGGAGAGGTATAACTCCATCCTTGGGCCCCACTACAGGTTGTAGTTATTATGTTTTTTAAGTACAATGTAACAAACTATTGTCTGTCAAGACAGCAAGGTGCCAGTACAGTAATGATGTCCTTATTTTTCTTTCAGTGTATGGCAATCTTTGTCCACTTTTTCACATCCATATCAAACATTTCCTCTTCTAAACAATGCTCAGGAACCAAAGATCATCATAGCAGTGTGAAGTGGCAGTAGTAACCAGCCAAACAGACTACACGGACTTACATCTGTGTCTGGAACTTTGAGGGGAATCTCCTGACTCTGCACTAAGTGGGTGGCAATGATACAGCTGCAGGAACACATAGCTGGGGTTCAAACCCCCTTTACCATCCTTGTTAGCGCCAGCACCCTGGTGGAATAAGTTTATGTTTAGTTACAAACATCTCATTTCATTTATGATTACTGGATAAGTTTATGTTTAGTTACAAAAATCTCATTTCATTTATGATTACTGGATAAGTTTATGTTTAGTTACAAACATCTCAGTTCATTTATGATTACTGGATAAGTTTATGTTTAGTTACAAACATCTCAGTTCATTTATGATTACTGGATAAGTTTATGTTTAGTTACAAACATCTCATTTCATTTATGATTATTGGATAAGAGCGCTCGCTCTTAAACTTCTGATGTGCTGATGCAGAGGCAGCAGGTTCAACCCCTATCAGTTGGATTAAAATGTTGACTTCATGTCCTTGACTTGGGGGAATAAATTACAAGTAGCTCTGAAATCAGAGTGGGTTCACCTCATGGCAAGGGACACTTGTAATAGGGAACAGCTAATCCACACGCAAACATCAGTCTAAGTGCACTAGAAGTACTAGCCCGTGTATGGACTATGCTTGAATTCAAAGTGAGTGAACAGGAAAAAGTAATGTATAATTATGTTGAGTGTTGCACTCATATACTATACAATCACATACTATCTGGTTCATGCTGAAGTGTGAAACAACGGATGAGTGGATCTGTTGGCTTTAAAAACACCAGGAGTTGGAGCACTCATGATGACCAATGAGCAAATCAATGAAACCTAAAGTATAACTGGTAGCTTGACTAGAACACAATCACAAGAATCAAAACTAATATTGCAGCTAGAGCCTTCATCAACACACAAACAATAAATACATCATTATTCAGAGACTTGTTGGCCCAGTGACCATGGATTCGAATTCATATCAGTTAAAAACTGTAAAATATACACAAATGACTTAGCTGATGTTAACCTGTCATGTATATAGTTGTGTGTTCCACCTGGAACATGCAGTTGAATGAAACCATCTTTATCATTATCAATATCATTTCTTACAATAAACAAGGAAGAAACTTTGAAGACTATCCATAAATGATTACTAGTTGGAGACGATAACAGATGTTTTTTCTTGTTAGTTGGCTTTGAACTCAAGTGTAGTCCACGTCATTCAGGTGAACCCACTCCAACTTCAAAGGTAACTGTAATTTATGTTTTGAAGTCAAGGATGATAAGTTAACATTTCCCCGGGAAGGTTAACCGGTCAACAAATGCCCACAGAAGTCGGATGTGTCGGCCAAACGGCGCAAAAACGCATTTACAAACCTTCAGTCGACCATCACAATCTTCCCTCTGCTTCTACTCCTAGGAACCATGCCTCCATCCCCTCCACCCCAAGAAAGTGTTATTATCTATTTACAAACCTTCAGTTGACCATCACAATCTTCCCTCTGCTTCTACTCCTAGGAACCATGCCTCCATCCCCTCCACCCCAAGAAAGTGTTATTATCTATTTACAAACCTTCAGTCGACCATCACAATCTTCCCTCTGCTTCTACTCCTAGGAACCATGCCTCCATCTTCTCCACCCCAAGAAAGTGTTATTATCTATTTACAAACCTTCAGTCAACCATCACAATCTTCCCTCTGCTTCTACTCCTAGGAACCATGCCTCCATCCCCTCCACCCCAAGAAAGTGTTATTATCTATTTACAAACCTTCAGTCGACCATCACAATCTTCCCTCTGCTTCTACTCCTAGGAACCATGCCTCCATCCCCTCCACCCCAAGAAAGTGTTATTATCTATTTACAAACCTTCAGTCGACCATCACAATCTTCCCTCTGCTTGTACTCCTAGGAACCATGCCTCCATCCCCTCCACCCCAAGAAAGTGTTATTATCTATTTACTAACCTTCAGTCAACCATCACAATCTTCCCTCTACTTCTACTCCTAGGAACCATGCCTCCATCCCCTCCACCCCAAGAAAGTGTTATTATCTATTTACAAACCTTCAGTCAACCATCACAATCTTCCCTCTGCTTCTACTCCTAGGAACCATGCCTCCATCCCCTCCACCCAAAGAAAGTGTTATTATCTATTTACAAACCTTCAGTCGACCATCACAATCTTCCCTCTGCTTCAACTCCTAGGAACCATGCCTCCATCCCCTCCACCCCAAGAAAGTGTTATTATCTATTTACAAACCTTCAGTCGACCATCATAATCTTCCCCTTGCTTGCCTTCTGATGACGGACTCATTACTGCAATGGTGTAGCCACGTTTTTTATGGTGCCTCAGCTCAGGAACTTCATCTTGGAGCGAAGAAGCCACTGATTCATCATTGGGCATAGCTGCGTAAAATAGAAGACATTCTTGTATATCATTACTACATATTGATTCATCATTGGGCACAGCTGCATAAGATAAAACGTATTCTTGTATATCTTCAGAAGATACTAATTCATAATTGGACAAAAGTTACATACCAAAGACAACTATATTCTAGAATAATATAAACGATTATTCAACACTTAAAAACTGGAGAAGGATATTTTGGGCTGATATGTCCAAGTGTTTGTAACTGGGGTCCATGATGTTTTACATTTACCAACCTTTCTTGTTTCATTTTGTGGTGATTATAATATCTCAACATTCCCAGTATAAACATGTATGGCTGATTGGTTATAGTGTGTTTTTTGTTTTGTTGCCTCAATATAAAATTCAAAATCTCAGTAACCAACTGAGGGAAAATGATGAGATTTAGTATATAACCTTATCATTATGTCCACCCAACAAAAAAAATTTGTTCTGGAGATTTTACAGCAGATTTCAAAGTTAGTGTATATGTGGTATATTAATTACGACTTAGAGATTACGTCCATGATTTTAACAGTATTACAGCTTCACCAAGACATGTACCCGCATTTTTTAAAATTTTCATGTGATTTCCGTTTTGAAGCAAACAGCGCGAATATTTCAGAGGTGTCTCCAAATGGGGGTTCTTTCATGAAATGTGATTATATAAATAAACTAGCTGCCAAGGCCCGGCTTCTGGCGGGGATCTATCTATCTATCTATCTATCTATCTCTATCTATCTACCTCTATCTATCTATCTATCTATCTATCTATCTATCTATCTATCTCTATCTAATCTATCTATCTATCAGGTATCTATCTATCTGCCTACCTGCCAGCCTGCCAGCCGACCGATATCTATCTATCTATCTATCTATCTATCTATCTATCTATCTATCTATCTAATCTATCTGTCTGTCTGTCTGCCTGCCGGTCCACCCACCCACCCACCCACCGACCAACCGACCCACCCAGTCAGCCAGCCAGCCAGCCATCCACCCACCTACCTTTCTGCCTACCTACCTACCTACCTACCTACCGACCTTTCTGTCTGTCTGTCTGTCTTGTCTTGTCTGTCTGTCTGTCCGCGCTATTAAATATTGATAAAAGTTACTGGAAAAAACGTCAGGACCATGTGTTGAAAGAGGAAGAGGACTATTGGAGAAAGGATGGATTGAATTTTATGCAACCGAGAGCAATCATCAACCTACTGGAATCGTCCGACACAGATTAAGGTCTGAGCAGATCGCAGACCTTAATCTACGTACACACTTACTGGGATATTTTGCTCCAACTATTCAGACGAATTGCAGGCCCTAAACATTACATCATCAGCATCAGCTGAAGAAACAAGAAGGAAATGAAAAATAAGGTAAGAAATATATTCCTTATACTTTCCTGTTAATTTACAAATTATTTACCCCATGCCTCTGTAAATTCTCTGTCTTTACTAATATTACACATTGCACCCCTCTCGGGATTCTCCGTGGTGAAGTGGTCAAGCCGTCTGACTCGGGCTCCAAAGGTTGTATGTTCGATTCCGGGCCACGTCCTTCGGAGACTCCCGAGGGTCGTCATTGGAGCTACGGAGTTTGTGCTTTGTGCGATGCTTTCCGCGCTGCGGAAAGAAACTGAGCCATATGGGATAAAACCCGGTGCAATGCAGCCGACCCTGTCGATTTTAAGCTAGTTCTTTCATTGCACCCACTCCCATACGAATCCGGATACGCCTTTGTGTGTCATCAGAATTGGCAGGTCTCACATTACCGTAAAAATAACTTTGTTAGCGAGAAATCACTAGTTGTTCAGCAAAACATCAAAGGAATGTCGCCGCTTTCAATGATTTAAGTTGTTTTTGGACCTATCAAAGACATATTCCTTGGGTGGGGGTAAATATAAGACGGCTGGAAAAATTTCATAACGATGCAACAGACAGTTTTCAAAGTAATTGATCGTGAATGAAGGCAAACAAATGTGGACATACTATAGATGTGAATCCTTTAAAATAATGTGATTGTATTCTCTTAAGTCTAATGCAATGGCATTCACAACATTCATTCATTCATTCAGTAGCATGTCCTTTGCAGAACCTCGCTCCCATAACAACCTTCCGGAAAACCTCTCGATCATAAGCAAGATGTCCCGTGTCCGATACACCCATATGGAGATCATCCGCCACATCCTGCACCCATCTTCTCTTTGGCCTTCTTCTTCCTCTCTTCCCAGGCATATACCCCTCCATTATTGTTCTCTCCAAACTTTCGTGACGTTTCAAGAGACCAAAATATTTCAATTTTCTATGTTTTATAGCCAACCTTCTTCAATATTTAGCTCTTGAAGTATGGATGCATTAGTTCTTTTCTTTACCCAAGATATTCTTAGAACTCATCTATAACATTTATAT
Organism: Cepaea nemoralis; assembly: GCA_014155875.1. NCBI lineage: Eukaryota > Metazoa > Mollusca > Gastropoda > Stylommatophora > Helicidae > Cepaea > Cepaea nemoralis. The sequence continues at coordinate 1,300,079 of JACEFZ010014901.1, read as the reverse complement.
TCAAAGGAATTTATGCGCTGTTCAGCTAGTTTAGTAAGTGTCCAGGTCTCTCTGGCATATATTGCAATGGGAAAGATGCATGCTCTTAAAAATCTAATTTTTGTAGTTCTGTCTGTCCCATTCCTTAATTTATTCAGTTGTTTGTTTTAGTCTTTGAAGAGCAATTGATAGTCGTCATTTAATTTCTTTCATTGTGTCACCATTGTTGGTAATCAATGACCCAAGATATTCAAAATTTTCCACCACCTCCAATTTTTCCTCATTAACATATATTTCATTCTCCATAGTAGTTTTATCTGTATGCATTATCTTTGTTTTTGCTATGTTAAGATATAAGTTATGCCTTTCCCTATTCAATTGGGTTGAGGCTATTAGGTTTTCTATACCAATCTGTGTTGTAGATAGCAATACTGTATCATCAGCATACCGAATCTCCGGTATGTCATGACCACCGATATTTAGGGCATCATATAGCTCCCTGTTTATATCATCTCTTACATTTCTCATTATATTTTTGGCGTACAGGTTAAACAAATAGGGGGACAGCACACATCCCTGACGGACTCCTTGTCTGATGTCAAACCAATTGGATGTCTCGCCATCTATTCTAACCGCTGCTTCTTGGTCTAGATAGAGCATTCTTATAAGTTGTATTACATGTGATGGAAAGCCCATATTCCTCATGATTTCCCAAAGTTTCTGATGTTGTACACAGTCAAATGCCTTTGAATAATCCACAAAACATGAGAATAGGTTTACATTCACAACAACACGAGAATAATATCATAACAACATCACATGAAGGCAGTCCAATAATGATAACAACATAACTACAAAGCAGCCCAATAATAACCACATCACTAGAAGATGGTCCAATAATGATAACAACATCTCTAGACAGTGGTCCATTAATGATAACAACATCACTAGACAGTGGTCCAATAATGATAACAACACCACTAGAAGGTGGTCCAATAATGATAACAACATCACTAGACAGTAGTCCAATAATGATAACAACATCACTAGACAGTGGTCCAATAATGATAACAACATCACTAGGTGGTCCAATAATGATAACACCACTAGAAGGTGGTCCAATAATGATAACAACATCACTAGACAGTGGTCCAATAATGATAACAACACCACTAGAAGGTGGTCCAATAATGATAACAACACCACTAGAAGGTGGTCCAATAATGATAACAACACCATTAGAAGGTGGTCCAATAATGATAACAACATCACTAGAAGGTGGTCCAATAATGATAACATCACTAGAAGGTGGTCCAATAATGATAACAACATCACTAGAAGGTGGTCCAATAATGATAACACCACTAGAAGGTGGTCCAATAATGATAACAACATTACAAGACAGTAGTCCAATAATGATAACAACATCACTAGACAGTGGTCCAATAATGATAACAACACCACTAGAAGGTGGTCCAATAATGATAACAACACCACTAGAAGGTGGTCCAATAATGATAACAACACCACTAGAAGGTGGTCCAATAATGATAACAACATTACAAGACAGTAGTCCAATAATGATAACAACATCACTAGACAGTGGTCCAATAATGATAACAACACCACTAGACAGTGGTCCAATAATGATAACAACATCACTAGAAGGTGGTCCAATAATGATAACAACATCACTAGACAGTGGTCCAATAATAACAACATTACAAGACAGTAGTCCAATAATGATAACAACCTCACTAGAAGGTGACCCAATAATAACAACATCACTAGAAGGTGGTCCAATAATGATAACAACATTACAAGACAGTGGTCTAATAATGATAATAATATCACTAGAAGATGATCCAATAATGATAACAACGCCACTAACATCAGCTGACAAATAAAACCACTTGCCCAAACAAACATTAATTAGCATATAGGCTAGGATTTGTTTTAAAAACAAAGGTTAACCACACGTTATGTGAGGCAGACATTCTGACCTTGACCACCTGTTTCTCAATGTTAACAATATTAATTCATTAAAATAATATGCTATACCTTCCACTGGCAACATATTGCGATTATGTGAAGTATGGAGGTCCAGAGCTTCCGGTCGCTCCTTCCTGGCAATAACCACAGAAAGACTCCTCTGACTAATTTTTTTCTGATCATGTGAACCAGGTTCCATTATCTTAGCATGAGGAACTCCTACATGTTGTTCTGTTTTGTCTTTCACAGCGGACGTCGCACTGGTGTCATCTTTCAATGTCGCTCGTGGCTGTGATGGCTGAAACACGCTGTCATTGCTGTCAACTGACTTCTGCGTGGGAATTTTCTCATTCACATGTGAACCAACTTTGTCATGTGTGACATCATTTAACTTCATAGATAAATCTGATTGTTTCTCAGAACTCTCAGGAGTTTTGAGGCCAAAATTGAGACTGTCAGCTGGGTGTGCCATGGGATGGCATCCCAGAGCTTCAGTTTGCGAAAAGGAAAAATCGCCTGCCTCCGATCTAATGATGGAGCCTTCAGTATTGACACTCTTAATGGGACCTTCTGTTGCTCTTCTCTCACTGACACCTTCCAGATCCCACCTAAGATCTTTAGAAGACGTACTGCTGACATGAGAACCACTTGGGAGAGAGGGGGAGGAGTTAATTCTTCGCAGCTGGCTGGGGGACAGCAGTTCATCCTCAGTGCTTAGTAAGTTAGAATCGGGTGTCTGTAAATCAAAAACATAACAAAGTTAATCATATTAGAAAATCACAATGGATTAAATCAAAAACATCACAAAGTTAGCCATATTAGATAATCACAATGGAATCACTATATATATATTCATCCTCATCATGTGTTATCTGGGTTATGAGGGTGATTCTCAACAATCATTTGTTTTATGTGTTTTTGAAAAGTTTGGCCACTAATCATCTTGCATGTGCTATGTCAACTCATCCAGCATTTTCTTCTACTGCTGACCTCTGTCTCTAACACACTCAAGCACCTTGGTTGCCAAAATGATATTAAGACCCTCTCTTCACATAATGTGATCATTCAGCACTTAAGCCCTCTCTTCCCATAATTTGATCATTCAGCATTTAGACCCTCTCTTCTTCCTCTAATATGGTCACTCAGCATTTTGACCCTCTCTTCTTCTAATGTGATCATACAGCATTTATACCCTCTTCCCATAACGTGATCATTCAACATTTAGATCCTCTCTTCTCATAATGTGATCATCTATCATTTAGAATCTCTTTTCTCATAAAGTGATAGAAAAATGATACTTTAAATGTGGGCATTTATTTGTCTTAGTCAATATTTTTCCTGTAGTGCTTGCTAGGTGATAATCATATTCAATAAATTTTTAACATGACAATTCAACACTGCTTGTCTAATATTTCATATTGAATTTAAGGTTTCTATTATATAAAATTAGGAATAGTATATAAAGACTTTATTATAGTCCATGTTTGTCCACAGCCTCTGTCTCTTGTGCTGCGAATCATTTCTGATACTGATGCTCCTCCATGCCATGTTGTCAAACTGTCCAGAATCTTCTATCTTGGTCTGCCCTGTCTCTCTCTCCCCCCCAGCTTTCCCCTTGTGATGATATTCACGACATGCCCACAGAATGCGGACTGTCTTATTCTGATGCAAGTAACCAGCTCTCTTTGTGAGTTAACTTCATTCAAGATATCTGCATTGCTCTTTCTATCCATCCATGGTGTTATTATCATTTCTTCTACAAAACCACTTCTATGCAGCAAATTCCTTATTTGCCTGCTAACTATCCATGATTCGCTTTCGTACATCAGGACTGGCTCAATATAGCTCTTAAGAACTCTTTTCCTCACATGGATAGACAAAGACAAATTGCAGAGAATGTTCTTCATCTTGAGAAATGCTGCCTTTGGGCTATTCTATATATATAACTTCCTTAATACATCTTCTCGCCATATGAGATAAAACCTGGGGCAATAAAGATGATCCTCTCAACTTTTAAGATTTGTTAATACATCTTCTATTTTCTGTTATGTAAATTCTTAAATACATTGACTTGTTTCAGTATGGTTTCATTCACTGTGATCTTGCATTTGGGTATACACTTTTTCTTTGTAATAACCATTACTTCTGTTTTTCTATTATTCAGACTAAGTCCTTTATTCTGACTTTATGTTGCAATTATATATATCATTTCTTTCAATAGTTCTTCATTTTGAGTGACCAAAACCATATCATGAGCATAATGCAGGTTGTTTACATGAAGCCCACCAACTGATATTCCTGATATAAAGACATATCTGGAAACAATCTAGAACCTGCAAAAGAAATCTACTCCAGAAAAGTGACTCACCTCATTAGATGGGAAGTCTGCTTGAAATTCCTCCTTAAGTACTGGTAATGAATGAAAGAGGAAAGCAACATAAAAAATAAATCCATATATCACAAAAATAAATCCACATAATTGTATAACAACATGTTGTGGCAGCAGAATGTCCTGCTACTCAGTAACCTTTTCTGATGTACTCTAATTCATGCAAGGTCAAGTAAAATACATGCCATGAAGCCACAGACCAGCCCAATTGTGTTGAATATGAGAACATATTATGAAGTTTTGTGCTACAGAACATGAATCTTTTCAACAATCTGGTACCTGCTTTACTGAAGGAAGTGATAATACTATGTCTTGTCCAGTTGCGCCTGCAGCTTCTGAGCTGTTTGATTTCTGTCCCTCAACTGTCTGTTTGTGAGAACATCATCTGCAAATGTTAGTATCCTTCCAGCCCCTGGTGCTTTGAGGCCTGGTTGCGATCTTGCTTGTATACACATTGAAAATCACGGGTGAGATTTCTGACCCCTGTGGTAGTCCGGAGACTATGATACATGGCTCAGAGAGCCACTCCGTATTATTTTAGTATTAAATCTTATTAAATGGGAGGATACAAGCCTTACCCTAGTGAAAGGAAATGCAATCTAAAGACAAAATGTCATGGCAGGGCAGACCAGGCCTTAAACCTTGGTTGGCAACTGGTCTATGATGAAAGCTCCGACAAGCAGACTTGCTGAACCAGCAGCTTCTGCAGCTTATCATGTTCCAAACATATTGATGTTACCTTTCCTCTGGAGCAAACTATGCATGCCAATAGAGAGACCAAGCTGCAAGGGCAACAAAGGTCTCTAAAGTCAGTTCAGGTTTTTGTGCTATGAAGAAGTATAACTCCATTTTACAAACTATCGTCCAAAAAGATGACAAGGTGCCATTCAGTTCAGAAGTTAATCCTTCATAATAGCAAGGTTGTCTTACATCCAGTAACACAAATTAAAGTTCTCAAGGACAATATAAGAGTTTTTAAGAAGCTCTGATAAGTTGCATCAATTTAACAACACAATAGTTCTGAGTTTAATCCTTCATAGCAGAAGGATTTTCTTCCATCCAGTACACTTCTGGGGTTGACCCAGCATTACAAAATGAGTAAACAAACATTTTTCTAGGAAGGAATAGTGACATGAAGGGGACTGGTTACTCTCACCTCATAATGCCAGCTCTAGCATATCTAAGAATCAAACACTGATTACCCACACAATGACATCTGCCATGTGATTCACTTTGCCTGTCTACCTTCAGATTAACTGTGCATGTTATGTAGAAACATGGCAGTGGTCATTCTACATCACAATTACAAATTGATGAAGGTTTTATAAAATAAATCTACACCCTCACAAAATACAAACTCACAAAAATTTATAAAAGCACATTTTCCCCCCCAAATTAAATGACATACACATTTCTTACAGAGTAAGACATACTCTAGTTTTCAGTCAAATATGTTTCCCATAAATAACAAGACATGGCTTCCAACCTTTAAAAACACATACTATTAGAACGGGAGCCACAGAGGTACAGTGGATAGCCAACTTGTCTGTTAACCCAGTGATCATCTGTTGAAATCCCCATCAAGATGGGCATTTAAAAAAAATTTTCCTGGGCTCCCAGATCAACCCAAACTAAATGGGTACCAGGAAATACTCCGAAAATTAAACGCTTTGTACTGACCAGATCACCTATTAAGTTCTGATTGGTCTATAAGAATATGGGGTTAGAATCATATACCCAATACACTAGTGCTAAGAGTCTTTACTGTGTTTTACTATTAGAACAAAAAAATAGACTGTGGCATCTATCTAATATTGTTAACGAGGATTGGGAGGACTCTGTTGGGAGGATTTTGGACAGGTGAGAAATAAAAGCTGCCATCTCAAAGTGTGTGAAGGCTAGGTAAATTTACTTTACTTCTCCGTGATAAAAGTATCACTTGTCTAAATGGAGCTGAGAACCTATGTACTAACTTTACTCCTCTAAAATGTTACTGTTTTCTTAAATAACATTTTCCAGTAACATTTAAGTAACATTTTGACATAATTTTTCAAACATAATATTTTACTCTGTTCCATTTCAAATATTACATTTATTAACAAAACATCTTGTGATATAAACTTGACTGAAATAACATGTTTTGATGTAATATTTCTTGCATAACATATTCTGTATGCTGGTTTCAAACACTCACAAGATCTTTCAGCCTCCGAGAAATGCTGTGTATGAAGGTTGTCATATTCCTCTTCACACAAACTGCCACTGTCAATTTTACCAACACTGTCGCTGTCTGGAGTCCTGGGACACAGGAATAATAAAAACATAATATCAAAATAACATAATATAGAATTAAATCTGTATTTATAACTCTACACAAAAGCCAAAATACCCAGAGCAATTGAATGCAAAGAATTGTGAACAATCAACCTCATAAACCATGTTACCAAACTGCTACTCAGAATAATAAGAAGAAGAACAAGAAGGAAAATAAAGATGGAAATAAGTGAAAAACAGTATGAAGTTTTGGGAGGGATAGGCACAAATAATGCAATACACACTTACGAACACTAACACAGAGATAAATACTAAAGCATTTGATTGATTTAAACATGAAATTATCAAAATGTTGGAAGATGTTAAAAATGCTGGTAAAGGCATAAAAAGAAGAACAAGAAATACACAGCAGAAGTGATAACTGGGGAGGCCAGATTTTATTAGTATGCTCCGACCAAATGTTAAAAGTTAGAGAACACATTACACAATGGCTGGGATTAATAGAGGAGAGCCATTATACATTATACTACACTTGGAACAGAAAGAGTTCATGCATCTTCCATCTGATGTGTACAGGTATTTAACTCATCACCTGCTTCAGTTAGGTAACTTACTTGCACTTAACCGGAGCCAACAGTTGAGTAATATCAGGCACTGAAGGATCTGTTTCAAAGTGGTAGTTGCTGGACTCGTTTTCAATTCTTATATTTCAGTGAGGTAACTTACTTGCATCTAACTGGAGCCAACAGTTGAGTAATATCAGGCACTGAAGGATCTGTTTCAAAATGGTAGTTGCTGGACTCATTTTCAATTCTCATCATCCAGGATATGACCCCGCTGGCCCCTCGAATGGTGACTTCTGCCCAGTTCGTGCACCAACAGCTGCACTGGGTTGAAGAGAAGGTGCGTGGTTCTGATATGTGACGCTTGCTCTCTGGTGCAAAGATAAGAAAACTGGTAAAGAACTGGTAGTGATTTGCAGATACGACTATTATTTGCAAACCTGATGTTACGGCACTTTAGATATATGTGTAGTGATTTAGTCTCCCACAGCTGTTATTGAAGGATGTGTACTTTGTTGCTGTACCACATATTACAAGTGTGTGATAATCTTCTATCTATAGCAGACTATTGACAAAACCAAAAATATAAATCATTAAATAAATTAAATGACAAATTCTAAAGACCCGAAAAGACAATTAAACACACAAGTCCATTCTCCATGTTAAACACGTGAGAATATGCCTTGATACCAAAGTCTTTCCACCAACACATCAGAATGGGACAATTACCAATCAAAAGTGGATCCATTCCATCTCTGTTCAATGAGCTGCCAGTCTGCACTGCCACGTCGTCGTGTCCAAAAATATTCATACTGGAATCTTGTGGTAAACTCATATCATCCTGACTTCGACGAGGGACAAGAGGCTCCTCACATTCCAGGGTGATTCCCAAAGATTCAGTCTGAAAATATTGAAAGGATAAATGTTCAATTTATTAGAATTCCCAAAGATTCAGTCTGAAAGCACAGAAAGTAATTTTAACTTTCATCAGTTCCCAAACATACAGACTAAAAGTATATAAAGAACAAATGTTTACTTCATCAGAATTCCCAAAGATTCAGACTATAAGGAGAAAAAGTAACTTTAACGTTCATCTGAATCCCACCAGATGCCGTCTACAAGTAAATAAAAGACAAATGATCACTTCTTCAAGATTCCTAAGGATTCAATCTTAAACTATAGAAAGGATAAATTATAACTTTCATCAGAATTCCACATGATTCAGTCTAAAAAACATGGAAAAGATGACTGTTAATTTTCATCAAAATGTTGACTGGAAATTGAATGTCAATACAATATTTTATATTCAAAGGTAAAATGCAATGATCTACTACAGATAGATGTAGAGTGATCGTTCAACTTGTTCATGCCGTATGTCAATCTTTATTTGTGCAAAATATAATTTTCATGCTGGGGAAAATATTCAGAAACACAGAAAAAGATATGACATACTGTAGATAAATAATAAAATTATAGTAGCTCAGTTCATCTGCCATAAAGGCGCACATAAAGCATATCAGAATTGTGGTCTGGTATTTTTAATAACCAAACAACATACAGGTGGTGATAAGGTCAATGTCACGTCTGCCATCTTTGCTATACTAGTTTTAAAACATTCCAGGACTCTAACAATGAGCTTGAGTCTAGATCACTGTATTGGAATTCATCAATAAACTAAGAACCTTAGAGTTCACCAATACTGATAAACCGAGTACCTTAAGAGTTCACTAATACTCATAAACTGAGTACCTTAGAGTTCACCAATAATCATAAACTGAGTATCTTAGCATTCACCAATACTCATAAATTGAGTACTTAGAGTTCACTAATACTTATAAACTGAGTACCTTAGAGTTCACTAATACTTATAAGCAGAGCACTATAGAGTTCACCAATACTCATAAACTGTTTACCTTAGAGTTCACCAATACTCATTACCTTAGAGTTCACCAATACTCATAAACTTACTACCTTAGAGTTCACCAATACTCATAAACTGAACATCTTAAGAGTTCACCAATACTCATAAACTGAGTATCTTAGAGTTAACAAATTCTCATAAAACTGAGTATCTTAGAGTTCCTCAATACTCATAAAACTTAGTATCACAGAGTTCACCAATAATCATAAAACTGAGTACCTTAGAGTTCACCAATACTCATATAACTGAGTATCTTAGAGTTCACCAATAATCATAAAACTGAGTAGCACAAATATTTCTAGCAAAGCAAAGCTAATCAATATGGTAATGACCTCATGACACATTTGGTCACTGAAAAGGACTCAACACAGTAATCTAAAAGGCCTTGGTTGGCAGGTTTGATTAGGATCACTTTCACTGCACACTCAGATAACTTACTAAGAGCTTACAATGAGCAGGTGATTTGGGAGCAAACTGCTTTGCATTGATTTGGATGGTATGATAATTGGTTGTTCAGAAAGGAATAGCAAGTTGCTGAACGTGATATTGCCAAGTAAATCACAAAGTTAGTTGCATATCCTTTACAGGATGTCACAGTCAACCCCAGCATTTTTTGGTTGTTGCCATTACTTTCTGAACGACCATTTTATTTTTTTTTAAACTCAAGGCGGTCTGCTGCCAAATTGCCTGCAGTTGTGTTTCAAACGTGGTGTGTGGGATTAAGAACTGCGTCCGCAACCCCTTTGCCAAGTTAATCACAAACAGCCAATAAATGCTGGGGTTGACTGCAGCATCCTGTAAATAACATGCAACCAACTGGTTTTTATATTCTTCTCATTCTTGACACAAGGACAGCCTCAACACAGTGCATGAATTCTGCAACATTTGAACATGTGTATATCAGAGCTACATATCACATATTCTTTTCTGTTCTTGGTAGATTTCCACATATTTACATTTAAATGGCCAGTAGCCTATTTGGCCAGCTCTCTTCAATTTCCAACCACTGAGGCCTTTTTTGATGTGCACACATGTTACCAAGTTTTTGTCCTTATCTGAAATGACTAGATGCCCAATCCACTACCTTAGGATGAAGGAGACGTATACCAATCGAATATTTTTTCGCACTGAACTCAAGCATAGTCCATACGCACTACTTCCAGTAGTAGCTGGACTTAATTTTGCACGTGGATTAGCTTTCCTTATTAACAGCGTCCCTTGCCATCAGGAAAGCCCACTCTGACTTCAGAGGTACTTGTAATTTACATCCCCAAGTCAAGGACGATAGGTCAACATTTTTAGTCCAACTGTCTGGAGTATGGGTTGAACCCCTTACCTCGGCATCAACAAACTGGATGTTTAAGAACACACGTTCCTATCCATTCAGCCATGCTGACCTACCCACCTGAATATATACCTTAAAAAACAGTAAAGCGTTGTAATGGACATATGATGCTAGGCCCATATTTTAATAGACCCAGAACTCAGTGAGTGATGTGGTCATTATCAAGCTGGCGGCCATAATAAAACATATACACCTTCATAACATAAAAACAAGGCGACTTTATTTTTACCACAAATAACTAAACACTTCGGCTATAACACTACATTATGTGAAGACAAAACATCACCTGTGTTTGAGAACGACCTAAATGAGCCATGGATTTGTGTCGGCGTCGATCACGAAATGACCCCACAGATGATGCCAGTCCAATAGATGATGGGGTTGGTGTCTTAATCTCTTCCTGACTTTCCTGTGAGTTCTGGAACACAGCCAGGCAGTTGTCACAGAGACTTGAGTTGCCAGATTTGTTTCCACCGCCGCTTGTTGTTACTGTGATTATTTTGTTGCCAACCACCCACGTGCCTTGTTGGCCATCTTTCAACAAAAACTGGGCTACAGGAGTCCTACAGTACACAATCAATCATTACTGCATCTTATCTAATGATTCTTAGAAAGGACTATAGATTTGAAATGTCATGAAAGTTTAAGAAACTTGGTAATGAATAGAAAGTGGACTGTACTATGTTATTATTGCGCTTATTAAATGGAATGTGACCATGTGTTGCTAACTTTGGCTCATGAAAAATAATTTACATTTATTTTGTATATTATAACATGCATAAATTCTGAAGCTAATTCATAAAAACGTTACAGAAAAGTTCTTAGAATAATGCTGATCAATGAGAAGAAAATTAGATATGAGCATTGAAGAAAACTAGCTTAAACACAGTATCATGTCTCAGATACTGAAATACTTTGGCCATATCAAATGTGATGGAAGTATAGTTTCTGGAAGAAGAGGCAGGAGTCACCCAGCATGAACAGGGACTCAGGACTTTACAGATACCTTGGGCATGAGGGTGCATGAGGCTGAGAAACTGGCAACAAATCCAGAAACTGTTCAGCAAGCATGCTGTGACGTCAGCAGTGTTGTACAGGGTGTTTGTAAAGTCTAACTACACTTTGTATGTAGAACATATTTGAAAACAAATGCTTTCTTCCGTTGATAACACCATTCTGTTTGGAGTACAAAGAATTACTCCAGCAGACGACAGCCATTTGCTGCATACTGCTTCACGATGGACTGTGGGGTACATTTTTTAATGACATTATGTATTTCATTTTTCAAATTTTTCTACATACAAAGTATTGTATAAAGGAACTGCTTCATGATTGTGATGCCAGTCAGAATCACATTCTTGCCAAGGCAGTGTCGTAGGTTAAATCCCCAGCAGCGACATGATTTCATTTTTTTTTACCAGTATGATTTTGGGGTACACCCAGCCTCATGAAATTAATACTGGATCTTTCAGAATTTTCTGGGAACTGTCTGGTAAGGACAGGTTGCGAGGAAAAGTACTGGCCAATCTACCTCATTACGCCATGAATTAGAATATGTGAAAGCCTGACAAATTAGAATATGTGAAAGCCTAACGAATTAGAATATGTGAAAGCCTAACTAATTAGAATATGTGAAAGCCTAACTAATTAAAATATGTGAAAGCCTAACGAATTAGAATATGTGAAAGCCTAACTAATTAGAATATGTGAAAGCCTAACTAATTAGAATATGTGAAAGCCTAACGAATTAAAACATGTGAAAGCCTAACTAATTAAAATATGCGAAAGTCTAACGAATTAGAACATGTGAAAGCCTAACAAATTAGAATATGTGAAAGCCTAAATAATTAAAATATGTGAAAGCCTAACGAATTAAAATATGTGAAATCCTAACTAATTAGAATATGTGAAAGCCTAACTAATTAGAATATGTGAAAGCCTAACAAATTAAAATATGTGAAAGCCTAACGAATTAAAATATGTGAAAGCCTAACTAATTAGAATATGTGAAAGCCTAACGAACTAGAATATGTGAAAGCCTAACTAATTAGAATATGTGAAAGCCTAACGAACTAGAATATGTGAAAGCCTAACTAATTAGAATATGTGAAAGCCTAACGAACTAGAATATGTGAAAGCCTAACTAATTAGAATATGTGAAAGCCTAACGAACTAGAATATGTGAAAGCCTAACGAATTAAAATATGTGAAATCCTAACTAATTAGAATATGTGAAAGCCTAACTAATTAGAATATGTGAAAGCCTAACGAATTAAAATATGTGAAAGCCTAACGAATTAAAATATGTGAAAGCCTAACTAATTAGAATATGTGAAAGCCCAATGAACTAGAATATGTGAAAGCCTAACTAATTAGAATATGTGAAAGCCTAACGAACTAGAATATGTGAAAGCCTAACTAATTAGAATATGTGAAAGCCTAACAAACTAGAATATGTGAAAGCCTAACTAATTAGAATATGTGAAAGCCTAACGAACTAGAATATGTGAAAGCCTAACTAATTAGAATATGTGAAAGCCTAACGAACTAGAATATGTGAAAGCCTAACGAATTAGAATATGTGATAGCCTAACACTTCATGCTCCAAGGGCAGTATATGCCATGAGGCTATTTAAGTCAACATATGAACCTATATAATGAACAAGGGTTCAATGCCTGGAGTCACCACTAACTATGGGAGGTAAAGACTGGCACCTATTCTTCCGTGCATTCAGACTTACAAGATGTGATGGTACTAAAACATCACAGACCTACAGCAGGTTCCTGCTTTGGGACTTTTTTTTAATAAAGTGAACAAATGGGGAAAGGAAGGAAGTGGAAAAGGTCAACTTTACAAGAACACAATCAAAGCTGCTAATTTTGTGAAAACAAAGGGACCCACGTGTTTCTCTGCTCAGTTTGGCATTGTTTCTTGTTGTGTGAGCATCACTTGCTAATAAGTTAACCCTTTCCCATTAGCTCCATCATGGGACCAAAGAAAGTTTCCAGAGCCAGCAGCCCTTCGAAGAAGATGGCCAGGAACACGATTGAGTTGACGAAGCAAATCATTGAAAAAAATGAGAGAGCTTTAAAATTGCTGACATCGGCCGCATGTACGGGAAGTCACCATCCATGATAAGTTCCATTGTGGTGAAGAAGGAAGCAATAAAGGAGGCTAATGTAGTGAAAGGTGTGAATGTGCTAACAAATCAGAGATCGCAAACAACTGAAGTTGTCGAACAGTTATTATTAATTTGGATAAATCAAAAACAGTTGGATAGCGATTCAGTTTCCGAGGCAATCATATGTGAAAGACTGTTGTATGCTGATCTCATTAAGAAAATGACTGGGATGAATGCTAGTGTACTTAGTGATTTAAAGGACAGCAGATTATGGTTTTAAAAATTCAAGAGGCACACTGGCATACATTGTGTTACTAGGCACGTTGAAGGTGCGAGTTTGGACACATCTTTTTTTTTTTTTAGCATATCTTTTACAGGTACATCGCTGTCAACATCAGCATCTTCCAGCTGATTGTTTATTTCTTGGCAAGATTACGCTCTGTAGTTTGCCATTGCTTTCTGAGCGGCCGGCTCACATACCCCGTAAGTTATCGATGCGATTCGAACCACTGCTGATTCTCACCACCATCACGTTACCCACGAGAGTATACGAGATTACGGAGAAAAGTCATAACATCTAAGCCACGAAGCCAAGCTTGGGCACGTCTGAGGCCGAAAAATAGTATTAGACACTATATTTATTCTCTATAAAATGTGTTTTTTGGTAGTGTATTTTGGAGTGTCTAGAGCGAAGTAATTGGATTTACATTGATTCATATGGAAATAATTGCCTTGGTTTTCGTCAGTTTTTGGTTTCGCCAATTGTTTTTGGACTGGATTATTGACGAAAACCAAGGTCTGACTGTATAACCGGCAAATCACACCGAGTTTACCAAGATACAACAAATAAAATGACTTCGACATCATATGAGAATGAAAACCAATCAATGTCAGATAAAAGCATAAAACACACAAAAATCTTGACACTCAGCCAAAGGAAGGCCAAGAAAATGATGAGTAGACAAGCTTAAGAGCAGACTAAACAACTGGGATGCAGAAGGGACTTCACTCTTGAATAATTCATGCTCAATATTGTGGCCCACTCTGTGGTGAAAGTGTTATGGACACAATTCATAATCCTGTATTCAAAACAAAGCTGCAGGCGATTTGGCAGCAAACCGCCTTGCAATGGTTTTCATACAATGGAATGTGTGCCAGTCATTCAGAAAGTCATGGCAAACTACTGAACATAAATTAGCCTAGAAATAAAAAAGTCAAAAAGTGCTGGGGTTGGCTGTAACGTCCTGTAAAGGATATGTAACTAAGATTGTGGTCACATCTGTATGCCTGTAGAGGTGATACAGTAAATTATGAGCAAGGATGGAAAGATGCCTGAAAAAGATTGTTCAATAATTCTGAGGGAGTTATTTTAAGAGCAACATCAACTGTCATCTTTTTGGATTTAGAAGTCTCTTTAGATTGCAAAGGTCTCTACTTCTTGGTGTTTTATAAACCAATAGATTCACATGTCTTTCCTCTTAAAACCTCTTGCAATGATTCGTTTCTCTTCTCTCATTTTCTGCATCACTGACAATTACGCCAGTACAATGACAGCTTCTATCATAAAGTACGTGAAATGCTAGATTTTTTCCAACCACATGGCTACCTTGAACACATTTTGGTAGCAGCTGTTTACCACTGCTAGTCAATTAGTCATGTTGAATCATATCTCCATGCATAAACACCAGAACATCAAGACTACCTACCACTAAGCAATGGATGCTCTTATATAGAAATTTCAACAAATGCTGAAAGTAATTTTCATTGGCTGGTTTCTAAATATCACCTTGGGCATGAAGGAGTAAAAGACAGGATAAATAGCAAAAGATTGAGGAACTTCTGGTTAGGCCATGATGATGACAACTAAATATTTTGAGCACACATATAACTCACCGTTTAGGTAGGGCTGAAAAGTTGCCAAATGAATATCTGGCCATCATGTCCACACAGGTCTCTGTCAGCTCCTTGTGAAACTGGGACATCTTTTCATCCATTGGTACACGACCATCATTTCTGATACCTTCTATGCCTGATATGTTCCGTCGCCTATAATTTTAAAATAAGAAAATGCACATAATTTTTTTACAAAAGAAAAAAAGAATATATCATGCAAAGATTCAAAACATTAATAATTAAGAATTTGTTAATCTTCATAAGACTGTGGCAAGTTTCTTCATAAAATAGACAAAGAAGTTCTAGAACAATTTATACATGAAAAGTGCACAGCTGAAGACAATAAAAACAAGAGAGAAATGTTACTTTGATCACACTTAACAACATAACAATCTATCGCAAACCCTACTGGAGGGAAAAGTTAAGAACAAAAGAGCTACAGAGAATCAAGGATATCAATGAACAGGCAACATCAAAATATAGTTAAGATAAAGCCTAGCAAAATTAACAGTTAGAGCTCAGGACAAATTGCTGGAGATTCATTAAAGCCAAACTTTATTCAGAGCTAGCTCTGGATTTAGATTACAGTAGAAATTAAGGCAGACATCACTCAAGTAGTAACATTATTAGCATGGGATGATGATTACAGTAGAAATGAAAGCAGGCATCACTCAAGTAGTAACATTATTAGCATGGGATGATCATTACAGTAGAAATAAAGGCATACATCACTCAAGTAGTAACATTATTAGCATGGATGATGATTACAGCAGAAATGAAGGCAGACATCACTCAAGTAGTAACATTATTAGCATGGATGATGATTACAGCAGAAATGAAGGCAGACATCACTTAAGTAGTAACATAATTGGCAATGGATGATGCCATCACTCAAATAGTAAAACTATTGGAAATGGATGATGCCATCACTCAAGTAGTAACACTGTTGGTAATGAATGATGATTATAATAAAAATGAAAGCAGACATCACTGAAGCAGTAACACTATTAGCTCTGGATGACATCATCACTGAAGCAGTAAGACTATTATCAATGGATGATATCATCACTCAAGCAGTAACACTATTAGTTCTGGATGATAATTACAGAATAAATGTGTGACTCTTAATATTAACATTTTATGACACAGGTAGTTGTTAATTTAACACTTTCTTGCCCAAGCAGATAACCCGCCTGCAACAGGGATAATCAGAATCCACACACTTCTTCTTCTACTGAGAGGGACTAAGCACTTATGGGTTTATCTCAAGTGCATTGGTGATGATTCATCATAAATTAACAAGCTGTTGTCACTTTAAAGTAATACATCTTTGTGTGTAAGAGGGTTACAACAATAATTCTTTATAAAAAAGAAGGTACTACAGTGTCAATTGGGAGGGAGCCAGCTAATGTAAACTGACCAGGGAACAGAAAAAGTTAAAACTATTATCTACAATATGAAGTAACCACTCTACAAACAGACAATTGCTTGGTACAAAGTGTGACAATCTGAGGACAGTTGCTGGGTACAAAGTGTGACAATCTGAGGACAGTTGCTGGGCACAAAGTAAGACAATCTGAGGACAGTTGCTGGGCACAAAGTATGCCAATCTGAAGACAGTTGCTAGGCACAAAGTGTGACAATCTGAGGACAGTTGCTAGGCACAAAGTGTGACAATCTGTGGACAGTTGCTGGCACAAAGTGTGACAATCTGAGGGCAGTTTCTGGGCACAAAATGAGACAATCTGAGGACAGTTGCTGGGCACAAAATGAGACAATCTGAGGACAGTTGCTGGGCACAAAGTGTGACAATCTGAAGACAGTTGCTGGGCACAAAATGAGACAATCTGAGGACAGTTGCTTGGTACAAAAGTGTGACAATCTGAGGACTGTTGCTGGGTACAAAGTGTGACAATCTGAGGACAGTTGCTGGGTACAAAGTGTGACATTTTGAGGACAGTTGCTTGGCACAAATAGTGACAATCTGAGGACAGTTGCTGGGCACAAAGGCGACAATCTTAGGACAGTTGCTGGGCACAAAGTGTGAAAACTGAGGACAGTTGCTAGGTACGAAGTGGGATAATCTGAGGACAGTTGCTAGGTACAAAATGAGACAATCTGAGGACGGTTGCTGGGCACAAAGTGTGACAATCTGAGGACAGTTGCTGGGTACAAAGTGTGACAATCTGAGGACAGTTGCTGGGTATAAAATGAGACAATCTGAGGACAGTTGCTTGGTACAAAGTGTGACAATCTGAAGACAGTTTGTGGGCACAAAATGAGACAATCTGAGGGTAGTCGCTAGGTACAAAGTGTGACAATGTGAGGACAGTTGCTGGATACAAAATGAGATAATCTGAGGACAGTTGCTGGGTACAAAATGAGATAATCTGAGGACAGTTGCTGGGTACAAAATGAGATAATCTGAGGACAGTTGCTGGGCACAAAGTGTGACAATCTGAGGACAGTTGCTGGGTACAAAATGAGACAATCAGAGGACAGTTGCTGGGTACAAAATAAGACAATCTGAGGACAGTTGCTGGGCACAAAGTGAGACAATCTGAGGACAGTTGCTGTGTACAAAATAAGACAATCTGAGGACAGTTGCTGGGAACAAAGTGTGACAATCTGAGGATAGTTGCTGGGTACAAAATGAGACAATCTGAGGACAGTTGCTGGGTATAAAATGAGACAATCTGAGGACAGTTGCTTGGTACAAAGTGGGACAATCTGAGGACGGTTACTGGGCACAAAATGAGACAATCTGAGGGTAGTCACTAGGTACAAAGTGTGACAATCTGAGGACAGTTGCTGGGTACAAAATGAGACAATCTGAGGACAGTTGCTGGGCACAAAGTGTAACAATCTGAGGACAGTTGCTGGGTACAAAATGAGATAATCTGAGGACAGTTGCTGGGTACAAAGTGAGACAATCTACAGGCTTGTGCTGAAAGACTAATTACATACATAACTGTGCATTTAACACAATTAAAACAAATTGTATTTCTGCATTACTTCACAATACAACAAGGCAATACAACAAAATAAATTGCAAACCTGCGATGGCCTTCATTGAGAGAGCTGGTGCGTGCACGATCGCTGGAATCTTGATTGTGAGTGTTCAAGTGCCTGATTGAGTTTTCCTCAAACAACTGAAGAACATTGTACTTCAGTCCCTGGTTACCATAAACACAAATGTCCAGGCATCAGTATTAACAATTATAGAATTGTTATTGTTAAATAAGTTTCACTTCTGTGGTTGTCAATGGACAATCACAATATCAGATGTATGGTGAAGTAATAGGTTCAATCACAATCACAAAAATATACAAAAACAGGATGTCTTGGCATGATCACATGATCAGACTAAGAGAGCTACTACTGTGAAGAAAAGACGCTGCGGTGGATAGGCCACACACTGAGAAAACCTGAGAATTGCATAACTAGTAAAGTCTTTGTCTGGAATTCACAGGGCAAAAAAAAAATAAGAGTAAAACCCAAAAATATATGGAGAAGAGAAGCACAGACAGAAATAAATAATATGGGGAGAATATGGGTGGAGCTGCATGGGATAGCTAAGAATATGAATGGGAAAGCTAATCCACACACACGAGTAGAAGCATGTGTGTGGACTACGCTTTAATTTAAAGCGAGCGAGCACAAGACCAAATACAATTCTGATCATATCACACATACTAACACCTGCTGTCAGTAATTTCTGCTCAATATAAGTCTGGCCCCAATATCACGGCATGCCTGTGTGATGTAGTTGTTTCTTATCCTTGGATTTTGCTCTCCAGTGTTGACAACAGTAACCATCTGTGTCTCACAGTGTGACCACGCCAAGACAGCTTATGTTTTTATATATTTTGAGTGAGACAATACAGCAATATGGAAATTATACTGGCCTTGTAGGTAGCTTGTAGGTAGTAACGTAGTGGCTAGATGTTTGTCTGCCTACCCAGTTGTCATGGGTTTGAATCCACATCAGGGCAGATTTTTTAAACTGACCTGGGCTGCCAGGTTGACCCAGCCTAAAATGAGTACCAGGAAATGTCTTGGGAAGTCAAGGCAACAGGTGTGATACTGACCACATCACTCACTGATTGGTCGATACAGATATGGGTCTAGCACTATGTTTCCAAGGCACCCACTGCGTGTAAAAGTGTCTTTTACTTTTTTTTTTTTTAAACTTGTTTAAAATAAATTTACCTCACAAGTACAACAATTATGGAAAGTCCTACTTTATTGAAAACAAACAACGAAAACATTTCAAAATACCCTCTGAATGTACTTGACAAATCCTCTGCGAAATGGAAGCCTACATCGTATGAACCAGATTCCAATAACATGATGAGCCAATGACACAGTGTAGTGACTAAACCTGTGGATTGTGGATGACGAGAACATGTATTTTCTTTAAAAGTAATTAATGCCAAAATATTACTATTTTTGGAATCATAAATAGTGAGGAAACAAGTATTTACAAATATAGTGAGGTGTTAAGCAATCATGCGGTTTGCCACCCAGTTTTGTGTAAACAGAAAGAGTTTGTTGTGAATTTGAAATTACTGTGGGATAACAAATGTTCCACATTTGAACAATATCTGTGACTATGTGTTTTAATTGTTTCAGCTTAAGTATTATTCCTTCATTCATTCATTCATATGATATATAACTCTGCTGTTTGCACCTGACGATACGCAGCAAAATATGCCAGGCAATAAATTGTGCAACATATTGTTTGTGGCTTCTGTGTTTAAAGTATTTATAAACATGGCAGGCACATTTTATGAGCATGTTGTTTTCATCGATTCATATTTTTTCTGCCCTTTATCTCCCAATATAGCAAAGGCTCTCAACCAATTTAAGCCAAGTCCTCTGAAGACTCATTTATGATTGGTTGGATTTTGTCGCTGTTTTCTATGGGCTGAGATAGCCAGTCTCATGGCAATCCTCCTTATTTATCTCTTACAACATGAATAGTAGGTACAGTGTTGTTATTCTTGGCTTCCCGAATGGGCCCTGGCAGCTGCTTGATTACTGCCAGGCAAAAACATGATATGGTGATCCTGGTTAGTGTCAAACATTCAATAGATAACCTAACTTCTCTATTGCAGTCACTCTTCTCCATGGCAGATGGGATTTTCATCATTGCCAACTGACATAACTTACATACATCATGGAATACACTGTTCTCCTTCTTCTTTCTTGTATCTCTCACTGGAGCATGGGTCTTCAACCATCTCACACCAAACCTTACCATCCTTTGCTATCTCTTGTAGCTTCTTCCTTGCCTCCCATATTACTCATCTCTGTCTCTGATTTTCTTATGTGTATGCTCACTGGTCTCACTATAGTTTGTTTTACCTTGCTGGCTTCCAGACAATGGACTTTCTAGGCATGTTATGTACATGATTTCTAAATGTGTGTCCTTTCCAACACCAGTGCCTTCACCTCACCTCCTGGTACAATGGAATCTGTCTAGTTCTCCCCATCAGTTCTGCGTTAATAATTCTGTCATCACTTTTTAATCCTATTCTACACAGACACAAGTTAGTCAATGTTTGTCATTTATCAGTAACAAATGACATTACATGCAGGGAGCTGTGGTACTGCGGTGGCTAGCACATAGTATGCTTGTCAGTCAGCCCGGTGGTCTTGTGTTTGAATCTCCATTTAGACTGGGATTTTTTTTTCTGATCTAGGCTCCCAGATAGACCCAGCACAAAATACGCACCAGGAAATGTTCTGGGAAGTAAACATGGCCAGTTTGACACTGATCATATCTCCCAGTGTGTGCCAAATGCTCTATAAAATTATGGGCTAGTAAATAAACACAATATGTCTCAAGGTATGAAAGAAGGACATTTACATACTGTATTATTAAATTACACTTACAAACATTTGCAGTTTCACTAACAAGTGAGTGGGTTGTCTCAGAAGAATATAAGGTAAAAGGACTAGACCTTCAGAGACAGTTTTGTTTGGTTGGATGTTTTACAGATTGTTAACCCTCGCTCCAGAGACAAAGGTATTGCATAGAAAAATGAGCAGGAGAAACTGTCAGTTAAAAGATCATGGCATGAAATATGTTCAGGTGTTTAGACCATGATGACTAGATAGATCAAATGATGAGAGAACTGCCTACTTTGTAAATTAAGGATACAAAATATATCAGATGACTAAGACAAAGATGGATTTACAATGTTGGATGTCTGAAAACTGTGTGGCAAAGTAACTAAATTTTGTATAATAAAAATGGACTGACTCAAGCAAATAGCACTGCAAACTCACTAGGGTGAGAAAACAAACAACAACAGTCACCAAGTAGAAAATACTTAGCATATTACAAATCTATAAATAACCACTGTAAAACTACATCAGCAAACAACAAACTGCAGTATAAATGTTAATAATATTAAACAAACTATATATGCTACAGCTAAGAGTAAAATTACTTGAAGGGGTTGGTCAAGGTAAAATTATGGCAATAATAATAATCTGAAACATGTACATGCTGCATATAAGTGTAAACTTACTTGAAAGGGTTGGTGTATGGTAAAGCTATAGCAAAGACACTCATGTACTGGTCCTCTACAAAGTTGGCATACAGTTTGGGAATGCGAACAATACCTGGATAATAGGTATTATCATGTTATCGTTAGAAAATATGATGATTACATTAATGCAATAGCAGAAATGGGAAAGCTGAATTCTCAATGCCTGGTGCTGACTGTAATAGTGATCATGTACCACTATGTGGACAAACAAAAGTAAGATTAAAGAGAGGGAAAAAATGGTTAAGAACATGAGACTTAATAAAGAGGTTCTGAAAATAGATAAAGAACTGCAAGAACAATACAGAGTGACTGTGAAAAATAGGTACTGACATAAGCCTGGGTCACTGACATTGAGGTGAGTGACCGGGCATGAGGAAGAATGGAGATGAGAGTGGGAGACAGTAAAGTGACTGACCTGACTACGAGGAAAACAATCAACCCTCAGAAATAATGGGGCGGATATGAGTGGAAATCCCCAGGGGGGGATGGGTCGAAAGAGAGTTGTGTGTTGTGTGAAGTCAAGGGACTTCAGGGAGTGGATGGGTAGATGCCTGAACTGATCGGTAGTCTGAGTGAGAGAAGAGACCGACTGCGGGTCAGGTCGTTTAAGAGAGAGCTCCGTGTTGTGTTGTTCTTCTAGTTGGGAAGACAGGCCTGAACCCAGAGTGGGTTCTGTATTGAGTGTAGGCCAAAACCCAGAGTGGGTTCTATAGTTGAGCAGTGGCTCCAACCCAATGTGTGGGTTGTATTGTGTGAGATCCAGCCGAGGATTTTAGCTGGATTACCTGTCTTGTGGATTGAGATTAGAAGCCAGCCGTGAGAAGGCATTGATGTGTGCTGGTTAAATTGTGAGGAGGATATTTATATTCTATGGATTACATTATGTTTCTGGATGTATAAACATGTTCCGTTTGTCCGTCTTATTTCTGTAATAAAGGATTATGTGCGCCAACGGAATCTTGTTTAATGCCTGGTGAATATGCACTGCGGGGGTGAGTTACATTGCAAGACAGATATCTCCATTGACACACCATGAGTATCGTTACCTAGACAACGACCATCACACAATAATATCATGAGCATATCATCGTAAGAACTTCGTGATATTATCATCAAGAAAACGTGTGACATTTCTGGGTGCTCGTCACTTAGTAAGGAGTATCTGAGGGCTACGTCCGATTAAGAACATTATAGACAGTGTTGTCATTCTGAGATGTTGGTGGGCTCTTCGCGGAGAGAGGGTGGACAGCGGAGTGTGTTCACCATATAAACACTGAGTTTTTCTCCGTGTGGTAACTGGCTACAGACAGTTCACGTCAAGTCCACTACAGGTGAATTGGAACCAACCATATCGCTGAAGCGAGAGGGGGTGATAAAGACACGCCATACAGACTAACCGGGAGAGTCCATTACGGTGACAGGTAAATTTGATACCAGACAGTAGTGCTCAAGCTAATGAAAAACCAGGATTAATCCAGAAGGGAGTGGGAATATTGAGCGTGTGTGTGTGTAAGACGCCACATTGAGGAAAAACGGTCAGCGTGCTACAGATCGACCGGGAGAGTCGAGTGTAGTAGCAGGGGTGTTGGGTCACGGACAGCACAGAGGAAATGTCGCGGGGACAAAACGTGTTTGCAACAAGTACGGTCAGTCCTAGAGTGTGTGTGTTTGACAGGATTGAACCAAGGATTGAAGAAAATCAAAGATATTGGCAGGTGTGTGGGTGCGAGACAAGCGCACTGTGTGTTCGCAGGTCGACAATTTAAGATTGATCGACGCAGCAAATAGGTCGGGTGGAGACACCAGCGTCCAGGTACGGGGAAGAGTTAATGAATGTGTAGGATACACTGAGAAAATTGACATTTGCTGTTCACCGGGAAGGGTGACATACAGGGGTAGTGTTCCACAGGGGTTGGGGCACGGCAGGTGTCGTGGATAACGGAAAATTTCCGGACATTACTTTGTTCACAGCCGGATCGTGGCTGAGAAGTTGTGTGGAAAGTGTTTTTGTATAACGGGAAAAGTGTCCGGTCAGTTTACAGTGTGTATTATGGTGACAAAGAGTACTGACTTGAGGTGTCCGGCAAGGTCAAGGGTGGGCACAGTGGAAAGTTACTGAAATTTTCCAGAGAACTGGATAAACAACTTGTTTATGAATGAAAGCCAGATTTAATGTTTCGTCTTTGTTCAAGCCTTTGTCATCATTATTCTGTTATGAGCAAACAGTTTTAACTTATCGTCATCGCAACCATTGTCGTATTTCTTTGCCAATAAGGATCTATATATCCAAATTTAAAGCGCTGAACATTGGCTGCCATTCTTCTTTACTTTTTGGTGAATCTTGTCGGATAACGGAAATCCATAACATTAATGATACAGCGAAGCGCCATCTCCGCAACGAGAGTAACAACAAATCGAAAGAACACTTTGGATTATTACTGTGATTCCACCACATACAGAGAAAGTACAATAACGTTACGGACTGTGTCGAGACAGAACAGTTTGGATATCACTATCATCTTCAACTTTTGTCGACAGTTGGAACTTGTGATCATCACGTGAATTCAATAACCACTCAACAAAACAAGAAGTCGGTTTGAAATCTAGTGTCGTAGACATTTCCAGCGGATTGCGAATAACTATTAAAACGAACAACAGTAAAAGGGAGATCACTTGTTTCAAATGTGGAAGGAACGGGCATGTCAGTCATCAATGTAGGATGAGAGAAACAGAGCACTCAAATGCAGCACAAGTAATTGAGACGCTGAACAATGAAGATTGTAGTGGGTGCAAACCTCTTTTTGAAAAAGATGGTCAGCCAGTCTTAATATGTGGTCACACAGTTAAAGCAGGATCAGCAGTGCATGAAGGAGGAAGTCTGAAGATGCATCATGGGTTTGTTAATGATAGGCCAGCGTTAACAATTAGGGATTCCGGATGTACGTCCATCGGGGTGAGAAAGAGTTTAGTGCAACCCTCGGATTATACAGGAAAAAAGATTAGATCCATAACATTTAATGGGACAGTAGAATACTACCCAATAGCCGTGATAACAGTAAAAACACCATACATAACAGGAAGAGTGACAGCATGTGTTTTAGACTCACCAGTGGCAGATCTCATCATAGGAAATGTTATAGGAGTTAAAGAGTGTACAGAAGAGGAAGTAGTTTATTGGGAGCAAAAACATAGTGTAAGCAGTAACGAGGTAGTTACCACAAGAGAACCTAAATTAGAGAGTATAGCTGAGGTAGAAGAGGCACTTGAAGTAGACACAGGAACTCAGGACAAGGATAGTACAGCTGAGCAGATGAGAATGGATCCCAAATATAGTGCTAGTGACTCCCAGAGACAAGATACTACTCTGAACAAATGTTCCCAAGGGTGTAGGAGAGTAGAACATAGGCAGTCAAAGAAAGGTAGATGGTGCTTCGAGAGGAAGAACAATGTTCTCACTCGCAGGTTTTCAGATAGCAGAACTGCACGTGGGCAAGGAGCAGTACCTTTAGCACAGAGAGACCGATATACTAGAACAGCTCAGGATAGTGCATGTGCAGGGCACATAGGAAAAAGGCGTATGCAGCAGAAAGCAAGGTGCCAGGTATATGGGCCAAGATTGAATAAAGAGCTCAGACTAAACAGAGACTCAAGTGTAACGGTGCAATATGCAGATAGGAAAGTTGAGTCAGGTCAAAAGAGTTTTCGCGACATTACTGACCCAGGGCTAGGGATAGCAAACAGATGTTGTAATTGTAGAGGTACCATGAGTCATGGGTACATGAAAGGTAGACACAGCATCGACAGGAATTAGAGGTGGGTTAATGCAAGAACAGAACCACCTGATATAGGGTTGGTACACAAATAGTATTGTGGGGTCGTGAAGTATTAATAGATCTGTGGGTACATAAGTATAATGCTTTTCTATGATGTATTATTATTATTATGTGATGTATTAGTTCATGCATTGGTACACAAAATAGAAAGTTGTTTGTATTTATGTGTGATGAATATAGGAGTGTACTATGAGCATTTGATGTATTATGTAGTGTGGTAGCTGGAGTAAGGTGCAGCCATACTTAGGGCTACCCAGGCTATATGTCTGGGTCACATGTTTAGTAAGTTTTAGTCTCCCAATATTTGAAAACGAAGTTTTCTTTTAAGAGGGGGGTAATGACATAAGCCTGGGTCACTGACATTGAGGTGAGTGACCGGGCATGAGGAAGAATGGAGATGAGAGTGGGAGACAGTAAAGTGACTGACCTGACTACGAGGAAAACAATCAACCCTCAGAAATAATGGGGCGGATATGAGTGGAAATCCCCAGGGGGGGATGGGTCGAAAGAGAGTTGTGTGTTGTGTGAAGTCAAGGGACTTCAGGGCAGTTGATGGGTAGATGCCGAACTGATCGGTAGTCTGAGTGAGAGAAGAGACCGACTGCGGGTCAGGTCGTTTAAGAGAGAGCTCCGTGTTGTGTTGTTCTTCCAGTTGGGAAGACAGGCCTGAACCCAGAGTGGGTTCTGTATTGAGTGTAGGCCAAAACCCAGAGTGGGTTCTATAGTTGAGCAGTGGCTCCAACCCAATGTGTGGGTTGTATTGTGTGAGATCCAGCCGAGGATTGTAGCTGGATTACCTGTCTTGTGGATTGAGATTAGAAGCCAGCCGTGAGAAGGCATTGATGTGTGCTGGTTAAATTGTGAGGAGGATATTTATATTCTATGGATTACATTATGTTTCTGGATGTATAAACATGTTCCGTTTGTCCGTCTTATTTCTGTAATAAAGGATTATGTGCGCCAACGGAATCTTGTTTAATGCCTGGTGAATATGCACTGCGGGGGTGAGTTACATTGCAAGACAGATATCTCCATTGACACACCATGAGTATCGTTACCTAGACAACGACCATCACACAATAATATCATGAGCATATCATCGTAAGAACTTCGTGATATTATCATCAAGAAAACGTGTGACAGGTACAATGCAATAGCTAAAATACAGAATATAAATGAACAATGGGAAATGTTAAGGGACTCCATTCATCAAACTAGCAAAGAAGTATTACCGGAGAGAGGCAAAATAGATAAGAAAAAATGGATGAATGAAGAAATCTTAAAACTGATGGACAAAAGAAAACAGAGTAAAAATGACAAACAAGAATACGCTAAGATAAATAAAGAAATAATAGATAAATGTGGGAAGGCTAAAGAAAGCTGGTTAAACGAGCAATGCAAAAGAATTGAATTAAATTCCATTAATGATACAAAAAATATGTACAGACAAATCAGTGAGCTTACAGGAAGAAAAATAAGAATAAATACAGGGTGTTTGAAATGAAAAACAGGAAAGATATTATTAGAGGAAGGTACTTTAATGAAGAGGTGGAATGAGTATATAAGAGAATTATATGACGGAGAAAGGGAAGAATTAACAGAAGATAGTAACTTAGAAGGTCCACCTATTCTGAAAGAAGAAGTCGCTGACGCTATGAAACGTATGAAGAAAGGAAAAACAGCTGGGCCAGATGAAATCACAATAGAAGAATTAGAAGTGTTGGGAGAATTTGGAGTAGATATATTAACCAAAATGTTGAATGATATTTACAGTAGTGGATATTTACCCAGTGATATGCTGAAATCTGTATTTATAGCTATACCAAAAAGACCAGGAGCAATTGATTGTGAAGATTTTCGTACAATTAACCTCATAAACCATATCACTAAGCTTCTACTCAGAATCATAATGAGAAGAAACAAAAGAAAATAAAAATGGAAATTAGTGAAGAACAGTATGGATTTGTGGAAGGAAAGGGCACAAACAATGCAATTTGTACATTACGGACACTAATAGAAAGTCAAAACAATGTTTTCCCGTGATGAATTTGAATAACGAAGACACAAACAATAGATTGCACGATTTATTGCCTGGCATATTTCGCTGCATCTCGTCAGGTACATACTGCAGAAATCACACAACTTACGTGAATTAATTAGAAAAATCCTTCAAACTGAAATATACACATGTTCGCACAGTAATGTCGATTGTCTACCATGGTAATTTTAAACTGACTAACATGTCTTTCTGCTTACACAAGGACGGCTTACAAAGGTTGATTAGTATAGCTTCAGCAAACTTTAACAATCGACTACTTTGTGTGTTGAACAACACACGGAAGGCACTGTCTCTTTCAACCACGTGACCACTCTCGAGCACATGTCTCCCGACCGATGAAGCCAGACTTTTCCGGTGTGTCGGCCTGCCTAGGCTACCATCTTCTGTGTGTAGTATCTTGTCCAACCAATTCGGAATATGTTCCGAAACCCTGCAATGTAACTGTCGCTCAGTTCTGCCTATGTAGATGGCCTCGCATCTGCATGTAAATTGGTACATACAATTTGATTTGGCGTACAAAGCTACAGGTTCTTTTACTGCTGGGACTGGGATCGGTGTGTTTCTGTACCTGATGACTAGAGCTGCAGCACAGAATGTTCGCTCAACTGCTGTGGTGAGCCGGTCCCGCAGACGTTGCATTACGTCATCTCCTCGGAAGGTTAGCTGGATGAATACTTTGAGTTTAGGGACTGTAGTTACTTCTTATTTCAGTTTGGGCTGTTGGCAGTGGCGCTTTATAAATCTTGTGGAGTACCCATTCTTCTTCTTCTTCTGCGTTCATCCGGATTTTTTTTTCCGGATGTGACTGTGTTTTGTGCCTGTTTACAGCAGAGCTGCGTTCTTGCGCCGTTAGGCCGACACATCCGACTTCTGCTGGCATTTGTTGACCGGGTTAACCTTCCTAGGGAATACCCATTCAGGTTTAAGGCATTCTTCAGAGTTTTAAATTCCTCTGTCAGTGTGTCCTGGGTGCATATCTTCCTAGCACGGTGAAACAGGGTCCGTACTAAGCCTCGTTTGTACTGGACAGGTGCGAAGCTCTGAAAATTTAAGTATTGGCCAGTCCATGTTTCTTTGCAGTACACCGATCTTTGAATTGTGCCATCTGCTCTACGTCTCATTAGGATATCTAGAAATGGCAACGCTTCGTTGTGTTCATGTTCCATAGATAAAGAGATGTTTATATGTGTCTCGTTCATTGTGGCCTGGAACGACGTTGCTTGTAGCTCGTCTGTGGTGATAATTAGTATATCGTCCACGTAACGACGGTAAAAGGCCAAGTTATTGATTTCTGAGGAACTCTTTTCTTCTAAGTGTGCCATGAAGATGTCCGCTAGAATAGGTCCAAGTGGGCTCCCCATGGCCACTCCGTCAATTTGGCGATATGACTTGTTTAGAAAGTTGAATTGTATGTTGGCAGTACATAATTTTAATAACCTCTCTAGAATAGCTGATGGTATGCCTAGTTTTAGTTGTTTGTCTCTAATGCGTTCGCTTATTATATTCACGGTCTCATCTAATGGAACGTTGGTGAATATAGAGGCAATATCCATGCATGCCATGTGTTTGTTGTTTATGTCCATAGTATCCAATAATTCCACCAGTTCGAAAGTATCTCTGAGTGTTCTTGGATCGAAGGACTGTCGTACTGGCTTTAAAATTTCAGCTAGCCATCTCGCCATTCGGTGTTGTGCCGAGTTAACCATGGAAAGGATCGGTCTTAGTGGGATGCTGGGCTTGTGAAGCTTGGGTAGACCGTACATCTGAGGTGTTTGGGAGCCACGCGGTGTGAGCGTTTTTGCAGTGGCCTCACTGATGAGTCCTGCATTCACAAGTGACTGGATTTCTTTCCTCATTTTTGCATCCAGGTCCTCCGACTTGTTGACTGTTTGCTCTACTCTGAATTTAGATGCGTATGATAATATATCATCCATTTTTCTCTGGTAGTCTGATATGTCCATCAGTACTGCACCACTCCCTTTGTCAGGTTTCAATATTATATTACAAGGGTTTTGTTGGCCTTTAACGCTTTTAAGGCAGTAAGGTGTTCGTTGGTCAGCGGGCATGTCTGTTTAGAGGGGGTTGTGCGATACTGGTGTTCTAAATCTACCAGTTTGGCCTTCAGCCACCCGACTGACTCAGCAGAAGTAGGTTACTGTGCGAACATGTGTATATTTCAGTTTGAAGGATTTATCTAATTAATTCACGTAAGTTGTGTGATTTCTGCAGTATGTACCTGATGAGATGCAGCGAAATATGCCAGGCAATAAATCGTGCAATCTATTGTTTGTGTCTTCGTTATTCAAATTAATAGAAAGGTCAATACAGAAACAGAGAGACATATATTTGTGCTTCATAGATTATACTAAGGCATTTGATAAAGTAAAACATGATGAACTGATTAAAATGTTGGAAGATATCAACATTGATGGAAAAGATTTAAGAATAATAAAGAATGTTTACTGGAACCAAGTAGCAGCAATTAAAATGGGAAATAAAGAGGGTAGTTACGAACAGATAAAGTTAGGAGTACGACAGGGGTGTGTCTTGTCACCAGATCTTTTCTCCCTGTATAGCGAAGTAATAATGAGAGAGATCAAAGAGATGCCAGGAATACTAGTTGGAGGTTATAATATAAATAATATACGCTATGCAGATGACACAGTATTGGTAGGCGGATAATTCAACAGACCTACAGCAATTATTAGACGTTGTAGTAACAGAGAGTGCAAGGAAAGGACTCTCCTTGAATATCAAGAAAACAGTAACAATGGTAATATCAAAGAAAATGGTGACACCAAAATGTGACATAGAAATAGAAGGAAAAATCCTTAACCAAGTGGATAATTTTAGATACCTAGGGGCATTTATAACATCAGATGGAAGATGTACAACAGAGATTAGGAGCAGAATAGGGCAGGCAAAAGCCGCATTTCAGAAAATGAAGAGTATCTTGTGCAATAAGTCACTATCACTGAATGTAAGAAAGAGAGTGCTGAAATGCTATGTAGAACCAGTTTTGCTGTATGGCAGTGAATCTTGGAATGTAAATGAACAAAGTAAGAAGAAATTAGAAGCAACAGAGATGTGGTTCCTGAGACGAATGTTGCGAATTCCTTGGACTGCCAGAGTAACTAACGACTGACTGCCTGAAACAGGCTAATGAAACTAGAACATTATATACAACAATAAGACAGAGACAAACATCTTTCTTCGGTCACGTGATGAGAAGAGAGGCATTGGAGAACATCGTAACAACTGGAAAGATCGAGGGGAAGAGAGGCAGAGGCAGACCAAGAGAAATGATGTTGGATGGATTGAGACGATGGCATGGAGGAATATCAGTAACAGAGTTGATCCAGAATACCAAAGACCGAGATCTGTGGAGAGCCATGAAAGCCTACGCCAGCTGGCACAGCACTTGATGATGATGATGATGGTGGTGTTTCTTTTACTCTCCATTACAGGATTGTTGCTCTCACTGGGCACTGGGTTGGAGTCTGCTGGTAATTAAATACCACATAACCATGGAGGAATTATTATCAACTGAGGCCTAATGCCGACCAGTCTATATGTGCTGAGTTTAATGATGTCCTGGTTACATTATAATGTCTCTCTACAGATGTGAAGCTTGAGTACTGGTCTTGTATATCTTACTGGTTTATGGGCTTGAAGACGGGAAGGAGAACTCTTCAACATTCCTCTTCCATGTGGTACTTTGGCTCAAGATAGAAAGAAAACTCTCTACAGCAACCTCACGTCGACAGATGCAACCAATTTTTCAGGACACACTAGTTAAGTTGAGTCAAGAACTTACATCACTGCACTCAGGACATTCTCATACATGCTTCGTCCCCTCGTTCAACAGCCAGCGAAGAGTCATACTACTAATCGTTCTCACCGCTATCTGATTAAAAGTTCTCCTGGTCTTCCCTCTCAGTTTTGATATTCTTCCAGAACCCCTGCCGATCCCCCACAATCTCATTCTTTCCACATATGGGTTCTCAATCTGTTCCTCTGCCTTCTCCACCTGGTCCCACAAGCGCACGACCACCTCCCCCTTGTCCATAGGCAAAATTCCACCAAGAGGACATACTAACTGAATGCCAATGAACAAGACTGAAAAGTTAAAACTCAGTCTTCCAAAGGACTCACGATCAACCAAAGCAAACATGTATGCATAGTGTCCGAGAAATGCCTGTACTGAAATCATCTCATGCAGATGATGAATGAGAAACACCTGTACTGAAATCATCTCGTGCAGTTGATGAATGAGAAATTTCCCAAACTGAAATCATCCCAGGAACATGGCAACTGAGAAATGCCTGTATTGAAATCATCTCACGCAGATGATGAGAAACAGCTATACTCAAATCATCTTGTGCAGATGATGAATGAGAGCAATGCCTGTATTGAAAACATCTTTCTTTTTTATGTTATTTCCTTATTAATGAAATTTGTTAAAGACATTATGCATTTTACAACAACGACAGCAACAACAAATGCATTTATAAATTAAGAACATTCCAGTAATTGCCTACTGCTAAGTTGTATTTGCAGAGAAAAGATGGTGACTGCAGCAGGACATGACAATATAAAATGTAACTCTTAAAGGATGTTTAAGTTTTTTTCTCTCTTTGAGTTTGCATATACTGTTGTTAAAGTTTAAACATTAGTGAATTCCATGTTACTTTACACAATGGTGGTTAATTATATAAGAAATATTGCAAACCAGAACAAAACGAATGATAACTTTATGTGAAAGTTATGGCCATGAATAGTCTCTGGTTACAAACACTTCATAATGTTGGCTCCAAAAGTTGGACTTCTGGCTTTTTCCCATGATTAGCCATGTTGATAAATTGGCTATGCTTGTCATCATGGCACATGATGATTTTATTGGGTAGTGAATGGAATGTCTAGCTTTCTTGGTTAATGGTGAAACATTAAAGTGCTGTGCATGGGCTATGCATAATAAAACTACATCAGCAGTTAGAAACTGTAAGGAGTAGGCAGTTTTGGCAACTGTTCAGGCAACATTTTAAAAAATATAAAAGCTACCTGCAATCAGATATTTTATACTATGTAAATCACTTATATTGGGGTGGAAAGTAAATAAAAATCACCACATTAATTTCCTAAGAATAAGTTTATGAGCAGTAAAAAAGCTTAACTGATGGTAATGGTGCAATGACATGTCCAAAGCACATTATACCAATCTTAGCACTCAATAATCTAACATGATAAAACAATAAAACAAAATATAACACACAAAACACCTTCCCATGAAGCAATACACTTACTCGACAGGAATGCTAAAACTGGGATTGCCATGGAAATGGTGGCAGATATCTTAGACAAGTTTAACAACACCGAAGGCAGCATACGCATCATCAACTCCTTCATCTCCAGGGAACAGATCCGCAGTGTGGTCACACAAATCTTGGCACACTTAGATACCAGGCCAAACTCCAAACAATTGACCAGTTCTTTCTACAAAGAATGAAAACAACTGCCATCATTAGTTTAGAATCAATTATTTAATGCTTAATGTGTTGTTTTTCACAATGTAGTTTATAAAAATGAAATTTTAAAAGGAAGGGGAGAGGGAGGGAGGGGGGGAGGGAGGGGAGAGAGAGAGAGAGAGAGAGAGAGAGAGAGAGAGAGAGAGAGAGAGAGAGAGAGAGAGAGAGAGAGAGAGAGAGAGAGAGAGCTGCTTAGAAGATTTTTAATTCCCAAAGACTCATGATACAATCTACTATTTCATTTCAAGGTGAGAAAATATCATAAATATGATTGAAATGTATACCCTCATTTATGCTTTCCTGTCTAACATATACTATAAGATACATTCAACTAAACACAGAAGCGGAATATCCCATTAACCACTATCAACATACATAATACATTACTTACCAAACGAACTTTGTCCAAGCAAGCATGATAAGTAACCATGGCAGCTAAGACCGGAAAGACAAATGTATGGAAGTCTGAGCGGGTAAAATTTGGTGGTCTGTTAATCAGCATTTTTGAGTGCTCCACTGTACGATCTCTAACCTGCACAGGGTAAATACAGTTTACAGATAAACAGATAAGAGAGATCACACCCACAGGTGGATGTGACAATGTGAAATAAAACAATTAGGTATGTGTAGATACTTTGGAGAAATAACAAACACAGATAAATGTACATATCTTACAATGTTCTATGGCCAGGTATTTCTTTTCATTTGGCCCAAGAACACTGAAGGCACGTACGATTGTCTATTTTTGCTATTTCTTCACATATCTACATATTCTGAATTATTTCAATTTACAAATAAATACCACATTTTACTAATAAAACAATGTTTACAGCACGCAGGGATTACCATAACTGGGCTAGGAGATAGAGAATAAACAAACATTAACAAAAGAAATAACAAGCTCTACAGAAGTGACGCAAGAACAAAACAGTTTCATTAAATCATTAGCTGCAGGCAACAATTGAAATTGGTTTTATAATACTTAATATCTGCAATGATATATGACACAGATAGATGTTATATAAACAGACAACTAATAACAGGAAGATGTTTTTTGAAAATAACAAATATTTAACTCATTAACTACCAAATTACAAAACATGTTGCAAAAATAATATTCTGACATTGTACAACCGGTATGCACCTTTAATTTCAGCTGTAATCTGGCAATATCACCACATACATTTTTCTTGTGATATTTGAACACATATGGATGAGTTCCAGTTTATTTTTATTGCTTTTTCTAAATGTTCAAATTATAAAATCTATCAGAATAAAGTAAATCACTACTTATTCACATGCATAATTAAGGATTATGCATACAGGTGGAAAATTTTTAAAAGCAGATGTCTAAAGCAACTCATAAAAATAATATTTATAACATGAACAAGATACGCATAAAGAAAACAAAAAATTGGAATCGGACAATTTTCAGTTGGAAATTTCTGGGTAGGAAAGGCAATGAGGAAGGGAACTGGGCATTCAATCTCACTAAGCCATGGCCTAGAATATGTGAAGGCCTAGTGCTTCATGCCTTGGGACCGTCTTTACCCTTACATCAACCCCAGAGCTAAACAGATTGGAAAAACATCTTGCAACTAAAGGAAAAATGACAGAAAAAGAGAAAAGAAAAATCACAACAGAAATGAGATTCCTGAGAAGAATACTCAATGTATCAAGAAGAGATAAGATCAGAAATGAAGAAATCGGAACTAAAGTAGGGGTTATAGCAGCGCTAGATTTTATTAGAAGGCAGCAAGTAAAATGGTTTGGCCATGCAAGTAGGTTACCAACTAACAGTATACCACAACAAGCAATGATGTACAGACCAAATAGAAACAGAGGAAGAGGCGGACCACATAAACAATGGATGGAGGGAATAGCAGAGTCCATGGGAATAGCAGAGTCCATGGGAATATCGATATATGAAGCCCATAAGCGGGCACTCTCCCGCTGTTTATACTTCACCTCGACACCGCAAGGTACAAGAGGAACATGATGAGATGAGAGACTAAAGGAGTGGAATCTGGACCGCTTGGTTGGTAAGCAAGTGTACTAACCTCTATACCACCACAATTTCTTATAGCCTATCATCATCCTCATCATCTTCCACTTTTGCCATCAAATGTCATGGAGAAGTATAATTTGTGCTCCAGCGCCTGATGGGTTGCACTGGATAGTGTCGTATTCCTTATAGTTATCATATATTAATTTTGTCAGATACAAGTGAACAACAGCAGCATCAGGAAAAAGTTACAGATTGCAATAGATGGACATAATGGCATGTCCTATACCTAGATATCATTGGGGATTGATGATTTTTGTTTAAATCACAACACATGGCTGTATGATTATCAATCAAATAAACAACATGATTCAACGGAGGATGTGAAGTTGCACAAACCATAGCACAGAGCTTCCCACACAAGGCATCAATGAGGTGACTGTCAGCTGTCAGAACCAGTGTTTTGTTCTCCAAAATCAGTGGAAGATTCTCTAGAACCATCTGTAGCACTGTCCAATCCCTTTCCTTCAGAGTAACACAAGAATGTATTATATAATCGTTAATGCAAGTATTATGAAATGCAAAATAATACAGAACTGCTTGCTGTGGCATAGTGGCTGGTGCAAACAAGGTGAGAAACGTCTAATGCCAGAGGAAATATGGTTCCTTATAAAAATGCAAACAAAACCATGGACATAGATAGTCAGGGGAAATGTGATTCCTTATAAAAATGCAAACAAAACCATGGACATAGATAGTCAGGGGAAATGTGGTTCCTTATAAAAATTAAAACAAAACCATGGACATAGATAGTCAGGGGAAATGTGGTTCCTTATAAAAATGAAAACAAAACCATGGACATAGATAGTCAGGGGAAATGTGGTTCCTTATAAAAATGCAAACAAAACAATGGACATAGATAGTCAGGGGAAATGTGTTTCCTTATAAAAATGCAAACAAAACCATGGACATAGATAGTCAGGGGAAATGTGGTTCCTTATAAAAATGCAAACAAAACCATGGACATAGATAGTCAGTGGAAATGTGGTTCCTTATAAAAATGAAAACAAAACCATGGACATAGATAGTCAGGGGAAATGTGGTTCCTTATAAAAATGAAAACAAAACCATGGACATAGATAGGGGAAATGTGGTTCCTTAGAAAAATGCAAACAAAACCATGGACATAGTCAGGGGAAATGTGGTTCCTTATAAAAATGAAAACAAAACCATGGACATAGATAGGGGAAATGTGGTTCCTTAGAAAAATGCAAACAAAACCATGGACATAGATAGTCAGGGGAAATGTGGTTCCTTAGAAAAATGCAAACAAAACCATGGACATAGATAGTTGAGGGAATTCCTTCCCAGTCTAAAATGGACTCCAGGAAAGTACTAGGGAAGTCAAGGTGAGTGTTGTGACACTGACCACATCACCCATGGAGTGTTGAGTGATCTAACAACATGGAGATAGCACCATATAACCATTACACCTGATGGGGTATTGTGTTCACCATGGCGAAGTGGTCAAGTCATTTGCCTCACACTCCTAAGGTTGTGGGTTCAATTCCACGCTACATCTTTCGGTTCACAAGTGCATTTTTCTCTGAGACTCCTGAGGTCGTTGCTGGAGCTAAGGAGTTTGTGCTTTGTGTGAAGCTTTTGGCAGGACCCCCTGTGGAAAGAGACTGAGCTGTATGGGATAAAACCTCATGCAATGAAGTCGATACTCTTGACTTGTAAGACTTTTAAGGGTTCTTTAATTCTTTATTTATTACAGAAAGACGTGACAGAGGTAGAAATGTCCATCCTGATAAAAGGACACCTCCTGATGATCAATGTGCCTCCTGACACAAAATAATTGGAGGTTGTCCTGAAGCAGGAAATCTGGCAGTTTCCAGCTATAGATCTATGATGTGATAGGGCCATCACATTGTGTAAGCCTGAATGCACGAAGGAGTAGATGGAAAATCTTCCTCTCACTTTTGCAAGTGACGAACCTAGTTATCTAACCCAGGTCCGACCATCCTTATCAGCGTAGTTAGCTATCAACTTTGCTAATGTGCTCGCTTCCTGGCATATCTTATTTTCCTAAAAGAGTCAATCTCCAATTATATGTGTCAAAAAACCTGTTACAAGGAAAGAGGAGAAACTGTATTTTTCTATTAGGAAAGGAGAGGAGTGGTGTTCTGCCATATAAAGTCTGGTGTGAGGGAAAAAGCCAGTAGTATAGAAAGATAAATATATTACTTCTACATTAAACAAGAGAGTTGATGAAAAGTGATCTCGCTAAAAGCTTACTCAAAGTGTAATTAACTAAATCCAATTAATTGCATTCACAACAAAAACTGCTAGAAGATACACATTTGTTAAATGATGTAATTTTTACAGGCTATGCATGCCTAAGCCGGTCTCTCTGGCCGAGGGGTTACAACACTTTCTCCGTAATCCTGTTTATCACGCAGAGTCTCGTAGCGGGCGAGAACTGGGAGCGGTTCTACCCCCGCTGGTGACTTGCGGGATAACTGAGCCGGCCGCTCAGAAAGCAATGGCAAACTACTGAGCGTAATCTTGCCAAGAAATCAACAGACAGCTGAAAGATGCTGCTATTGACAGCGATGTCCTGTAAAGGATATGCAAATTTAAAAAACAAAAAAAAAATGCATGCCTAAGGAGCTGAGATAGCATAATGGTTAGTGAGCTGGTTTGCCGAGTCATTAGGCCGGGTTCATTCTCGAGCAGTAGCTCCATTCTGTTTTCCAACTAGTACAGCTCTGGGGTTGAGCCAGCCTTAAGCAATGAGTAAAAGGTAAAGGTAGCCCCATAGCAGACACTGCCACTGAGGTATGAAGTGTTGGGCCATTACATACTCTAGACCATGACATATGAGGTGAGGTGGCTAGTTTGCTTTCTCATCCCATCTCCTTTCTAGACAATTCTGAAAATTGTCTCATACCCATTTTTATAAGGCTGAATAGAAGGGTACAGGATTATTTTCAGAATGTTCTGGGGATTATAATTGATTGATTGATTCAGGAACCGACATCACAGCACTCAAGGCATTTCCATAAGCGCTCCGTCCCCATCCTCAGCAGCCAGCGAAGAGTTCCAACACCAATAGTACCAGTAGCAATCTGATTATATGTCTATCTCGCCTTTCCTCTGAGTGTCGAGCGTCGGTCAGATCCCCTCGTCACTCCTCGCTGCCTCATTCTTGCCAGACCATGGTGATCCATTTGCTCCTCCGAGGTGTACACATGCTCCCACAAGGCCGCAACCACGTCTGCCTTGTCATGCATCAATACTCCACCAAGTTTTGCAGAGCCAGCCAATCTGTCTGCCTGTTCATTCCCCAGCACACCGGCATGTCCCGGAGAAAAGATCCAGGCAATGCATGCCACCTGTGACCTCAGAAGCGAAGGAAGCCACTCTGCCCAAAGCATGCCTGTCCTCACCTTCCTCAGCATGCTTTCTGAGTCAGTTACAATCACAATGTGTGTGTGTATCGTATTTTCCATCCAGCGGAAAGCTGCACTGACCGCCTCGACCTCCAATCTTAAGCTAGATGTTGTGGTATCATATACCAGGCTCTCCTGCACCAAACGTCAACCATTAGCTTTTGCTAAGAACCCCCAGGCACTTCTCCTATCTCTCAACACTGAACCATCTGTGTAGATAATCACATCACCCGAGTGAGCATTATCCTGAATTAGTTGCTGGATTTCCACTTCCGTGGTCCCTGCTGGCCACTCCCTGCACTCCCGGCTCAATATGATTATAACTCTGCACAAGTCTGACTGCTCCGCTGGCACTATGACCAACTCCTCTCCTCGCCTAATGTTCTCCAAGATGCACACCAGTCTGATCGTATCCTCCGCCTGAGCCATCCATGATTTCCCTCTTATCAGTCGCTGACCCTTAACTGCTTCCAGCGCCTCATGCAACGGGTGATCTGTGTCAGCAGCTACTCTGAGGTATGCCTTCGCCTGCATTATCTTGAGCCAACAGCAACAGTCGGCAGACCAAGGATGTAACGCATACACACTACTGGGGTGTCTCTGGTGCATCCCAGAATGACTCGCATAGCTTTGTTCTGTATGTGCTCTAATTTCACCAGCTGACTCTTTGAGACAGTGAGCAGTCCTAGTCCATAATCAATCACTGAGAGGATCAAGTTCTGGTATAGTGTGAAAAGCATTCTCTGCTCTGAGTCCATTGCAGCCATAGTTTTAAGTGCATTGAGTCCCTTTTGAGACCTTGTCACAACCGTCTCTACATGGTCCTCGAAGGACAGGCTCAAGATATGTGATTCCCAGATACTTCAGTTTGTTCTCTGGGGATTATTTGGTAATTAAAAGCATCTAGAAAGGATGATTTTCAGAATGTTCTGGGGATTATTTGGGAATTAAAGGCAGCTAGAAAGGTCATTTTCAGAATGTTCTGGGGATTATTTGGGAATTAAAGGCAGCTAGAAAAGATCATTTTCAGAATGTTCTGGGGATTATAAGGGAACTAGCAAGGAAGAAAGGATGAGAAGTGGTTGGCTAAGTGGCTAGAATGCTGGATTCTCTTTCGGGAGATCCGGGTTCAAGTCTTCGGTAAGGTGTGGATTATTTTCTATTGGGGGAAAAAAAGACAGCCCTAACCTGCACTGTTCACGACGACTGCACTAGCCAGCGGCCTTAATTCCTCAGGGACAAGACCCCCCTGTCCTACACTGCAAGGTACTATAGGTAGTAGATGACAGATGACAGTTTGGCAGAAAGGAAACTAAGCACCCTACTTCATTATGCCGTGGCTTAGAATATATTTCACACTCCTATGGCAATAATTGCCATTGGAGTTACCTTTACCTCTGCATGTCGAACCTACTAGCTTCTTCTGCTGTTGTTGTCTTTCATCACCCAATGTAGCACAGTGAGATACCCAGCTTCACACCAACCCTCCACAGTTGCCTCTTATGACATGCATGGTAGGTTACAGTGCTGTTATTCTTTGCTTCCTTTATAGGCCATAGTAACACACAGGGGGTTAAACTTAGTTTATTATGTAAAAGAAATATCTGTCTAAATGCCACTTGACATTTGGCCAGACAGGCTGTTAATCCTACAGTTTCAGCCTGGTCACAAATTTATCCAAAGACATCAGATGGTTCTCAAAAGTCTCCAATGCATTCTTCTTCTTCTTCTGCGTTCACTTGGGGTGTTTTTTCAGACGTAATTGCATTGTGCCTGTTTACAGCAAAGGCTATACTTGAGCCTTTTGGCTGACACATCTGACTTCTATGGGCATTTGTTGACCAGGTTAACCTTCCCGGGTCAATGCATTCAAAATATCATCCATAAAATGACAATGGAAATATCTTGATTCTCTCAAAGAACAAAAGGATTGAAATGAAAAGGAGATACTAACTGTTTCAAGACACTGGAGGAACAATTTAAATGTGTGTTTATACTCAATGACAGCGTAGACCTGGCTTAATGTTAATCCTGGAATGGAGGGACTCTTCTGTGCTAGCGATTCCAGGTCATCACTGAGGAAATAAAGATAACATATAAATGATGTTGCTAAAATATCTCCTACAAGTGCAAGTTTATTAACACAATGTGTAATAAATAAGCATGATAAAATTAATGGCACACTAAAGTTAAAATGAAAAACCTGCAGTCTGACATAAAAAATGTAAAAGATACAAGTGATAGAAGAAAAAGCAATAAAAACAATAAATGGTAACAGACAGTTAAAATTTTGTACCACAAAAGAAGGATAAATTATTTTATCCTTTTCTCCTAGCTTCTAACTTCCCATGGTGCACAGACCTTCAATCAATGTCAGTTCCTTGTAGCCATTGCTATTTCTTGAAGTTGCTGACATGTCTTTCCTATTTTACTCATCTCTGTCTCAAACTCTCTTATCGTGTATTTTTGGTCTCCCTAAATTTCTGTAACCCTTTACCAGGCAGACGTTTGTCCATTTTTAAGCTCTGAACGGGCAAGATATTTCAGGTTCAGTAAAATTTTGGTTACGTTAGTAAAAACATCACAATGAAGGTGTCAGTCATCAGATTTTAGTGAAATAATAAATAAAATGAAGACAAATGCATGCAGATTATTTTACTCACGTGAATAAGTATGTTGAATGTTGCTGGTTATCCAAACATGAACACTAATATTTATAAAATGCAACATATTGTTTGTGATTGTCAGGCATTTATATGGCAATTTACAAACACATTTTCAGAATCAGAATCTCTTTCTGTTAAAGTCCGACTCACGACTGCTAATGCTGATCACTGATATCTAGCTCCGATTAATAGTCAACTTAGTGCCCTTCAATGTCACTTAAATTGAACCCAGCAAAATCTCCGCTATTACTTGAAGAATCATCAAAATCCATTTTGAAATACCCCCAAGAACTATTTTTTAAAATCCGTTCAAATGCTAAGCACATGCTTGCAAATGTCGGCCACGTTGTCAAGCTATCGGCGAAACCGAAAGTAGACAATCGGAAGTCTCGGAAATCCACGAGATCGTGTTTTTACAATGCTTAGTAGTCAATGGCGCTTTCGGGCGGTTTGTCCGTTCCGGGGTAGGGACTCTTTGGGACGTTTTGCCCGGTAAAGGGTTAAAGAGAGGTATTGGAAAACATTCTGGTAACTGGAAAGATCAGTGGGAGAAGAGGCAGAGGCAACCAAGAGAAATAATGCTGGATGGAGTAAGATGGTGGCATGGAGGAATATCATCATCAGTATTGATCCAGAACATCAAGGACAGAGATCTATGTAGAGAAATAAATGCCTATACCAGTTGGAAAGGCACATGATGATGATTTTCTTTTATTATTGCTACCATTTACATTTATGTTACTATTAATTTTACAATTACTAATACTACTATTATTTTATTGTTTATTTGGTTGTTTCGAGATTTGAAATTTAAATATTGAGCACAACCCACTACTGGCAACAATGATCGTACTCTGGTATGAACCTAAGGCCTATCCACGTCAATATGGAAGCACTATACTCGAGTTTCGCTCTCGTTTGAGCTCGTCAGTAGTGCATATCCCTGACTGGATCCGGAAACAGATCATGCGTGTGAAGCGGGTGTGTAACCACTCGGCACACACTGGACACACCAAATTATCACGATATTATTTTATTATCAAACATTTCTGTTACCAAAAAGATGACTATCTATGTTGTTAACTGGTTTCCTCAAAGTCCTCAAACTGGTTCCTCATATCCTTTGCAGGACTTAGCAGTCAATTCCAACATTTTTTGGCTGTTTGTGATCTCTTGGCAAGTTTACATTCAGTAGTTTGCTACTGTTTTCTGAACGACCGGCACCCATACCATTTCACAAAAAACCAATGTGAGGCGGTCTGCTGCTAAAAGACCCATAATTGTGTTTTGAACGCAGTATACAGAATTACGATCTGCGTCCGTAACCTCTTCGCCACGGAGCCGGCTTCCTCAAAGTACATCTTATAAATCTGTAAAGTTTATACAAAAAAATCTGTCAACTGAAATCATTAACATGAATTCAGTGATAATCACAAACTATTACTCTCTCACACACATCATCTCCGGTATGTATACCATACCTGGGTTTACACAAGGTGTAGGGGCTGTAAACATGTCGCTCTCCTGGCTTCCTGTCTGCCAGTCCAACCCTGGAGCGACTGTCAGCTCTCAGAAGTGTAAGCAAACCAAATATCTGCAAACAAACAAATTAGACCAAATACTACTAAGTTAAACACAACCAAATATATGCAATCAAACAAATTGAACCAAATACTTCTTAGTTAAAATCAACCAAATATCTGCAATCAAACAAACTGAACCAAATACTAATAAGTTAAACACAACCAAATATCTGCAATCAAACAAACTAAACCAAATACTAATAAGTTAAACACAACCAAATATCTGCAATCAAACAAATTAGACCAAATACTACTAAGTTAAACACAACCAAATATATGCAATCAAACAAACTGAACCAAATGCCACTAAGTTAAACACAACCAAATATATGCAATCAAACATATTATACTTAGTACTAAATTAAAACCAAATATCTGCAATAAAATAAATTATGCTAAATACTAAATTAAATAAAACAAGCATGAAGTGAATGAAATGCATATTTTAGACATATAATTCACTTGGTCACAATAAACAAAAACATACTCCCATAATTTACTTTACAAACCATGTTTGTTTCATTTCATCATTTCATATTTTTTAAATATCTAAATTATTACCATGCAACAACTGGTTTTATTTCACACAAGTCATATATCCTCAGCTTGTTGAACCTTTGTTGTCATGTTACTAACAGTAAATAAAGCAAAAAGGCAGACAAATTATAGAAACAGAAAGGTCAGCAAGGCTTAATGGATAAGAATGCATGTTCTTAAACATGATGCCAAGGTAAGGGGTTCAACCCCTACACC
Source organism: Cepaea nemoralis (assembly GCA_014155875.1). NCBI lineage: Eukaryota > Metazoa > Mollusca > Gastropoda > Stylommatophora > Helicidae > Cepaea > Cepaea nemoralis. The sequence goes on along the minus strand of JACEFZ010014901.1, from coordinate 1,256,156 downwards.
GGACAGTTGGACTAAAAATGTTGACCTATCGTCCTTGATCTGGGAACATTAATTACAAGTAGCTCTGAAGTCGGAGTGGGTTCGCCTGATGGCGAGGGACACTGTTAATAGGGAAAGCTAATCCACACACAAAATTCAGTCCAGCACTACTAGAAGTAGTGTGTATGGACTACACTTGAGTTCAAAGTGAGCTAGCACCAAAAAATGAAAAATAGAAAAAGAAGTAAAGCAATTTTGAAACATGAAACAACAAATCATCTACTGTTTATTACATTTCTATGATGGACCAACACATGGTTATGTACCCTTTATGTAAAACAGGAGGTCTTACATGACAGTCAATAATCTTAGAACTTATACTTGAGTATGAATAAGAGCAGAATTTAACAGAACAAAAATGAAAGAACAATAAAATACATCTGTCTGGCTATTATCATCTTTTTTTGTGGCAACATACAGATGCGAGTCATGAATGAATCACCAAAATGGTTAACAAGAGTAAGAACTGCAGTAAAGCTTAAAAAGGCAATGAATGAATCACAGTCATTGATACTCTTCAAACATAAAAAGATGTGAGTCATGCAACATTTCACAATCACTAAAGAAGAAAAGGCTTTTGAACTGAAATCTTACAGAAAAGTTCTTACAATATTGTGGACCAAGGAGAAGAAAAAATACTGACATTTTGCCAGATCAGAACATGGAAGAAAACTGGATCATAACCAGCATTATGTCCCAGAAACTTGGCCATATGAAACGTTACAGTGGTTTAGAAATAACAGTGATAGAAGGCATGGTTCCTGGAAGTAGAGGCGGGAGTCGACCAGCATGAAGAGGGACACAGGACAATGCAGACACCTTGAGCTTGAAATGGATGAGGAAGGAGAACTGCAGAGGATCAGTAATCTCATCCGTGGACTGTGACGAAAATGACGTTCTGCAAAGGTCTTGATACATGATGATGACCCTTCATAGAATCTAGCCATCTGATTCTTGGTCGTCTCCTAGCTTTTCAGACAGAATTTCTTAGGTTACAGCCAAAATGTGATGGATGATTGTGTTTCATTTATTCAATCCCTTAACCACAACCAAAAAGTGGTGGATGATTGAGTTTCATTTATTCATTTCCTCAACCACAGCCAAAAAGTGGTGGATGATTGTGTTTCATTTATTCATTTCCTCTGCATGTGCAAACAATTTTATTTTTTACTGTAAACACAGAAGCCATAAACAATAGCTTGCACGATTTATTGCCTGAAATATTTCACTTCACCTCATCAGCTGCATGATGCAGAGTTATATATTATATGAAGCGAACAGACGAATCATATTTTGGCTGAAATACGTGTTACACGGTCTTTGATATGGTTCAAACGTAAAGCAATGCTATTCCTCATGTTAATCACAGAGCTACTGTGAAATCTTTACTTTACACAATCCTGGTTTAATATGTCTAATTGCTGTGACATCGATGCATTTGATAAATATTTTGTTGTTCATCAAATACAGTTTACAAAATGCCTTTTTTGTGAGTTAACTTTGTGACAGCAAGCTAACAGATTATTTTAAATTAACAAATTTATTTTCTCTTATCTCTCTATAAATTCAATACAAGCAGTGGTATCATTAATCAGTGGTATTTTTAATTTCATCACTTTCACAAAACATAAGAAAGCAGGAGATTGTTATCTTACTGCTTTGCGTATCTGGCAAGCTGTGGGCCCGAGGTAGAGATGTGAGTAATGAAGTTCCAGATGTGATGCCAACAGCTCATAAAGTCTCTGGCAGTGTGATGCGGGTGCTGTGTACAGCTTTACCTAATAATAACAACATTCCCAATTAACAGAAATAAAATGGCAGTAGTTTCGTATCCACACATATAAATTAGATTAAAATTAAAACTACAAGACTTCGCTGAAAAATATCTTCACTACAATCATAAAAACATGTAAAAGTAAAAACCTAAAATAAAAACACTCTACATGCCATGATGTCATACTGGTGTTTGGCCAACATTTTTTTCTGTTGTGCTTTTTTTTCTGCTGATTCTGTGTCTGCTTAAATGATCGTGTATTACAAATCTCAACTGAACCTACAAATCAATCATGTCTCTTCTTTAATTGTTTCCTGTATATTAATACACTAGACCAGCATTGCTGTACAATGTGTTAGTGTGTTTGTTATTTAGGCTATGCTTGGTTATTAGACATGTAAGAGACCTATGAATCTTTAAAAATGGCTGGGTACACATTATATCCCTATTCTAGTGTTGTGTAATCAGGTGTATAACAGCCTTCGCTAATTATGACACCACTGAGCGGTGTCTAGTTGTCAGTGGTGAGGTAGACTTATTCTTTCAAGTAGGCATTGTATTTATTTTTTATAGAGGCATGACATTCAGATCCTGGCATGCATACTCTTTCAATTTATCTGTCACGTAGTGTTTCCACTGGCTCTGTGGCAAAGGAGTTACGGACACAATTCGTAATCCCACATACCATGTTTGAAACACAGCTGTGGGTGATTTGGCAGCAGACCATCTTGCACTGGTATTTTCATACAATGGTGTGAGTGCAATGGCAAACTACTGAATGTAAACTTGCCATGACCAAACTACTGAATGTAAACTTGCCATGAAAACACAAACAGCTAAAAAATGCTGGGGTTGACTGCGATGACCTTTAAAGGATATGCAACTAACTAGTGTTTCCTATCATTTCTACATCTTGTCTTCTATACATCCTAATCAATGTGTGTGAATTTATTTATGATCTTACCTAAATATCAAATGATATTAGAAAATCATGCATTTCATTAACTTGTCAGAATCATGTATAATTTACCTTGAACACTTCAATAATTTTGCCAACAGCAACACGGATGTCTTGCAGGTTTCTCTCATCACGTAACAAACCCAAGTCATCTCTTCGATCTGCCTCAGGGGCTAATCCAATCAGAGGTTTCTTAATGATCTGTGGACAGTTAATTATGCAAGCACTGTAACCATTCCATTATGTATGTACAGAAAACAAATCTAACCTAATCAGTCACGATAACAAATTTATCAATAAATGTTTCCTGAAACAGGAACCTGTCACAGGTTTGTAATGTGATAGGGCCATCACATTCTGTAGGCTTAAATGCATAAACCAGTCTTCCCCTCACTTAGTGAGACAACGAGGGCAGGTGTCGAACATTTATCCCATCATGCTCATGACATTATCAGCGTAGTTTCATATCAACTATGCTAACAAACTATCAGTCCCATTACAAAAATAATAAATTGTAGCTACATATCTAGAGAATTAATATTCTCTTCTATCAAACAGGGCATGGTTTCACTTGGATAAGCACAAAAAGGGAAATCTTATTTCTTTGTTAGTTAGTAAGTTATCTGTTAGGGTATCATCCTTGCACTCCAGACAAGTCCACAGGTGCTTAGATCCTCCTCCCAACATACACATCATCACTAATAGTGCCAGTTGTGTGTTGGGTGACGAGACCTTCTCGTTCTCCTGATGTACCTTTCATGCTGGATATGCCAATTTTTACTCCGTCTCTTCTTCTGGTGGACGATGTGGATTCACGGCCGTCAAAGTCCTCCACTCTCGACATCTCTCTAAGGGCATTAATAACAATGGCATGATCCATGGGCTGGCCATCTGCAGGTGATGCAGAGCCAGCAACTTTATCAGCTTGCTCATTTCCCTCAACTACTGCATGTTCCGGAACAAAGATGAAGGTGACCACAAATAAAAGACCTTTGCAGCGATTCAGTCCACTACGTACAGAACACACCTTGAGCTTTTGGTTCATGCTCATTGAATCACTTAGTACACAAACATTGGTATAATTCTGTGTTTGCAACCATATGAAAGCCTGTTACTGCCATCACCTCCAGCATCGTACTGCTTGTGGTTATAGAGTGGTCTTTGTGTGTGTGTGTCTATGGTAGCAAGCATTCCTGTTTAATTCATTCAGTCTTAGAAGGTTTCAAGAGCCAGTCATCACAGCCAAGCACAGACGTCAAGAATCTAAACACTCAGACAGAAATGGAAAGATCAGAAGAGAAGAAAGAAATAGTCAGGAGAATGAAGAAAGAGACAATGGAAAACAATAGGAGAAGATGCACGTCCACTGCACCGAGAACAAGAGAACGCTCCAAAAGTAGATCAGAAAGCAAACATCAAAGATACAAAGACAAGCCAACATTCAGAAGAGACAGGAGGAACACTGCCAGAAATCCCCTAGATCTTTTGCCAATCCCTCAGACTCATGCATTCTACACCCGAGGTGTCTACAATGTCCTGTGTCCATCCTCATGCTAGCTGACCTCTGCTCCTTCTCCCAAGAACCATGACCTCCATCACTATTCTTTCCAAGCAATTGTGTTGTTTAATATGACCAAAACTGGGAAGGTTAACCCGGTCAACAAATGCCCGCAGAAGTCGGATGTGTCAGCCAAAAGGCGAAGATATCGCAGCTCTGCTGTAAACAGACACAACGCAATTATGTCCAAAGCATATTCCGGATGAACACAGAAGAAGAAGAAGAAGAAGAAGAAGAAGAAGAAGAAGAAGAAGAAGAAGAAGAAGAAGAAGAAGAAGAAGAAGAAGAAGAAGAAGAAGAAGAAGAAGAAGATATGGTTAAAGTATTTCACTATCCAAAGAATGATGTTGTTTATGAGTCAGTTTTCTTTGATATTCAAATCTTGAATATCAGCATTTTTCTTCTGTTTGTTACAAGAAATTCTAAGAACTTTTTTGTACAATTTAAGCTTTCAAGCCGGAATTTTCTTCTTTAGTTATTGCAAACTGGTCCGCGAATCACATCTGTTTGTTGCCACAGGGAAAATGCACATTCTCAGAAATGTTACTTTAACTTGTTTACGATTGTTTACTGTTTGTTAGCCCTTTAATATCCACTTACCTTTTCAACAATAACAGTCAGTTCAAAGAACTCATTGGAATGACAATCTTCACACAGTCCAAGCAACAGTTCAACTGCCTTGCACCTCACTTCAGAATCTGGGTCTGCATCAAAATTGGTGAAGTGGGGAATAACAACCCACTCAATTAGCTCCTTCTGAAGAAGTGAAAAAAGAAGCAATGTAACCAACAAACATATCAAAGAACAAGGTAGAAGTGTGGAAAAAATAGTTCCAATATCATCAAATTAAATAGTCAAAGAGAACAAGGTAGAAGTGTGGGAAAAAATAGTTCCAATATCATCAAAGTAAATAGTCAAAGAGAAGTAAAAATACTCTAATATCATCCATCAATAGTCAAGAGAGTAAAAATACTTCTAATATCAGCACAGTAGGCAATGAGAATAGAATACTTCCAATATCATCACACGCAAGTAGTCAATGAGAAGTAAGATACTTCCAATATCATCACATCAAGTAGTCAATGAGAAGTAAGAGGAATACTTCCAATATCATCACATCAAGTAGTCAATGAGAAGTAAGAAGACTTCCAATATCATCACATCAAGTAGTCAATGAGAAGTAAGAATACTTCCAATATCATCACATCAAGTAGTCAATGAGAAGTAAGAATACTTCCAATATCATCACATCAAGTAGTCAATGAGAAGTAAGAATACGTTCCAATATCATCACATCAGTAGTCAATGAGAAGTAAGAATACTTCCAATATCATCACATCAAGTAGTCATGAGAAGTAAGAATACTTCCAATATCATCACATCAAGTAGTCATGAGAAGTAAGAATACTTCCAATATCATCACATCAAGTAGTCAATGAGAAGTAAGAAGACTTCCAATATCATCACATCAAGTAGTCAATGAGAAGTAAGAATACTTCCAATATCATCACATCAAGTAGTCAATGAGAAGTAAGAATACTTCCAATATCATCACATCAAGTAGTCAATGAGAAGTAAGAATACTTCCAATATCATCACATCAAGTAGTCAATGAGAAGTAAGAATACTTCCAATATCATCACATCAAGTAGTCAATGAGAAGTAAAAATACTTCCAATATCATCACATCAAGTAGTCAATGAGAAGTAAGAATACTTCCAATATCATCACATCAAGTAGTCAATGAGAAGTAAAAATACTTCCAATATCATCACATCAAGTAGTCAATGAGAAGTAAAAATACTTCTAATATCATCACATCAAGTAGTCAATGAGAAGTAAAAATACTTCTAATATCATCACATCAAGTAGTCAATGAGAAGTAAGAATACTTCCAATATCATCACATCAAGTAGTCAATGAGAAGTAAGAATACTTCCAATATCATCACATCAAGTAGTCAATGAGAAGTAAGAATACTTCCAATATCATCACATCAAGTAGTCAATGAGAAGTAAGAATACTTCCAATATCATCACATCAAGTAGTCAATGAGAAGTAAGAATACTTCCAATATCATCACATCAAGTAGTCAATGAGAAGTAAGAATACTTCCAATATCATCACATCAAGTAGTCAATGAGAAGTAAGAATACTTCCAATATCATCACATCAAGTAGTCAATGAGAAGTAAGAATACTTCCAATATCATCACATCAAGTAGTCAATGAGAAGTAAGAATACTTCCAATATCATCACATCAAGTAGTCAATGAGAAGTAAGAATACTTCCAATATCATCACATCAAGTAGTCAATGAGAAGTAAGAATACTTCCAATATCATCACATCAAGTAGTCAATGAGAAGTAAGAATACTTCCAATATCATCACATCAAGTAGTCAATGAGAAGTAAGAATACTTCCAATATCATCACATCAAGTAGTCAATGAGAAGTAAAAATACTTCCAATATTATCACATCAAGTAGTCAATGAGAAGTAAGAATACTTCCAATATCATCACATCAAGTAGTCAATGAGAAGTAAGAATACTTCCAATATCATCACATCAAGTAGTCAATGAGTAGTAAAAATACTTCCAATATCATCACATCAAGTAGTCAATGAGAGGTAAGAATACTTCCAATATCATCACATCAAGTAGTCAATGAGAAGTAAAAATACTTCCAATATCATCACATCAAGAAGTCAATGAGAAGTAAGAATACTTCCAATATCATCACATCAAGTAGTCAATGAGAAGTAAAAATACTTCCAATATCAACCCCTACGCCGAACAGTTGGACTAAAATGCTGACCTCTCGTCTTTGACTTGGGAAAATAAATTACAAGTACCTCTGAAGTCAGAGTAGGTTCACCTGATGGGAAGGGACACTGTTAAGGGGGAAAGCAAAACCACAAGCAAAATAGAAGAAGTGTGTATGGACTACGCCTGAATTCAAAGCGAGTGAGTGCGAAAAAAAAAATTAAATCAAGGAGTCAATGATAAGTAAAATCCCTTTCATGTTTAACTGGGTTGACCTGGGAGTCCAGGCAGTGGTCAGGGTTAAGGCCACATCAGTGGCATGATTCTCCTGTCCTGACCTGTATGGCTATGGGGTGGACTCAGCCTCACGAAATGGGCACCAGATAATGTTCATAATTTTCTGAGAATTGCCTGAGAAGGAAAGATGATGAGGAAGGAATTGGCCACGCCACTTCAATATGCCTTGACCTAGAATATGTGAAGCCTTAACACTTTACATGTGTGCCATAGGGCTGATACCCGAAACTGACGTCAACGAAAGTACACAGAGAATCCTAGAAGCCGAAAGCTCAGAGAAACTAAGACATGAGTTGTCAACAGAGAGAAACATCATTCTGACGTCACCAAACAACAAACAGTGACTTTCTGGAGTTTAGAATGGCAGGCTGTGCTTGAAACGATCAGAACATACAAACTGGTGAACCACTAGTTTATATGGATAAAGTGGCTGAAATATGAGTTAAAGATATGATGACACACTCATATGAGATGATACTGAGAATGAATGAACCCACCGCGGAGGAATTTTGATGGAATTCACAAGCGGCGAGAAATAGACTTAGAGGAGAGAGAGAAGGTCGCCAACGGACAAATAATGTAAGTCTGAACCAATTTACAACGGTATTGTTATAGCTAACATTAATATTATATACATTCCATGATATAGTTACCGCCCGCCCTGGAAATCTCTAGACACGGTAAAGTTGGAAGTATTTAGTTGTTACTAAGCAAACTTGATTAGCTGCGAGAGAAAATAAACAGCGTTTGATGTTCGATTACTCATGTCTGCGGCTCAATCTTATTTCTTCTTCGAGTTGTTTCAAAAACCAAAGGCGCTGTTGCACTTCTGTTGAAGAATGAGCCTATTGTTTTATTATTCACTGTTAAAAGTTCAAGAATTAATGACAGCAGCGTCATGGCAATGTGCATGGGACTACATTTAGCTAGCATCATTATCAGGTGCCTGATTACTGTCTCTAACATTAAGAGAACAAAAGAACAAACATGTCAGTAATGTGGTTGATACTCACCTCATACACATGAGTGTTGATACTGAGGACTAGAGATAACACATCCAGTGCTTTCTTCCTCACTTCGGTTCGTGTCTGGCCTCTGGAAAGCAAGAAGAATGTTTCAGGAAAGAGATCAGAACAAGAAGGCAGCATGTCCTGCTTACAGAAATAGCACTCCTGAATCCACAGCAAACCCACAGATGCTCTCAATCCCTTCTGCGGATGTTAACTTATATACTACGTGATTAAAACTACTCGGTTAAAAAAAATTCTAATACATGCTATGGCATATTAATTTTAATTACGTTTTTCAAATGGAGCTAAACTTAACAAAATTACAAAGATATTTTTCTTATTATATTTGACTTATTAAGATGAATTAGTTTATTTTTAATTATCCTTCCATACAATATGAATTTTTGAGCTATCAGGGGCCTATGATAATTAATAGGTTAAGTTGAGCAAATGTTATGTTTTGAAACCACATAAATACACACAGATCTTAAAACTATTATTTCATAGTCATCTGTTCATCAACATCCAATTTTCCAGCCCTAAGGCTGTTTTTGACAATCACTAATTCAGAGCTTAGGGAGACATTCCGGTGAATAAAAAAGTGATGAAAGCACCTGACACCGGACGGGAAACAAACTGAGAAAAACTGATAACAGTATAACTAGAAAGTCCTTTCTCTGGAATACAGGGCAAAAAAGGGAGACTAAAAAAAAACACTTGGAGAGAAGAATTAAAGATGGAGGTACATAATATGGGGCGGATATGGACGGAGCTGCAGAGATTGGCAAAAAATAGGAGGGAGGGCTTGGTGTGCGTTGACTGAGGGACAATACTCCATTGGGAGTTAGAAGAAGGAAAAACAGGACTAGGAGGAAGAATAAGAAGGATTTAAAAGGTTTAAAGGTAAAAGAATTGGGTTTCAATGCACTGGGTTTTACCCTACATGGTTGGATCTCTTTCATAAGAGGGGCCTGCCGAAAGCATAGCACAGAGGAGAAGGGGGAGGAAGAAAAGCAGAAAAGTGATAAAAGGCCAATATGTTTACAATATGCACCAGTGTGAAAACCAAATCATTTAAAAGTGAACATACAGGACCATAGATAAGGGTCATCAGTTTTTATAAGATAATAATACTTGGTTAACACTTGGTTTCATAATCAACATCCTGCATTCGCACATTTCCACATAAGTTCCTTGATAAGATAAATGCATAAACATACTTTAATTCTCAGGTTTATGAAGATGTCACTAGATAAACAATAATAATTATTATACAGACATGGATGCCAGATTTAATATAAAAATTAAGTTTCTCTGAGAATAAAAAAACAACAAATCTTTTACTTGAGGTATTTTTCCATGAGGCTGTTCAGAGCCCCAATCCAGTTTTCCTGTCCAGGATGGATAAACTGTGTGTGATAGTCAATCAAAGCACACACAGAACTAGTCTGAAAAGACAGTTTCAATTGTCATTAGCTGCAATAATACATTTTCAACAAAAAATAAATTTGGCCAAATATGAGGAGCGGCTGGCCGAGTCGCTAGAATGCCGGACTCTCATTCGGGAGACCCGGGTTCAATCCCTCGGTAAGGTGTGGGATTTTTTTCTATCGGGGGCAAAAAGAAAATTCTAACCTGCACAGTTCATGGTGACTGCACTAGCCAGGTGGCCTTTAATTCCTCAGGCTCAAAGACCCCTCTGCCATACACCGCAAGGTACTATATTGGCAGTAAATTGTAGTTATGATGTTTAAAACTATAAATCAGTTTACATTAGCTAAATAACTTCTGTATATTTTTATTTAGTTGTATCAGTTTCTGTTGGTTGTTTTGTGCTGTTGAAGGCTTTAGCTGCAGCGTACATTCTGTCATTTCTGATTGTGTTCTTGTAAAGCTGACCAATTGCACATATCATTATCTTTGATTTACTCATTAAATTAGTAAAGCATTAATAAATTTCCTTCTTCTTCTTCGTCGTTCATCCTAAATCATTTTTAACATGCTTTGTGCCTGGTTACAACAGAGCTGCGATATTTGCACCTTTCAGTCAACTCTCTGCTTCTTCTGGAGTTTGTTGATCCGGTTAACCTTCCTGATAGACAGGTTGTCTACTTCGGAAATGTTGCCATGGCAATGGTTTATTTTACATAATTTCCAACCGCCAAGAGTTTTAGCATACACAATGTGCACACAGGACCTCCTATTTTTCACCCTTATCCTAGAAGGTTAAGCATGTGATCCGTCACCCAGCATATCAAGGGAGATATGTCAACAGAGAGATCCCCTGCATTGCTCTGCAATTATTGTCCCCCAACTGGATTCATACTCAAGACTTGTTTAAATAGAGGTGAATGACATACCCTTAAGCCACTCACACTCCACAACATAAGACTGCTAGTTCTTCTTTCTGATTAAAAAGGGGCTTTAAGACGACTGACTTTATTGCACCATGTTTTAAATCATATGGTTTGGTCACTTTCCACAGAGCGGCCTGTCGAAATCATCACATACAGCACAAACTGTAGCTCCAGCGATGACCCCCAGGGATCTCAGATAATACTGCAGCCCTGAACTGAATGTCAGAGTCAGAAAATGAATCCATGACCAAGGGAGCATGAGGTAGGTGGCTTGACCACTTGGCCAAGGAGAACTGCCACAACTGCAAGCAATCAGATATCATTACATTGTCTAGAAGAGATACTAAAAACATTGAAATATGCTTATAAAGATATCAAAACATTGTCTAGACATGATAGTAAAAACATGAAACTATGCTTATGCTGATACAAAACACTACCTAGACATGTTACTAAAATCATAAAACTATGCCTATACAAATATCAAAACACTGTCTAGACATGACAGTAAAAACATCAAACTATGCTTATACAGATATAAAAACACTGTAGATATGATATTAAAAACATGAAACTATGTTTACACAGATATCAAAACAATGTCAAAAAGTAGTTTTGAAAACATGACATTGTACTCAAAAAATTAATTCTTAAAGAAATTATACAGAGGTGTACAAAGGCAAAAATCAATACTAACTGGTCTTTTGCTGGCACACATCTCCACAATTTTAAACAGACGAGCGTTTGGCCCAAAAAATTGTCTTGTGCTGTTGAGTGTTTCCATTGTCGTAATCACCTGGTGTGTTTCCACAGCAACTTTCTTGTCGAAATCACATTTCTGAATAATATCCAAACAAATCGTACATATTGTCAGCAATTTTTTAAACTAAAAACTTGCCTTTATGTTTCTTCTTCTTCTGCTACATTTTATCCCTCAATGGAATATAGGCCATAGATCAGTGGTTCTCAACCGGTGGAATTCCACCCCCCCCCCCCCCCCAGACCTTTTTAATGAAACTGTATATATCATTGCAAAATTGTCACTGGCAAACCTTACAGACATAATATGAAATAATATGAAAGCTATTGTCTGGTGTGTTCTCTGATCTTTACATCTTGCCTTTACTTCTGAGGTTATGGACAGAGTTCAAATTTCCGCATACCTCGTTCAAAACACAGCTGCGGGTGATTTGGCAGCAGACAGCCTTGTGTTGGTTTTTTATGAAATGGTATGGGTGCCGGTTGCTCAGAAAGCAATGGCAAACTACTGAACGTAAACTTACCAAGAGAACACGAACTGCCAAAAAAAATGCTGGTGTTGACTATGACGTCCTGTAAAGGACTTCTTTTAAATTTTTTTTTACATCATGAGTGACAATTTTCTTCTTCTTTTTCATTTCTCTTTTGAGGGATGTGCATATATTTTTACTTAAAATCATCTGGTTCATTGGTGGGTGGGTGGGTGGGTCAGTTGGTTGGTTGTGAATCTTCTGGAAGACTGCTATCTTGTAAGACTGATGCACTGTCATTCAAGTGGTCTAAAGATTTAAAAGGACTTGTGTCTGTTAGAGCGAGGCTGGTATAGGGACTTTTCTCACAACCCATTACCAAAGTACAATCTCCACAGGGAGACAACTCTCTTTCCCCTCTCCAAACTCAGAAACCAGCAGGGTGTGTAGACTGGCACTGGAACTTCACATCTTAGGATTAGTGGAATTATCTAGAATAGTAAATTATCTAAAATACCCATGGCACATGATTATGATTATGATGATGTATATTTCTACATTTATCTGATGGTTGCAGAATAACAAGATTGTTGCACCATCCAACATGGCACATGATTACGATTTTTTTTTTCCCCGCGTTTCCATCCTGTTTCAGGATATTGCGGTCAACACCAGCATCTTTCAGCTGTATGTTGATTCCTAGGCTAAATTACGCTCATCAGCACGCCACGACTTTCTGAGCGACCGGCTCCATACTCTCATAAGTCATTGGCGCGACTCGAACAACTTCTAATTCTCGTGCGCTCACGTCAAGCACGAGAGTATTCGGGATTAACGGAGAAAACTGCTAACCCCTCGGCTAGGGAGCCGGCACATGATTACGATGATGATGTATATTTCTACCACATCTATCTGATGTCTTAACCTGATTCACCTGCATTTGCTTTACTGTGCACATAAATTCATTACATTTCAAATACAACATATCTTCAAGTTCTAATACATACATCAATTTGTATAAGCATAGTTTCTAGTATATCCAACACAATCTCCCAGGTAACATGCTGTAAATCTTTCCCATACTTGTTCACTAAACGCTGCAGGTTTAAAACCACCTCATACGCCACAATGCCGTTTTCATGGGACAATGCCTAAAAAAAACAAAAGAAAAAAATTGGTGAGTTTATATTTTAAAAACATTATCACCATGTGCTTTGCCAAATATCATAGGCTTTTATGTCTCTACACTGATCTTTGTATTTTAGCTCAATTCTACTGATGATATACCCTCATCTCAGACCATCTTACCTCATTTTTCTCAGTCTTTTCAACTGCTGATTTTTTTCCAGTCATCATATTGTTCTCCAATGTTTGTCTTCTCATTATTCACGAGAAGATACGGGATTACGGAGAAAGACGCCCCTAAGCCAGGGAGACTGGCTACTTTTATACTATTATTACAATATTGCATATATGCACATCATTACCCATCTATCTTGACTGTACCATGACCAATCAATACTGGTACACACTCACATGTTGTAGATACATACATTGGCACCTTTCCGTCTTGACAGACGATAGTTTGGTACATTGTGCTTCAAAAAGGCTTAATAACTACGATCCATGGCGGTGGCGAGTGTGGCTGGTAAGGCCAATTCTTGCTGCAAATGTTTGCCCACAGTAGGTGCATGTGAAAACATGGTCACTTCCACCATTTTGCACCATCTTACGTCTCTCACGCTCTGTGTGTGCTTTATCTGCAATCATTTTCTCCTTTGTCTTTATTCCATTTCTGATAGTTGCCCTCCATGCAACACGTTCAGCGGCGACGTGCTCCCAATGTGCATTATCAATGCCTGTATCAATCATGTCCCGCTTACACACATCTTTGTATCGTAGTAGAGGCCGACCCTGAGATCTCCTACCTGTCTGTAATTCACCAAAAAAGATGTCCTTTGGTATTCTACCATCATCCATCCTCCTAACGTGTCCTATCCATCTAAGTCTACGAAGACTGAGCATGGAATACACCGTCACACAACCTGATCTTTCCAATACATTCAGTATTTGTGATTTTGTCTTGCCACTTAATACCAAGTATTCTTCGCAGACACCGCATATGAAAGCTGTTTAAACGTTTTTCTTGGCGTGAGTAAGTTGTCCAGGTTTCACTGCCATAAAGAAGAGTACTAAGGACACCAGCTTGGTAGACGAGGACTTTTGTTTTGGCAGTAAGCTTCCTGTTCTCCCAGACTCTTTTTGCTAACATGTTCATTGTTGTTGCTGCCTTGCCAATCCTGATATTGATTTCCTGATCGAGGGATAATTTGCTATTTACCTCTGATCCTAGATATGTAAAATGGTCTACTATCTCCAGTTCAGCGTCGTCAATAAAGATTGATGGTACACCATGTGCACCTTGTGACATAATCTGTGTCTTCTTTTTGTTAATTGTTAAACCAAATTCAGAACAAGCATTGGAGAATGCAGATAGTAGATGTTGTAATTCTTCCTCAGAGTGGGTCGTAATCACAGCATCATCCGCAAAAAGCAACTCTCTGATTAGTACCCTGCTAATTTTGGTCTTGGCCTTCAATCTCTGAGCATTATAGAGGCCACCATCTGAGCGTGAGTGAATGTATATACCAGTCATCCTGATCACGAAAGGCATATTTCAGTAGAAGTGAAAAGTATATCCCAAAGAGGGTGGGGGCTAGTACACAACCTTGCTTAACTCCACTCTTGATTTCAAACTCTTCTGAAGTTGAGCCATCAAACTTGATTATACCTTTCATGCCTGTGTGGAACGATTCCACAATGGACAGAAGAGTTGGTGGGCAGCCAATCTTCTTTAGTGCTTTGAACAGACCCTCACGACTGACCAAATCGAATGCCTTTGTGAGGTCAATGAAGGCAATAAACAGTGGCTGATTTTGTTCCCGGCATTTTTCTTGCATCTGTCGCAATGAGAATATCATATCAATGGTAGACCGGTTCTGACGGAAGCCGCACTGTGATTCGGGGTAGACTTGATCTCCCAGGACTTGAAGTCTGTGCAGGACAATTCTGGCAAATACTTTCCCAACAATACACAGAAGTGAGATACCCCTATAGTTGTTACAGTCACTCCGATCTCCCTTGTTCTTGTACAGCGTTATGATGTTTGAATCTTTGAAATCCTGTGGGACTTGTCCTTCTCGCCAGCATAGCTCTATTAGCTGGTGGATCTGTAGAGCGCGTGTGTCTTGCCCACTCCTGATTACCTCTATTGGAATCCCATCCTTACCTGGAGCTTTGCCAGATGCAAGCTCATTTATAGCACACTTAACTTCTGTTATAGTGGGAAGTGTGTCCAGGTGGTCAAGAGTTGGCAGGGCCTCTATGGCGTTGAGGGCATCATCCGCTAGCTTGGTCTCACTTGAGTAAAGCTCTAAATAGTGCTCGACCCATCTATCCATCTGCTGTTTCTTATCAGTGATGATTTCTCCAGTCAAGGTTTTCAGCGGTGCACTTCTTTTGATCATTGGACCACAGGCTTTCTTTATCCCTTCATACATGCTTCTGATGTTTCCCTTATCACTTGCGATTTGAATGGACTCACATAACTTGATCCAATAGTCATTCGCACACTGCCTGGCAGCCTTTTGTACATCCTTCCTCGCTTGCTTCAGCTCACTCAGTGTTACGCGTTGGTCTTTCCTTGTTTCTTAAGACAGCTATCTTCTTTTTATCAATCAAGGGCTGCAGTATCTGGCTGTTGCTTTGATTCCGAGACCGGTTAAGACCAGGGATGGAGTTATTGCCTCTCCATAGCACAAAGCCTGGGCTAAAATAAAGAAACCATGTGTTGCCCATGCAGCATGATCCCTCTCTCGGCCTGCCTAGTTCACTCCAGAGGAAAGTTGACACCTATAATCTGGAACAAGACAAGCTGCAGAAGCTGCCGGATCAGCAAAGCAATGCTCTAACTGTCTGCCTGTCGGAGCTTCGATCCTAGACCAGCTGCCAACCAAGGCTTAGGGCCTGGTGGATACATACACTAGGATATTCCCCTTTGGTTCATACTCGGTCCAACATCTATCTCAATTTCCTCAACTTTTCCTGTCTTTTTCTGCCTTACCTTGTATCTTCGTGCACTATCCCCTTCCCCCACCCATAAACATTTCCCTAACATGTTCATAGAACTTTACTCACACCTTCCTCTTACATGACCACGCATCCTATTACTGCCGGCTATATAAGCTAACTTCCGTCAGAATTAACCGTTTTATATTTGGAGCCTCTGAGATGAAGTACCAAACATTCTTTTTTTTCATTCTGTTTACTGTGCCTTAATTGTTGTGTCATCTCTAAGATTTATATGTTGTTGTGTTTTCTTCTTCTTGTTTTGTTCGCTTACCAAAGTTTGTCACCACAACATTCTGTTTTCTGTAGCTGTATTTTGTCAAGTTGCCCTGCAAATTTTGTTTTTTTATTTTGACAAATCAAGGAAGTGTTCTTGACATGCTGAATACAAATCTAAATTTATCTCCATATGATCAAAATCTAAAGTTATCTCCATATGACCAACATTTAGCACCCCTTTTTTTCTTACTCTAACAGATGTTCACGGACTCTGGTCTCACCAGCCGACTCTGGTCTCACCAGCCACCTCCGACCTCACTCTGAGCTGATGAAAGTATAGTCCTCTTCTATGGACAAATTAAACTAAAAATAGTACTCATAATCTCTATGTGTTCTATTTATGCATAATATTACAATTAAAAGCTGTAGCCCTATTCTGGTACAGCAAACAGCTGTTGTAATCTCTAACCTGAAGAAAAGACGGCAGAACAGAAGCATGAGTGTGCTTCAAGGTTGTCACTCGCCGAGAGCCCCATAATGCCATGCCAGTGAAAAAGATTGCACCCCTTAGAAGCAGAACATCGACAGGCTGTCTTCTGTAAGAGTTGTACAATAAATACAGAATTAGCTAACAAACTGTTTGGTTTCAAAGGTAACTGTACTCACTCATACTTTATACATACATTATTATTACAATTTATATTATCCTCCTCCCCAACCTTCCTTTCCTTCTTCTTAATCTTCATCTTCTTCTTGCTACTTATTTTCTTCCTCTTCTTTTTTCTTCTTCTACTTCTTCCCATTTCCTGTTGTTCTAGAAATGCCTTCTCAAGTTCAGTTTTCAAAAAGCCTTTTGCTGTCAGCTCCTTGCGACTATTCTGAAAATATGAAAATAATTTAAGCCATAATTTTATAGCGGTAAGTGCACTCACATATCAACATAGCACCCAGGATCAGATTCCCTGTGATGGTTGAATTTTTTTTCTGACCCAACCTCATAACGTGCATAGAAAAATTTCTTTAAATCAACATGGCCATATCACCTCTGATTTGTCATTCGGTTAAAAGAAAAAAAAGAAACAGAAAACGTGTTAACGCAATATCCATAATATGCCTACTGGCATGTCAAAACGTTTGCCTGCTTTAATCGTTGATGTAGAATGGCAGTACTGCATACTTTAGCATTGGGTTTACACATCCTTGTTAACACATAAATAATAGTAATAATTTTGAGAACAAAAAAAAAAAAAAGAGAACATGCATCTTTCAATTGACATCACACGGATGTAAAACATAGACCATTTCACAATCACTACAGAAGAAACTTGATGCTTTTGAACTTACATGTTACAGAAAAAAATTCTTATAATGTTGATGATCAAGAAGAAGAAAAATCTGGCATTCTACAAAATTGGAATATCGAATAAAACTTGCTCACAAACAGTATCATGTCTGGGGACTCAAATACTGTGGCCACATCAGATACCACAATGGCTCAGAAAGAACAGTAATGGAAGACATGGTTCCTAGAAGATGAGGTAGGGGTCAACCAACATGAAAAGGGACAAGGGACAGTAAAGGCACCCTGGGCAAGATATCTATGAGGTATGGGAACTAGGAAGTGATTGAAGTGATTGAGAGTCTTTCCAACAGACAATGATGTGAGCAAAGGACTGGGTACATGATGATGTCAACACATACTGCAAGCATTCTGTTATGGGTAGGTGAACTTACTTTAAAATAGTGTCAGAGAAGTGTTCTATATACCAGGTGTTTGTAACGTCTCACTACACTTTGTGTGTAGAACGAATTTGAAAAATGAAGTACATGACGTCATCAAAATATGTACTCCACAGTCCATCGTGAAGCAATATGCAGCGAATCGCTGTTGTCTGCTGGAGTAATGCTTTGCACTCAAAACAGAATGGTGTTAATGGGAGAAATAATTTTGTGGGTTGAACAAATGTTTCAAAATTGCGGAAATAATGGAAATAACAGACACAATGCAGAAGGTATTTGACAATATGAAGAGACATGTACAGTCATGTCCTGAAATCCATAGTGGACATTTCCAACACCTGTTATAATGAATACTTATTAGTACTTTCCTGCTTCCCCAAAACAGCGTTAGACCATAGCAGTAACTAATGTAACTAATTTAAGGATTTTTTAACATGTTTTGTTGACATCATGTACTTCATTTTTCAAATTTGACCTACATACAAAGTGTAGTGAGACTTTACAAACACCCTGTGTAACCATTACTAACAATTTCCCAAACCCAATAGATTTTTTAATGTCCACATCATCATGAATGGTGCTTGATGATGATGATGATGATGATGACGATGATGATGACACCATCATGTGCACAACCAGCTGGCATTAGCGTTCAAGTCTCTTCACAGATCTCAGTCTTTAGTGTTCTGGATCAACTCTGCCGATATTCCTCAAAGCCACCATCTCAGTCCATCCAGTAGCATTTCTATTGGTCTACCACTGTCTCTTTTCAAACTGATCTTTCCGGCTGTAACTATGTTCTGCAATGCCTCTCTTCTCATCACATGACCAAAGAATGCTGTTTGTCTCTTAAGTTGTATATAATGTTCTACTTTCATTAGCCTCTTCCAAGCAATTGTTGTTAGTTATTCTGGCCATCCAAGATTTCGCAACATTTGTTTCAAGAACCATATCTCAACCACATAGTGCAATGTAACTTGCTTTGTGATGACATTAGGATGATGTTTCACTGCCCCCAGAGATCAAAGCTTCATGAAACAGTGCAATGTAACTCATTTTATGATGATATTAAGATGATTTACTACACAGACATCAAGGGGAAATATGACATTAAGTATCTATGTAAAAAAAAATCATGCTTAGAACACTGCCCTCAAATGGAATAAAATCCAGTATTTTTAAAGTTAGAGATAGAAGCTACATGTCTAAGCCACTCTGACCTCCCGGCATTTTATATGCTAGTCTATTAAAACAAACATATGGCTCACTTGTCTTGTAACATACAGCACATGGTAAATATGGCACTGTGTCCCAGATATGTTCCCAACAGCTTCCTCATCAACTGCAAATATTAGTCATCAAATGGTAACAGAGATAAGACTAGACCCAAAAAAGGCTGCAAGGAAGGTATTATGGAAACTAACAATGAATCCATCCAACCTTTAATACCATGACCTATTTTATGAAAGTAGTATCATCATCCAGTGCCTTGCCGGTTGGCAGGGGTGATCATACCTCTATACAAATTGTGATCTCCGAAGGCATGGATCAATTTGTGTGTCGACTCCCTTCCGTGCCATGACACAAGACTGTCAAGAATCTTCTCACGTTGTCTTCCTCTATCTCTCTTTCCACAAATCTTTCTGGTTGTCACTTGTTTCAGTTTTTATCTTCTCATAATGTAGCCAAAACACAATGACTGCCTCTTTCTGATGTTTGTGATATGTCATCTTTGCGACTCAGCTTCCCTTGCGTCTCGATTGTTCATTTTGGCTGTCAAATTAATTTGCTGCATTCTTCAATAAATCCACATCTCCAAGGCTTCCAGGGATTTTTTTCGCCTGTTTACTAATAGTCCAGGATTCACAGCTGCTTGTTAAAACTGGTTCTATATAACATGCAAGAACTTTTTTTTCTAACTTTCAAGGACAGTGACTTATTGCACAAAACGTTCATTTGATAGAATACAGTTTTTTGCTTGTCACATTCTGTTCTTTATCTCAGTGAGATATGGAAATATGCATCTGTTATTCCACACCTCTAAGACAGTATCTGTCATGAGATCCCCCTGCGCACTGGGCTGGAGTCTGTTGACAATGAAATAACCGGAGGAAATGTGGCCAATCTAGGCTAACTCCCAGCCTGTGGGTAAGTCAACATTTACTAAGTACTGTGCTGAATCACAACCTGGTTACATTCTAATTCGCCTGTCTACAGATGTAGAGTTCCACTACAAGTCTTGCATGCCCAAGATTTCTGGGCTTGGATAGGGGAAGGATAGCTTTGCAACTTAGTTACTGTGGGGAAAATTGGTTCTTCTTCTGCGTTCATCCGGAGTTTTTTCAGACATAACTGTGTTGTGCCTGTTTACAGCAGAGCTGCGTTCTTGCGTCGTTAAGCCATCACATCCGACTTCTGCAGGCATTTGTTGACCGGGTTAACCTTTCCGGGTGGAAGATTGGTTTAAAGTTATGAGAAAAGTCTCTATGCCAACCTCACTCTGACAGATGCAAGCCCTTGTCAGGGCCTAGATGACCTGAACACCAAGACATCAGACAGTCTTCCAGAAGATTCTCAACAAAAAAAACAACCAGTTATCCAACCTTCTGTCATGGCTAAGTCTACAAAATAACCAACCAGTCACTCAACCTTCTGTCATGACAAAGTCTACAAAATAACCAACCAGTCACTCAACCTTCTGTCATGACAAAGTCTACAAAATAACCAACCAGTCACTCAACCTTCTGTCATGACTAAGTCTACAAAATAACCAACCAGTCACTCAACCTTCTGTCATGACAAAGTCTACAAAATAACCAACCAGTCACTCAACCTTCTGTCATGACAAAGTCTACAAAATAACCAACCAGTCACTCAACCTTCTGTCATGACTAAGTCTACAAAATAACCAACCAGTCACTCAACCTTCTGTCATGACAAAGTCTACAAAATAACCAACCAGCCACTCAACCTTCTGTTATGACTAAGTCTACAAAATAACCAACCAGTCACTCAACCTTCTGTTATGACTAAGTCTACAAAATAACCAACCAGTCACTCAACCTTCTGTCATGACTAAGTCTACAAAATAACCAACCAGTCACTCAACCTTCTGTCATGACTAAGTCTACAAAATAACCAACCAGTCACTCAACCTTCTGTCATGACTAAGTCTACAAAATTACCAACCAGTCACTCAACCTTCTGTCATGACTAAGTCTACAAAATAACCAACCAGTCACTCAACCTTCTGTCATGACTAAGTCTACAAAATAACCAACCAGTCACTCAACCTTCTGTCATGACTAAGTCTACAAAATAACCAACCAGTCACTCAACCTTCTGTCATGACTAAGTCTACAAAATAACCAACCAGTCACTCAACCTTCTGTCATGACTAAGTCTACAAAATAACCAACCAGTCACTCAACCTTCTGTCATGACTAAGTCTACAAAATAACCAACCAGTCACTCAACATTCTGTCATGACTAAGTCTACAAAATAACCAACCAGTCACTCAACGTTCTGTCATGACTAAGTCTACAAAATAACCAACCAGTCACTCAACCTTCTGTCATGACTAAGTCTACAAAATAACCAACCAGTCACTCAACGTTCTGTCATGACTAAGTCTACAAAATAACCAACCAGTCACTCAACGTTCTGTCATGACTAAGTCTACAAAATAACCAACCAGTCACTCAACCTTCTGTCATGACTAAGTCTACAAAATAACCAACCAGTCACTCAACGTTCTGTCATGACTAAGTCTACAAAATAACCAACCAGTCACTCAACCTTCTGTCATGACTAAGTCTACAAAATAACCAACCAGTCACTCAACCTTCTGTCATGACTAAGTCTACAAAATAACCAACCAGTCACTCAACCTTCTGTCATGACTAAGTCTACAAAATAACCAACCAGTCACTCAACCTTCTGTCATGACTACATCTACACTGTAAACACCCATGTAGTAGTAAACAATAAAGTAAATGCAACAGGCTCATCTGGTCATTAGAGGAGGTCTGCCTTTTAAGCAAATGTGTCAGCCTCTTTATATGAAGTAAACTAACTTCCCAACACATTCAATGATTCATAACAATGTCAATGATATAACAAAACGCCTCACCTCCCATGATTTTTCACTGTATGGTGCCTTATCCACCGTGTGGCACAGAGCTGCTACAAAGTGATACAAGGAGTCAGAAGGCAGGTAGCTGTAGCAGATGACAGCATCCAGGACTTGTAAACATTTCTAGGCATAGATAAACATAATGAGAATAATATATAATTACATATGTTTTCAACAGCAATGAGAGAAATAATACAAATATTCATGGATTTTAGAAGTAATGAGAAGATTATATGATTATGATAGGGTTATCAAGTGAAAAACTTAAATGAATTTTTTTTCTGTGAATATATTCTGAAAATGTAAAGAACAAATGTATCATTTTTCGATGTAGTCAACACTGCGTTCAATGCAAGCCCTCCAGCACCGATAAAGTGCTTGGATTCCTGTAGGAAAAATTATCTTTGTCACGTGTGTAACCACTCATGCAACTCCTGCCGTACCTCTTCATCGGATCGAAAAGTCTGTCACAGAAGTTGCGCCGTTTTGAAACTTCCTACTTCACTCATACACTTACTGGACTGACAGGCATGTATCACGATATTGGACCTTCATTCGCCGATTAATTTCTATAGATTTCACACCTTCACTGATCAAAGAAATGGATGGTGTATGTCAAAAGTGGGGCGGCCATTTTTAAACTGTCCTTATGACATCACCATTTTTATCTGCACTGTGATGTCACATGCTTAACACTCTTGACATCCCTAACAACGTTATTGACAGGTTACAAGACAAAGGCATAGTTATTGTAATTTCTATCACTCTTTTAAGGTTTTCATTTGAAGCCACTTTATATAAGAAATTGGTAGCACAGTGGTTAACATGCTTGAGTACTGGCCTGGTTGTCATGTGTTCAAATCAGACATCATCATCCTGTGCCCTGCCAACTGGCGTAGGCATTCATGTCTCTCCACAGATCTCTCTTTGGTGTTCTGGTCATCAGGGCAGGGATTATTTATATTGGGGAATCAGGTCCGTCCAGGGTAAAAAAAAATTAGTATCAGGAAATGCGATGGGAAGTACAGGTAGTTGGTATATACAAATATAGGGCTAGGAAAAAGGTTCTTTACCTTAACTGACAACTAAACACGTTTTAAAAATAATAAGAGGAATGTTACATTGAAACAAGCATTTAATTGTAATACAGGGAATTATATAATTAAATATATAAACAAATTAGAGGAATTATGAATTCAACATTCAAATGTGTTAAAAGTGAAATGAATAAACAGAAGAGGTTATAAATAAGATACACTACTATTTATAAGTCAAATAAATTACAAATAATAATATCACTTCATCAAAATAGGAAATAAGACTTATTCTTATAGTCCATGTTGTTTAGCGATGGTGATCATGTCTGTCCATAGCATTTTGTTTCTTGTGCTGCCAATCATTTCTGATACCACTGTTCCTCCATGACGTGATGTCAAGCTGTCCAGTATCTTCTGTCGTGGTCTCTCCTATCTCTCTTCCCCTCCAACTTTCCAGTGATGACATACTCCTATTGTCCATGATTTGCTTCCACATATCAGGATTGCCTCTATATAGCTCTTAACCTCATCCCCAACTCAATTAGGGAGTTATGATCACCAATTTCTCCTACAGACTAGGCATTGGAAGAAAAAGAAGAAATAATTTTTGTTGTTCAGACCACAGAGTGTTTCAATCCTCCATTCCCTGTTTATAAAGAAAAATGTACCTGAATCTAGGATTCTCTTTCTCTCTATACCTCCTTTTGTCTCCTTCTTCCTCTCTCTATCTCTCTCCCCTTCCACTTCTTTCTCTCCTTCTCCCTCTCTAACTCTCACTCTGTAACTCCCTTTCCTGCCTTCTCTGATCAACAAACTGCTACATAAATCATCATTTAACATTCTATTGTAATAATTAGCATGATCATCATCATGGTAATTTTAGTGATGATGATGATGATGATGATGATGATGATGATGATGATGATGATGATGATGATGATGATGATGATGATGATGATGATGATGATGATGATGATGATGATGATGATGATGGTGATGGTCATTGTGACTGTGGCAATGCTGATGATAATTGTGATGATTGGTGACTTGCAATGCTGATGATAATTTTGATGATGATGATCCTGACAGCACAAACAGACTAATAACATTAATAAAGTGATACTAACAGTAATCTCATCATCCGAGCGAGTTCTGTTAGGAATCATGCACGTCTGCCTGCAATCAAAAATTGGTAAATCATTCAGTATGACAAAACAGAGGAAATCAGAACATTAATAAGCAAATTCAAACCATCTAAATAGCAAAAATCACATTTCTGAATAATGTCAAAACAAATCATATATATTGTCAGCAAATTTTTTAAACTACAATCTTGCCTTTATGTTTCTTCTTCTTCCTCTTCTTTTTCTTCTTCTTCTTCTTCTTCTTCTTCTTCTTCTTCTTCTTCTTCTTCTTCTTCTTCTTCTTCTTCTTCTTCTGCATTTTATCTCCCAATCTAATATAGGCTCTAAATCAACACATGCCAAGCCCTTTATACAACAAACTGTATGACAACCAAACATCACAATCAACAATGAAGAAATTGAAGATATCACAAACTTTGAATATATTTGCTCCATAATTAATAACATTTAGGGACAGTTCACAAACAATCAGGAGATTGATCATGGCAATGAAGAGGTTCAACAGTATTAAGAGCCTATGGCACAACACCAGCATAGATTTTACAGTAAAACTTCTGAGAACTTGCATCTTTCCTGTGCAACACACGGATGTGAGTCAACCTCCATTTTCCAAAACTTAAAATAAAAAAAACCTGATGCTTTAGAACTCAAATGTTACAGAAAAATTCTTAGGCTACCATGAATCAAGAAGAAGAAAAATGCTGACATTCTACAAGATCTGAATATCAAAGAAAACTGACTCATAAACTGCATCGTGTCTCAGAATCTGAAATGCTTTGGCCATTCAAGCTCTGAGTGGCTTAGAGAAAAATAGTAATAGAAAGCATAGTTCCTGGAAGAAGAAGAGAGTCAACCAGTGTGACAGTGGACACAGGACACTAAAGACACCTTGGGTAAGAAAATGCATGAGGCAGGAGAACTGGCAAAAGATCTAGGGTTTGTCCTGTAGATGATGATGAGAGTGACATTCTGCTAAGATGGAACTGTGAAATGATGATGATTCCGTACCTGGAAGTTGACAAAAACACAAGCAAGTAGAATGTTTCTGAATCTTTTAACGTAACAGAAAAGTAAAAAGCCATTTTACAGAAATATATAACAATTACCTCATATCATTGTAATTAAATAGGCATTTTGATAGCATAGTTGTTAGGTGTTCACCGTCTAACCCAGTGTCATAGGTTCAAATCTAAATCTAAAACAAGGCGGATATTATTTTATTTTAACTTTTAAGTTAAATTTTTCAAACCATTTGCCTTGCTCCAAGGATTCATTATATTTCCTTCTGCTGAAGTTAAGCAATCCTCTAAACAGTATATTTTTTTTTGTCACTCAGTGACAATCCAGTGGTCTTGCGAGTCTTTCTGATGATCATTATTGAATTGTGTAAAATTATACGTAGCCCAATGTCTTTAATCTAATACCTTGTTCATGTTTTTTGTTCACTTTTATCAGTTTACGATTAGAGTATATTTTGTCCCCTCAGTTCAATATATCTTGCCACCTATATTTTTTTTTATTCTCTAATGTCAAATCTTCTATCCATATATTGGAAACAAGGGGCAGGGTGAATTGAGAAAAACAAATATTACATTAAGTAATGACATAATCGCTCAGAAAGCAATGGCAAACTACTGAGCGTAATCTTGCCAAGAAATCAACAATCAGCTGAAAGGTGCTGATGGTGACAACGATGTCCTGTAAAGGATATGCAAAACATTTTTTAATGACATAATATATACTAAAAATTGGAATACACACATTAAGATAAGCAGAAAAGCAATGTAAGAGATTATAACAGCTTTTGTTTTTTTACATCAAAATTATCAAGCAAATTGTACTGCAATGTTTCATCAAGCTTGTGGTTCAGTACATCCAATTTCAACAAGCATTTTTTCAGGTTTGCATTCCCAAACTTTTGCCGGCTCCATGGCCGAGGGGTTAGCAGCTTTCTCCGCTAACCCCGAATACTCTCGTCACGTGACGTGACAAGAATTAGCAGTGGTTCGAATCGCAAAAGTGACTTATGAGAGTATGGAGCCGGTCGCTCAGAAAGTCGTGGCGTGCTGATGAACGTAATCTATCCTAGGAATCAACATACAGCTGAAAGATGCTGGTGTTGACCGCAATATCCTGAAACAGGATGGAAACGCGGAAAAAAAAAAAACAACATTCCCAAACTTTTGACTGTCCATAGTCCACCTACAAGGCAGCAGGTTTGTGTATCTCTTCTTATGGTGACAATCCCTGGATGGAACCGACATGGGAGATGTCAAAGACTGTAATATAAAGGCAGGAGGTATGCCTCAAGATAGAAGACCACCGGGAAGAGTGGTCAACCTCAAGTAGATTAGAGGTAATACAGTGCCCAGATATAAGGGCAGGGTAGGTGATAGAATGGGGGACTATTAACTAGTTCTCTCATGAGACACGGAGGCAACGACCAGATAGTTAGTACTCTGGTCATGACAGAATCACGCCTACGTGAATGCCACGGAGAAGAGTGCCACTCAATAGGAGAACGGCTGCTACAAGCGTGCTAAGTGGAACAGCACGCAAAAAGCCGAAGGACGCAACAAGGTCCTTCCACGTGCTGTGTAGTCAGGCGTGTAGGAAAAGTCAGACTGGGGACTGACTTCGTAGAGAGCAGATCGTTTTAGTGTCGATAGGAGTTTTTGTGTAGCCAAATAGATAGAGATTAGCAATAGGGTTAGGAAACTAGTGATAGGCAATTCTGTGGCTTTGTGTGTGATTTGATAGCGACTGTTTTGTAATTGTAAAGAGCCAACGGCAATAAAATGTACCATTTATTTCCTCTCACACGACTTGCAAGTTTCTTGTGTGGTGTGGGAGAAGTAATCCGATGATGCCTGACACATCAGTTGTTGACAGGCAAGGATTAATGTGATGTCAGAAGTGTGGCTTGGACAAACGTTCAAGCTAATACACCGACCCACGGCTCTTGACTAAGGTTGCTAGTAAGATTAATTAGGTTAATTTGTGTCAGTGACTGATGACGTGTGCAGACTAGGACAAGTTGCGAGCTAAGCTGTGCCTATCGTAACAAAATAATGCTTATTTGTGCTTATTAGAATATTATTTAATTAAATCATGTGTTCTTCGAAGTTGTAAGTATTGATATTATTAATTTCTTTCATTGATTTATGCAATTATGTATTTGTTTATGAATATTATCTAATATGATTCATGGCGGAGCGATACACAGCCAGCAACAATATCGATTTTTGCAAGCTAAAAATAGCGCTGCGCCTCTGACGTAATACGATTGACAAGCAGTTGTGTTACGCCATTAGCATTCAGCATTTGAGTGTTTACAAATCGCCAAACTGCTGCCCGCCTGAATCTGTGCTTTATATTACTTATTATTTGTTTATTTAAGTTAGTGAATGAATATATTTATTTATTTAAACAATATTATTATATTTTTATTTATTTAAAAGCATTTATTGAATGTTTTTCGTACTTTTTCTATTTGTTTACCGTCACGATGGCACTACTTTCGGCTATGCAAATTAGACTTGGTCGGCACAAAACTTCCATAGATTAAACTAGGTTAGGGACGAAAGGCATATAACGTTAGAACGAAGACAGGACATTGACATTTAACATTAATTAAACCATAGTCTGTTTGTACGTGGGCATGTCTTTGTCATTGTACCAAATTGTCAAAAATAACGTGTCGGTTACAATTTGTTAATTGTTGCTGCTCTGTGAACCAGGGTGAACAACAGCTGACAGAAAACTTGTGTGTATGCCGAAGTGCCAAACGAGGTGACCTGTGTTACCGGAGTGGTGTTCCTGATTCTCGGGAACATTAAGTTGAGTATACTCAATATATTTGGCATGCAATGTGATTAATAGTGCATCTCTTTTTCAGCTTGTGATGCATTAGCATATTTTTGTGCTCTGTTTTTTTTTTTTTTCAGGATAAAATTTTCCAGGTTATAAACAAAGAGTACAATTTATAGTGCTCAGATATTAACAAACATAACATATCAAAGATAAATAAGTGATTAAAGACTTCAGTGCGGGGCATTGCTAACTAATAACCCAACAGCATGGCTACTTTAGCTGATTTTGTAAAAGCAGGTAAAGAATTACAATACACAGGAAAGGAGCTAGAACAATATGCTGATCTAAAATTTAAGGAAGCAAAAGATGCTGAGAGAGATGAACGTGCACGAGAAAGACAACACCAGACAGAACTAGCTGAGATAAATAAACAGAAAGAATTAGAATTAAAACAGAAGCAATTAGAACATGATAAGCAAAATAAACAGAAAGAAATAGAGATTAAACATAAAGAATTAGAATTAAAACAAAAGCAATTAGATCAAGAGAAAGAATTAAAGCAAAAGCAATTAGATCAGGAGAGAGAACTAAAGCAAAAAGAGATAGATGAAATGGCAAGAGTTAAGGAAAAACAAATACAAGTAGAATCAGAGACACAGTTAAAGATGAAAGGTATGGACGTAGACTCACACGTAGAAATCTCTGCCACTAAACTAAAAAGTCAACAAGAAGAAAATAAGTTCAACAAATACAAAAATATTATCAAACCATATTGTAAAGAAGATTCCATGTCAGCCTGGACAGAAAATGTTGAGTATCAATTTAAATACCACCAAGTTCCATTAGAGATGTGGGCTATGATTTATATGAAGAATCTGAGCGGTGAGCCCCTTAAAGTGATAGAATCTATACCAACTGATCTTAGATCTAACTATCAGTACATCCATGATAGGATAATGCAACACTTTTTACTTGATGCCCCTGGGTATCAGGTTCAGTTCTCAAATTTAAAACCAAAACCTAGTGAGACTTTCATTGATTACGTCTCAAATGTTCAAAGTGTACTAAATAGGTGGCTTAAAGCAGCTAACATAGGTAAAGATTTTGACAGACTTAAATATCTAATAGCCATGGATAAAGTCATATCCACTATACCATCTCCTTTTGCTAAATTCCTGCAGCAGTCAGACATTGAGACCATAGAACAATTTGAAAAGAAAGGCTCTGCATATTTTTCTTCAAATAGAGATATTTTTAAGACTTCAAATGACACTGAAATAGTTTCCTTTGTAAAGGACCAACCTAAAAACTATCAAAGTAATAGAAAACCATTTCATAAAGTTGATAAGAAAGATAGGAAAGTGTCAAAATGTATCTACTGTCAACTTTTGCATGACACTTATTCTATGTGTGATAAATCGCCAAACTATCCGGCGCATCTTGAAAATGTTATTAAGAAGCAACAAAACAAGCGATCTGCATACAGGCGTGCAATCAAATGCTTCTTTTGTTCCAGCTACGGCCAATATTCAAATAAGTGCCTGGGCCGCCAACGTATGAAAGCCAACAATGCTATTCTGATTGATACATCTTCTGATAGTGGTAGTGAGACTGAGTGTGAAGTTGAAAATGAATTACCTGTTAACCAAGCTGAAGATGTGTGTTGTGTAAACGATATGTTAAGCTTTGACAGTTGTGAACGATGTCACCAATTTCATGCAGACGGAAAATTAGAATGTGGACATACAGTACCATTCTCATCTGAGAGTGTAAATGCAGCATTAGCCTCCAGAGGCAATTTAGTGTTCCACAATGCAATGGTCAACGACAGACCATGCCAATGTTTGCTGGACAGCGGCAGCACCCTTATTGGTCTTAGGAAGGAACTGGTGAGTCCAGATGATTATACAGGTGACTCTGTCAAATGCCGAACCTTTTCGGGTAACATTGAAATTTACCCTTTGGCCAAAGCCCGTATTAACACTCCTTTCCTTTCTGGTACCTTTACTTGTGCAATACTTGACAACCCTTGTACTGACTTAATTTTGGGTTGCTTACCCCAATTGAAACAATGTACTAGCGATGAAATAGCTGCATGGGAAAGATTAAATGCAGCTAATGCAACAACCAGAGCAGACTCTATAAAACATCAAGACACACTACAAGATGAGAGACTACTGTTGCTATCACCAACTAGCACGGATGATACCACCAGACAAAAATTTATAGAACAGCAGAAAGCTGATCCTAGTGTGTCTCCTTATTTAAAATTATTGAAAGAAAGAGCCAAAGTGACCAAAAACGCATCATGGTTCTTTAGACTTAATAATGACATTCTTACTAGGTACTATACAACTGGTAACCATGAGATTCAGCAAACGGTGTTACCTTACAACACCGCCTAACTGTGCTAAAGATTGCACATGAGTCACCGTTTGCTGGTCACCTCGCATACGACAAAACCAGGGCCAGAATTCAGGCTCATTTTTACTGGCCAGGTTTGTGCAATGATATAAAATTATTTTGTCGTTCCTGTAATGTCTGTCAACAATTAGTACGCAAGGGTAAACATCCTACAGCTGAAGTACAACCTTCTACACTGGCTTCTAGGCCATTTGAGAGTGTGGCGGTAGATATTGTTGGACCCCTGAATCAGGTGTCCAGCAAAGGAAATCGCTTCATATTAACGATGGTCGACCTATGTTCAAGGTGGGTTGAGGCAGTAGCTTTGAAATACATCACCTCCAAAGATGTTGCCAATGTATTTCTACACCTGTTCTCACGATTCGGATTTCCACGTACCATCTTATCCGATCGTGGAACTCAATTCATATCGGCTGCAACGCAAGCCCTTACAAAAATGTTAGGGATTAAACAGCATTTTACAACAGCGTACCATCCAGCCAGCAATGGTATAGTAGAAAAAATTAACGGAGATCTTAAGCATATGCTGGCTAAGGTAACAGCAGAAAACCCAGCTGATTGGGATACACTGTTACCAACAGTGCTGTTCGCCTATCGGGAGATTCCCCATTCAAGCACGGGTTTCTCACCGTTTCAATTAGTATATGGGGCTAACCCACGTGGACCCCTAACCATTTACCATCAGGTAATAACTAATTCCATTGAAATTCCCACCCCAAAAACACCTTATGAAATGGTGACAGAAACACGAGATAAAATCATGAAATCGTGTATCATAGCTAAGGCAGCTTTGGAGAGGAAGGGTCAAATCTACCGCCAATAAGCAAACAAAGGTGCGAGAACAATTGATCTTAAACCAGATCAAGACATACTTTTGTTACTTCCAGACAAACGAAATTTATTATTGACTTCATGGCAAGGGCCATTCAAGGTGGTACGTAAAATTTCAGATGTTGACTATGAAATATCAATAAACGGACACTTAAAGATATTCCATGTCAACATGTTGAAACCTTACTTTTCACGACAAGAGACAGAAGTAGAGACAGACGAACACAGTGCACCCACACCTAGTGATCAGACGACAGACATACACAACGCAACTACACTAGTTAGCGAGACTGGCAATTCCGACGTTATCCATACATCTAGTGAGAATACAAAATACGCACTTAGCACCACCACCGTACTGAATCAGGTAGACGACGACGGAATGGAACTACCTGTTCCTATTGTAGACAAGACTGCGACATTGGATAGCATACGGATAGAACAGGAACTAACAGACGGTCAACGACGACAATTAATACTATTAGTGACAGAGTATAAAGACATATTTTCTGACATTCCAGGTAGGACGGACAGAATCGAGCACTCCATTCTTCTTTCGGACTCTAAGCCTATTAAATGCAGGCCATACTCAATCCCACTCAGCTATAGGGAAAATCTAAATAAAGAAATACTTAACTTAGAAGCTAGTGGGATCATCCAGAAGTCTACATCTGAGTACTCCTTTCCAATCGTCCTAGTTAAGAAAAAAGACTCCACAATTCGTCTGTGTGTGGACTATCGAAAACTCAATATCGTCACCAAGATCGACGCAGAACCAATTCCTTCCTGCGAAGATCTTATTCTTGACATGTCCACCTCCAAAATCTTTTCTAAATTAGATCTTACTAAGGGATATTGGCAAGTCCCTATGCAGACTCAATCCATTCATCTTACTGCTTTTTCAACACCTTTAGGACTTTACGAGTGACGTTTTCTTCCTTTCGGACTTCGAAACGCTCCTGCCACTTTCATACGCTTAACTAGAGATCTACTGCATGGAGTGACGAATACAGTGACGTATATAGATGATATATGTGTCCATACTGATGACTGGACAACACACCTACTGAAACTAAGACACGTCTTTGATAGGTTGCGACTCTTCGGTCTCACTGTCAAACCGAGCAAAGTTGAATTGGGCCTAAAAGAAATTGATTTTTTGGGTCATGTCATTTCACAAGGTCAACTAAAGACTGACAATAGAATCATTACCAAAATTATGAACCTGACCATGCCTACCACAAAGAAGCAGGTCAGAAGCCTTTTGGGGTTAGTAAATTACTATAGCAAATTCATACCAAACTTAGCGGAAATTACAAGTGTATTTTCCAATGTTTTAAAAGCATCTGTAAAACTAGATGTCAAAGATGCATTATTAATTTCTGCATTGTCAAATTGAAAATCCTGTTTAGTAATGTACCAATCCTCCGCTTGCCTAATCCTAGGCTCGTTTATTATCTTAGGACAGATGCCAGCAGAATCTCCATCGCTGCAGTGCTAGGCCAATTTTATGAGGGCATCTTCCATCCGATTTGCTACGTGAGCCGTAAGATCACACCTGCTGAGTCCAGATATTCCATATCAGAGTTGGAAGCCCTAAGCGTCATCTATGCGGTGAGGAAGCTCCATCGATTTCTAGCGGGTGTTCACTTCGTTGTCCAGACTGACAACTCCCCAATCACGGTCATACAAAGTGGTGTGCATCGGAATGACCGTATATACAGGTGGTCGCTAATATTACAAAACTATACGTTTAGTATAGAGCATATTAAAGGTAAGGACAACATTCTTGCTGATACCCTTAGTCGACCATCTGAGGTAGAAATACCGGAGATTCCACATAAG
This sequence comes from Cepaea nemoralis, assembly GCA_014155875.1. Taxonomy (NCBI): domain Eukaryota; kingdom Metazoa; phylum Mollusca; class Gastropoda; order Stylommatophora; family Helicidae; genus Cepaea; species Cepaea nemoralis. The sequence goes on along the minus strand of JACEFZ010014901.1, from coordinate 1,222,850 downwards.
AGTGTAGAGTAATAAATTATTAGTACATTACAATATTCTATGTGAAATGTTTATACTAATACATAGATATTACGTGCTGAACTATGTACTAAGAACAGCGAACTACCATGTGTCCGTAGACATTAAAAGAAGAACTGTGCTCCGAGAACAAATGTATCACCGTATGAACTGGAACAACTCATTACTTACTAAGCTCCATAGGTGTTCCGGTGAATCATTTGTGTTAAACAGAGAAAAACAGTGTCAGAACATTACATAAATACAGACACGAAAATACTGGTCTACGACACAATCAAACTCTACAGGTGCAATACCCATAGGACACAAGTATGACTGTGTAATGTGTTTAATATACCCAGGACAAGTGTGAATATATAGTATGCCAATGAAAGCAATTTCTGAACAGTAAGGCAACGACTAACCTGAGGTATTTAAATACTATGTATATATAAACTTAATGTGATATGTATTATAACAGTTTAATATAGTGATAAAATATAGGTAGATTAGGTCACTTTAATCTACATTTAGATTTACACAATATAATAGTTTTCATTTTTTTTTAAGTACTTTAGATAGGATTAATTAGATAGATCATTAATTTACCCACTTACTTACCTTAAAAGTAGAATAGGATACTCATTTAAACGTAATAACAGCTAATTATAAACTAGAATAAAAAGTTTAGATAGTATTAGGACCATTTAAGTTTATTACATTTTACTTTGTTCCATTTCATTTGAGTTCATCCCATCTTAATGAACCAGTCCCTTTAACAAACGTGATCATGTAGTATTAGGATTAATGTACATCATTATCATAGGATAAAAAGATTATGCAATTAAACATACATCATTTACACCATTTAGAGTAAAAATATCAATCATATATTTTTCCATTTAAAAACATTAGTTATAATTTTGTTATATTTCACATTACCCATGTTAGAAAGGTACATAATTCATTACATTTCACATTACCCAGTTCATAAAGGTACATAACTCATCTCACATCAATTTCATTTTAAATAGTAGATTACGTCCCTTAAATTAGATAAACATTAGGATTAATGTGGCAAATTAAATTAAAATAGGTAACACATTAAATACATATTTATAGAACTAGTATTAGTATGTCAGTATTTAGAGTATTATTTTAGTAGAATATAGTAGTTAGTAATACCAGGGTACAAACCACCAACCCTTTTTCTTACATTTAAAAATGTGTAAATACATGACTCGTGCAGCAATTTACGCACAGTCATTGAGCTCAACTTTGTCAAACTGAGCCAAACTTGTACAGTGTCACTCCAAGGTTTTTAAATAATTGTGAGGGTAAAAGATGTGTGACAGAAGTGAGGGTAAAATATGTGTGATAGAAGTGTGAAAGTGAGAGCGAATGTAAATTATACAGGAGAGGGTGAGATCAGCAGAATTTTTCTGCAGCTCAACGCGACTTTTTATTTTTTGTCTGCGTCAGGTGTTTGTTTTCGATGTTGAAAATGTGTTGTCATGAATGTGTTGTGTGCAGTTTAGTGTAGATCTTAGAGAAAGTATTTTAAGTCTCATAAGACGGAAACGTAGTCACGAATTAGTGTTATACACTTGTTTGTGGCCACATTTAACCGAATTATGGCACTTGAAAACTAACTTACATACACATGATAGATAGATACACATGTTAGAAGTTAGATTATACTATTAGTTAGATGCAAACACGCAAACAACCAGAAAAACAAACATATAAATTGCATACATTTTTGTAGATCAAAGGGAGATAACTCCGGGTCAGGGGACATAATAGACAACGAAATACTAACTTAACAGTGAAAGATAACTTTACACGCGGAAGCGAAATAGGTAAAGCCTGTCGCACACAGCTTGTGTAATGGTTGTTTAAATATTATATGGGGGACATGAAGCAATTCATGTGTTGACCCTAAGAAAGTCAACTTTGTATGGGTAGTGAGTTAATTTACTATTTGAGGGCAGGTCTTATAAGACAACGGTCCGGTTCAGACATACCTCTAATTAATATAATATTGCGATTGAGAAGAGGGCTCACGCCAACCAGACAAGTTTGTGGCGATTGCCAGTAGCCAAGTAAAGTCATACTACATTGTGACAATAGTCAGTAGGAGTCTATTGAGTTATCCAAAGCCAGGTTATCAGCAGTCTTTGACAAAAATTAGATACACTAATTTTTTAGAAACCTCTTGCGTCACAACCAATGAGTCAAAGTTGATGACGCAACACAGGAGGGGAGGGTGTGTGTCAAAGACTGTAATATAAAGGCAGGAGGTATGCCTCAAGATAGAAGACCACCGGGAAGAGTGGTCAACCTCAAGTAGATTAGAGGTAATACAGTGCCCAGATATAAGGGCAGGGTAGGTGATAGAATGGGGGACTATTAACTAGTTCTCTCATGAGACACGGAGGCAACGACCAGATAGTTAGTACTCTGGTCACGACAGAATCACGCCTACGTGAATGCCACGAAGAAGAGTGCCACTCAATAGGAGAACGGCTGCTACAAGCGTGCTAAGTGGAACAGCACGCAAAAAGCCGAAGGACGCAACAAGGTCCTTCCGCGTGCTGTGTAGTCACGCGTGTAGGAAAAGTCAGACTGGGGACTGACTTCGTAGAGAGCAGATCGTTTTAGTGTCGATAGGAGTTTTTGTGTAGCCAAATAGATAGAGATTAGCAATAGGGTTAGGAAACTAGTGATAGGCAATTCTGTGGCTTTGTGTGTGATTTGATAGCGACTGTTTTGTAATTGTAAAGAGCCAACGGCAATAAAATGTACCATTTATTTCCTCTCACACGACTTGCAAGTTTCTTGTGTGGTGTGGGAGAAGTAATCCGATGATGCCTGACACATCAGTTGTTGACAGGAGACTCTACCAGTGGTGGCTCTACTGTCGGCATAAGAGTCACTGGAACACACAAGCCCCTCTATTATATTAGGGGGTTATGCTATCTCTTTGAATCAATGCCTACACAAGAAAAACATGTTTCACATCTTTAAAATCCTAATTAAAACTTACTGCACAAGTCCGGACATTATTTCTTCATCAACGTAGGCTGCGTTGTATTTGATGACATTCAGAAGTATGGGTAAAAACGTTGAAATGTAGCCCGCAGACATGACATCAGGCATCCATCGCAACAAGAACTGACCTGGTTCAAGTTGCACACAAACATGATTTAGATTACCTAAGGCAGTTAGAACACATGAAAAACCATTTTTTCTTTGTTTCTTAATAATATTATTACTATTATTATTTCTGCTGCTACTGATACCGCTTTTTATTCTTTTTCTTTACTCCATCTCCTCTTTCTTTCACTCTTCTTCTTCTTCTTCTTCTTCATTTCCTTCCCTGCAGGCATTTAATGCATAAGAGTAGACCTGTCTTCCAGACGGTTCACTGACCAACTAACTAACACTGTCGGTAGTGGTTGGCTTTCGGAAAACTGGTATCAGATATTTTTTTTCTGAAAAGGAGACGGGAGAAAGTAGCTGGTTACACCACCTCAGAATTACACAGCATGTGTGAAGACTTGTGGCTTCACATTTATATGGCAACATCTGTCTTTGGAGTGCTGTTACCTAAAGAATAATAAAGTAAATGATCCTTATACACGACTTAAGGAACACTGAGTATATGGTGCTAGTCCAATATTTGTTATTTAACAATTAGCATTTTGTTCGTGATGTAGACAATACCACGACAGCCACTTTTTCTTCCCAATACACTTCCAGGTACGCATTTTAAGCTGGATCTATCTAGGAGTCCAGGTCATTTTTTTTAACATCCATTTAGATGCAAATTCAAACCCATGACCACTGGACCCACAGGCAAGCGTGCTACCTGTAGGTTTACAGCAAAATACTCCTCATCTGCTTCAGTCCACATAATACATGTGTGGATACATGATATGATAATGCTCACTGGTCTATTACGCACTTTGACTGTTGCATAAACTATGTGATGCCCAATATCCAAGAAAAGTGACTGAGTCGCTGAGGAAGTCTGTTGTCCGTAAAGTCACCTTCATCTTCGTCCCGGGACATGTGGGAGTCGAGGTAAATGAACGAGCTGATAAACTGGCTGGCTCTGCACCCCCAGCAGATGGCCAGCCCATGGATCGTGCCAATGTTATTAACGTCCGACATGTCGAGAACAGAAGACTTTGATGTCAGTGAATCCACATCGCTGTCCAGGATGAAAGACTTGGGAGTAAGAATTGGCACGGCCAGACACGAGAGGTACATCGGGAAAACGAGGTGCCTCATTAACCAACACAGAACTGGCACTATTAGTCACGAACGCTGATGCATATGCTGGGGGGAGGATCTGAGCACCTATGGACCTGTCCGGAGTGCAATGAAGATGCCCCAATTGATAACTGATCCAACAAAATAAACTATGTACTATGCAATATTCAACAAAACTTAAACTATGTACTGTTTAATATGCAATAAAACATAAACTATGAATATACAACACACTACAAAACAAACTATGTACTAAACAATATCCAACACAACATACACTATGTACTACAAAATATCTAACATAACATAGACTATGCACTACACAATATCTAACAAACCAAACTATGCATTACACAATATCCAACAAATATAAACTATGTTCTACACAATATCCAACAAACAATCCATCCATCCATCATCCGCCATGCTGATAAGCGTGGGCTGTCATGTTTTGCCATCTCACTCGATCACCAGAGTCGTGGATGAGCTGTGTTCCTGTCTTTATCATGCTACATGGCCAAGTCATCCAGGTATTTACCTTTTTACAACAAACAATAAACTATGCAATATACAACACTCTAAACAGACTATATGCAAATATGCAACAAAACATAAACTATGCACTACACAATATCCAACAAAACAAACTATATTACACAACATTCCACAAAATATACACTTTTCAAGACAATGCAACTCACCAGTTTCATCCTCAAAGTAGAGAAGATTTTTACCACATTCACTCAAAGTTTTGAAGAGTTCAAGTCTGAAACATACATCAAGAGATTGTACTTATTGATACATCATACAGATTGTACTTTATCTATACATCACAGAGACTGTAATTTACTTAAAATCTTTTCAAATATAAAAAAATAGTAGTATATGAAAACAAACATTATTTTTTAACCTACCATAAGTTTTTTCATTTCATATAAATACAATTTTATTTTACAGTTTATTAGTGTTTATATTTTAAATTTTATAAATTTATATATATGGAGGCATCAAAATCTTTCAAGTGTACCTGTGATGTATGTCAGTAGGATCGGTCAGGCTCTGTATGACCCTGAAGAAATGTCCACGGACAATGGTCATGTTGGATAACTGAAAGAATTGACAGTTTATTTGCTTCAGTGAAAACACACACAAAAATGAAAATGACAAATATGTGAACAGCAGTGAGTTATCACAAGTTTAGTTAAAAGGTTTTATGAGAGAACAAGAATAGAGAAGAGAATGAAAACTAGTGTTAGAACAAATATTGTGTTGGCATAACAAATGTCTAGATAAAAATAATGATGCTCCCCTAATTAACCTTTGTGCATACGGCCTCAATTACCTCATGCCAAACCATCCTTTATTTTTGCTATCTCCTGCAGCCACCTCTATGTCCTCTCCATATTATTCATCTGTCTTCAATTCTCTTCTTTATTTTATTTCTTCTACCACCTTTACTGTCTCTCCCAATTCACACATAGTTCTAACTTTCTAGAAGCCAATTCTAGAGACTTCCCTAGGTGATGGAGGTATGCCAGCAATCCAGGTTCATTGCAACTTTATCCACATTGTGTCATACTTCTTCTAGAAGTACCTCCTTTCATTTTGGTCCTTTCATTTTTTTTTTTTTCAATTCTTAACCCTTTGAAAATAAAGATAAAGATAAAGATTATTGGTTGGCCAAGTTGTTATTCTTTCCTCATCTTTGGACTTGTTCAGGGTCCCACACCAACCCTCCTTAGTCAAAGCATACAACATGCATTCTAGGTTACAGTCTCACTATTCTTTGCTGCTTCTCCATAACTGCCCAGAAAAAACATTGGTGAATGTGAAAGTTACTTGATGTGAATTTCTAACAGCTAACAAAGTAATTACACATAGTATGAACATACTGTGTGCCCATGCTCCTTGGTCACCAACAATACAACAACAAGAAAAGTATTATTTCACATGTCAGCAATTTCTAGTGCATATATTACCTGTCCCTGGAGTAAACAGTGCAGAAAATGAAGAGCCAATTGTCGGTTTTCTTGTATGACATGAGGCTGCAAAAGATCACTAATCTGGCCCCATAAAGCTTCAATTGCATTCTGTAACAAAATTTGTTATACACTGTGATATGCTTCATTCAAATCCTGAACAAACATTTTTTAAATGAAAGGTCTTTTTACAGACCTAAGATGTAATGGATACATGAAGCTAGAGACATATTTTTATAGACCAAACAGCACTCAGTAGCTGATGTGGTCGGTATCACGCCGGCCGCCTTTACTTTCCAAGACATTTCTTGGTACTCATTTTAGGCTGGGTCGACCTGAGAGCCTATGTCAATTTTTAAAATTTGAAACCGCCATTATGCAGATCAAACCAAAGACCGCCAGTACGGCAGACGAGCATCTAGTTGCTACACCACTGCAGCTCCCACGACACAGTCCATTTAGTAAATTAGTATGTGACTGCTGGGTATCAAAATAATGTTTAAATTACATCACAGGAAACCTTTGTTAGCAGTTGATACTATGTGCATGAAGGCAGTGAATTTGGATGTAGTGTCTGTGGTTATTGTCTCAAGGTAATGACTGATCACTGGTGTTCAACAGAGTTCGACTGATCACTGGTTTACAACAGAGTTCGACATATTGAATCTGGCTGCGGAATGAACAACAACATCATGACTGGCAACAGCAACAATGCTGAGGTACAAACAAACAAACAAACTGCTAGTGCTACATTAACTATCTTTGTCACGCATGCCCCTAGTGCAAGATATGCAAACACTGCATTAACAAGCTGACATTTCCTCATTTTAACAATTTCACTTACTCATTACTAATGTAGATAGAGGAATGATCCACCATCAAGTAGCAGGTCGATAAGAGATCATTGCTCTCATCACTGTGAACCGAAAAGCCTCTATATCCTTTTCCATTTCTCCTACATCATGCACCTTCATGCAATTTCCTGTGCCCATTTTCAGCTGGTCGACCCCTAGATATGTTGTATTCAGGGTAGTCTGAGAGTATGTGATCTGCTCTTCTGCAGTTCCAATCCACAAGTGTACATGGTTGTTTGGCGAATAGATGCTGGTATGATTATTTGTTGCCCAGTTGTTTCAGCTTTCTATATACGAGGGGGCTTCAAATGAAAACCTTAAAAGTGTGGTAGAAATTACAATAACCATGTCATGGTTTTGTAACCTGTCAATATTGTTGTTAAAGATGTCAAGAGGGTTAAGCACATCATATAACAGTGCAGACGAACATAGTGATGTCCTAAGGACAGTTTAACACTTTTGACATGCACTGACGAGGAGCAGCGCTCTGTTATCCTTTTTCTATCACTGAAAGAGTAAAACCTATAGAAATTCATCGGTGACTGAAGGTCCAGTATGGTGATATATGCCTGTCAGTCCAGCAAGTGTATGAGTGAAGTAGGAGTTTTCAAAACTTCTTATGACTTCTGGAAAGTGGTACAGCAAGTGGTGCATGAGTGGTTACACACGTGAGAATATTTTTCTACAGGAATCTAAGCACTTTATCAGCACTGGAGGACATTTGTTATTTACTTTTTCAGAATATATTCACCCAAAAAAAAACATTTACGGTTTTCATTTGAAGCCCCTTCATACATCTTTCTCTATCTGCATCTGCCTCTCTTCCCTTGTAATCTCTCACTTAGACTAATTTCTCTAAGCCACCTCTTCTGTTGATGTTCCCCATAAATTTCATTTGCATTTTCCTTATGATTTTGGTGAGTGATTATATAACACCTGCAGATCTCAACACCTTAGTGCCTGTTTTCTTCTTTGCCCACAATATTCCCAACATGCGTTTCAACAACCACATCTCCCCCACCTCCAGTTTCTTCACCATGTCATTACTCATTGTCCAGCATTCACATCCTAACAGAAACAACCACATCTCCCCCACCTCCAGTTTCTTCACCATGTTGTTCACTCACTGTCCAGTATTCACATCCTAACAGAAACACACGCCATTAAAAAACTTTTCATAACTGATTAAGTGCCATGGGATGATTAATCATCTTGGCGTCTTCCCGTATTAGCCATTGGTTTATATACAGTAGTCTTCTTTATGCAACCCCTTTAATTAATATATAATACAAAATGTCTGATACCATATTAACAACTTTTAAGTCATAACTGTGACACACCCATGTCATAGGTGAATAAATGCTCATTGTTACGCCCATGGCTGATACATGGCTTATTGGCTACTTGTTGTTGTATTGGCATCAACAATACTTGGTTGATACCCATGGTCTTATGCCTCCTGGGCGAGGTCACAACCAGTATGAGACTGGTGGGCGCACTTCAGTATCAATGCCTTTCTGACTGTGCGAGTGCTGTAATCTTCTCACTGCAGCTGTTTCTATTATTCTCTTAAGAGTTCTTGAAACTCTTCCACTCTACATAAATCGCCACAGCTAACTGTTTGAAACTCAAATTTTGAATAACAAGACACCAGTGTAGTTTTATGAATCTCTTGTCTCTAAATACTGTACAAATTACATTATCATTTACACCACATTTCACTCGAACACAATATTTAGAGACTACATTTCTACACACCCTAACTATTAATGTAGGGGCTCATTATTTACTCCAACCATGGCTCCACACAAACTGCCTGAAGGTGACCCAACGTCCTCTCACGAAGTATCCCTAGCGCTTTCCACGCTTTTGTGCCACTGCACGTGGCGGGTCACTTTGCACGGTCTCCTCGTGTAGACCACACTTTAACCCAACTATGCCATGATCTTTACCTCTATACATTGGATCATGGCACCCACACTTCCTATATTCCAACATCCATTTTTGTTGCATCCAAAATTGCTTTTTGTTTGGCACTGAATCACTTAAGCAGACTTTTGCACTTGGTGGTATTGGACCTAGTGGCTATAATGCCGGGTTCTCCGTTGCTCAACCTGGGTTTGAATCCTCGGTAGGGTGTAGACTGTTTTCTGTTGGGGGGGAAAAAAAGAAAACTCTAACCTGTACAGTTCATGGTGACTGCACTAGCCAGGCGGCTTAATTCCTCAGGCCCATCCCCTGTCCTACACCGCAAGGTACTATAGGTAGTAGATGACAGATATTTCATTGTCTTATTCTCATGATGTCTGATCAATGTGAGATAATTTGTCTCCAACCTTCCCTTTCTTACTTTTATCTAATTTACTATTATCAATCTCCAGGCTAGAAACACATTCAAGGAATGGACAGATTTACATTTAATCCCAGGTTAACATGCCCTACTCTTCTAAGCTAGTAAACAAAGAAATGCATGTGTGAGGTGTACAGACTTCAAGATGTATGTATATAAGAAATGGTCACAGATTTGTTTTTGTTGTTCAACCAATTCAGAAGAAACTACAGCTTACATTCTCCAGATGCCTGTGTTTGACAATCTCACAAAGCTCTCGGATCGTGCGGATTCTGTTATTGGCCGGGCTTTCTGGTCCAATTTCCTGGAATACAACATACAATTAAGAAGTATCTTCACAATATCCCAGCAAATAAATGAATGAGAAACTTTGTTATGAACGAAACTCTAAATACTGAGCCATGGCAACGGAGTGTGCATGAGCTTGAATTCACATCAAGGCAGCTTTTTTTTTTATTGACCTGGGCTCTCAGGCCCGACCCTGCCTAAAGTTGGTACCAGAAAATATCTTGGGAAGTAGATGTGGCCGGCATGATATAGACCACATTACCTCTCATGTGCCGATTTGTCTACAAACTATCAACATCTTTTATAGTTCATGTCACATCAGCCTTTACAGTGTTTCCATTGCACAGCTGGCAAATGAAAGGGTACTATAACTGAATTTTCCAGGCTCATACAAGTCTAATTAGCTACAGCACAGACACTTCTCTCTTACAAAGGATTACAAGTACAGACTCTTCTCTATTACAAAGAATCACAAGTACAGACTGTCCAGATCATGCCAGAGTGTGAGGCATGGAGCAAGCAGATCAGCTGGCTTCAAGAGCACCAGTAGCTGCAACACTCATGATGGACAGGGCAGATATTTTGAAGAATATAACTATCTATGAATGGCTGCTGGTTAAAGATACAATAACAGACAAAACGGAGATCAGCATAGGTGAATGGATAAGAGCACTTGCTCCAAACTTCCAGTGTGCTAATGCCAAAGTAGCTGGTTCACCCCTACACAGGTCAGTTAGACTAAAATGTTGACTTCTCGTCCTTGACTTGGGGACGTATATACAAGTACCTCAGGAGTCAGAGTGGGTTTGCCTGAACCCCCTACCTCAGCCTCAGCACACCGGATGTTTAAGAACAGCGTTCTTATCCATTCGGCCATGTTGACTTCTCAGTCTGGATTTAAATGTGGTTCCAGCAAAGAGGGACATGAAGAGACAGATCCGACATCTCCACATCCAGTGTGCTAGTGGAATGATCCATGTCTACACTGATTGACATTTTCTGAGGGTGATAGGGCATCTATAAGTATGTTCAGAGTGCTATAATGTTGATCGCGGTAGACAAATCCAAAGCATCAGTTGCCATGGTGCCTGGACAGTTTTAACTGGCACTTGAATTTTCAATCGCTTTCTTAGCCTGTATTTGCAACAACAACAGAACATGCTGGCTCCTAAGAAAAAAAAGGTTGGCTTGGTTTAGTTTTTTCTACCTCTGATGTTGATTCTTAGAAAATAAGAACTAATCAGCTACGTCCAAACCCACTCTGGAACTGACAGATGATGGTATTGTCAGCTTCAACAACAACAAAACATCAACTAACAAGGAACATTGATTAACAAATAAAACAATCGGTTTCTGTTTACTTTACCATCAGAATCTCAGGGATGAAAACTACCTCAACAACAAGAAACAAACAACATCAATTAACAGCTAAAATTATCAGTTTCTATCTCCTTTGAATTCACATTCAGAATCTCAAGGATGGAAACTACCTCAACAACAAGAAACAAACAACATCAATTAACAGCTAAAATTATCAGTTTCTATCTCCTTTGAATTCACCTTCAGAATCTCAGGGATGGAAACTACCTCAACAACAAGAAACAAACAACATCAATTAACAGCTAAAATTATCAGTTTCTATCTCCTTTGAATTCACCTTCAGAATCTCAGGGATGGAAACTACCTCAACAACAAGAAACAAACAACATCAATTAACAGCTAAAATTATCAGTTTCTATCTCCTTTGAATTCACCTTCAGAATCTCAGGGATGGAAACTACTTCAACAATAAGAAACAAACAACATCAATTAACAGCTAAAATTATCAGTTTCTATCTCCTTTGAATTCACCTTCAGAATCTCAGGGATGGAAACTACCTCAACAACAAGAAACAAACAACATCAATTAACAGCTAAAATTATCAGTTTCTATCTTCTTTGAATACACCTTCAGAATCTCAGGGATGGAAACTACCTCCACAACAAGAAACAAACATCAATTAACAGCTAAAATTATCAGTTTCTATCTCCTTTGAATACACCTTCAGAATCTCAAGGATGGAAACCACTTCAACAACAAAAAACGACATAACTTAACAGTTAAACTGGAGGTCAGCATGACCAAATGGATAAGAACGCTTGTTCTTAAACATTTAGTGTGCAGATGCCGAGGTAACGGGTTCAACTACGACACCGGTCAGTTGGACTAGAACGTTTTCTCATCCTTGACTTGGGGATGTAAATTACAAGTACCTCTGAAGTCAGAGTGGGTTTACCTGATAGCAAGGAACACTGCTAATAGGGAAAGCTAATTTACATGCAAAAATCAGTCCAGTGCACTAAAAGCATTAGCACATGTGTGGGCTACACTTTAGTTCAAAGCGAGTAATTACAATAAACACAACAGCTAAAAAAACTTCAGTGTCTATTTCTGACAACCATACCTTCAGAATCTCCGTGGTGAAAACCACTTCACGAGTTGTGGTTTTAGGAACAGCTAGTGGTGCCGATGATTTTCCAAAGCCAAACAGTCTCTGCATTTTTTCCTTCATTTTGCTGAAGTTTTCTTCATTCTTAGCAGGTTGTTTACTAGATCCCGACATCTTTTATATATTCTACACAACTGTTCTATTCCTCCTAGTAAGTTTGTATTATTACTCAAACATTCTAGAAGAAACAATAAAGCAACACTGTGTGACTGAAATATGTAAGCACCTTTAACTTACATGTCTAATGTGAAAAGTACACTCTGAGAAGAATAAATACTGAAAATCAATTGTAATAATGATACTGGCACCTTGCCGTCTTGATTGACAATAGTTTGTTGCATTGTGCTTAAAAAAAGATATAATAATCTCTTCATAGCATAAAGCCTGGGCTGAATTGTAGCGACCATGTTTTGCCCATGCAGCATGATCCCTCTCTCAGAATGTCTAGTTTACTTCAGAGGAAAGGTAATGCCAATTCATCTGGAATAAGACAAGCTGCAGAAGCTGCCAGATCACCAAAGCAAAGCTTTAACTGTCAATCTGTCAAAGCTTCGATCCTAGACCAGCTGCTGACAAAGACTTAAGGCCTGGTCTGCCCTGCCATGACATTTAGTCTTTAGGATGCATTTCCTCACACCAGGAAAGGCTTGTACCCTCCCAGTTATGCTCCTCTGCCTGAAGCCATTGGCACAATGTGTGGTGTCAGGTTTGGTGAACGCTGCCCAACATTCAACGCTAACAGAAAGCAGGCAGTACTGTCTACTGTTATATAGTAGCTCAGTCATATCTGGCTAAGACCTGACTATGACTTGTAATAATAAGACTACCTAATGCAAACTCTGAGAAGAATATATACTGTAACTTGTAACAATAAAACTATCTATCTAGTAGGTTCTGGAAAGAATAAATACTGCACATCACTTGTAACAAGTATGTTTATCTGGGAAGTAAACTGCACAGCTTACTTATTAAACAATAAAACCAGACAGCATTGGTCACTTGTCTGCATACAAATAAAGGAAATAGAGGGGCTGGTGTGACTGGCTCAGAGCTTATAGTGACCACGACCTCTCTTCACCTCCATGTGGGGCATCCTAGGAAGGATCCATGTGGGGAATAAAGGAAGAATCAACCATGGTCTACACTGCGATAGCTTTCCAAGTGCTCAAAATGGTTTTGATTTCAAAACAGTCACCTCCAATCCTCACAATGATGGTAGACAAGAAGCACATCTTGCATTCACCTAATGGAGAGGTTTCAAGTATGTCTACATTGGTTTATTACCCTACTGGGATTTTTTTTAAATGATCGCTCGCTTTGAACTCAAGCGTAGTCCATACAAGCTATTTCTGGTAGCACTGGACTAATTTTTCTGTGTGGATTGCTTTCACTATACCAGTGTCCCTCACCATCATGTGAACCCACTCCGACTTCAGAGGAACTTGTAATTTATGTCCCCAAGATAAGGACGGAAAAGCCAACAGTTTAGTATAACTGACCAGTGTAGGGGTTGAATCCCCTACCTCGCATCAGCACACCGGATGTTTTAAGAATGAGCACTCTTATCCTTTCAGCCATGCTGACCTCCACCCTGATGGGATATAAGTAAATCATCACTAGACCAGACTCATGTCATTAAGTAATACAAGTGTAATAAATTGATTCAACAGAGTGTAACAATGACATCATTGGCATCTTGCCGTCTTGACAGACGATAGTTTGTGCTTAAAAAGGCATAATAACTACTACCCATGGCGGTAGCGAATGTGACTGATAAGGTCAATTCGCGCTGTAAATGTTCGTCCACAGTGGGTGCATGTGAACACATGGTCATTTCCACCATCATGCACCATCTTACGTCTCACACGCTCGGTGTGTGACTTATCTGCAATAATTTTCTCCTTTGTCTTTATTCCATTTCTGATAGTTTGCCCTCCATGCAACACGTTCAGCGGCGACTTGCTCCCAATGTGCATTATCAATGCCTGTATCAATCATGTCCCGCTTACACACATCTTTGTATCGTAGTAGAGGCCGACCCTGAGATCTCTTACCCATCTGTAATTCACCAAAAAAGATGTCCTTTGGTATTCTACCATCATCCATCCTCCTAACGATGTCCTATCCATCTAAGTCTACGAAGACTGAGCATGGAATAAACCGTCACACAACCTGATCTTTCCAATACTTCAGTATTTGTGATTTTGTCTTGCCACTTAATACCAAGTATTCTTCGCAGACACCGCATATGAAAGCTGTTTAAACGTTTCTCTTGGTGTGAGTAAGTTGTCCAGGTTTCACTGCCATAAAGAAGAGTACTAAGGACACAGGCTTGATAGACAAGGACTTTTGTTTTGGCAGTAAGCTTCCTGTTCTCCCAGACTCTTTTTCTTAACCTGTTCATTGTTGTTGCTGCCTTACCAATCCGGATGTTGATTTCCTGATCTAGGGATAATTTGCTATTTACCACTGATCCTAGATATGTAAAATGGTCTACTATCTCTAGTTCGGCGTCGTCAATAAAGATTGATGGTACCCCATGTGCACCTTGTGACATAATCTGTGTCTTCTTTTTGCTAATTGTTAAACCAAATTCAGAACAAGCATTGGAGAATGCAGATAGTAGACATTGTAATTCTTCCTCAGAGTGGGTCGTAACTGCAGCATCATCTGCAAAAAGCAACTCTCTGATCAGTACCCTCCTAATTTTGGTCTTGGCCTTCAATCTCTGAGCATTGTAGAGGCCGCCATCTGAGCGTGAGTGAATGTATATACCACCATCCTGATCACGAAAGGCATATTTCAGTAGAAGTGAAAAGTATATTCCAAAGAGGGTGGGAGCTAGTACACAACCTTGCTTAACTCCACTCTTGATTTCAAACTCTTCTGAAGTTGCACCATCAAACTTGATTATACCCTTCATGCCTGTGTGGAACGATTCCACAATGGACAGAAGAGTTGGTGGGCAGCCAATCTTCTTTAGTGCCTTGAACAGACCCTCACGACTGACCAAATCAAATGCCTTTGTGAGGTCGATGAAGGCAATAAACAGTGGTTGATTCTGTTCACTGCATTTTTCTTGCATTTGTCGCAATGAGAATATCATATCAATGGTAGACCGGTTCTGTCGAAAGCCACACTGTGATTCGGGGTAGACTTGATCTCCTAGGACTTGAAGTCTGCGCAGAACAATTCTGGCAAATACTTTTCCAACAATACACAGAAGTGAGATACCCCTATAGTTGTTGCAGTCGCTCCGATCGCCCTTGTTCTTGTACAGTGTTATGATGCTTGAATCTTTGAAATCCTGTGGGACTTGTCCTTCTCGCCAGCATAGCTCTATTAGCTGGTGGATCTGTAGAGTGAGTGTGTCTTGCCCACTCCTGATAACCTCTATTGGAATCCCATCCTAACCTGGAGCCTTGCCAGATGCAAGTTCATTTATAGCACACTTAACTTCTGTTATGGTGGAAAGTGTGTCCAGGTGGTCAAGAGTTGGTAGGGCCTCTATGGCGTTGAGGGCATCATCCGCTAGTTTGGTCTCACTTGAGTAAAGCTCCAAATAGTGCTCTACCCATCTATCCATCTGCTGTTTCTTATCAGTGATGATTTCTCCAGTCAAGGTTTTCAATGGTGCGCTTCTTTTAATCATTGGACCGCAAGCTTTCTTTATCCCTTCATACATGCTTCTGATGTTTCCCTTATCACTTGCATTTTGAATGGACTCACATAACTTGATCCAATAGTCATTTGCACACTGCCTGGCAGCCTTTTGCACATCCTTCCTAGCTTGCTTCAGCTCACTCAGAGTGTTACGCGTTGTTCTTTCCTTGTTTCTTAAGAGAGCTATCTTCTTCTTATCAATCAAGGGCTGCAGTGTCTGGCTGTTTGCCGCAAACCAGTCCTGCCTCTTATGATCCACAGTGCCGTAAACCCCTACGGCAGTTTTATAAAGAGTTTCCTTAAGTTTACCCCACTTTTCACTTACTGTACAATTTTCTGGTGTATCAGTGAAAGCGTCTTCAAGTTGCTGTTGAAACTCAAAGCACTTTTCAGGATCGTGAGTGTTAATAATATTAATCCTGGGGCTAGATTTGTGTTTAGCTGTGTAGATTCTCTTTGGTCTCAGTCTAACCCTTGCAACAACCAAAGAATGATCCGTATCACAGTCAGCACTGTGGTAACTTCGAGTCAATGATGTATGGTTCAGATGTTGTCTCCGTGTGATGATGAAGTCCAGCTGATGCCAATGGCCGGATCTTGGATGTTTCCATGTGACCTTATGCAGCTCTTTTGTTTTAAAAAAGGAGTTTGTAATACATAGGTCATTTCTGGTGCAATGCTCCAGCAGCCTTTGCCCATTTTCATTCATGCGACCGATGTTGTATTTTCCAAGGCACACTGGCCATGAACTCGAGTCCTTGCCCACACGAGCATTGAAATCACCGAGCATATAAATGTAGTCGGATTTTGGAACTGCCTTGATCACAGAGTCTAACTCCTCATAGAACGAATCCTTCACATCATCAGAGGAATCGAGTGTCTGTGCATATGCAGTAATAATGGTGGCAAAACCACAAGAGGTTGCCAAGCGCAGGGATAATAGTCTTTCATTTCCTCCTGCTGGAATTTCAATCATTCTCAGTAGTGAATTCTTCACTGCAAAGCCCACACCATGTTGCCTTTTTTTCTGCCTGCCCTCTACTCTTCCAAAAAAGGTGTAATTGTTTTTCCTGAGTGACCCTTCCTCAGCGAGGCGAGTCTCCTGCAGGCCAGCAATATCAATGTTAAGACGATTGAGTTCGGCATCAATCATTTTTCTCACATCGTCAATATTGGTCAAGTCAATGGAAAATCCTGGACACATGATTCTTACGTTCCAGGTTGCAAGCCGTAGCTTGAGGTTTCTATTTTTCTTTTTTTTATTAGTACCTGGTGCATTGGTATTACAGCCTGCGATTCAGATTTTGTCCTAGCCCCAAGCACCCATTGAAGCAGGCAGACTGTGGCGGATCAGCACCCAATTGGCCAGGGGCTGCCCAGCTTGAGGCAGGCGGTAGCTGATCAGTGACACCTGTGGGTGTCTCCCACTGTCAGAGGTAACGCGTGGCGCCCCATGTCTACGCCAATTGACATGGACTTATAACCCATAACAGTTACCTCTCGCTTTGATTCCGAGACTGGTTAAGACCAGGGATGGAGTTATTGCCTCTCCATAGCACAAAGCCTGGGCTAAAATATAGAGACCATGTGTTGCCCATGCAGCATGATCCCTCTCTCGGCCTGCCTAGTTCACTCCAGAGGAAAGGTAACACCTATACATCTGGAACAAGACAAGCTGCAGAAGCTGCCGGATCAGCAAAGCAATGCTCTAACTGTCCGCCTGTCGGAGCTTCGATCCTAGACCAGCTGCCAACCAAGGCTTAGGGCCTGGTCTGCCCTGCCATGACATTTTGTCTTTAGGTTGCATTTCCTCGCACCAGGATAAGGCTTGTACCCTCCCAATTGCGCTCTTCCGCCCGAAGCCGTTGGCACAATGTGGGATGTCGGGTTTGGTAAGCGCCGCCCAACATTCGGCGCTAACAGAAAGCAGGTAGTACCGTCTACTGTCATACGGTAGCTCAGTCATATCTGACTAAGACCTGACGTACCATAACAATGACAACAACAAACATTCCCTATTACCAGTGTCCCTCGCCATCAGGTGAACCCACCCACAATGACAACATACAAATAACCTTGCACATTAGTCAAATATATATTTTTTTTTTTAATTCGCATATCCTTTACAGGACATCACTGTCAACAGCAACATCTTTCAGCTGTCTGTTGATTTCTTGGCAAGATTACGCTCAGTAGTTTGCCATTGTTTTCTGAGCGGCCGGCTCAGTTATCCCGCAAGTCACCAGTGGGGGTAGAACCGCTCCCAGTTATCGCCCGCTACGAGACTGTGTGATAAACGGGATTACGGAGAAAGTGGTGTAACCCCTCGGCCAGAGAGACAGGCAGTCAAACATATACTAGTCAGTTATTATACCTGTTCTTACTTATCCAACTACCATAAAATCGTATGTCTAATATAATATGCACAATTTTAATCATTTTTGCAAAGCTAAAATTCAGCATATTATACGAGAAGAGAATTAGAGACATAGATGAATAATATGGAGAGGGAGCTGCAGGAGATAGCAAAAGATAAGACGGTTAAGTATGAGTTAGTTGAGGGCCTTTGATCCAATAGGGGGTAAAAATAATAATGGACAGCAGAAGAAGCCATTGTTGCTGTAGCGGGAAAGGGGTGTGGAGTGGAAAGACATTAATGCCCATGCCAGTGGGTATGGCCTTTGATGATGATTATGAATGTTAATATTGTTGCAAACTGAATATCAATTAATTATTTGAAAGTTAGAGGATCAAATGTTAGATGATCAATGATCAATCACTGCAAATTCTTCTCCTTAATGAAACCCAGAATGTTAAGACTTAGTTAGTTAGTTAGTTAGTTGACAGATCATCCTCACTGCACATCGAACCATTCAGTTCATAAGTGCTCGGATCCCCTCCTCAGCAAATCCCAGCAGCGTGTAGCAGGCTAACGACACCAGTTCTGTGTTGGTTTATCAATCTTCTTTGGCTTCCTGCGTAGTGTTCTTGTTTGGCCACCCCTCTTTTAATTTGCTGTTCTCGCAGTCTGGCCATGGTTGTAGATTCACAGTCATCACTTGGTTCACGCAAAAGTCTTACTTCTCGTAGAGCATTCAGAATGTCAGCCTGGTCCATGGCGCGTCCGCCCTCCACCAGTAGCCTCACCTGCGAGCTTGTCAGCCCGCTCATTTCCTTGTACTCCCGCATGCCCTGGCATGAAGATGAAACTAATCATTGCCAGCCGAGACCGCTCCAGAGACAGCAACCATTCTCTTCGGATCCACCCCACCTCTATCCTCTTGATCATGTTCATTGAGTTACTAAGGAAACATGCCCTTGTGAATGTCTGTGTCTCGAGCCATGTTATTGCTTTACTTACTGCCATGACTTCCATAGTCAGGCTACTTGTGGTTCTCAGTGCAAAGCACCAGAGTCCTCCTTCACAATTCTCCCTCCGGCCCGAGCCGTAAAGGCCCATGAGCTTCTCACATGTCGGACGACCGACCCATCTGTGTAGATGACAGCATCACCATCTAACGAATTCTCGAAAATCAACGCTTGTACTTCAGCCTCCACAGCAGCCGGATTTTCTTGTCTGCATTTTCTATCTAGTTGGATGCAAACTGAAAAGGATGTGCAGAAATCTGTTGGCACTTGTACCCACTTCTCGCCAGGTTCTAAGTCCTCAAGTGAACACACCTATTGAAGAATGTCTTTGGCTTGACCCATCCACGACTGTCCTCTTTTTAACCTGCTGCCCTTCACCTTCATAATTTCACTATGCAGTATATGTTGTGTGTTTGCGTTAACTCTGAGGTAGGCGCGTGCTCTGCAAACTTGTATTCTGTCTTCAATGGTTGGAAAATCAAGAAGGTAGTGCATCGATCTGCTTGCTGTATCTCTTCTACATCCAAGAATAATGCGTATAGCTTCATTCTGTATCCTTTCCATCCTTTCTATCTGCTTACGGCTGAGAGTCAGGATTGCCATCGCGTACTCAAAAACAGCCGGCTCCGTGGCTAAAGGCTTGCGAACGCAAGCCGGGTACCAGGCATTAAAAGCTCAGCTGCGACCGATTTCTGTAGCATAGCAATGGCAAACTACTGAACGAAACACTTGCCTAGTACATCAACAGCAGCTGAAAAATGCTAGGTGTTGACTGCAACGTCCCGTAAGGGATACGCAACAAATTTTATTTATTACTCTAAATCAGACATGACCAGCCCCTCGTACAGAAGACATAGATGGCGCTGCTCACAGTTTGCTGCCGCCATCACCCGCATCGCAGCCAAACCCCGCTTGGCCTTTGTTATCACCTGGTCTATGTGCTCATTGTAAGCAAGGCTTCGATCAAACCGTATCCCCAGGTAATTCATTGCCTGCATTCTTTCCACCGTCTCTGAACACAGCTTTACAGTTGGTGTTGGAGTGTTGACAATATGATTATTCAATGAGAACCAAGTCACTGTTGCCTTTGTTGGGTTGACCATTGCCCCAGCTTCATCACACCAAGTACTTATGCGAATGAGTTCGGTTTGTAGTTCCACAGCAACCTGATCTCTATCCTTCCCTGACGATAAACTAAAACATCATCGGCATATGACAATGTCCTACCAGGTCCAGTGTTCTGCTCACTGGTGATTCTCACTGTGTAGGCGTTGAACAGTACCGGAGATAATGGTGATCCCTGTGGTAGGCCAGGATATATTGTTGTTGGTTCCGAAGTCCAACTGCCACATCTAAAAACTACTTTCCGTTGGAAGAGGGCTGCAGCGATCCAACTAAGGAGTAATGGACTTATTTTGAGTTCAAGAAGCTGAAGCATTAAAAAATCCAATGGTACTCTGTTGTACGCGTCCTCAAGATCGATCGCTGCAGCAAAGATTTCAATGCCTGAGTGGAAACCTTCATAGACATCATGGGCAAAAACTGCTGCATTCGTCCAGGTTTCTCTTTTTGGACGGTACCCACCCAGGGTAGGTGGGAAAACACCTTGCCTCTTTAGCTGACTTGATATTTTCCTGGCAATTAACTTCTCCAGCAGCTTGCCTATTGTATTCTGCATGGTTCATCATCATCATCATCATCTTCCACTTCTGCCATCAAGCGTCGTGGGGAGGAATAATTTGCATTCCAGCGTCCGGTGGGCGGCACTGGATAGTGTCATTCCGTGTGGTTGTACAATGTCTCTGATGTCGTCAATCCATTTTCTTCTGCATGGTTATAACTCGATATCCCTGAATTTTTGTGTGGTCTTTGCTAGGCTTCGGCAAGGGAATCAGATAGATGTGTAACCACTCCTTGATGCTAGCACTCCCTATACTGTTGTACATGTCTGCTAGTTTCTCTAGCTCGTTGTCGGTACACCTATTGATGTCGTCATCTTATGCCATCAGGCCCTGGAGCAGCTGTTTTTTGACCGTCGAAGCACAGCCTTGATTTCTTTCACTGTCACTGTGTCTTCATCCAAAGTGTTCTGGGCCTTGCACCTGTCTGAGGTGACCTCCTTGGCAAGATTTCGGCCTCCCCTGTCTGTCTGGTTGCTCTGTTCTAGATACGTTCAGAGGGCTTTGCCCTTGTCCTTGTCAGTGCTCTGCCAGATGAGGTCAGCACCTTGGAAGTCAGAAATGCTCTTATTCTTGACTACCCCACTCATGCTTTTATGTAGTCGCCAGAACAATTTCAGTGACTTGTCTGTGTTTACTCTTTGACACACCTCTGCCCATTTTTCGCTTTTAACCACCTTGACCAGTTTTTTTAAATAGCTTCCTTTTGTGTGCATCTCTCGTTTCTAAGTGCATGCAGGGACTAGGATGGCCAGCTCTGTTCTTCTTGGCATTTTGCCATCTCCTTACAGCACTACGCTTATCCACCCAAGCCTTTTCCACTTCGAAATTCCACCAAGGTGGCTGCTCCCAGCTTTTTTTTTCCTGCCCTGAAGCTTTCTGCGCTTGTCACGTCTTATTTTACTCACCACATCTTGCCCTGTACTGTCATACTGGAAAGTCTTGACCGTTAGCTTGTGCTGCCTGGTTCTGCCTTTCTCCACCAATATACTGCAAGGGTGGTTGTCGCTGCCGATGGTGTCCTAGGACACCCCATCTACACACTGTAGTGAGTGAAGGAGAAACCAGCGCCAGATCAATAGCACTGTCCTCATCGCCTGGACGGCTTGCTGTCCTGGTGACACAGCCACTGTTGATACAAACCAGGTCAATGGTTTCAAGTGCAGTCTCGAGCTCCTCCCCCTGTGTGTTGGAGGAAATGTTTCCCCATGATCTGCCTTTAGCTGTTGAAATCGCCACAGAAAATAACATTTCTCTCGTGACCTAATATGTCACTTAAGCACTGCCACTTCTGGGAATCCATACTTGCGTTGCAGGCATAAACATTAACCAACACAAATGGTAGACTGGATTGAACTCTTAACGCCCGTATTTGTATATCGTCACTGTCCCAACTGGACATGTCTAGCTCTGACGCCACCATGCTGTCACGAATGAGAATCGCCATTCCCATGATGTCTGTTGTAGAAACATTTGAAGCCGGCAATTCGGAGTAGATGATCACCCAGTCTCGTCTCCTGGAGCGCTACAATGTCATTCCTGTAAAACAGGGTTTCTAGAATAGAGCCCCGTTGTTTTACGCTGGCACAGTTCCAATACAGAATACGGATGTTCCTGAGTCTCAGACGGTCACCCTTGAGTCTAAAATGCCTTACACCACCACGCTTACCTTGTTGACCACTCGGAGAACACATGTTGTTCGGCCATGTTGAAAAACCGAAAACCACAGAAACCACACACGTTGCGAAAAATTCACTCAAGGATTGCTTCGCTCAATGCACGAAACTACGTAGCATTGGCACAGATCTTGAGTAGAAACTCCTGGTTTTACATCCTGGCACACAAATTACACGCAAGAGATGAATAAATCCATCTCCTACGCGAAAAAGTTAGTTAACGATGATGTTAAGACTAATAATTTTAGAGTGACTAAGACTAAGAGTAGCAATGTCAGTTACCCCTCTTTGTCTTTGGTGGGTTTGGGAAGACGGAGGCCCTTTTCCCGTGAGATTCCTTGCGACTCTCCATTCACTTCCGGGTTTTACCTATGTCTGCTTTAGATTCGATGTATTCTTCTTCTTCTTCTTCGTTCATCCGGAGTTTTTTTCCGGACGTGATTGCGTTGTGCCTGTTTACAGCAGAGCTGCGTTCTTGCGCCGTTAGGCCAACACATCCGACTTCTGCGGGCATTTGTTGACCGGGTTAACCTTCCCGGGATTCGATGTATTCGAAAACCAAACATCACAGATCGGGGGAACAACTTTAATAAATGCTACTGTGGTCTATTTGCCAGGCTGCAAATGACTGTCGCTTAGAACTTTCTTCTCTTGACGTTCTTGAAATTTATTCACCCCCAATAAGCTAATTTGTCTTATAACTCCTGTATTTTAAACCATCCTTGACTTTTTGTTGTATTTTTGAATTCTCTGTACAATTTCACATATATGTGAAGAGTTTCAACAATCATGGCTTTCAATAGTGTTCAGGGAAAAATATTTAGCACATGAAAATGAGATATGGCAGTCATAACACAAAATTCAAGATGGCGGCGCCCTACAATAGTACTAAACTATAGCGGACCTATATTTATTTATAATTAGAACTGGCAATTTAACTACTAAAATTAAACAGAATACAAGTTGCATTTGTAGCAGTAATTTATCTGTGTACTTGTATAATTTTTCAGCATTTGACATGACTGAAAATAATTTTGAAAGCCAGTTTTCAGACCCATCTGTAAACATGTAAGCAGTGTAAGTGTAAGGAGTACTTTTTTCTAAGCAGTGCAGCAGTACATTATTATTTAAATTTAAATACAATACTGAAAAATAAGTTATGTTTTGTTTAAAATGTTAGTATTTAATTATTAATTGCTCACTTTTAGATACAGAACAGTTGTTTCGAAACTAAAATAGTGTAATTATAGAGCAGAAGTAGAAATCAATTATTAGCGAAAGTGACTGCTTAATTTATGCAGCAGTTACAAACTTATTTACTTACATTAATGCATGATATTTAATCAACAAAAGAAAGACATCGCAATGCAGTGGTTACATTAAGGACAATGTGAGTACATTTTTATGAATTGTTCTTTCACTAACGACGAGCATTTCACATAACATTTATTTAATATAAAAGGGCAGCTATTTATAACTGTTAATTAGGTCACAGCGTAACATCGAAAAGTCTTAAAAGTCAAGTGCATTTTTCTCGGAGACTCTTGAGCTTTGTGTGATGCTTTCGGCAGGACACCCTATGGAAAGAGATCGAGCAATATCGGATAAAACCTGATGCAATTAAGTTGATCATCTCGATCCTGTCGACATTCTATCGAAAGAGGAATGCGACTTTTACTTTCCTGTTACCAAAATGCACAGTAAAGTATACATCTTGTCAGGTTTGTTAGCGATGCGACAGACTTTTAATGAATAATAAACAATTGGTGGCCATTTTTAATTGTTAATTAGGTCACGGAACATCCTATCGAACAGCAGATAATACGTCAAGTTAGCGGACACAATGATATGACACAATGCGTGTACTATGTTGTCCGTTTAAAAAAAAAAAAAAAAGCCACAGTAATAGAAGGCAGAAGTTCTCAGCACCCAATTTTTTTGGGCCACGATCAGCTGTGTTCAATTTACTAAGATGTCTTTATACTTCCTGGTTTTAGATTACGACACAAAAAATTAATAACTCCGCTTAGTATTAACGTACAATTTTCATTGAGATACCATTGAATTTGTCTTGTCAAGCTGTACCCAACTGTTATTGTTTCATAAGTAAAAACCTAAATTTAAAATATTCTCTGTATATGATGCTACTACTATTAAGAGTAGCGAGTCCCATCGTGCCATTACCGGAAATGAAAAAAAAGTGATATATGGAGTCACCTTGCAGTGACTCACCTTGTCCCAGAAAACGCTACCTAATTTACCATGCATTCTTTCATTCACATCTCACGTGACAATAACACACGTCATCCAGAGTTTTCCAGGAAAGGTATGCCTAATATTCCGTGCACAGCGATTGGTTGAAATCATCATGACCTTTTATATAAATAATAATATATTTTATACTTACTGTAATTAATTTTTTTTTGGTGTTTTTGATAGAATTAATTCAATTATAGTGTATTTTTTAATTCTGCATACAATTTAAAATATATCTGGAAAGTTTCATCGCTGCCGGGTGTTTGTAAACAACATTTCTGCGAAGATGTGTTTTTTGCTCTTTGCACATATATGTCGGACTGGCATGTGCACTTTGTAACACTATTCTGGTGTTCCATGTAGGATTAATTCAATTATAAGAAGTATTTTTTAATTCTGCATACAATTTTAAATATATCTGGAAAGTTTCATCGCTGTTATAGCTTCAGCTGTGGGTGAAAAACAACATTTTATGCGAAGCGTGTCTTTGTGAATGGAAAAACGCAAATGGCATGCGCCATGGCGACTGCGCATGCGCGAATCGATCGAAGTGGCATGTATTTTATACTTACTGTAATTAATTTTTTTTGGAGTTTCTGATAGAATTAATTCAATTATAGATGTATTTTTGAATTCTGCATCCAATTTATAATATATTTCTGGAAAGTTTTAATCGCTTTAATCGCTGCCGGGTGGATGTAAACAGCATTTTCTGCAAAGATGTTTTTGGCTCTTTGCGCCTATATGTTGGACTGGCATGTGCACTTTGTAACACTATTCTGGTGTTCCATATAGGATTAATTCAATTATAGAAGTATTTTTGAATTCTGCATATCATTTTAAATATATCTGGAAAGTTTCATCGCTGTTATAGCTTCAGCTGTGGATGAAAAAGAACATTTTCGGCGAAACGTGTTTTTGTGAATGGGTAAACGCATGGCCATGCGCCATGGCGACTGCGCATGCGCATATCGATCACTATGGCATGTTACACTTTCGCTTTTCAACACTCAAAATGTGCAATTTGAACTACTAAAGTTAAAGAGAACACAAGTTTAATGATTATTAATAATTTATTTGTATACTTGTGCTATCTTTTAATCATTTAACATGACGGAATATATTTTTGAAGTCAGTTTTCATAATCCGTCTATGACCCGTTTGGTTGAGACCAACCTCGCACGCGGAGAAAAATGAAAACGGCACATTGAACCGTAAATAATTTTTTTTCTGATGCTTGCAATAGAAAACCATCAATTGTAGATGGATCTTCGAATTCTGCATCAGATTTTTCAGAAATTTGGAAAGTTTCACCGCTAACTTGCTTTAATTGTGGTTGAAAAACAGGCGAAAATGAAACCCAAAATGGTGGCTTGACTATATAAATATCTTTGTGGAACAATGATTGTGTTCTCGCTAGAGTTAGTCGTAAGCATTCCGCCTGTCACGCGGGAGACCGGGGTTCTCTTCCCGGCTGGGCATATTTTTTTTTTTTATTTTTCACAAAATTATTAGGTGATATAATAGAAACTATTAAACATTACGTACTAAAATATTATATAGAACTAAGAAACTGGAAGTTTGTGAATAAAGTGTGCTCTATGGATCTGTGCAAGTTGCCGACTGCCGGGGAGCGCATCCCCAGAGGCAGCAGAATGATTGAGAATGATCACGTATCGGAATCGATGAATCCAATAGATGTTTTTGTTTAATGTGAATTTTATTTGCCATATAAAATATTGCCCCTGAATCAGCATAGTTTCATCGCTAAACTTGCTCGAATTGTGGTTGAAAAACAGATTTTCTGCGAAGATGTGACTTTGTGAATTGGAAATCCACAGGTCATGACGGCCGCCGCATATCGATTGCGCTACACTTTTCAACACACAAAACGTGCGATTTGACCTACTAAAGTTAAAGAGAACACAAGTTTAAAGATTATTAATAATTTATTTGTATACTTGTACTATTTGTAATCATTTAACATGACGGAACATATTTTTGAAGTCAGTTTTCATATGACCGTTTGAGACAATCTCGCACCACTAGACACGCACACCCGCTGGTGAAGGTAATCGGGACACACTTGGAGAGTTCCACTTATCGGGTGAATAGCATGAGAAATCGCAACTCGTCTCACCTTCACAAAGATGTGAATATCTTCACTTAGAAGTGACATACAGGCATCATTGAGGTACCATTAGATTTTGAATTTCAAGGCCTATCTACTGTGACAGTCTCATTTGTAAATACTCAAAATTAAATTGATGATGGGACTCGCTACAAGAGTACGGTAAGAGTAGCAATTTCAGAATTATCGCCCTTTCCTGAGCTCTCCACTTTTTTTTTGGTACTTTCGCGAACTTTTTCCTGCGTCGTCGAACGATCACTTCCGGTTGGACATGTACTGCTATAAGACCCAAAAAAACGAAAGCAGTGTGGTACGATCAAAGGGGAAGTTATTCTCATATATTTAGCATTGATTCTGCTAGCTAGCCGCCAAGTTATTAAACCAAAAAAATGATTTATCTGGATTATATTTGGTTCTTTTCACGATTAGTAAGGTAATTTGTCTTATACCTCCTGACTGTGAAAGATTAATTCATTTTTTCTTGCATATTTGAATCCCCCGTTCAATTTTACATAAATATGAAGAGTTTCAACATTGCAGGTGTTTGCAGACGTTCAGGACAAAATATTTAGTGACATGGCCACGGCCGTCATACTCAAAATTGAAGATTGCGGCGCCCATACAATAAACTATAGCGGACCTGTATTTATTTACAATTAGAACTGGTAATTTAAGTACTAACATTAAACAGAATACAAGTGTCATGTGTAGCAGTAATGTATCTGTGTACTTGCATAATATTTCAGCATTTTACATGACTGAAAATAATTTTGAAAGCCAGTTTTCAGACCCGTCTGTAAACTTGTAAGGTGTTACAGTTAAGTAAGGAGTACTTTTTTTCTAAGCTGCGCTGCAGCACTTAATTATTTAAATTTAAATACAGTACTGTAAAATAAGTTATATGTTTTAAATAAGTTAGTATTTAATTATTAATTGCTGACAATTAGATACAGAACAGTGTGCTGTAATTGTAGAGCAGAAGTAGAAATAGAAATCAATTTTTAGTGAACAGTTAATTATTTAATATTTTAATTTTTTTATTATTTAATATCTTAATAATTAATTAACTGCTGCTTAATTTGTGCAGCAGTCACAAACTTAGTTACTTACATTAATGTTTATAATATTTAATCAACAAAAGAAAGCTGTCGCAATGCAGTTAGTACATTAAGACAATATGATACATTTTCATGAATTGTTCTTTCACTAACGACGAACATTTCACATGACATTTAATTAATATAATAAATGTGCAGCTATTTTTAACTAGCAATTAGGTCACAGCACATCATAACAAAAAGTCTTATAAGTCAAGTGCATCTTTGTCAGAGACTCTGAGACTCTTGTGCTTTGTACGATGCTTTCGCCAGGCCGCCGTGTGGAAAGAGACTGAGAAAACCTGGTGCAATGAAGTTGATCCTCTCATTCCTCTCGACATTCTATCGAAAGAGGAATGTGACCTTTACTTTCCTGTTACCAAATCATAAGTAGAAACCCCATTTTAAAATATTCTCTGTATATGCAAATACTAATAATAATCATCATCAAGTGCCAGGCTGGCGTAGGCGTTCATGGCTTTCCACAGATCTCGGTCTTTGGTGTTCTGGATCCTAATACTAAATTATATTATACACCTGCGTTATACACCTGAGAGAAGTGAGGAGTCTCGTTCATGCCAACGAACCAGGCATGCTAATACAGGAAAGTACTCTTACTAATAATTTACATATATTTAAAAAATTAGTTGTGAAACATAAAAAGCAATTAACCAAAGAATGGCCATCACTTGTGACACTCTTTCTTGAACCATTTCCTGTGACATTCAAGATTCTGCCTGTCACACCTACTTTGCCCCACAGCCTGTGTCAATTTGATAAAACAATTCAGGTGCACACCTTCCTGTGGTGAGTTTCTATATATTTGAATAACGAAGACACAAACAATAGATTGCACGATTTATTGCCTGGCATATTTCGCTGCATCTCGTCAGGTACATATTGCAGAAATCACACAACTTACGTGAATTAACTAGATAAATCCTTCAAACTGAAATATACACATGTTCGCACAGTAATGTCGATTGTCTACCACGGTAATTTTAAACTGACTAACATGTCTTTCTGCTTGCACAAGGACGGCTTACGAAGGTTGATTATTATAGCTTCAGCAAACTTTAACAATCGACTACTTTGTGTGTTGAACAACACACGGAAGGCACTGTCTCTTTCAACCACGTGACCGCTCTCGAGCACATGTCTCCCGACCGATGAAGCCGGACTGTTCCGGTGTGTCGGCCTGCCTAGGCTACCATCTTCTGTGTGTAGTATCTTGTCCACCCAATTCGGAATGTATAGCTATTAAAATTATGTACCGCCGACATTCAATTCAACTGTCTAAACAAGTTATATTGCCAAATTGACCGAGTGGCCATGGGGAGCCCACTTGGACCTATTCATCTCCTCGGAAGGTTAGCTGGATGAAATATTTCACTTGCCTCTTTTTTTTCTTTTTGTACTGCGACAAATCTGAAAATATAAAATTACACAGAGTAATGAAGCTTACATAAAAGAATAACGAAAAACACAGGACGTTTTAACTAGCTTCATCAGCAAACAAATACCTACACAAAATACAATAAATAATCACGGAGAAGACCCTCCAGTGACTACATTGTTAATTAGGTCACGGCACATCCTATAAAAAAATAAAAAATACGTCAAGTTAGGCCTCGCCGCCCCGGACGCAATGATATATGGCACAACGTTGTCCGTTTAAAAATAAACAAGCCACGGTAATAGAAGGCAAATAATAAACAATTGGCGGCCATTTTAAATTGTTAATTAGGTCACGGCACATCCTATAAAAAAATAAAAAATACGTCAAGTTAGGCCTCGCCGCCCCGGACGCAATGATATATGGCACAACGTTGTCCGTTTAAAAATAAACAAGCCACGGTAATAGAAGGCAAAATTTCTCAGCTTCCAATTTTAGGGCCGCGAGAATATCTGACTTATCTTTTAATTTATCATTGGACTTCCTGGTATTAAATTACGTCACCATATAATTCATAACTCCGCTTAGAATCAACGTACAGTCTTCGTTGAGATACCGTTGGATTC
Source organism: Cepaea nemoralis (assembly GCA_014155875.1). Taxonomy (NCBI): domain Eukaryota; kingdom Metazoa; phylum Mollusca; class Gastropoda; order Stylommatophora; family Helicidae; genus Cepaea; species Cepaea nemoralis. The sequence continues at coordinate 1,192,719 of JACEFZ010014901.1, read as the reverse complement.
GTCTTGTCAAGCTCTATCTAACTGGTATGATTTCATAAGTAAAAACCCAATTTTTAAATATTGACCAAAATTGCTATTAAGAGTACAGTACGTAAGTACGACAGTAAGGTAAAACTAAGAAGTACTAATAGCAATTTCAGAATTATCGCCCTTTTCGGCACTCTCCACTTTTTTATTTTGTACTTTCCCGAACTTTTTCCTGCGTCTTCGCACGATGACTTCCGGTTTGACATGGACTGCTATAAGACCCAAAAAAAATGAAAGCAGTGTGGTACGATCAAAGGGGAAGTTATTCTCATATATTTAGCTTTGGTTCTGCTAGCTAGGCGCCAAGTTATTAAATCGAAAAAACGATTTATCAGGATTTTATTTGGTTCTGTTCACGATTAGTAAGGTAATTTGTCACATAACTCCTTGTAGCATAAAGAAATGTTAACTTTTTATTGCATATTTGAGTTCCCCGTTCAATTTTACATAAATGTGCCGAGTTGCAACATCCCCTTATTCGTCCTTCGTTAGGAAATTTTTTTTTTAATAAAGCAGCATAGCCAGTCATATTGAGAATGAATAGACTCCTCTGAATAGCGCATCCACTTTGCAAAATTCTATCTGCGGCGACACCCACGCTATAGTATAGTAATACTATTATGCTATTAGTATTATAGGTGATCCTTTGATTATTTTATAATTTGAACCCTCAGTTTAATTACTAATTAATATTTCAGCATTTTACATGACTGAAAATAATTTTGAAAGCCAGTTTTCAGACCCGTCTGTAAACTTGTAAGGTGTTACAGTTAAGTAAGGAGTACTTTTTTTCTAAGCTGCGCTGCAGCACTTATTTAAATTTAAATACAGTACTGTAAAATCAGTTATATGTTTTAAATAAGTTAGTATTTAATTATTAATTGCTGATAATCAGATACAGAACAGTGTGCTGTAATTGTAGAGCAGAAGTAGAAATAGAAATCAATTTTTAGTGAACAGTTAATTATTTAATATTTTAATTTTTTTATTATTTAATATCTTAATAATTAATTAACTGCTGCTTAATTTGTGCAGCAGTCACAAACTTAGTTACTTACATTAATGTTTATAATATTTAATCAACAAAAGAAAGCTGTTGCAATGCAGTTAGTACATTAAGACAATATGATACATTTTCATGAATTGTTCTTTCACTAACGACGAACATTTTACATGACATTTAATTAATATAATAAATATGCAGCTATTTTTAACTAGCAATTAGGTCACAGCACATCATAACAAAAAGTCTTATAAGTCAAGTGCATCTTTGTCAGACTCTTGTGCTTTGTACGATGCTTTCGCCAGGCCGCTGTGTGGAAAGAGACTGAACAAACCTGGTGCAATGAAGTTGATCCTCTCATTCCTCTCGACATTCTATCGAAAGAGGAATATTACCTTTACTTTCCTGTTCCAAATCATAAGTAGAAACCCCATTTTAAAATATTCTCTGTATAGGCAAATACTAATAATAATCATCATCAAGTGCCGGCTGGCGTAGGCGTTCATGGCTTTCCACAAATCTCGGTCTTTGGTGTTCTGGATCCTAATACTAAATTATGTTATACACCTGCGTTATACACCTGAGAGAAGTGAGGAGTCTCGTTCATGCCAACGAACCAGGCATGCTAATACAGGAAAGTACTCTTACTAATAATTTACATATATTAAAAAAATTAGTTGTGAAACATAAAAAGCAATTAACCAAAGAATGGCCATCACTTGTGACACTCTTTCTTGAACCATTTCCTGTGACATTCAAGATTCTGCCTGTCACACCTACTTTGCCCCACAGCCTGTGTCAATTTGATAAAACAATTCAGGTGCACACCTTCCTGTGGTGAGTTTCTATATATTTGAATAACGAAGACACAAACAATAGATTGCACGATTTATTGCCTGGCATATTTCGCTGCATCTCGTCAGGTACATACTGCAGAAATCTGAAAATATAAAAAATATAAAATTACACAGAGTAATGAAGCTTACATAAAAGAATAACGAAAAACAAATGCCTACACAAAATACAATAAATAATCATGGAGAAGACCCTCCAGTGACTACATTGTTAATTAGGTCACAGCACATCCTATAAAAAAATAAAACATATGTCAAGGTAGGCCTCGCCGCCCCGGACGCAATGATATACGGCACAACGTTGTCCGTTTACAAATAAACAAGCCATGGTAATAGAAGGCAACTAATAAACAATTGGCGGCCATTTTAAATTGTTAATTAGGTCACGGCACATCCTATCGAAAAATAAAACATATGCCAAGGTAGGCCTCGCCGCCCCGGACGCAATGATATACGGCACAATGTTGTCCGTTTAAAAATAAACAAGCCATGGTAATAGAAGGTAGAATTCCTCAGCTTCCAATCTTAGGGCCGCGATAAATCCTGACTTATCAGTTAATTTATCATTGGACTTCATGGTATTAAATTACGTCACCAGAAAATTCATAACTCGACTTAGAATCAACGTACACTCTTCGTTGAGATACCGTTGGATTCGTCTTGTCAAGCTCTATCTAACTGGTATGATATGATTTCATAAGTAAAAACCCAATTTTTAAATATTGACCAAAATAGCTACTAAGTACTAAATTAAAATTTACTTACCTAATTTAAATAATATGTCATAATTGGTCGTAAAAATAAATCAAATAGGTTAATATATATACTGCTATATATAACTCTCTGATTGTGTGACGGAAATAGTGAACGCTGGCGCAAACGGTGGTTAGTTTCCAGTTGTCATTACAACATTATCAAACCAAACAGGGTTGTGTCTATCACAACAATTCTAACGCACTATTATTATTTTCGATTTCTTTTTGCTGCCCAAAACAAGGGAAAGAACTAGAAACAAAATTTCTTGACGTATTCACGGATGGCCGGTCTCTCTGGCCGAGGAGTTACACGACTTTCTACGTAATCCCGTTTATCCACGCAGAATAACGCAGCGCGCGAGAATTGGAAGCGGTTCTCCCCGCATTGGTGACTTGCGGGATAACTGAGGCGGTCGCTCAGAAAGCAATGGCAAACTACTGAGCGTAATCTTGCCAAGAAATCAACAATCAGCTGAAAGATGTCCTGTAAAGGATATGCGCAAAAATTCACGGATGACAAGGGAGGAGATGTAGATGTCAAACAAATTAGTTGAGTTGAGTTGAGCTAAGAACTTACATCACTGCACTCAGGACATTCCCATACGCGCTCCGCTCCCTAGTTCAACAGCCGCGAAGTCACACTACTAATCGTCCCCACCGCTATCTGACTTTGATTGAAAGTTCTCCTGGTCTTCCAGCTAAGTATTGAGATGCTTCAAGAACCCCTCCGATGCCCCGTAAAATCATTCTTTGAATCTTTCCATATACGGGTTCTCAGTCTGTTCCCCCACCTTCTCAACCTGGTTCCACTGGCGCACGATCACCTCCCCCTTGCCCATAAGTAATCTACCACCAAGAGGTGCATTCTCTGCCAGCCTATCAGCCTGTTCATTTCTCCCGCATGGTCGAACAAAAACATCCATACAATTCTCACAATCTGTGACCTCTGAAGCGAGGTGAGCCATTCCACACGAAATATTCATTTCTCCGGCTTACTAAGCATACTGACTGAGTCCATGATTAAGACAATATGTGTTGCAGTGGTCTCCTGTAACGCTGTGACTGCTTCCACCTCCATTCTCATGCTGGAGATCGTTGTCTCATATGCCAGACTCTACTTTTTTTTAAGAATCGCCTATTAGCCATCGCAGTCAAACCCCAACTACTCTGTCTGTTTCTCACCACTGACCCATCAGTATAGATCACAATGTCACTTTGATGTGTGTTACTCTGAATCAGTTGTTGCACCTCAATCTGTGCGGCCCGCTGCCCATTCTCTGTACTCACGACTAAATGTTACTATTACATTGTGCCAGTCCGTCATGTCTTCCGGTACTTCAACCCACTTTTTCACGATTGATGGTCTCAAGATCATATACCTGACGTATAGATATTTCTGCCTGTGCCATCCAGGACCAGCCTCGTCTTATTCTATGACCCTTGACCATATCCATGACTTCATGCAGGGGATGATCTCTATCTGCAGCAATTCTCGGGTACCATTTGGCTTAAAAAAACACTATGCATATCCGCTATTCTTGGTAGCGCCAGGATTTTAAAAAAAATTAAGTTGCATGTCCTTCACAGGACGTAGAAGTCAACCCCAGCAATTACGCTGTTCGTGATTCCTGGGCAAATTTTACATTCAGTAGTTTGCCATTGCTTTCTGAACGACCGGCTCCTATACCTTTTTCGAAAAAACCAGCACCGCCGTGTTTCGAACCCGGGTATACGGGCTCACAAACCGCGTTCGCAAACCCTTAACCACAGAGACCGGTAGCGCCAGGATATGCCTTCTGCATATAATTGGTGTGTCCTTTGTGCACCCCAGAATCACCCGCAGGGTCGCATTTTTCAACCTTTCAAGCTGGCTCTTTGATACTGTCAGCAGCCCCAAACCATACTCAATGAGAGAAATTATTAACCGCTGAAAGAGTCTGTAAAGCACCCTCTGTTCTACCCCGGTTGCTGCCATCGCCCTCAATGCATTAAGTCCCCTGCCAGCCTTCACCATCAAAGCCTCCACATGATCCTTAAAAGACATACACCTGTCAAATTATACAACCTGTCAAACTATACAACATATTCTTCTTCTTCAATAGCGTTCCGAGCCATCGAGGTTCTTTGCTGCAGATACAAGCTGTCTCCATTCGTCTCTCTGGTTGACCTTCTCTTGCCAGTCGTTGATTCCAAGTGCTTGTAGGTCTGTATATATATTATCTCTCCACCGTCTTCCTGGGGGGGGGGGGGGGGGGGTCCTACGGTTATTTATGTCCTGAGTGTAAGCGAGTTTTGTTGCCCTATTATATTCCATTCTTTCTATATGCCCCAGCCATTGCAGTCTATTAGCCTTCATGATACCAGTGATTAGCGGGGACTTAAACAGATCATAAATGTCTTTGTTGCTTCCTCTTTTCCACTCTCCACTTTGTGTATCCTTAATGGGCCCAAAGATGCGTCTTAAGACTCTGTTCTCAAAATATTTGTAACAAGGCTTTGTCTCCTTTAGTTGTACTCCAGGTTTCAGAGCCATACAGCACAACTGGTCTAATCAGTGTTTTGTATATTGTGATCTTGGTGTTACGAGATAGCACATTTGATTTTAACATATGTTGTAGTGCATAGTATATCTTATTTCCAGAGTTGATTCTAGCTTGTATTTCTTCCCTTATTATGTTGGAGCAGTTGAAGCTATCTGATTCCCTTGCCGAAGCCTGACAAAGACCACAAAAAAATTCAGGGATATCGAATTATAACCATGCAGAATACAATAGGCAAGCTGCTGGAGAAGGTAATTGCCAGGAAAATATCAAGCCAACTAGAGAGGCAAGGTGTTTTCCCACCTACCCTGGGTGGGTACCGTCCAAAAAGAGAAACCTGGACCAATGCAACAGTCTTTGCCCATGATGTCTATGAAGGTTTCCACTCAGGCACTGAAACCGTTGCTGCAGCGATTGATCTTGAGGACGCATACAACAGAGTACCACTGGATTTTTTAATGTTTCAGCTTCTTGAACTAAACGTAAGTCCATTCCTCCTTAGTTGGATCGCTGCAGCCCTCTACCAACGGATGTGGCAGTTGGACTTCGGAACCAACAACAATATATCCTGGCCTACCACGGATCACGATTATCTCCGGTACTGTTCAACGCCTACACAGTGAGAATCACCAGTGAGCAGATCACTGGACCTGGCAGGACATTGTCATATGCCGATGATGTTTTAGTGTATCGTCAGGGTAAGGATAGAGAGGAGGTTGCTGTGGAACTACAAACCGAACTCAATCGCATAAGTACTTGGTGTGATGAAGCTGGGGCAATGGTCAACCCAACAAAGGCCACAGTGACTTGGTTCTCGTTGAATAATCATATTGTCAACAATCCAACACCAACTGTAATGCTGTGTTCAGAGACGGTGGAAAGAACGCAGGCAATGAATTACCTGGGGATACGGTTTGATCGAAGCCTTGCTTATAATGTGCACATAGACCAGGTGATAACAAAGGCCAAGCGGGGTTTGGCAGCGATGCGGGTGATGGTGGCAGCAAACTGTGAGCAGCGCCATCTATGTCTTCTGTACAAGGGGCTGGTCATGTCTGTTTTGGAGTATGCAATGGCAATCTTGACTCTCAGCCATAAGCAGATAGAAAGGATGGAAAGGATACAGAATGAAGCTATGCGCATAATATTCTTGGATGCACAAGAGATACAGCATGCAGGGCGATGCGCTACCTTCTTGATTTTCCAACCATTTAAGAGAGAATAAAAGTTTGCAGGGCACGCGCCTACCTCAGAATTAACGCAAACACACAACATCCACTGCATAGTGAAATTAGGAAGATGAAGGGCAGCAGGTTAAAAAGAGGACGGTCGTGGATGGGTCAAGCCGAAGACATTCTTCAACAGGTGTGTTCACTTGAGGACTTAGAACCTGGCGAGGAGTGGGTGCAAGTGCCAACAGACTTCTGCACATCCTTTTCAGTTTGCATCCAACTAGATAGAAAATGCAGACAAGAAAATCCGGCTGCTGTTGAGGCTGAAGTACAAGCGTTGATTTTCGAGAATTCGCTAGACGGTGACGCGGTCATCTACACAGATGGGTCGGTCATCCGACATGTGAGAAGCTCATGGGCCTTTACAGCTCGGGCCGGAGGGAGAATTGTGAAGGAGGACTCTGGTGCTTTCACTGAAACCACAAGTAGCCTGACCATGGAAGTCATGGCAGTAAGTAAAGCAATAACATGGCTCGAGACACAGACATTCACTAGGGCTTGTTTCCTTAGCGACTCAATGAACATGATCAAGAGGATAGAGGAGAGGTCGATCCGAAGAGAATGGCTGCTGCCTCTGAAGCGGTCTCGGCTGGCAAAGATTAGTTTCATCTTCGTGCCAGGTCATGCGGGAGTACAAGGAAATGAGCGGGCTGACAAGCTCGCAGGTGAGGCTACTGTGGAGGGCGGACGCGCCATGGACCAGGCTGACATTCTGAATGCTCTACGAGAAGTGAGACTTTTGCGAGAACCAAGTGATGACTGTGAATCTACAACAATGGCCAGACTGCGGGAGCAGCAAATTAAAAGAGGGGTGGCCAAACAAGAACACTACGCAGGAAGCCAAAGAAGATTGATAAACCAACACAGAACTGGCGTCGTTAGCCTGCTACACGCTGCGGGATTTGCTGAGGAGGGGATCCGAGCACTTATGGACTGAATGGTTCGATGTGCAACGAGGATGATCTGTCGACTAACTAACTAACTAGTTGAAGATTGTACCCAGGTATTTGTATGTTTCTGTTCTTTTAATGGTCATATTATCTATTTGTATGTGGCCAGAGTTTTTAGCTGTTCCTTCTCTTGAAATTACCATATATTCTGTCTTATCTTGGTTGATAACCAGTCTCATTTGTTGAGCTTTTTCCTTTAAGTGAGACAATATTTCCAATGTCTTTTGTTCATTTTCCCCTAAAATATCTATATCATCTGCATAACCAAGCAGTTTGGATGTTCCTCCAATAGCACATTCCTTCTTTACCTTTCTTACAACTTTCTCTAGAGCCAGATTGAAAAGGAGCGGCGATAGTGCATCACCCTGTTTCAAGCCTGTGGTTGGAAAGGGTCTGATTTCCTGCCTTTATATGTTACTATATTATAAGTATCTTCCATGCATAGTCTGGTCATGTTCATTAACTTCCTTGGTATTCTAAATTCCTGCATAGCATTCCATAGACTATTCCTATGGACACTATCATAAGCCTTTTTTAAAATCCACAAAAATGTTATGGAGATCTCTTTTATATTCCCAAGTTTTCTCGGCTATTTGTCGTAAGATAAATATCTGATCTATTGTTGATCTGTTTTGTCTGAAACCCGCCTGGTAGTCACCTAATATGTCTTCTGAATATGGTTTTAGTCTATTTAGTAATACCGCGGATAGTATCTTATAGCTTGTGGACAGTAGTGATATTCCTCTATAATTTTCACATTGGATCTTGTCTCCTTTCTTAAAGATAGGTATCAGTAATGACTCTTTCCAGTCATGGGGTAATTCTTCTGTCCTCCAGATTTTTATTATTAGTTCGTATAGCTTTAGATGTAATGCATAGCCGCCTGCCTTTATAAATTCAGCAGCAATTCCATCAGCCCCAGTTGCCTTATTGTTTTTAAGTCGTGTGATTACATATATGATTTCTTCAAAAGCAGGTTCTTCAGTTTGTGATTCACACGTTAGAACCGCTTCCTGTGGGAAAGTGTTACTTGGAGCTTCACAATTTTGTAATTCAACAAAGTATTCTTTCCATGTGTTACACATTTCCTCATTGCTATTTATCATATTCCATATATTATATTTGGTCTTCTTCCTGAGAGCCAGTGTGGCTTCAGAAAAAAAACGTGGGACTGTTTACATGATTTTCGCTGCAAGGCAGCTACAAGAGAAATGTCAGGAACAGAACTGCGAAATGTTCTCCACTTTCATTGATCTTACCAAGGCTTTTGACACAGTCAGCAGAGAAGGACTGTGGAAGATTATGGCAAAATATGGCTGTCCACGAAAGTTTGTCCAAATAGTGCGGCTATTTCATTATGGCATGCAGGCAAGAGTACAGGAAAATGGTGAATTGTCTGAGCCCTTTCCTGTCACCAATGGAGTGAAACAAGGATGTGTCCTGGCACTAACACTGTTCAGCCTCATGTTTTCAGTAATGTTGATGAATGCCTTCGAGAACGACATTGGGTCATTGGGATAGACATCAACTACCGCATGGGTGGAAAGTTATTCAATCTCAGAAGGCTGAAAGCTAAAACCAAAATTGACAGCGACACCGTCAGAGAGCTCCTGTTTGCTGATGATTGCGCTCTATACGCCAACTCAGAGGCGGACATGCAACATAATGTTTCAGCTTTCTCACATGCCTGTGCCACCTTTGGGCTCAATATCAATTTGGAGAACACTGTAGTTATGTACCAGCCAGCTCCAGGGAATAATCACACTGTGCCGAATATCAAAGTGAATGGTCATAGTCTAAGTGTTGTGGATAAATTCACCTATCTTGGCAGCACTGTGTCACAAGCTGCCACAATTGATGACGGAGTGAATGCAAGAATTTCCAAGGCCAATGCGGCCTTTGGTAGACTGTACAAGAATGTGTGGGACAGAAATGTAATAAGCCTGCAAACAAAGCTGAAAGTCTACAAAACAGTTGTATTATCCACACTGCTGTATGCTTGTGAAACCTGGACTGTTTATCAGCGACACGCTAGGAAATTAAACCACTTCCACACAGTCTGCCTTGGGAAACTATTGAAGATTAAATGGCAAGACAAGATCCCAGACACTGAAGTCCTAGAAAGAGCGTCCATGCCCAGTATCCAAACTCTACTGATGAAGAATCAGATTCGCCGGGCTGGTCCACTTAACTCGCATGCCAGATCACAGGCTCCCTAAACGAATTTTCTACGGCGAATTGCGTTGTGAACGCTCCCAAGGCGGCCAGAGGAAACGCTTTAAAGACACTGAAAATCTCACTGAATGCTTTTGGAATTCATCATGACACCTGGAAGACTGCAGCCAGATACCGAAATTCGTGGCGTGCATCATTACGCAAGGGTGCAGTCACTTGTGAGGCAACCAGGACTGCAAGAGCTGTTAAGAAAAGACAGAACAGAAAAACCACTGCAGAAAATCCTCCTCCAGAAACGTCAAGCATTCTTTGTCCACATTGTCAAAGAACATTTCGAGCCAAAATAGGCCTTATCAGCAATCTTAGAACTCACGGCTCCATACTTTCAACCCCACTGGGTGAAATGAATGGTCATCATCATTCTTGATGGATAAACAACAAACACATCATATTTTCATTTTTGTCTTTTAAACCATATGTGTTGTGTTGGTGCCCTCGTTTTTGACTTCAGTTCTTTAAAAAACTTTCTGGATTCGTTTTTCTGGTGATTAGTTTCCATATATTTGATTATATTGCTCATATACTCTCACTTCTTCTGCTGAACTATTATTGTAGCCTCTTTACATTCAGTTCTATATAAAATATCAACACCTAACTTGAAAAATTAAAATGATGTGTGTTGTGTTCATCAAGGCAGTTCATGTTGATGTTCTCGATTTGATAAATTTGGTTGGTCCAGTTTGGACTTTGGGAACAAAGAATAATGACAGTGTAATCTACTTGCATGTCATAAGAGGCGACTAATGAGGATTGGGGTGAGCATGCATACCTTGTCGTCGTCCTCATCATCATCCATCCAGTGTCTTGCCGGCTGGCGTAGACGATCATGCCTCTCCACAAATTACAATCTCCGACGTCGTGGATCAATTCATGTGTTGACTCCCTTCCTTGCCATGACACAAGACTGTAAAGAATCTTTTCACGCTGTCTTCCTATATCTCTCTTTCCACAAATCTTTCAGGTTGTCACAATATGTTCCAGTTATTTTCTTCTCATAACATGGCCAAAAAATGAGGACTGCCTCTTTCTGGTGTTTGTGATAAGTTGTCTCTGCGACTCGCTTTTCCCAACATCATGAGTGCTCTTTTTGGCTGTCCAACTAATTTTCAGCATTCTTCTGTAAAACCACATCTCCAAGGCTTCCAGGGCTTTTTCATCTATGTGCTAATTGACCTTATGTGTCAGGTCTTAGTCAGATATGACTGAGCTACCGTATAACAGTAGACGGTACTACCTGCTTTCTGTTCGCGCTGAACGTTGGGCGGCGCTTACCAAACCTGACACCCGACATTGTGCCAACGGCTTCGGGCGGAAGAGCGCAATTGGGAGGGTACAAGCTTTACCCTGGTGTGAGGAAATGCAAGCTAAAGACAAAATGTCATGGCAGGGCAGACCAGACCCTAAGCCTTGGTTGGTGGCTGGTCTAGGATCGAAGCTCCGACAGGCGGACAGCTAGAGCATTACTTTGCTCATCCGGCAGCTTCTGCAGCTTGTCTTGTTCCAGATGTAGGGGTATTACCTTTCCTCTGGAGTGAATTAGGCAGGCCGAGAGAGGGATCATGCTGTATGAGCAACACATGATCTCTATATCTTAACCCAGGCTTTGTGCTATGGAGAGGCAATAACTCCATCCCTGGTCTTAACTGCTCTCGGAATCAAAGCGAGAGGCAACTGTTACGGGTATAAGTCCCTGTCAATTGGAGTAGACATGGGGAGCCACGCGTTGCCTCTGAAGGTGGGAGATACCTACAGGTGTCACTGATCAGCTACCGCTCGCCTCAAGCTTGGCAGCCCTGGGCCAATTGGGTGCTAATCCACCACAGCCTGCCTGCTTCAATGGGTGCTTGAGGCTAGGACAAAATCTGAATCGCAGGCTGTAAAACCAATGCACCAGGTACAAATAAAAATAGAAACCTCAAGCTACGGCTTGCAACCTGGAACGTGAGAACCATGTGTCCAGGATTTTCCACTGACTTGACCAATATTGATGATGTGAGAAAAACGGCTGTGATTGATGCCGAACTCAATCGTTTTAACATTGATATTGCTGGCCTGCAGGAGACTCGCCTCGCTGAGGAAGGGTCACTCAGGGGAAAACAATTACATCTTTTTTTGGAAGGGTAGAGGGCAGACAGAAAAAAGGCAACACGGTGTGGGCTTTGCAGTGAAGAATTCGCTACTGAGAATGATTGAAATTCCAGCAGGAGGAAATGAAAGACTATTATCTCTGCGCTTGGCAACCTCTTGTGGTTTTGCCACCATTATTACTGCATATGCACCGACACTCGATTCCTCTGATGATGTGAAGGATTCGTTCTATGAGGAGTTAGACTCTGTGATCAAGGCAGTTCCAAAATCTGACTACATTTATATGCTCGGTGATTTCAATGCTCGTATGGACAAGGACTCGAATTCATGGCCAGTGTTCCTTGGAAAATACAACATCGGTCGTATGAATGAAAATGGGCCAAGGCTGCTGGAGCATTGCACCAGTAATGACCTATGTATTACAAACTCCTTTTTTAAAACAAAAAAGATGCATAAAGTCACATGGAAACATCCAAGATCCGGTCCATTGGCACCAGCTGGACTTCATAGTGAAATTAGGAAGGTGAAGGGCAGCAGGTTAAAAAGAGGACGGTCGTGGATGGGTCAAGCCGAAGACATTCTTCAACAGGTGTGTTCACTTGAGGACTTAGAACCTGGCGAGGAGTGGGTGCAAGTGCCAACAGACTTCTGCACATCCTTTTCAGTTTACATCCAACTAGATAGAAAATGCAGACACGAAAATCCGGCTGCTGTTGAGGCTGAAGTACAAGTGTTGATTTTCGAGAATTCGCTAGACGGTGACGCGGTCATCTACACAGATGGGTCGGTCGTCCGACATGTGAGAAGCTCATGGCCTTTACAGCTCGGGCCGGAGGGAGAATTGTGAAGGAGGACTCTGGTGCTTTCACTGAAACCACAAGTAGCCTGACCATGGAAGTCATGGCAGTAAGTAAAGCAATAACATGGCTCGAGACACAGACATTCACTAGGGCTTGTTTCCTTAGCGACTCAATGAACATGATCAAGAGGATAGAGGAGGGGTCGATCCGAAGAGAATGGTTGCTGCCTCTGAAGCGGTCTCGGCTGGCAAAGATTAGTTTCATCTTCGTGCCAGGTCATGCGGGAGTACAAGGAAATGAGCGGGCTGACAAGCTCGCAGGTGAGGCTACTGTGGAGGGCGGACGCGCCATGGACCAGGCTGACATTCTGAATGCTCTACGAGAAGTGAGACTTTTGCGAGAACCAAGTGACAACTGTGAATCTACAACAATGGCCAGACTGTGGGAGCAGCAAATTAAAAGAGGGGTGGCCAAACAAGAACACTACGCAGGAAGCCAAAGAAGATTGATAAACCAACACAGAACTGGCGTCGTTAGCCGCTACACGCTGCGGGATTTGCTGAGGAGGGGATCCGAGCACTTATGGACTGAATGGTTCGATGTGCAACGAGGATGATCTGTCGACTAACTAACTAACTAACTAACGGAGACAACATCTGAACCATATATCATTGACTCGAAGTTACCACAGTGCTGACTGTGATACGGATCATTCTTTGGTTGTTGCAAGCGTTAGACTGAGAAAATCTACACAGCTAAACACAAATCTAGCCCCAGGATTAATATTATTAACACTCACGATCCTGAAAAGTGCTTTGAGCTTCAACAGCAACGTGAAGACGCTTTCACTGATACACCAGAAAATTGTACAGTAAATGAAAAGTGGGGTCAACTTAAGGAAACTCTTTATACAACTGTCGTAGGTAGGAGGTTTACGGCACTGTGGATCATAAGAGGCAGGACTAGTTTGTGGCAAACAGCCTAGACACTGCAGTCTTTGATTGATAAGAAGAAGATAGCTCTCTTAAGAAACAAGGAAAGACCAACGCGTAACACTCTGAGTGAGCTAGGGCAAGCCAGGAAGGATGTGCAAAAGGCTGCAAGGCAGTGTGCAAATGATTATTGGATCAAGTTATGTGAGTCCATTCAAACCGCAAGTGATAAGGGAAACATAAGAAGCATGTATGAAGGAATAAAGAAAGCCTGGGTCCAGTGATCAAAAGAAGTGCACCATTGAAAACCTTGACTGGAGAAATCATCACTGATAAGAACAGCAGATGGACAGATGGGTAGAGCACTATTTGGAGCTTTACTAAAGTGAGACCAAACTAGCGGACGATGCCCTCGACGCCATAGAGGCTCTACCAACTCTTGACCACCTGGACACACTTCCCACCATAACAGAAGTTAAGTGTGCTATAAATGAACTTGCATCTGGCAAGGCTCCAGGTAAGGATGGGATTCTAATAGAGGTTATCAGGAGTGGGCAAGACACACTCACTCTACAGATCCACCAGCTAATAGAGCTATGCTGGCGAGAAGGACAAGTCCCACAGGATTTCAAAGATTCAAGCATCATAACACTGTACAAGAACAAGGGCGATCGGAGCGACTGCAACAACTATAGGGTATCTCACTGCTGTGTATTGTTGGAAAAGTATTTGCCAGAATTGTTCTGCGCAGACTTCAAGTCCTAGGAGATAAGTCTACCCCGAATCACAGTGTGGCTTTCGACAGAACAGGTCTACCATTGATATATCCTCATTGCGACAAATGCAAGAAAAATGCCGTGAACAGAATCAACCACTGTTTATTGCCTTCATCGACCTCACAAAGGCATTTGATTTGGTCAGTCGTGAGGGTCTGTTCAAGGCACTAAAGAAGATTGGCTGCCCACCAACTCTTCTGTCCATTGTGGAATCGCTCCACACAGGCATGAAGGGTATAATCAAGTTTGATGGTGCAACTTCTGAAGAGTTTGAAATCAAGAGTGGAGTTAAGCAAGGTTGTGTACTAGCTCCCACCCTCTTTGGAATATACTTTTCACTTCTACTGAAATATGCCTTTCGTGATCAGGATGGTGGTATATACATTCACTCACGCTCAGATGGCGGCCTCTACAATGCTCAGAGATTGAAGGCCAAGACCAAAATTAGGAGGGTACTGATCAGAGAGTTGCTTTTTGCAGATGATGCTGCAGTTACGACCCACTCTGAAGAAGAATTGCAATGTCTACTATCTGCATTCTCCAATGCTTGTTCTGAATTTGCTTTAACAATTAGCAAACAGAAGACAGATTATGTCACAAGGTGCACGTGGGGTACCATCAATCTTTATTGACGACGCCCAACTAGAGATGGTAGACCATTTTACATATCTAGGATCAGTGGTACATAGCAAATTATCCCTAGATCAGGAAATCAACATCCGGATTGGTAAGGCAGCAACAACAATGAACAGGTTAAGAAAAAGAGTAGTGGGAAACAGGAAGCTTATTGCCAAAACAAAAGTCCTTGTCTATCAAGCCTGTGTCCTTAGTACTCTTCTTTATGGCAGTGAAACCTGGACAACTTATTCACACCAAGAGAAACGTTTAAACAGCTTTCATATGCGGTGTCTGCGAAGAATTCTTGGTATTAAGTGGCAAGACAAAATCACAAATACTGAAGTATTGGAAAGATCAGGTTGTGTGACGGTTTATTCCATGCTCAGTCTTCGTAGACTTAGATGGATAGGACATCTTAGGAGGATGGATGATGGTAGAATACCAAAGGACATCTTTTTTGGTAAATTACAGATGGGTAAGAGATCTCAGGGTCGGCCTCTACTACGATACAAAGATGATTGATACAGGCATTGATAATGCACAATGGGAGCAAGTCGCTGCTGAACGTGTTGCATGGAGGGCAAATATCAGAAATGGAATAAAGACAAAGGAGAATATTATTGCAGATAAGTCACACACCGAGCGTGTGAGACGTAAGATGGTGCATGATGGTGGAAATGACCACGTGTTCACATGCACCCACTGTGAACGGACATTTACAACGCAAATTGGCCTTATCAGTCACATTCGCTACCGCCATAGATAAAAGTTATTATGCCTTTTTAAAGCACAAACTATTGTCTGTCAAGACGGCAAGGTGCAAATGTGATAATTGACCAGGACTCGGTTCCAAATGTTGCTGTATGTAGCCGGGGCGCAGTGTTGGGGTGAGCGCCCAACATTGCTTAAATACCCCAATGGCTCGTGAATACATAACCTATGCAGCAAAAGTCCAACTCCTGGCCTTCACCTGGCGGAACTGTTTTAACTAACAGGAGAAGGGGCGACGGCGAGTATCTGGCGCCGGAAAATAACGAGTGAGCTCTAGATGTGTATACACATACATGCATGCGCAGACACGTGTGTGCGTGTGTACACATCTAAGCTCGAGTGAGACCACAGTCTGCTCTAGCAAAGGAAAGGTGCTGAAGACGGAGGCGACCAGGCCAGGAGGCGCACCACAGAAATCAGGATGCCACGCAATTACGCAAAATGGACTATGTCGACTACAGCTAAAATTATGGTGCTTGCCCTGCTTTGGACCCCCAGGCAGGTGCAGTGCCGGGCCCTATGTCTCGAAAGGGTCCAACCCCAACTACTGGAGGTCCTTCTCAGATGTCCTGTGGAGCCAGGGGACATGAGAATAGAACAGCTGGCCATACTAAACAAAGACCTAAAATAATGCACTGGAATGCGGAGGTAGTCAGCAACAAAAAGTAGAATTAGAAAACATCCTGGACAAAGAAAAAGTAAGCATATATTGCTTGCAAGAAACTCACCTCAACGAAAATATAGCCTTCAAAATCAGAGGCTACCAGTGTTACCGATCTGACTGAAAGGACAGGCGAAAAGGTGGGATACTTACCCTTGTAAAAAATAACATCACTGTTTCCCAAATCGAAGTCTATATGGAAGGGGCTGAGTATCAGACACTTAAACTTAAAACAGGCTATACAGACCTACATCTGATCAATTACTACTGTCCAAGTGACCGCCCACAGGCACTGGACACACTACCATTAACAGAAAAAATGATTGTGTGTGGCGATTTCAACAGCCACTCGCAGAGCTGGGGCTATGATCACATGGACCAGAGAGGAGAGAGACTGGAAGACTGGCAGGATGAGTTAGGTTCATCTTAATTAACAAGCCGTCCGACCCACATACCTTCTACTCGAGATCATGACACACTACAACTACACCTGACCTGGCTTTTCATTCACCAGGCCTGGAGTGGAACATTACACGAATTGTTGGGAAACAACTAGGTGGCAGTGACCATCGACCAGTCTTTCTAACTGTAGAAAATGAGCTTGTAAGTGAAAGCAGCACCCTCTCGAGGTGGAACTACAAGAAAGCAGACTGGGCAATGTACAAGAATCGCACCAGCATACTGGTTAGAAACCTGAACACTGAGAAAGACATAAATAAAGTAGTTGAAGAGTTTGGGAAATGCATACTACAGGCAGCGCGAGAAACAGTACCAAGAGGAGCCCGTAAACAATATAAACCCTACTGGAGTAGTGAACTGGAACAGTTGCATAATGATGTGGAAGTATGTAGAAAGCAAGCAGAAACAAATAAACAAACTTTATTTTCAAGGGGTTAAGGATTGGGCACGCAGGCCTGTCTGACACTCTGCTCTTCATATCTCTCTGCCCTCGTATACTATTTCACTCATAAATCACTTATGAAGCTAATCTTAGACAACAAGAGAAACAATGCACTAAAACGCCTAGAAAATGTGCAATAATCAATACATGACTCACTAAACTAACTTTTGACATGGTAATTATAATTACCTAAGGTAGGTGAAACGTGCCACTGGTCAGGGGAATGCTTATTATACTATTTGTCATTTGAGATCATTATTATTAGGTTTTTTTAAATTTATTTTCTATAGTGGCATGTAGTCTGTATTGAGATACAATAGGTGTTCAAATAGGTTGCGACTATATGTATATGGATTGGTGGGGGTCTTTGATTTCTTGTGGAAGATTGTTCCACAGCTGAGCTGTGGAGTATGCTAAGCTTGTTTTGTATAAGTCTATCCTAGATTTAGAGACATGAAGTATTGTTTAGTCATTTGCTATGCCTTGCGTTGTATTTAAATAATGGCCAAAGATAATGTGGAGCATTTTGATATAGGAAGTGTTTGTGGAGCGGTAGTAACTGAAGATGTTAATGTAGGGTAGAATAGTCGGTAAACTTTCTACCATTAATTAAACCCACTGCCCTTTTCTGGGAGTGGACATAGGAGGCCTTCTTGAGGTATTCTCATTTTTGCTAGAAACCTTATTTCCATTAAATGTTTCTTGAGGGATTCTCATTGTTGCCAGAAACCACGTGTCCATTAAATGTTTCTCAGCTTGTCTGCTTATTGTCCTGTTTCACATGTATACATTTTATATTCTATATCATCATCATCATGAGCCATGCTGGTAAGCGTGGGCGGTCATGTTTTGCCATCTCACGCAATCACCAGTGTCGTGGATTAGCTCAGTGTTCTTGTTGCGACCATGTCATGTCGTCAAGCCATTCAGGTATTTACTGCTCTGTTCTCCTCTTGTTCTTTTCCCCTCAATCCTGCCAGCTGTCACCAAGTTCTCAAATTTATTTCTTCTCAAAAGTTGACCAAAAAATGACTGTCTACGTCTAATTTCTCTAATCAGTTTACAATTTTCATTTGTTTCTTGTAGGACTTCTATACAGCAAATCAACAATCTTTTTCTCACTGCAACTGACAGTTTTGCTATGTTTTCATTATTGCAAAAGGTGACCGTTGCAATAGCGATTCTTGTTCTAATCAGCACTTTCTAGTTATACTATTCTCATATTTTCTCAATTAATGACCTATCCAGTACCAACGTCATTTCTCACCTCTTGAATCACTGGTTTTTGTTTAGTTTTCTCCATGAGCGCCACACTGATGATTTTGTTATACCACTTTTTGTCTTTATATTCTTTGTTTTATTAACCAATGGGAAAATTCTGAAACAACTGAATCAGTATAACTACCGCAGAGCAACTATTACATCTGATGGTAGGTGCCTTGTGGATATTAGAACAAGAATTCTTATGGCAAAGTTAGCCTTTTGCAAGATGGAAAATATACTGACCAATAAAGAAAGAAAGAAAGAAAGAAAGAAAGAAAGAAAGAAAGAAAGAAAGAAAGAAAGAAAGAAAGACAAACAGACACCGACAGATTACACACAGTATTCTAAGAAAACATGGAAGACAATTTCTCATCAGTATTCATGTATTTAAACATGATCTCGCATGCTCAGCTTATATACAGTACATCACACCATTATATCCATCATCAACTAAGCAGATTGTTATATACCCACAATATATATCTGAATTTTTATACAAAACATGATGCAACCCAAACTGAGAACATCTTCCTCTGAAGCTACATTGTTCATTACAGCTAAGTTTCTTGAGATGGTGACCACGATTCATCATCACTAGAATCTTCCTGTGCATACATGTCAAGCAAATTCGCAAAAGATGGTGGCACTTTCAGATACGGAATTGCATTACTCGCCACTGCAGGGTCCAGAGTTTGTCGACGAGACCGAGTTACAGGGCCGGATCTCACAGGAATGGCGTTGTTTCCGATATTACTACTGGAATTAACCATATTATTATTAGTACTGCCTGAGGAACCTGTACATGTATGACTGTTTTGAGATGTTTGAGCATTGTTGGATAGAGGCAATTCAGTGGCAACTTCACGAGCAACAGACAAATCCAAGACACCACTGACATTACCAGAAGAATGACATCTTGGCTGTGTTCTCTTATGCCCAGATGGGTGTTTTTTGGCACCTCTTAGCAGTCGTGTAGAAGAGGCACTAGATGCAGAAGGGCTTGCCGCTGTTAGAGCAGACGCTTCAGTCCGGGTGTTTATATGTTCTTGTGAATGAGACTGTTTGATCCGCTTTAATGGTGTTCTGCCAGTAGTGTCATCACCAAATCCGTTATCTTCAACTTGTCTTTTATCAGTGCCAGCAGAACGTTTACTTGTTTTTGGTGATGCATCACTTTCAAATGTTGCTTGTGCTGAGAATTCCACAGAAGCCGCATTGCCATCAATTCTACTATTAACTGATTGGCTTTGACGGTTCTCATCTACATTTAAAATTTCATCAACCACCTGATATTCAGTTCCTTCATCTGTATTATTTCCAACAATAACTTCATCGTTTTCTAAACTTCTGTCAGCATTTTCAGAATCATTGTCATTCCCTGGGATTTCATTGGTATGTGACTGATCTGATTCACCTGAATGTCCAACACTATGGGCACTTTCAGATCCATGAGACAATGCTGATCTTCGTCTTGATCTTCTTCGGCCAGCTCTGGAACTATTATATAATTCACTGAAGTCTAATTCAAGGTCAGCCCATGAATCTGAGGAACTGCTGTCAAAATAAGAACTAATTGAGCTGTTGTCATAGGTGGTGGAATGGATGCTCCAATTGTCATCACCTCCTTCAATGCCCCCTGCTCCAAATAGTGATTCAGACGTTGCAATGTTAACAGAAGCTTGTCGAAGTTCATCTAATCTTTCCTGCAACTCTAGGTTCTTTTCTGTAAGATCTAAGATGATATGAAATATAACAGTAAAATTTATGCATTGTTTCAACAATTAATTTAGAAAAGAAATAAGGATTTTAACTGCCCATTGCACTAATAATCTTCCATCAATCAATCAATCAGGTGCCGTCTCTACAATGAAGGTTGCTTGCAATGGATCTCCAACACTGTCTGTCGCTCGCCTTGATTGTACATTCTGTTAGACTGCTGTTCGTCCATCTGTTGATGTTATCTTCCCACCTGTATTGTTGTCTTCCTCTTGGTCACTTACCTGAAATCTTACCTTTCAATATGTTGTTATTAGAGTATTATGTCTTTATTCTATCACAGCCTTCCATACTTTTTAGTAGTGAGGAAATTTATAACACAGCTTATACTCAGTAGCAGGCTTCTTTCAACGTAATGTATTTATAATCTGGAGAAACTAAATACGACATTAATGCTAGAATCAAATACTTACCATACACAATTTCCATATTAGCCAGCAGATTTCAAGGACTAACTTGCACATACTGAATTTACCAATGCTTTTCAAGACACAAAATAAACATGACAATACGTTAAAATTGGCATTTGATGCCAGCTATCAATAACCCCAATTAGCATGTCATTGTCATCCTTTTGTGGACAGTTTTTTTTAAAAAATAGAACTGGCCATCCTAGTTTCAAAAATAACTTTTGTAACTTTTCCAGAGATCAACAGAAAAAACCCATGCCTTCTACAAGAGGAAATGGTATAGACTGATTTTTAAAAAAATTACACAAAGATCAGCCCATCCAATACTGAAATCTCACTTAACACACATTACTCACACTGAGGTAAAACAGGTTCTGGAGTTGCATTATCTACACATATGGTAGAAGACTTGACAGAGAAAGAGAAGGATATGTTTGCACAAACAGAAAGACATGACAGTCAGCTTAAAATTACCATGATAGACAATTGAAAGTACTGTGCGAATATGTGTATATTTCAGCTTGACGGATTATCTAGTTACTTTACTTGATTTTGTGTTAATTCTGCAGTTTGTACCTGACGAGATGCAGTGAAATATGCCAGGCTATAAATCATGCAATCAATTGTTAGTGTCTTCATTATTCAAAGAGAAGGATGCCAAAAAGTGAATTGACTTGCCATATGTCAGCCTTTCACAAGTATCCACATATCAATACAGAGGTTTGATTTGATTTAACTTTATTTTAAAAGAGTCACAAATTGGGCACGCAGGCCCATCTTACATTCAGCCCTTCCAATCACTCATCTTTCGTTCATCAATAGTGCATGATACATATGGAAAAAATAAACATTGTCAATGAATACTGTAAACATAAACATTGCATATTACCACGTTATGAGACAAGTCCCCCACCCACCACACATCCCCCCACCCAATCACACATCCAACCACCCACCATCCATACACACACCTTCAGGCAAACTTACAATCCCCCACCCACACACCCATCTCTCACCCACACACACATCCCTAACCCACACACATCTCCCAACCTACACACACACACATACCTGCTGCACACACATCCCCATACACACTCATCCCCTACCCCCACCCACCCACACATCCCCCATCCAAACTTAACATCTCCCACCCACACCCCCCCCCACAATCCACACATACACCCCCACTCACCCACCCACACCCACATCCCCCACTCATACACCCCACTCACTCATGCCCCACCAACACATCCAACCCCAACCCACATTCACCATCCACACACACACATATCCCCCAACCACCTATCCACATACACATCCCCCACCCAAACATCCTACCACAAACACATCCCTCACCCACACACACTTTCCTCACTCACCCACACACACGTCTCCCCACCCACCCACACTTCCATCACCTATCCACATGTCATCTACCCACACACATATCCCCCCACACACATCCCCCTACACATACACCCAAACACATACATCCTCACATCTAGACACATCACTGAAACTAATATGAACAAACTCTCACACTTGACACACACATATAAACTGATGATTATTGTGAGCATTCTCACAAAAATGTAGAAAATAGAGAAAAAATTATACATATGCACTGTGTAGCGTAAAAAAATGCTCCTACAAATAGAGACAGGTGCGCAAGCGCATGCGCGTATACACACACACACCCACACATTCACTCTCACACTCATTGACTGTTTCTCATTCACACTCACTCACTCTACAGTAAAGTACATGTGTTCATGTTATACATGGTCAAATCAAGCGGCATTCAAAATGAAAATATGAAAGATGAGAATGCACAAAAAGTATGGAATAGCATGTTACACGACATGCGTGCACTAAACTATCTCTCCTTTCTTTCATACCCACGCACTCACACGCATGTGTGCACGTGCTTGCACACACACACACACAGACTAACACATCCACTCTCTGAACAGATTCTTTATAAAAAGAAAATAAGCCCTAGTGCATTTTTTTCAGCTAAAATTAATATATGACCCGGTCTTATTTTCGGGGAAACACGATAGAAATGATCGCAAGTAAAACAAAAGGGACATAATCATAAGTAACAAAAATGACACGATCACAAGTGACAAAATAGAGCAAAGACTTCATCAGCACACAAACCAACACAACTGCATGAACAACTCTACATAAAAGAATATATACATAACAGTTATTCATCTGTTTCCATGTTGTGTACTTGACATGTGTGTGGTTGAATACTGTGTGTGTGGTTATAACAAGTCACACACAGGTGCTGGAATATGCTGCTAGTCACATATATTCTTGACCAGGCGGCACCTAATGCCTGGCTAGCCACATGATCTCTAAGAACATTGTCTGGTATCTATTTTATGAGGCTGGGTTGACAAATAAGATGTAGACAAATAAAAATGTGATTCAAACCCAGAACCAACAGACTCAGAAGGTGACTGCACCAGCCACTATACTAGTGATTCCATCATTCAATGGTTTAAATGTTGCATGTCCTTCTCAGGACACTGCGATAAACCCCAACTCCAGGTTGATTTACTAGACAATAATATGTTCAGTAGTTTGCCATTGCTTTCTGAGTAAGAAGTAAACGTTAAACTGACCGGGTAGGGGACAATACCACTATATCGCCGTCAGAGCATAAGAAGTTTAAGAGCGCGCTTATCCATTCGGCAACATTGAAATCTTTTCAATAGTTAGGCAACTTAAATCTACGTTTAACCACTCACCTTTAACCAATGCCAGTAGAGCTCCTACGCAGCTATGTGAGTTGACACTGTCCAGGGGAACCATTAGTCCACATCCATTCTCACACCGACGGTCTCTGTAAGCACAGGTGTCCAACTCATGTTTTTCACAGTCCCTTCTGAGCAAGTACTGACCACAGCTATTGTACCGACACTGGATCATAGCATATTCACACGATTTGATATGATCCAGAAAAACTGAAATAGAAAGACACTGTAAACAACAGGTGAAAGCCTCTCCCTTCTTTTGCATCTCTCTATTTCAATCAATCAATCATGTGCCATGCCGGAAAGCGTGGGCAGTCATGATTCGCCATTTACAAATCTCTCTATTTACAAATGAAAAAAAAATAGAGGTTTAAAGGAAGTAGTTAATATCAAAATAAGCCCTGTCTAGGCAAACCTTTTGGCTTAGAGAAACAACAGTATAAAATAAACTCTATGGACCACTGAGTGCACTAATAAAGACAGTGAAATTCATACAAGAGACATCATTGCAGTTATAGACAGTGTTTCAAGCGAATGAAAGAAGAAGAAGAAAACAATCTATTTCAAATTTAAAGTTTAGCCGATTATTTCATGCACATAAATGCACATTTAAAAAACACTTAACCCTTTACAGGTCACAGCGGCCAATTCCGGCCGATGCCATAAAACGATCGTAGCGTCCGATTCCGGCTGATACTATTATGCATTGTAAAAACGCGATCTCTCGGCTTTCCGACACTTCCGATGGCTACTTTCGCCGACAGCTTGACAATGTGGTCGCCATTTGTAAACGCGATAGAATGAATTTGAACGGACTTTTACGGACAATTTTTTATAGTTTTCGGGATTTTTACGCTGTTTTTCAAAATGGATTTTGGCGATTCTTCAAGTGATAGCCGAGATTTCGCTAGGTTCAATTTAAATGACATTAAAGGGCACGAAGTTGACAATTAATCGGCGCTAGATATCAGTGCAAAGCGTTACTTTGCATTAGCAGTCTGAGTCGGACTTTAAAGAAAGTGATTATGATTCTGAAAATGTGTTTGTAAATTGCTGTATAGATGACGGAAAATCACAAACAACATGCCGTATTTCGTAAATATTTGTGTTCATATATATTACCGACAACAATCACATGAGTAACATATTATGCATGCTTTTCCCTTCATTGTGTTGTTTATTTAACTAAAATCGATCGACTAACACCTTATTTGTGATGTTTTTACTAACGCGACCCGAAATTTTACAGTACCTGAAAAAATCTTGCCCGTTCAGGGCTACAAAACGGACAAGCGTCTGCCCTGTAAAGGGTTAAACTTGTTTAAATGTATCCCATGGACAGTAAAGAAGACAAATAACCAACAGTAACAAAGTATTTCTTCTTCTGCTGCTTTTTATCTCCCAGTGAAACAAAGACCCTCAACCAACTCACACCTAGGTCTCCTATCTTCGCCATCTCCTGCAGTTGCTCCATGCCATTACCCATATGATTTGTTGTTATCTCTAATTCTTTTCTCCTTGTGTTTTTAAGTCTATTTCTTTTGCCTGTGGGTTTCAGAGATAGAACTTTCAATTTATACTATTAATTATTAACATGCTTTCTCAATGTCTCCTATCTAGGACCTTTTCTCAACGCTTGATTCGCTGGATATTGTTAGGTCATTTCCATAAGCTCCGCAACAGTGATTCAGTCACACCATTTGCAGTTTATTAGTAACTGTTTTAGCCATTATGTTTATGATCTTCTTTTTCTTCTGCGTCCATCCAGTTTTTTTTTTTTCCGGATGTGATTGCGTTGTGCCTGTTTACAGCAAAGCTGCATTCTTGCGCCGTTAGGCCGACACATCCGACTTCTGCGGGCATTTGTTGACCGGGTTAACCATCCCAGGGATGTTTATGATCTAATATTAGTTCTGATCTCCTCTCAACATGTTCCTCTTGTACCTTGCAGTATTGAGGTGAAGTATAAACAGCGGCAGAGTGCCCGCTTATGGGCTTCATGTATCCATATTACCATAGACTCTGCTATTCCCTCCATCCAACGTTTACGTGCTCGGCCTCTTTCTCTGCTTCCATCTGGTCTGTACATCATTGCTTGTTGTGGTATAGTTAATTGGTAACCTAGCTGCATTGCCAAACCATTTGACTTGCTGCCTTCTAATAAAATCCAGCGCTGCTATAACCCCCACTTTAGTCCTGATTTCTTCACTTCTGATCTATCTCTCTTTGATACATTGAGTATTCTTCTCAGGAATCTCATTTCTGTTGTTGTGATTTTTCTTTTCTCTTTTTCTGTCATTGTCCAGGTTTGGCATTGGTAGTGTTTTCTTAGTAACTATTGATACATGTTTGTTCTTTATTATTGGTACCATTTGTCCAATGAGTTGGTTTGCATTATTGCATCTATTTTCGATCTGGTCTTTTGATTTGCCATTTGATACTTCCTAGGTACTTGAAACTCCTTACTTGTTTCAGGAGGTGTTCGTTTAGGTGAATTGTTGTTTTTTCTTCTTTGGTTATAGTTATTACCTCTGAACTGATATGATCTGAGAATTAAATATTCTTAGTTTCCTTTAATAGTTATAATTTCTTTTGACTTCACAAATTTCTTCTGTTATGAAAGCTTGTTATTCTTGCCTTTTGTATTTTATTTTAATGTCTTGATCTGTTCTTTCTGTTCTCTCATCTTTGTCTATATTACTACCTACATATGTGAAAACAGAAAATGATGGCTGTGGAGGAACATGATCACAAATGCTGCTTGGCATAATGATGAATAAGGATATAAGAACTTATATTTTAAATCAACTACAAGTGTTTATCAGTCATCTGAATTTTCAACCAAACATTCAATAGGTAGATTAGCATTCACAGCGCTGGAAGGAGAATGAGACAACATAATATAGATCTATTATCTTATTTTTCTTCTGCCTTTCATCTCCAAATGGAACATAGGCTCTCAACCAACTCATGTAAATCTCTTTGTAAACTTGTTCATGATTGGTTGGATTAGTTTTCTATGGGATGAGGTAGCCAGTCACATGCCAACCCTCTTTAGTGGCCCTTTACAACCTGCATGGTAGGTTACAGTGTGGCTATTCTTTGCTTTCCATATAAGCTCTAGTAGCGCACAGGCGAGATATATTACAGCAGTACCATTATAAATTTAAAATGTCCAGAAGCAATAACATAGTGATTAGTGCACTTTCTCTCCAAGACAGTAGTCCAGGTTTGAGCCCCAGCAGTGGCAGGATTCTTCCGACTGACCAGCATGATTCAGGGGTGGACGCAAACTCATAAAATGGATACCGAATAATTTTTATAATTTTCTGGGAATTTGTTGGGAACGAAACACTGTGCTCATTATGCCATGATATGGGAGGCCGCAGGACAACAGTGACTTTCATACTTGCCTGCCTCTTGGTGGTCATGTGTCCAGGCAGATGTTTACAACTGACCTGGGCTCCCTGGTAGATCATGAGAAGTAAAGGTGGCTGGCCTGATGTTGACCACTGACCACATCACTCAATGAATGTCCACTAGACTATATACTATGGGACCAGTATTATATACCCAATAAGCCTCAAGGCATAGGAAACACTCCTTTAATTTTCTTCATAGGATGTGCGACGGGCCGACACTTCACATCCCGGCAGCAGTATCTCCTATCTTGGACATGTAATAACAGATGATGGCAGAAGTGAAGTAGAAATCAAAAAGAGAATAGGAATGGCCAAAAATACTTTCAACAGCATGAAATCAGTATTAACATCTAGAGAGATTAACAACACATTAAAGATTAGGATTTTCATATGCTATGTATATTCAACACTATTTATGGCATGGAAGCCTGGAAACTGAACAAGCAACTAGAAAGTCGAATAGAGGCCTTGGTGAAATGGATTTACAGACGAATATGTCATATTTCATGGATCAAAAAGAATCAAATTCAGAGGTTCTAAAAAACTGGGAAAGAAAAGAGAGTTGATGAAAGAAATAAAAAGAAGGCAAGTGAAATACTTTGGCCACGTTAAAAGACATTTAAAAAAAAAAATTTTTGTTGTGTATCCCTTACGGGACGTTGCAGTCAACACTAGCATTTTCAGCTGCTGTTGATGTACTAGGCAAGTGTTACGTTCAGTAGTTTGCCATTGCTTTCTGAATGACCGGTCGCTATACCTTTTTCGAAAAAACCAGCACCGCTGTATTTCGAACCCGGGTATAAGGGCTCACAAACCGCGCTCGCAAGCCCTTAGCCACAGAGAACGGCTAAAAAAGACATAACACTCTTATAAAAACCATACTGAAGAGCAAACGAGCAAGACGCTAACAATATGAATGGGAAGATAACATCAAGAGATGGAAGTGCATCAATCTGACAGAAAATATAGTCAGGGCGAGAGACAGACAGTGTTGGAGATCCACTGCAGCCAACCTTCATTGTGGAGACGGCACCTGATTGATTGAGAAGTATCTACTGTAAGAATATCCTAATTTTAAAACCACATTACAAACAGACACTACAATGGTTCCTTACACTCTTTAAGGATTAAGTCTGCACACCCATTGTCAAAGTTATCACATCTCATGGTTAGTTTGTTGATCAGATTTTGCACAAGTGGTAACACCTCCTTAAGCTGTTTTTCCCGGCACGGTGCCCTGCAGACTGGGCACTTCTCATTTTCTTTTAGTGCTGTCAGAATACAGTCACGACAAAAGACATGACGACAGGGAGTCTCGTGAGGCATGTCTAGAACATTCATGCAAATTCCACAAATCAGTTCTGGATCTGGTGCTGGAGTGAACTTGCAAAGTTCAAATCGTGACATGTTCTGCAAAATGAAGGACATATGGTGCAAATTATATTTTTCTGAAGCTATTTCACAGTACCTTAACATGAGAGGTCTACTATATATAAGTATTAACATGTCTAGTTGCATACTAATAAGTTACTTCTTCTTCTGCTGTTGCGTTCAACCGGAGTTTTTTTCCAGACGTGATTGCTTTGTGCCTGTTTACAGCAGAGCTGCGTTCTTGCACCGTTAGGCCGACACATCTAACTTTTGCGGGCATTTGTTGACCGGGTTAACCTTCCCGGGCTAATAAGTTACGATTATCACTAAGCATTAATCTCAAAACTGAGAGGGAAGACCAGGAGAACTTTTAATTAGATAGCGGTGGGAACGATTAGTAGTATGACTCTTCGCTGGCTGTTGAACGAGGGGACGAAGCACGTATGGGAATGTCCTGAGTGCAGTGATGTCGGTTCTTAACTCAACTCAACTAAGCATTTTATAATACAGGGAGCCACGGTTCGTCGCAGTGGCTAGCTGGGTGGATGTGCAAATCAAGCAGAAGACATATGATCTTCCCAAGCCCTTATGGATAAAAACAGATAGTATAAAAGATAAAAAGTTAGACATCGACATTAATAGCTGTGTTAGGACATTCTTGTCCAATAGAATGATGCTTGCTGGTCTAGATGGTGGCACAGGGGAATGTCAGCAGTAGAACTGATTCAGAACACCAGTCGGGAATCAGTTGGGTTAACCAATCACACATTTTGTTGAACTGAACGATATTTTGAATGTTTAGGTAGGGCAGAATATTTAATATTAATGTGACTTTTTGGCCTTTAAGTCCGTTTTACAAATCCACACAGAAAAAATGTAGATCATATAATTTGCTCACTTAGTAATTAACATATCACTCGGAGATTAATGACTTGAAACATTAATTGGCTGCCAGATTGAACTATTATGCAGGTCTATACATTTATTATTTAAGATTACAGTGAAAATATTAACTTTACGTTCGGTTTTTCAGCCTGCACTAAACTAATTAATGGTTCGCATGGTTAGCTCAATTATTAATTAATATATCAGAGATTAATTACCTGAAACATTAACTGGTGGCCATGTTAAACCTCTGAATAAGGTTTGAACATTAAAAATTACAACGGCAATGTGACCTTTATGTTCCACTCAATACTCTCCAAATGAAAAATATGGTTTCTAATGCACTTGGTTGTTTTTCTTTTTTAATATAATTATAAAACACTATTTGGTTCAATTTATAGCAATGGAACCATTTTGAATATTAATGTTATTCTATGACACGATATTTGAAAAATTATTTATTTACTTAAGTTTCATTGTCAAGAACAGAATGATGTATGGTTGCTAAGGTCTTCGTCCACAAATACAAAAGTTACACTAGCGTAAGTGTTAAAAAAGCAGTGATTTAAAGTGTTAGGCCACATGTTATCAAAGTGCTTAAACAGAATTTTAATTTTCCTCTTTGTTCATATTAAAAAAGTTGCATAAATAACACATAGTATTGTTTGGCGCCCACAGAAGGAGAAGAAGGAAATAGAAACTAGAGGAGGCACTAGACAACATAAAATTTGAAAGCTGTAGTTACCGACCGGAATTTGAACCTGTCACCTCCAATTGATGGCAGCGCCTCGCTGCAGGAACAAGTGTACTTTGACGCCAAAAAAAAGTGTCTTGATTAGTCATGTCTATCATACACATGAACCCGCAACCATGGAATACGGACAGAATTCGTTTTCCCAAGTTGATCTCCCAAGTTGTATCTAATATGGAGTGATGACTAGCTAAATTATCAAATAGTTACGTGTGAATGCACGAGAATGACAGATTGTAAGGTAAAATAACGACACGATTCACTGTTTCTTTCCAGGTGCTGGAGGTTCACAAAGGCTGCCTCGTGCCATTGGCAAGTCAAAAGCATTAGAAATGATTCTGACAGAAAACAGAATGTCAGCACAGGCAGCAGAAAAAGCAGGTACGGTGAAGTTAGTAAGAAAAAACTATTTGAATAATATAAACACAAAAAATAGTTTAGAATTTTTATTGCCTGGCATAACTCACTGTTATCTCATAATATACAGGAGATCAACTTGGGAAAACGAATTCTCTCCGTATTCCATGGTTACGGGTTCATGTGTATGATAGACATGATTAGTGAGGACACTTTCCTTGGAGTGTCTAGTTGGTCATGCCTCGAAGTACACTTGTTCCTGCAGCGAGGCGCTGCCACCATTTGGAGGTGACAGGTTCGAATCCCAGTCGGTAACTATAGCTTTCAAATTTTATGTTGTCTAGTGCGCCCTCTAGTCTCTATTTGAAATATATGATTTGATATGATTTGAAATGATTTCTTTCTTCTCCTTCTGTGAGCGCCAAACAATACTATGTGTGTTTATTTATTTAACTGTCTCAGTGTCCTCAACGGGTTCCCAAATGTATTTCTCATATTGAAAAAGGTATAGTTGAATTATTTAGTTTTTCAAGTCATCCAACTACTATGCAGTTGCGTAAATAAAAAACAATTTAGAAAATGTTACTAAAACTAAATGATAAACATTGCTAACAAAAAAAATTAATTAAGTAATTTACATTGCATTATATAAAATATAATATGAAATATGTTAAAAATGAAAAATGTACAATTTCAGGTAGGTAAATTAAACTAGGGCCGGCGCCCTGGCCGAGGCGTTTGTAGCTTTCTCCGTAACCCCGAATACTCTCGTGGTTGACGTGAGCGCACGAGAACTGGAAGCGGTTCGAGTCGCGCCTGAATAACTAATACTAATACTAATTACTATACTAAATGAAATGAGAGTATGGAGCCGGTCGCTCAGAAAGCAATGGCAAACTACTGAGCGTAATCTTGCCAAGAAATCAACAATCAGCTGAAAGATGCTGAAGTTGACAATACAGCGATGTCCTGGTAAAGGATATGCAAAACATTTTTAACTTAACTTTAACTTAGTAAAAAACTAGGGGAGGTTGAGTTTTGTTGGCCATATCGAAAAACATTCCACATTTAGTTTACCTTGGTTTTACTAGAAAACTGGTGTAGGTAACTTAATAACTGTCACAGCAGTAATCAGTAAATGAAATGTGAAAGTTAATATGTATAAGTAATTGACAAAAAGTCCACTACAGTACTACTAGTAACTACTACTACTACTAGTAGCTACTGCACGCTGAACGAACACACAACTGAGTTTCGTAGAAAATGTCGTCAGTATTTTTATTTTATATTCCGGTTTAATAAGGTGGTCTAGAATCGTAATCGTAAAAACTCCGACCCGGAGCAAACACGGCATGGGGTCTCTGATCGTCAGATGTAAACCACCTTCCCCAAGTATTTCGGACCTTTAATTTCTTGATACTCTCTGGAGGCGGTCCCGTCCGGATCATGATTCCGGGCGTCTTATCCCTGCCGTCAAACAGCTACTGTACATCCTAACAATCGTTTCAAGTAATGAAATTTTACACAGAGATATAGAAGTGGATGGAGAATTCAATTATTACTAATATTAATCTACTGATGACTTTAGCAATAGTCTGTACATATGTGAACTTACTTCAACACTTGAAAATACACAGCAATAATAGTTATCAACTAAAAGCTTTCAGAGCACATGTGCGTGAAACTAGACCGCATGGTTCACAATACTGGTTTATTTATAGCTCGTCAAAATCCAATTCCAATTCCAATTTTCAAAACAAAAATTCCAAATTCGGCCTCGTTCAACCTGCTTCCTCCGCGTCGGTTATTGTTGAGGTCCGTGGTTTTTGTGGGTTCATTCACCCTAATTCTTGTCTTGTGAGTCCTATCTCGGACTGGTTATGTTGGTTTGTGTCTGTGACGTCAGCTGGGGGATCGGTCAGCGGCTATCCTTTAGTGCTCGTCTGTTCTTGTGGTTTTCTTAGTTGGTGCAGGCACCTGGCTTGTCTGGCTTGACTCGCTGCAGTCCTTATAAGGACTTTTTATTTAGTATTTTTGCCACCTGTTCTGTGTATTGCCCGTAGAAGCTTTTCGATGCTATTTACCTCCTTGCGCTTTCTTTCACTTTCATCTTTAAGTTCTTGCTGTTTTTCGATTGCTTCCTCTGTTGTCAGCCATGGGACGATTTCTCCGTCCTCGATATAGTACTCAATGCCGGTATCATAGTCAGAGATTATCTCCGGGTATTCGATGGGTTTCCCCCTGAGTTTCTTCACCTTCTTGCCTTTTGCTTCCTGTCTCCTCATGTATTCCTCGTGCCTGAGTTCCTCTTGCCTTGCCCGTTTCTTTTCTTCTTCTATGTACTCCTCCATTTCCTCCCGGGTAGGTTCCTTTGCAAACCACATCATGTCGTCGAAAGGTTCCTCATCTTGCCTTTCTTCGGCTGTCTGGCGGGGTATTGGTTTCCCCTTGGATGTTTTGGGCGTCGTGGTTCGGCTGCTGGTTTTATCTTGCGGCTCCGGCTCGGTTTTTTTGTTGGGTTTCCTGAGACTTCTTTGTGGTCTCTTGCATGGCTTCTGTTGGTTTGTTTCGAGTTGATTTCATTTCAGCTTTTAGCCGCTCTCTCTCTCTCTCTCTCTCTCTCTCTCTCTCTCTCTCTCTCTCTCTCTCTCTCTCTCTCTCTCTCTCTCTCTCTCTCTCAGGTTTTATGGTGCGTAGCATTTCTTCGTTTTTCTGCTTCAACGCGGTCAACTGTTCCACTTCTCTCTTGATATTTTGCTGGATCTCCTTTATTTCCGCCAGTAGATTCTCGTTATCGCTGGTCGGGTTAGGCGTCAGCAGTGCCTTGACTTGTTTCTTCAACTCGTCTATCTGTTTTTGAAGTTGATCTCTTTCAGCTTGTGCTATACCCGTGGCTGTCTCGCCCCTCCGCATTGCTTCCTTGAATGGTGTCTTTGTGATGATGGCGATCTTTAAGACGTCTCTGTGTCTTTGCAGGTACGGACAGCCCAGGTATCTTGTTCCATGTTTGCCCAGGCAGTTGGTGCACTTTCTTTTGTTGTTGGGTGCTCGGAAGTCCGTGTCCAGCTTGGCCAGCGGACACTCCTTGAAGGCGTGGTGATCGGCGCAGTATCGACAGATTTCCGTCTTACTGTGACATGTTGCTCTGTTGTGGCCGGCCCTCTGGCATCTTGAACCGATTGACTCTTGGGATGAATCTCTCTGGCTGTTGTATTTTCTTGCTGATTGATACTGTGGTCAGCATTTCGTTGCCCTCCGATGTCACCACTGCCAAGGTTGTAGGTATCTTGGAGTAGGTGAGGAGCCACTCCGCCTTCACAAATTGGATGTGACGATTCTCTTCTCGTAGCTGCTTCAGGATTTCTTCATCTGTCAGCTCCACTTGGATCCGCTTGACAACCCATCGGACTGTTTTTGAGTCGGTGTTTCGGACTCTTGTGTCTTTCTCCTCCGTCTCTGCTGTCTTGGTTCTTGACTGTGTTGGGCTGTCGATCTTCTCCCTCGTAGTAGCTTCAGTAATAGCTGTGGTATCAGGCAAAATTCGGCGATTTTCGGAATTTAAGAAAAAATATGACCACATTAGGAATTGGGTCAAATTTTCGTAAGCAAGCAACGCGGCCGTCGGGTCACTTGTTCTCGGCCGCGAATTCCCGATCACGACATCGAATCAAAGAGGCTACGTTCGGTCACATTAGTTATCCCTGATGTTATTATGCTTGTCCCTTCGCTGTTGCCTTGTCAACTCTCAAGCCCTCCCTCGGTGGGGAGAGCCTGTGCTTGTCCCTAAGTACGTGTGGTCGTGGAATGTCAGCTTCATCCCCCGCCACGGCCTCTGTTGCCTCCATACGTCTCCGTTGCCGTGTTCCTTCTCCGTGCCCCATTCACGGCGCCACACCCTATTAGTAGGAAGCCGGATCTTCCTTTCTTTGTGACCCACCTCTTGGTCTCTCTGCAGCTGACTGGGTGCGACTTACGGTCGATTATCGTATATTATGGAGGCTGGACTTTGGCCGACATTTGCACGATTGACTGCACTCAGACTCGCCACCCACGTTTGGAGACAGGGCTAACAATCTGACACAAGACGGTGTAAAGTTCGTGGTCTTAGTTGAGAAATTGTTGGCACTGCAGTTATCGCTTCTAACCATACTAATACAAGTTTCGAGCCTCGTTCCACTTTAGTTACGGCAGCTCCATAGCCAGCACGAGGACTTTTAGCCGCTCTCTCTCTCTCTCTCTCTCTCTCTCTCTCTCTCTCTCTCTCTCTCTCTCTCTCTCTCTCTCTCTCTCTCTCTCTCAGGTTTTATGGTGCGTAGCATTTCTTCGTTTTCCTGCTTCAACGCGGTCAACTGTTCCACTTCTCGCTTGATATTTTGCTGGATCTCCTTTATTTCCGCCAGTAGATTCTCGTTATCGCTGGTCGGGTTAGGCGTCAGCAGTGCCTTGACTTGTTTCTTCAACTCGTCTATCTGTTTTTGAAGTTGATCTCTTTCAGCTTGTGCTATACCCGTGGCTGTCTCGCCTCTCCGCATTGCTTCCTTGAATGGTGTCTTTGTGATGATGGCGATCTTTAAGACGTCTCTGTGTCTTTGCAGGTACGGACAGCCCAGGTATCTTGTTCGGCTGCCTCAGACAGTTGTTTCTGGGCCCGGGCTCTTGCTCGTCCTTTCATGCCCATTCGCTTCAGAACATCAAACACGGAGTGGGAGACGAGACCTCTTGCGCCTACCTCGACAGCGAACAACGTGACGGTGTATTTTTCCCGCCTAAGACTTGCGACTATGTCACTGTACTTCTCCATTTTGTACAGGTTTTGTTCCTCAGTATTCGACTCGTACGGGACAGTCAGTTCAATCAGCTTTAGCTGCTTTGCTGACGAGGAGCTAAGTACAATGTCAGGTCGCAAGCCAAACCTTCGGATCACCTCGGGGTATCTGCCATGGCCCTTTAGGTCTACGGTCAGATCCCAGTCCCTCGCACAGTCGAAGACGGTAGCAAGCGGCAAATCGTCAGCTTTACCATTTTCGCGCCCTTCTCAGGCGAAGGAAATCTCCACCGGCCTCGGTCTGTGCCCCTCTCTGTTTGCTTTCATTCGTGCCACGTCCACTATGGCGGCCAACTCAGTCAGGACTTTGTTATGCCGCCACGTGAAACGTCCTTGGGTCAGGACAACCTTACAGCCAGACAGCACGTATTCCGCTGTCTGGATTATTTGGGCTTTCGTACAGAGGGGACAGAATTGGTCGGTGGTTTTCACCCACTTGGCCAAGTTGGCACCTGATGGCAGGACATCGTAGAGGGATCGAATGACGAAGCTTAAGTGCAGCGGTGCTATGCACCAGATCTCATTCCACGTAATGGATCTCTGCACCACAGCTTCCCATGACATCCACTGCGCCTGTTTGGCAG
Organism: Cepaea nemoralis; assembly: GCA_014155875.1. Taxonomy (NCBI): domain Eukaryota; kingdom Metazoa; phylum Mollusca; class Gastropoda; order Stylommatophora; family Helicidae; genus Cepaea; species Cepaea nemoralis. Next base: position 1,157,161 of record JACEFZ010014901.1, on the reverse strand, counting down.
CCTTACGGACTCTTCCGTCACCTTCCCCCTTGCGGATCTCCTTAACCACCAGGCCCCTACGTTCCTTGGCCGTCGGCTTTGACCACATCGGATCATTGCGTTGGAATCCGAACCCTTTCCTGTCTGTTTGGGTGTGGCCCATTACCTCCTTCAGCTGGAGTGTAGCCTGGGCTTCTTCGACTGCGCTGACGACTTTCCACTTCCTTCCCGTTTTCAAGGCGGGAACTGGGGCACTGACCGTTATATCTGGAGACTCGCGCAGCATCAGCGCGATTCTGATTTTTCCGGTTTTGAACTCTTCCATGAGGGACAGGAACGGGAGGACGAGCTTGCTCTGTTTACAATACAATGCGACAGCCGTGAGGCATGTGGGTACTCCAAGCCACTTTCTCATGTACCTGCTTATTTTGCTCTCCATCGTGCTCACTGTGGTCACGCCAATATCATATATCAGCAGCGGCCACAGGATTTTCGGTATAAGCATGAACTGGATGCCATGGAGTTTATCTGATATGCTCGGCTCTTCTCACGACCATAGAGTACACTTGGTGTCTGTTTGATGATTCTGACTATCAGATTGAGTGCTGATAGTGAGCTGTTTGAGCGCTGCATGGTTAGATAGATACTGCTACTCTTGGCTCTTGATTTTTACAGCAACCCCGTGGCAGTCTTTACTTTGATGATTGCTGGCAGGGAACACCTGCTAGTTTACATACGGCCTGGTTGAGCAACATATAGATTTCATAGGCCGTATGCGTTAAGATCACTGACTCACCATAGCTTGCTGAACAAGACACCGGCGTAGTTTTTTCACAGTATATTTTACTCACACGATACATTAGACGCTGTCAATAACATAATCATCTGTTCCACACAAAGGATTCACGAGTATACGAAACAATGTCTAAACATCACAGTTCTACAAGAGCGGCATAATTTGTAGCCGTCGCTCTGTTGACGAGGACTAGATCCAACACCGAACAAAGTCCAAGTCTGACTCTAAAGTGACGTTTTGTTCTCGCCCAAAACCTCGTCTACTTTTCATGTGTTTGTGAACAATGTCGTGATAGGTCACATCGCATGGTCTCCTTCTGTCGACCGTGCTTAATACGTCTCATGCCATGTCCCCAACCTGTATCAACAAGACTATGGCACTGGAGGACCCAGATTTTGAACTTACCTATCAGTATCAGCCTGGTTTTGTCGATGGTACTCAGGCCGTTCGTCAGCATTGCCTGTATTTCCGCCACCGCGTTCCTGTCCGTCAGGGTGGAGTCGTACACACGACCGAGACTCTTCACAGGTTCCGCTATCACCGTGGGAATCGCTTGTCCGGACACCGTGAACATCCTCTCCACCGCCTTACCTTTCATGATCGACAGGCTTCTCGATTTCTTTGGCTTGAAGCTCATCCTGCACCATCGAATCAGATCGTCCAGTCTGAGGAGAATGCTGCGAGCATTACTCTCCTTTGGTGTCAGGATTGTCGTATCGTCCATGAAGGCCTTCTGCTGCGGCGTGTTCTTCCCTTCGCTGAGTTTCGGACCGTGTGCATAGCCGGATGCCGCATCCAGTATGACCTGCATGGCCATGACAAATAGTATTGGCGAAATCGTACATCCGATGGCAATACCCACTTGCAGGTCGATCTATCTATAGTGTGTGTTTTTTTGTTGTTGCCTCAATATAAAATTCAATATCTCAGTAACCATCTGAGGTAAAATGATGAGATTTAGTATATAACCTTATAATTATGTCCACCCAACAAAAACATTTTTGTTCTGGAGATTTTACAGCAGATTTCAAAGTTAGTTTATAATCAGTATATTAATTACGATTTAGAGATAACGTCCATGATTTTAACAGTATTACAACTTCACCACGAGACGTCCCGGAAGATTTTGAAATTTTCACGTGATTTCCGTTTTGACACAAACAACGCGAAGACTCAGAGGTGTCTCCAAATGGGGGTTCTTTCATGAAACGTGATTATATAAATAAACTAGCTGACAAGGCCCGGCTTCTGGCGGGGATCTATCTATCTATCTATCTATCTATCTATCTATCTATCTATCTATCTATCTATCTATCTATCTATCTATCTATCTATCTATCTATCTATCTATCTATCTATCTATCTATCTATCTATCTATCTATCTATCTATCTATCTATCTATCTATCTATCTATCTATCTATCTATCTATCTATCTATCCTATCTATCTATCTATCTATCTATCTATCTATCTATCTATCTATCTATCTATCTATCTATCTATCTATCTATCTATCTATCTATCTATCTATCTATCTATCTATCTATCTATCTATCTATCTATCTATTGCCTGCCTGTCTGCTTATCTATCTATCTATCTATCTATCTATCTATCTATCTATCTATCTATCTATCTGCCTGCCTGCCCGCCCGCTTGCCTGCCTGCCTGTCTGCTTATTTATCTATCTATCTATCTATCTATCTATCTATCTATCTATCTATCTATCTATCTATCTATCTATCTATCTATCTATCTATCTATCTATCTATTATTCTATCTATCTATCTATCTATCTATCCATCCATCCATCCGCCCGTCCGCCCGACTGCCTGCTTATCTATCTATCTATCTATCTATCTATCTATCTATCTATCTATCTATCTATCTATCTATCTGCCTGCCTGCCCGCCCGCTTGCCTGCCTGCCTGTCTGCTTATCTATCTATCTATATCTATCTATCTATCTATCTATCTATCTATCTATCTATCTATCTGCCTGCCTGCCCGCTTGCCTGCCTGCCTGCCTGCCTGTCTGCTTATCTATCTATCTATCTATCTATCTATCTATCTATCTATCTGCCTGCCTGCCCGCCCGCTTGCCTGCCTGCCTGTCTGCTTATCTATCTATCTATCTATCTATCTATCTATCTATCTATCTATCTATCTATCTATCTATCTATCTATCTATCTATCTACCTGCCTACCTGCCTGCCTGCCTGCCGGCCGACCGGCCGACCGACCAATATCTATCTATCTATCTATCTATCTATCTATCTATCTATCTATCTATCTATCTGTCTGTCTGTCTGTCTGTCTGTCTGTCTGTCTGTCTGTCTGTCTGTCTGTCCGTCCGTCCGCCCGCCCGCCTGCCTGCTTATCTATCTGTCTGTCTATCTATCTATCTGCCTACCTGCCTGCCTGCCTGCCCACCCGCCCGCCTGCCTGCCTGCCTGCTTATCTATCTATCAATCTATCTATCTATCTATCTATCTATCTATCTATCTATCTATCTATCTGCCTGCCTGCCCGCCCGCTTGCCTGCCTGCCTGCCTGTCTGCTTATCTATCTATCTATCTATCTATCTATCTATCTATCTATCTATCTATCTATCTATCTATCTATCTATCTATCTATCTATCTATCTATCTGCCTGCCTGCCTGCCCGCCCGCTTGCCTGCCTGCCTGCTTATCTATCTATCTATCTATCTATCTGCCTACCTGCCTGCCTGCCGGCCTGCCGGCCGACAGCCGACCGACCAACCGACCGTCCGATATCTATCTATCTATCTATCTATCTATCTATCTATCTATCTATCTATCTATCTATCTATCTATCTATCTATCTGTCTGTCTGTCTGTCTGTCTGTCTGTCTGTCTGTCTGTCTGTCTGTCTGTCTGTCCGCCCGCCTGCCTGCTTATCTATCTGTCTGTCTATCTATCTATCTGCCTACCTGCCTGCCTGCCTGCCCACCCGCCCGCCTGCCTGCTTATCTATCTATCTATCTATCTATCTATCTATCTATCTATCTATCTATCTGCCTACCTGCCTGCCTGCCTGCCTGCCTGCCGGCCGGCCGACCGACCAACCAAACGACCCACCCACCCATCCAGTCAGCCAGCCATCCACCCACCCACCCACCTAACTTTCTGCCTACCTACCTACCTACCTACCTTTCTGTCTGTCTGTCTGTCTGTCTGTCTGTCTGTCTGTCTTGTCTGTCTGTCTGTCTGTCCGCGCTATTAAATATTGATAAAAGTTACTGGAAAAAACGTCATCACCATGTGTTGAAAGAGGAAGAGGACTATTGGAGAAAGTATGGATTGAAGGTTGTATGTTCGATTCCGGGCCGCGTCCTTCATTTCAAGAGTGCATTTTTTTCGGACACTCCGCGAGGGTCGTCGCTGGAGCTACGGAGTTCGTGCTTTGTGCGACGCTTTCCGCGCTGCGGAAAGAAACTGAGCCATATTGGATAAAAACCCGGTGCAATGCAGCCGACCCTGTCGATTGTAAGCTACTTATTTCATTGCACCCACTCCCATACGAATCCGGATACGCCTTTGTTTGTCATCTGAATTTGCAGGTCCCCATTACCGTAAACATAACTTTTTTAGCGAGAAATCACTAGTTGTTAAGCAAAACATCAAAGGAATGTCGCCGCTTTCAATGATTTAAGTTGTTTTTGGACCTATCAAAGATATATTCCTTGGGTGGGGGTAAATATAAGACGGCTGGAAAAATTTCATAACGATGCAACAGACAGTTTTCAAAATAATTGATCGTGAATGAAGGCAAACAAATGTGGACATACTATAGTCGAATATTCTTCTCTAATTTTTGTCTAGATATAGTATTTGGGAGTTCTAATTTTTTTTTAAACATTAACTAGTGACAGCCGGTTCTGGATCTGGTAAATTAACAACTACATTTTGATCTAATGAATTATATTTGCAAACATCGAGATCTAAAACAAATGATGCTGATAAAACTGAGGTTTATATCTACCAATGACGCCTTACATAATTATTTATATATCTCAATAATAACCCACAAAAATAGTAAATACTTACTAAGTCCAAAACAATGTTTTCCGATAGTGAATTTAAATAACGAAGACACAAACAATGGTTTGCACGATTTATTGCCTGGCATATTTCGCTGCATCTCGTCAGGTTAGTTAGTTAGTTAGTTATCAGTTGGGGTATCTTCGTTGCACTCCGGACATGTCCATAGGTGCTCAGATCCTCCCCCCAGCATATGCATCAGCGTCCGGTGGCTAATAGTGCCAGTTCTGTGTTGGTTGACGAGGCGCTTTGTTTTCCCGATGTACCTCTCGCGTCTGGCTGTGCCGATTCTTACTCCCAGGTCTTTCATCCTGGAAAGCGATGTGGAATCACTGGCGTCAAAATCCTCTGTTCTCGCCATATCTTTAAGGGCGTTAATAACATCCGCACGATCCATGGGCTGGCCATCCACAGGGGGTGCAGAGCCAGCCAATTTATCAGCTCGTTCATTTCCCTCGACTCCCGCATGTCCCGGGACGAAGATGAAGGTGACTTTGCGGACAGCAGACTTCCGCAGCGACTCAGTCCACTGTCTACGTACAGATCCAGCTTCGACCTTCTGAATCATGCTCATTGAATCACTTAGTACACACACGTTGGTATAATGCTGTGATTCCAGCCATATGAAAGCCTGTGTAACTGCCATCACCTCCATCGTCATGCTGCTCGTGGTCATAGAGTGGGCACCACTGGATTCTTGAACGGTTCGGCCCGCTGAACGGGCTGTAAATGCCCACGCACTTCTCTGCTGCTTTACAACAGATCCATCTGTATAGATGAGCACTTCGGGGCTATCTGAGTGATCATAGATGAGTGCGTTAACCTCTGCATTGACAGCGGCAGGGTTCTGCTCTCTGCACCGTCTGTCGAGTGTGATAATGCAGGAGAAGGTACACTTAAAAGCTGGAGGCACCGGCACCCATTCCTTGCCGGGGTTGATACTGGTAAGACTGCAGACCTGTCCGACGACATCTTCCGCCCGACCCATCCATGATTTGCCCCTCTTTAGCCTGTCACCCTTTTCTCTTAATACAGCGTCATGCAGAGGGTGCTGCTCATCTGCACTTATTTTTAAGTATGCACGAGCTCTCCAGATCTTGATCCTGTGTTCCATTGTCGGGAAGTCAAGGAGGTATCTCATTGCTACACAGCTGGTGTCTCTCGTGCAGCCCAAAATGATACGCATGGCTTCGTTTTGTACCTTTTCAAGTCTTCCAATCTGTGTAGGGCTGACAGTGAGGATGGCCAGGGCATACTCGATGCGTGAAAGCACAAGTCCTTGGAACAGAAGTAATAGCAGTCTTTGCTCGATATTGGCAGTCGCCATGACTTTCATTGCTGCCAAACCTTTTCGAGCCTTCGTTATGACATAATCGACATGATCTCGTCAGGTAATACTATATACCGTGTGTAGTTTAACACACAAAATAGTCGCATGTTGAAGGTGACAGAAGCAATCACCATTAATCTGCATAAGCCAGTTTTGTGTGAACAAAAAGACATGATAGTCAGTTTAAAATTAATGTAGTAGACAATTGAAATTACTTTGCGAATATATGTATATTTCAACATGAAGGATTTATCTAATTACTTTAGTTTATGGTGTATGATTTCTGCAGTGTGTACCTGAAGATACGCAGCGAAATATGCCAGGCAAGAAATCATGCAATCTACTGTTTGCACCTTCGTTATTCAAACTTACTAAGTCGTCAAATTATCTTATTGCACAGCGTACCATTCGGTCCATACGTTCTCGGATCTCATCATAGCATCTCATCTTGTTCCTCTTGTACCTTGCGGTGAAGAGTTGAAGCATAAGCGGCTGGAGAGTGCCAATTTATGGGCTTCATATATCGTGATTCCCATGTATTCTTTTATTCACTCTGTCCATCGTTTACATGGTCGACCTCATCTACTGCTTCCGTTTGGTCTGTACACCATTGCTTGTTGTGGTATACTGTCAGTTGTTAGCATTGTTATATGAACAAACCATTTAACTTTCTGTTTCATGGTGAAATCTAGCGCTGCTGAATTTGCTGTAACCCCCACTTTAGTCCCGATTTCTTCATTTCTGATTTTCTCTCTTCTTGATACATTGATTATTATTCTCAGGAATTTCATTTATGTTGTTGTGATTTTTCTTTTATCTTTTTCTGTCATTGTCAAGGTTTGGCATTGGTAGCATAGAGTTGGTAGGAAGATGGTGTTGTAACGTGATTTTTTAGTATCTATTGATACGTGTTTGTTCTGTAGTATTGATGCCATTTGTCCAATGAGTTGGTTTGCCTTATTGCATCTATTTTCGATCTTGTCTTCTGATTTGCCATTTGATGATATTATAATTCCTAAATACTCGAAGCTCTTTACTTGTTTCAGGGGGTGTTCCTTTGTGGTTGTTGTTTTTTTTTGTTTTTCCCTTTGGTTATAGACATTACCTCTTTATTACTGATGCTAATTTTCATGTTATGCTCCTTACACACTTTATTTAGGCTATTTATGTGGACTTGTAATTATGCTTCTGACGTTGCTACTTGTGCTTGATCGTCCGCAAATAGGAGTTATTTAATTGTGTAATTCGCCGTTGGCTCTTCTTCAGTGTTCTGTTTGGCGTGCGGTTTCACTTTTATCACGGTCTCTGTTTGGTTGGTTCTTTACGTATGCTGTCAATTTAGGTTATGAGCAAGAGGGCGGACAGGACACAACCTTGTCGTACTCCGTATCTTTCAGATCATCTCATCTCATCTTGTTCCTCTTGTACCTTGCGGCGTCGAGGTGAAGCATAAACAACGGGGGAGTGTCCGCTTATGGACTACATGTATGGATATTCTCATGGATTCTGTTTTTCTCTCTGTCTATCGTTTACGTCGTCGACATCTTCCTCTGCTTCCTTCTGGTCTGTACATCATTGCTTGTTGTGGTATACTGTTAGTTGGTAACCTAGTTGTATGACCAAAACATTTGACTTGCCGCCTTCTAATAAAATCCATGCTGCTGTAACCCCCACTTTAGTCCCAATTTCTTCATTTCTGATCTTCTCTCTTTTTGATACATTTAGTATTCTTCTAAGAAATCTCATTTCTGTTGTTGTGAGTTTTCTTTCCTCTTTTACTGTCATTGTCCAGGTTTGGCATTGGTAGCATAATGTTGGTAGGAAGATAGTGTTGAAGTGTGCTTTCTTAGTAACTATTGACACATAATTGTTCTTTAGTGTTGGTGCCATTTGTCCAATGAGTTGGTTTGCCTTATTTAATCTACTTTCGATCTCGTCTTCTGATTTGCCATTTGATGACATTATACTTCTTATGTACTTAAAGCTCTTTATTTGTTTCAAGGGGTGTTTGTTTAGGTGCATCGTTGTTGTTGTTTCTTGTTTGGTTATAGTCATTACCTCTGTTTTACTTGTGCTAATTTTCATGTTATTTTCCCTACACATTTCGTTTAGACTATTCATGTGGTCTTGTAATTAAGCTTCTGATTTTGCTATTAGTGCTTGACCGCCCGCAAATAGGAGTTCTGTAACGATGTAATTTGCCGATGTTTCTTCTTCTGTTCATCATGCGGTCTCTGTTTGGCTCTTTTCTTTACATATGCCGAACATAGACCGCAAGAACACAACATGACGAACAGAAAACAGAAGAAGAACCATCGTCAAATTACACCATTAAAGAACTCTTATTTGCGGACGATCTTACAGATAATCTCCTCATTATCTTCCTCAGAGTGGAGTAGTTGATGACGCTAGTTCTAGTTTGGTTTACTATTCTTTATTTGTCCCCCCTGAATAGCACCTCTGTCTAGCTTCACCCCTTTTTTACTTGATGTTCTTGCAAGCCTGGTATAGGTTGCAGATCCGCAAGCGTCTCTTGATTCGTTTAATCGTCCTGCCTCTGATAGTATTCGATATATCAGCCCAGTCGCCTGATAGCATGGGACAGTGTTAATAAGGAAAGCTAATTCACACGCAAAAATCAGTACCAGGTTCAGAGACGGTGGAAAGAACGCAGACAATGAATTACCTGGGGCTAAGATTTGATCGAAGCCTAGCTTATACTGAGCACGTAGATCAGGTGATAACAAAGGCCACGTGGGGTTTGGCTGCGATGCGGGTGATGGCGGCGGCAAACTGTGAGCAGCGCCATCTATGTCTTCTTTACTAGGAGCTGGTCCTTTCTGTTCTGGAGTATGCGATGGCGATCCTGACTCTCAGCCATAAGCAGATAGAAAGGGTGGAAAGGATATAGAACGAAGTCATGCGCATCATTCTTTTATGTACAAGAGATATAGCATGCAGGGTGATGCGCTACCTTCTTGGTTTTCCAACCATGAGGAGACAGAATACAAATTTGCCAGACTCGTGCCTCTCAAAGTCAACGCAAACACACAGCATCCACTGCATAGCGAGATTAACAAGGTAAAGGGCAGCAGGTTAAAAAGAGGAAAGTCGTGGATGGGTCAACCCGAAGGCATTCTTCAGTAGGTGTGTTAACTTGAGGGACTTAGAACCCGGCGAGGAGTGGGTACAAGTGCCAACAGAGTTATGTACATCCTTTTCAGTGTGCATTCAACTAGACAGGAAATGCAGACAAGAAAATCCAGCTGCTGTGGAGGCGGAAGTACAGGCTCTGATCTTCGAGAATTCGTTAGAGGATGATGCTATCATTTACACGGATGGGTCGGTCGTCCGAGGAGTGAGAAGTTCATGGGCCTTTAGGGCTCGGGCCTGAGGGAAAACTGTGAAGGAAGAGTCTGGCGCTTTTGCTTTGACCACATGCAGCCTGACTATGGAAGTCATGGCAGTAAGTAAAGCAATAACATGGCTCGAGACACAGACATTCAATCGAGCTTGTGTTCTTAGTGACCCAATGAGTATGCTCAGGAGGATAGAGATGGGGTGGATCCGAAGAGAGTATCTGCTGTCTCTGGAGCGGTCTCGGCTGGCAAAGATTAGTTTCATCTTCATGTCAGGGCATGCAGGAGTACAATGAGGGGACTGACAAGCTTGCAGGTAAGGCTACTGTGGAGGGCGGACATGCCATGGACCAGGCTGACATTCTGAATTCTCTCCGAGAATTAAGACTTTTGCGAGAACCAAGTGATGACTGTGAATCTGCAACCATTGTCAGACAAGAACACTACGCAGGAAGCCAAAGAAGAGTAATAAACAAACACAGAACTGGCGTCGTTAGCTGCTACACGCTGCAGGATTTGCTGAGGAGGGGATCCGAGCACTCATGGACTGAATGGTTTTATGTGCAATGAGGATGATCTGTCAACTAACTAACTAACATTATCCAAGTAGCAATTGGACCCATGCATATACAGATGGATCAGCCAAAAATTCAACAGAAAATGGAGGAAGAATTCTCCTAAATTTAAAAAACGGAGTGAAAGAAAAAACGGTCAGTGGCAATTGGAAAATTTTCAAGTAATTTCAAAGCAGAGGTAGAAGCTTTGAAAACTGCAGCAGAAATGCTCTTGATGGAGGAAAATAAAGAGAAGCAAATAGTTATCTTCACAAATGCAAAGTCAGCTGTTTCAATACTGAAGAGCAAAAACTACAGAATTAGTTGGCCTTTGAGCAGCACTCCATGGACTATGTCAGACATCCAAAAAAGTTGTAATACAGTGGATCCTATCACATTGCAGTATACAAGGAAATGAAGAGGCTGACAGAACGGCAAAAGAGGGCGGACGACTACCTCAGCCTGACATAGACATAACCTATAATGAGGCAAAGAGGTTTATAAAAAGCACTTGTCAGAGAGCTAATACAGTATAGACGCAAGAGACAGTACCGACAGGACAGTATAGAGTAAATACAGTCAGCCAACAGGGACTGCAGTATGAGACAGGTAGGTATAAGTAATTGGACAGGTCGCGACTGTTGACAGACACCAAAGGGTCAGGGACAGGTGAGCCTGCAACTCAGTACAGATTAGAGACGGATGGACTAAGGGCGGTCAGGCATGAATCATGTAGCTAGAGTACACGTGAGAGAAAAGATCGGACAGAGGACCAGAGAAGACTGCTTGTATCAGACGTGTTGTGAAATTGCTAGAATATGAGAGATACAACTGCGAGATACAGGGCATGCTCTGATTTAGTGAGCCGTTGAATGCCATTTGAGTGCTATGGCCAGATCTTGTACAAGCATGAGCATTTGTATATAGATGGCTAAGTGTACATACTTATGAAATATCATGTTACCCATTCCGACACTATTGTATTATGTCGGAACTGCATTTTGTATAGCGAGCGATCCCTGCTGTATTTGTGACGCTCGAAATCAGTTAATAAACATTCCGGATTGGAACGGATCATGAGCTTGCCTCGATGTTGAATTATTGTATGAGAGAATAGACTTTACTTGTCAAAGACCATCATGTATGTGAATAAGTAAGAGTAGGTCTATGACACTTACAGAACCAAATGGGGATCAGAGCATCAAGACCACCAGAAAGATGACACATATTACAAACTCTGCAAAGGACATAACAGGCTGAAATACCACTTGTTCAATGAACTAAAGATAGGAGATACTGATGAAAGTAATTGTGGAACTGATAAAATGACAGCTAGACATTTGCTGCAGGAGTGCCCAATATTTGCAGAACAGAGAAAGATATTTTGGCCCACACCTGCTTCACACTCTGGTGCTTTCACTGAAACCACAAGTAGCCTGACCATGGAAGTCATGGCAGTAAGTAAAGCAATAACATGGCTCGAGACACAGACATTCACTAGGGCTTGTTTCCTTAGCGACTCAATGAACATGATCAAGAGGATAGAGGAGGGGTCGATCCGAAGAGAATGGTTGCTGCCTCTGAAGCGGTCTCGGCTGGCAAAGATTAGTTTCATCTTCGTGCCAGGTCATGCGGGAGTACAAGGAAATGAGCGGGCTGACAAGCTCGCAGGTGAGGCTACTGTGGAGGGCGGACGCGCCATGGACCAGGCTGACATTCTGAATGCTCTACGAGAAGTGAGACTTTTGCGAGAACCAAGTGATGACTGTGAATCTACAACAATGGCCAGACTGCGGGAGCAGCAAATTAAAAGAGGGGTGGCCAAACAAGAACACTACGCAGGAAGCCAAAGAAGATTGATAAACCAACACAGAACTGGCGTCGTTAGCCGCTACACGCTGCGGGATTTGCTGAGGAGGGGATCCGAGCACTTATGGACTGAATGGTTCGATGTGCAACGAGGATGATCTGTCGACTAACTAACTAACTAACTAACTAACTGCTTCATTTGAGGAGAAGCTCTATGGAGATGTCAACAAGCTCAAGTTGAATGCAGCTTTCTTTAACTATATTCAGGTTGACATCTAAAGGTGCATGAAGAAGTTCTTAGCCTGCCACAATTCATGTCACAGATATGTCGGTGGCAAAAGCGCCCCAGTTGACACAAAATGGAATATTACTTGGCTAGCAAATCCATTATGTGGAAAATCTGAATCAAAAGCTCATTGTGTGGGCGTCATCAAAGGTGGAAAAAGCATCCGAGTGGCACAAAATAGAATATTGCCTGGATAGCAAATCTATTACGTGGAAGGTCCGAATCGAAAGCCCACTGTGTGGATGTCTTCTGCAGACTGCATTCTTCTGGTTTCCGGAGGAACAGCCTGTGGTGAACAGCCCAATATACGGAAGTGACGCTGAGCAGCCATATGCAGGACGTGACGAATCCTTGGGTGAGCCCAGTACCAGAGCGCTATGTGTCAGCTCTGCAATTATGGAAGTCTCCTTGGATGGCAGGGAATGCCCATGGTCTGCCCCTGCCTCCCCTTGAGGGCTGACCAGGATGTCTTCGGCTGTTCTAAATGGGCCACCTGGGATGGGGATAACACCACAACAGTGAGAGTTAAACATCCTACAAAACACCCGGGAAGGTTAACCCGGTCAACAAATGCCTGAAGAAGTCGGATTAAAGGTTCAAATATCGCAGGTCTGCTGTAAACTCCATCCATCCATCATGTGCCATGCCGGTAAGCGTGGGCGGTCATGTTCTGCCATCTCACTCGATCACCAGAGTCGTGGATCAGCTCCGTGTTTCTGTCTCGACCATGCCACAAGGCCAAGCCATCCAGGTACATGCTTCTAGGTCTTCCCCTTGGTCTGTTCCCCTCGATCTTACCAGTCGTCACCAAGTTCTCCAATCCATTTCTTCTCATAACATGCCCAAAAATTTTTGACTGTCTACGTCTAATTTCTCTAATCAATTTACGATCTTCATTTGTTTCTTGAAGGACAGAGAAATTACAAAATACCAGCCATGGTACACAACCTGTGGTGATATTGACAGATGCAAAATCCGCAATAGGGGCGCTCCTGTCTGGGAAATTGCCAGTTCTAAGGACACTACTGGCTGTCCGTGGTATTCTTTGCTGTAAACTAGCACAACGCAATTACGTCTAAAACAACATTCTGGCCGTAAGTAGAAGAAAAAGAAGAAACTGGTTGTTGAGTACTCTCTATGAGCTCCACATTGATGATTCTGTGACACCACTTTTTGTCTTTGTGGGGAAAATTCTGAAAGAAGTAAATCAGTATAACTACCGTGGAACAATTACAACATCTGACGTTAGGTGCCTCGTGCATATTAGAACAAGAATTCCTATGGCAAAGTTAGTCTTCTGCAAGATGGAAAATATACTGACCAAGAAAGAAAGAAAGAAAGAAAGAAAGAAAGAAAGAAAGAAAGAAAGAAAGAAAGACACATACACAGACAGTTTACACACAACATTCAAAGAAAACCTGGAAGACACAATTTCTCTTCAGTATTCTTGTATTCAAACGTAAGTTTCTCTCATGCCCAGCTTATATACAGTGCATCACACCATTATATTCATCAACAACAAAGCAAACTGTTCTGTACCCATGACATATATCTGAATGTTTATACAAATCATGGTGCAACCCAAACTGAGCACATCTTCCTCCGAAGCTACATTATTACAGCTAAGCTTCTTGAGACGGCAACCATAATTCATCATCACTAGAATCTTCCTGTGCATACATATCAAGCAAATTCGCAAAAGATGGTGGCACTTTCAGATACGGAATTGCATTACTCACCACTGCAGGATGCACAGTTTGTCGACGAGATAGAGTTATCAGTTGGGGTATCTTCATTGCACTCTGGACAGGTCCATAGGTGCTCAGATCCTCCCCCCAGCATAAGCATCAGCGTTCGGTCGCTGATAGTGTGCCAAGTAGCAGAACAGACAAAATGACGTCGAAAAGAGTTGGTGAGAAAACCTCGAACCAACATTTACGAGAAACTAGCGAAATGATGTGAGAAGAAGAAAACGTCACAGAAGTAGTCAACAACAACAGACAGACAGACCTTGGGGCTTGACAGCTAGGAGGCAGCACGATTCTATTCGCAGAAACAAGATGAGTTATAAACTGGCAGGACATCGCACTGATGGCTAAGAAATATTGGATGGAAGAGCGAGATTGTTAAGGCACAATTCATATATGCCCGAAAATGACGGACAGATGCAACTGTATCAGAATGGGACTTAGGAAGTCAGGGCAAGGTGACGCAGAGGCCGTTTGGTGAGGGATAGAAGTGCCGAGACATTATATCTGCAAGTATAGAATATGTTCAATTGTGCAATATTCCCATGTAATGTTTTACTACCGTCCCGCCTGGCTGTTACAGGCACGGTACTATAAGAATTATTAATATTTATCATTATTATCATGGATGTGTGGGCACAAGTTTGAACACAGGCAATAAATGGAGCCTTAACAGATGAATACCGGCTTCGAGTCATTTATCAATGTTGGCACAATGCTTAAAAAATTTATGTTCGATCGTTTACCCCTGGAACACTGAGCTCATTTGATGAAGTTGTTTGTTTTATCTTAACTAACCATCTGGCAGAAAGTGGGAGGCTCCTGGAGACAGAAACATGCAAACCTGAATTGTGAAGAAAAGACATCGCCAGTAAGCCACCTATATTAAGTGATTACATCAGGTCAGCCCAAGGAAGGAATGTATCATATTTTATGTTGTAAACAGTTACTATGTGTCGGCAGTTCAGAGGACTACTCCAATTTCATATACTACATATCACCGATTCACTTCGTCACATTATACGCACTGGACCTACATACAGGTTGAAGTCGTCACCGAAGGCATATTAATGGACATTGTGTCTACGACATCTAGGAACTTTTTCATCGGATCGATGGATATACTAGCAACCGAAAGTTCACGACACTGTTAGTACGGAAATAAACCAACATCACCAGCACCAGTTAAGCATTACCAGTTCACACCATATCCAAACAACAGGCCAATTGAATTTGTTGTTATTTTGACATTCTGTTTGGGTGTTTAATTTTAAGTTAGGTATTTTTCTCCATGGCCGATTCGTTTGCGTTTAGTCGTGTGGGCGGTTGGCTGGGCTAGTCTTGCGCCAGATAATTATAGTTGTCAGGTGCAAGGATACGTGTCGTACTGACATTGGTCAGTCCATGACAAATTTTTTTTTGTGGCGACCTCGCGGGTGTTTAGTACTCGTGTTGTTTTGTAATAGTCTTTATCTGTTCGTAGCTATAAGTTCTCCGTGTTTCTTTTACATATAAATAGATATGTTCATCTGCATTGCATTTTGTCTACCTCTCCTGTAGTAGTTTGTCTGGATTGTATCTATTCTAACGGGTTAAGGCAATATTTATCTCCACGTCAAGCTTGTTGCATTGTTCTGAAATTCGGGTTTATGGTATTGTTGACTGTGTTGGCACTTCATTCAACTTTTATACTGTTGGCTCATTTACTTTCTGCCAGACGGTTAGTTAAGATAAAACAAATAACTTCATCAAACGAGCTCAGTGTTCCAGGGGTAAACCATCGAACAGAAATTTTGGAAGCATTGTGCCAACATTGATAAATGACTCGAAGCCGGTATTCATCCATTAAGGCTCCAATTTATTGCCTGTGTTCAAGCTTGTGCCCACACATCCATGATAATAATGATAAATATTAATAATTCTTATAGTACCGTGCCTGTTACAGCCAGGCGGGATGGTAGCGAAACAATACATAGGAATATTGCACAATTGAACATATTCTATACTTGCAGATATAATGTCTCGGCACTTCTGTCCCTCACCAATCGGCCTCTTCATCACCTTGCCCTGGCTTTCTAAGTCCCATTCTGATACAGTTGCATCTGTCCGTCGTTTTCGGGCTTCTATGAATCATGCCTTAACAATCTCACTCTTCCATCCAATATTTCTTAGCCATCAGTGCGATGTCCTGTCAGTTTATAACTCATCTTGTTTCTGTGAATAGAATCGTGCTGCCTCCTAGCTGTCAAGCCCCAAGGTCTGTCTGTTGTTGTTGTTGACTACTTCTGTGACGTTTTCTCCTTCTCACGTCATTTCGCTAGTTTCTCGTAAATGTTGGTTCAAGGTTTTCTCACCAACTCTTTTCGACGTCATTTCGTCTGTTCTGCTACTTGGCATAGTGGCAGTTCTGTGTTGGTTAACGAGGCACCTCGTTTTCCTGATGTACCTCTCGTGTCTGGCCATGCCAATTCTTACTCCCAAGTCTTTCATCCTGGACAGCGATGTGGATTCACTGATGCCAAAGTCTTTTGTTCTCGATGTGTCTTTAAGGATGTTAATAACATCTGTAGGATCCATGGGCTGGCCATCTGCAGGGGGAGACCAGATCTCACAGGATTGGCGTTGTTTCCATTATTACTAATGGAATTAACCATATTAGTACTGTCTTAGGAACCTGTAGATGTATGACTGTTTTGAGATGTTTGAGCGTTGTTGGATAGAGGCAATTCAGTGGCAACTTCACGAGCAACAGACAAATCCAAGACACCACTGACATTACCAGAAGAATGACATCTTGGCTGTGTTCTCTTATGCCCAGATGGGTGTTTTTTGGCACCTCTTAGCAGTCGTGTAGAAGAGCCACTAGATGCAGAAGGGGTTGCCGCTGTCCGGGTGTTTATATGTTCTTGTGAATGAGACTGTTTGATCCGCTTTAATGGTGTTCTGCCAGTAGTGTCATCACCAAATCCGTTATCTTCAACTTGTCTTTTAGCAGTGCCAGAAGAAAGACATTTTGTATTTGTTTTTGGTGGCGCATCACTTTCAAATGTTGCATGTGCTGAGAATTCCACAGAAGCTGCATTGCCATCAATTCTACTACTAACTGATTGGCTTTGACGGTTGTCATCTACACTCATAATTTCATCAACCACCTGATATTCAGTTCCTTCTGTATTATTTCCAACAGTAACTCCACCATTTTCTAAACTTCTGTCAGCATTTTCAGAATCATTGTCATTCACTGGGATTTCATTGGTATGTGACTGATCTGATTCATCTGAATGTCCAACACTATGGGCACTTTCAGATCCATGAGACAATGCTGATCTTCGTCTTGATCTTCTTCGGCCAGCTCTGGGAGTACCATATAATACATTGAACTCAATACCAAGGTCAGCCCACGAATCTGAGGAACTGCTGTCAAAAAAAGAACTAATTAAGCTTTTGCCATAGGTGGTTAAATGGATGCTCCAATTGTCATCACCTCCTTCAATGCCCCCTGCTCCAAATAGTGATTCAGACGTTGCAGTGTTAACAGAAGCTTGTCGAAGTTCATCTAATCTTTCCTGCAACTCTAGGGTCTTTTCTGTAAGATCTAAGATGATATGAAATATGACAGTAAAATTTATGCATTATTTCAACAATTAATTTAGAAAAGAAATAAGGATTTTAACTATCCATTGCATTAATAGCCTTCCATTCATCAATCAATCAGGTGCCGTCTCCACAATGAAGGTTGGCTGCAATGGATCTCCAGCACTGTCTGTCTCTCGCCTTGACTGTACATTCTGTCAGACTGCTGTTCATACATCTGTTGATGTTATCTTCCCACTTGTATTGTTGTCTCCCTCTTGGTCGCTTGCCTTTAATCTTCTTCTGCTTCTGCGTTCATCCTGAGTTTTTTCCCCGGATGTGATTGTGTTGTGCCTGTTTACAGCAGACCTGCTTTTTTGTGCCGTTAGGCCGACACAGCCTACTTCTGCTGGCATTTGTTGACCGGGTTAACCTTTCCGGTGCCTTTAATCTTACCTTCCAATGTATTTTCATTAGAGTGTTATGTCTTTATTCTATCACTGCCTTCCATACTTTTTAGTAGGGAGGAAATTTAACAAATAGAAGTTTATACTTAGTATCAGGCTTCTTTCAACGCAATGTATTATAATCTGAAGAAACTAAATATGACATCATTGCTAGAATCAAATACTTACCATACACAATTTCCATAATAGTCAGCAGATTTCAAAAACTAATTTGCATATATTGAAGCTGAATGGTTTTCAAGACACAAAATAAACATGACAATTTGTTAAAACTGGCATTTGATGCCAGCTAAAATAATTCCAATAAGCATGTCACTGTCATCCTTTTATGGAAAGTTTTTTTTTTTTTAAACAGAACTGGCCATCCCAGTTTAAAAAATAACCTTGGTCACTTCTGCAGAGGTCAACAGTAAAACCCAAGCCTTCTAAAAGAGGAAATGATAAAGATTGATTTTTAAAAATTACACAAAGATGAGCCCATCCAACACTAAAATCCCAATTTAGCTCGCGTAACATACAAAACACGCACTGAAGTAAAACAGTTTCTGGAGTTTCATTATCTACACATATTGTAGAAGACTTGACAGAGAAATAGATGGATGCCAAAAAGCGAACTGACTTGCCATATGTTAGCTTTACTCAAGTATCCACATATCAGCACAGAAGTCAAGCAACAAGAGATACTTGGCAAATTTCTACCAAGACTCTACTCATCATTATCATCAAGAGCCTTGCCGACTGGTGTAGGCAAGAATGCTTCACCACATCTTGAGATGTTCAACAGCCTGTATCATTTCATGTGCAGACACCTCTCCATGCCATGACAAAAGGCTACCAAGAATCTTCTTTCTCTGTCTTCCTCTATCTCTCTTTTTGCAAATGGGATTCACACCCAGAACCAACTGACCAACTGAGGTAAGTGCACCAGCCACTATGCCGGTGATTCCATTATTCAATAATTTAAATGTTTCATGTCCTTCTCAAGACACTGCGATCAACCCCAACTCTGGGTCGATTTACTAGACAATAATACGTTCAGTAGTTTGCCATTGCTTTCTGAGTGAGAAGTAAACAAACTGACCAGGTAGTGGACAATACCACTAAATCGCCATCAGAGCATCAGAAGTTTAAGAGTGAGCGTGCTTATCCATTCGACAACATTGAAATCTTTTCAATAGTTAGGCAACTTAAATCTACGTTTAACCACTCACCATTAACCAATGCCAGGAGAGCTCCTACGCAGCTATGTGACTGGACACTGTCCAGGGGAACCATTAGTCCACATCCATTCTCACACTGACGGTCTCTGTAAGCACAGGTGTCCATCTCATGTTTTTCACAGTCCCGTCTGAGCAAGTACTGACCACAGCTTTTGTACCGACACTGGACCATAGCATATTCACAAGATTTGACATGATCCAGAAAAACTGAAATAGAAAAATAGTGCAAACAACTGGTGAAAGTCTCTCCCTTCTTTTGATCTCTCTATTTCAATCATTTATTCAGTAGCATGTCCTTTGCAGAACCTAGCTCCCATTACAACCTTTCGGAAAACTTCTCGATCACAAGCAGGATGTCCCGCGTCTGATACACCCATCTGGAGATCACCCGCCACATCCTGCACCCATCTTCTCTTTGGCCTTCCTCTTTCTCTCTTCCCTTGGCATATACCCCTCCATTATTGTTTTTTCCAAACTTTCATGACATTTCAAGTGACCAAAACATTTCAATTTTCTTTATTTTATCGTCTTTAATAGCCAATCTTCTTCAATATTAAGCTCTTGAAGTATTGATGCATTTGTTCTTTTCTTTATCCAAGATATTCTTAGAACTCGTCTATAACATTTGTATTCAAAGGCATTTATGCGCTGTTCAGCTTGTTTAAGTGTCCAGGTCTCACAGGCGTATGTTGCAAAGGGAAAGATGTATGCTCTTAAAAATCTAATTTTTGTAGTTCTATCTGTCCCTCTCCACAATTTATTCAGTTGTTTCAGTCTTTGAAGAGGAATATATATATTCATCTTTTAACTTCTTTCAATGTATCACTAATGTTAGTAATCAATGACCCAAGATATTTGAAATTTCCACCACCAATTTTTCCTCATTAACATATATTTATTTTTCCATAATAGTTTTATCTCTACATTTACAAACAACATAGAGGTTTAAAGGAAATAGTTAATATCAAAATAATCCCTGTCTAGGCAAACCTTCTGGCTTGGAGACACAACAGTATAAGACATTATAAGATAAACTCTGTGGACCACTGAGTTAATTAAGCAAGACAGTGAAATTCATACAGGAGACAACATTGCAGTTATAGACAGTGTTTCAAGCGAATGAAAGAAGAAGAAGAAAAACAACCTATTTGAAATTTAAAGTTTAGCCGATTATTTCATGCACATTAAAGCACGTTTTAGAAAACCTAAGCTTGTTTAAATGTATCCCATGGACAGCAAAGAAGACAAATAACCAACAGTAACCAAGTATTTCTTCTGCTGCTGCTTTTTTTCCCCAGTGAAACAAAGACCGTCAGCCAACTCACACCTAGGCCTCCTATTTTCACCATCTCCTGCAGCTTCCTCCATGCCCTACCCATATGATTCATCGTTATCTCTAATTCTCTTCTCCGTGTGTTTTTAAGTCTATTTCTTTTGCCTTGTGGGTTTCAGAGACAGAACTTTCAAGTTTTACTGTTAACAGTCTTTCTCAATGTCTTCTTTCTAACACCTTTTCTCAGCTTGATTCGCTGGAAATTGTTAGGTCCTTTCCATAAGCTCCGCAATAGTGATTCAGCCATACCATCTTTGTCCCATTCTGTGCAAGCACCAATCCATGAATGTTTGCAGTGTATTAATAACTCTTTTAGTCATGTTTATGATCAAACAGCAGCACTGATTTGATGTTAGAACTAAATATTCTAAGTTTTCTTAACTACTTATAATTTCTTTTGACTTCACAAATTTCTTCTGTTATGAAAGCTTGTTCTTCTTGCCTTTTGCATTCTTATTTTAATGTCTTGATCTGTTCTCCCATCTTTGTCTATATTACCTACCTACATATGTGAAAACAGAAAATGATGGATGTGGAGGAACATGATCTGTCGTGCTGCTTGGCATAATGATAAAGAAGTATTGAAGACCTTATATTTTAAATCAACTCAAGTGCTTATCAGACATGTGAATTATCAACACTTCAGAAAAAGGTATACATAATCAGTTTGATTCTGACTTATGTCCAAACATTCATTACATAAATTAGCATTCACAGCGCTGGAAGGAGATTGAGACAACATAATATAGATCTATTATCTTATTTTTCTTCTGCCTTTCATCGCCCAATGGAACATAGGCTCTCAACAAACTCATGCCAATCTCTTTGTAAACTTGTTCATGATTGGTTGGATTTTGCAGTTAGTTTTCTACTGGATGAGGTAGCCAGTCACATGCCAACCCTCTTTAGTGGCTTCTTACATCATGCATTGTAGGTTACAGTGTGGCAATTCTTTGCTTCCCTAATGGGCTCTAGTAGCACACAGGTGAGATATATTATAGCAGTATTATTATATAATAAAAATGATTTGAGCCCCAGCAGAGTCAGGATTCTTCCGACTGACCAGCATGACTCAGGGATGGACGCAGACATATAAAATGGGTGCCAAATAAATTTTCATAATTTTCTGGGAACAAAACACTGCGATGAGCAGAAAACGTCACTCCCATCTCATTTTGCCATAATATGGGAGGCCACAGCACCACAGTGACTTTCATACTTGCCTTTCAGCTTGGTGGTCATGTGTCCAGGCAGTTGTTTACAACTGATCTGGGCTCTCTGGTAGACCTAGCATTAAATAGGTAGCCTAAAATATCATGGGAAGCAAAGGTGGCTGGCCTGATGTTGACCACTGACCACATCACTCAATGAATGTCCACTGGACTGTATACTATGGGAGGAGTACTATATACCCAATAAGCAGTATTAACATCTAGAGAGATTAACAACCTGTTAAAGATTAGAATTTTCATATGCTACATATAATGAACACTACTGTATGGCGCAGAAGCCTGGACATTTTACAAGCAACCAGAAAGTCTAATAGAGGCCTTGGTGATGTGGATTTACAGAGAAATATGTCGTATTTCATGGAAACATAAAGAATCAAATACAGAGGTTCTAGAAATACTGAAAATGAAAAGAGAGTTGACGAAAGAAATAAAAGAGGCAAGTGAAATATTTTGGCCATGTTAAAAGACTTATAGTAACCATACTGGAAAGCAAGCGAGCAAGTGGCTGACAATGATACAAATAGGAAGATGACATCAAGAGATGGACGTGCATAATGATACAAATAGGAAGATAACATCAAGAGATGGACGTGCATCAATCTGACAGAAAGTGCAGTCAGGGTGAGAGACAGTCAGTGTTGGAGATCCATTGCAGCCAACCTTCACTTCAGTATCTACTGTAAGAATATCCTAATTTTAAAACCACATTACAAACAGACACTACAATGGTTCCTTACACTCTTTAAGAATTAAGTCTGCACACCCATTGTCAAAGTTATCACATCTCATGGTTAGTTTGTTGATCAGATTTTGCACAAGTGGTAACACCTCCTTAGGCTGTTTTTCCTGGCACGGTGCCCTGCAGACTGGGCACTTCTCATTTTCTTTTAGTGCTGTCAGAATACATTTACGACAAAAGACATGACGACAGGGAGTCTCGTGAGGCGTGTCTAGAACATCCATGCAAATTCCACAAATCAGTTCTGGATCTGGTGCTGGAGTGAACTTGCAAAGTTCAAATCGTGACATGTTCTGCAAAATGAAGGACATATGGTTCAAATTATATTTTTCTGAAGCTATTTCAAAGTACCTTAACATGAAAGGTCTACTCTAGATAAGTATTAACATGACTAGTTGCATACTAATAATAACAAGTTATGATTATCACTAAGCATTTCTTCTTCTTCTGCGTTCATCCGGAGTTTTTTTTTTCTGGATGTGACTGCATTGTGCCTGTTTACAGCAGAGCTGCGTTCTTACGCCATTAGGCCGTAACATTTGACTTCTGCGGACTAAGCATTTTATAACACAGGGAGCCACTGGGTGGATGTGCAAATCAAGCAGAAGACATCACATGATCTTCCCAAGCCCTTATGGATAAAAACAGATCAAAGTTAGACATCGACATTAATAGCTGTGTTAGGACATCCTTGTCCAATAGAATGATGCTTGATGGTCTAAGATGATGGCATGGGGGAATGTCAGCAGTAGAACTGATTAAGAACACCAATCAGGATTCAGCTGGGTTAATCAATCACACATTTCTTTGAACTGAACGATATTTTGAATGTTTAGGCAGGGCAGAATATTTAATATTAATGTGACTTTTTGGCCTGTAAGTCCATTTTACAAATCCACACAGAAAAAGTATAGACCGTATAATTTGCTCACTTAGTAATTAACATATCACTCAGAGATTAATGACTTGAAACATTAATTGGCAGCCAGTTTGAACTATTATGCAGGTCTCAATCAATCAATCAATCATGTGCCATGCCGGAAAGCGTGGGCGGTCATGACTCGCCATTTCACTCGATCACCAGTGTCGTGGATCAGCTCAGTGTTCCTGTCTTGTCCACCCACGTGGCCAAGCCATCCAGGTATTTTCCTCTCGGTCTGCCTCTTGGTCTGTTTCCTTCGATCTTGCCAGTTGTCACCAAGTTCTCCAATCCATTTCTTCTCATAACATGTCCAAAAAATTTTGACTGTCTACGTCTAATTTCTCTAATCAGTTTACGATGTTCATTTGTCTCTTGTAGTACTTGGTCATTGGTTTTTCTGTCTGTCCATGGTATTCTTTGCATTTTCCTCAGAAACCACATTTCTGCAGCCATCAGATGTTTTTCAGCTTGACTGCCCATTGTCCACGTTTCACATCCATACAAAAGAATAGGCTGTATGTATCCCCTCAACACTCTATTTCTCGTTACAATTGACATCTTTTTATTGGTCAGAATGTTTTTCATCTTGCTAAAGGCTACTTTCGCCATGGCGATTCTTGTTCTAATTTCTTCAAGGCATCTCCCATCAGATGTTATGACTGTTCCAAGATAATTGTACCGATTCACTTGTTGAAGAATATTTCCAAATATTTGTATATTACATTGTGGCACTTCTTCCTTCCTAGTGACGACCATAACCTGAGCCTTTTTACAATTTAATTCTAACCCCAGTTGCTCACTGTGTACAACAACCGCATCTACTAATTGTTGCAGGTCCTGCGCATTGTCTGTAATTAATACTGTATCATCTGCATATCTAATGTTATTGATGTTTCGTCCTCCAATGCTGATTATATCCTCTACATTTCTGAAAATATTTTCACTGTATAGGGAAAAAAAAGATCTGGAGACATCACACATCCCTACCTAACACCTCTTTTAATTGGCTGATACTGTCCCACTTCATCCGGGAAGGTTAACCCGGTCAACAAATGCCCGCAGAAGTCGGATGTGTCGGCCTAACGGCGCAAGAACGCAGCTCTGCTGTAAACAGGCACAACGCAATCACATCCGGAAAAAAAACAACTCCGGATGAACGAAGAAGAAGAAGAAGAAGTCCCACTTCATTATCAATCCTTATTGCAGCTTGTTGTTTCCAATATATGTTTTTTATAAGTCTAATGTCTTTCCCATCAATTTGTGGATCTGCAAGCATATCCACCATGTTGACATGTCTAACTCTATCAAAAGCCTTTGTATAGTCAATAAAGCAAAGATGTATATCCTTGTTTACTTCTATAGCACGTTCAATAACTGTTCGCAGCATATACACAGCATTTACTGTACCCTTTCCTTCTATAAACACACATTGTTCTTCCCCTATTTCAGGTTATATCTTCTTCCTCACTCTTTGCATGATAATTCTTAGCAAAATCTTTGTGATGTGACTCATTATACTAATTGTTCTATGTTGATCACATTCCAAGGTTCTATGCAGGTCTATACATTTATTATTTAAGATTACAGTGAAAATATTACCTTTACGCTCGGTTTTTCAGCCTGCACTAAACTAATTAATGGTTTGCATGGTTAGCTCAATTATTAATTAATATATCAGAGATTAATTACCTGAAACATTAACTGGTGGCCATGCTGAACCTCTTAATATGGTTTGAACATTTAAAATTACAACGGCAATATGACCTTTATGTTCCACTCAATACTCTCCAAATGAAAAACATGGTTTCTAATGCACTTGGTTGTTTTTCTTTTTTAACATAATTATCTAACACTATTTGGGTCAATTTATAGCAATGGAACCATTTTGAATAATTAATGTTATTCTATGACACGATATTTGAAAAATTATTTACTTACGTTTCATTGTCAAGAACAGAATGATATATGATTGCTAAGGTCTTTGTTCACAAATACAAAAGTTACACTACCGTAAGTGTTAAAAAAACAGTGATTTAAAGTGTTAGGCCACATGTTATCAAAGTGCTTAAACAGCAAATTTTATAATTTTCCTCTTTGTTCATATTAAAAAAGGTACCGTCGGATTTAGTTTTACAAGTCATCCAACTATGCAGTTGCATAAATGAAAAACAGTTTAGAAAATTTTACTAAAACTAAAATGATAAAACATGGCTAAAATCAAGCTTAATTAAGTAATTTACATTACATTTACATTACATAAAATATAATGTACAGGGTTCCATTGTGCGGTTACTGGAAATGAAAAAAAAAGTGATATACGGAGCCACCCGGCGAGGATTCACCGTGTCTCCAGAAATCGCTCCGTATAGACCATGCATTCTTTCGACGTCATTCATTCATTCAAATCTCACGTGACAAGGACACACATCATCCTGGGTTTTCCAGGAAAGGTAGGCTTAATATTCCATGCACGGCGATTGGTTGAAATCATGGTGACCTTTTATATAAATAGAATATATTTCATACTTACCGTAATTAATTTTTTTGGTGTTGTTGATAGAATTGCATCAATTATAGATATATTTTTTGAATTCTGCACACAATTTTAAATATATCTGGAAAGTTTCATCGCTGTAATAGCTTTAATTGTGGAGAAAAACAACATTTTCTGCGGAGGAATGTTTTTGTTCTTTGTGCATATCGATCCGACTGGCGTGTGCACTTTGTAACACTATTCTGACGTTGCTGATAGAATTGCATTATAGATGTATTCTTGAACTTTGCCTACAATTTTAAATATATCTGGAAAGTTTCATCGCTGTACTAGCTCTTTTGTGGATGAAAAAGAACATTTTCGGCGAAGCGTGTTTTTGTGAATGGGTAAACGCATGGCATGATAATGGCCATGTGCCATGTGACTGCGCATGCGCGTATCGATTGAATTGGCATGTACATTTTCAGTTTTCACCACTCAAAACGTGCAATTTGACCTACAACAGTTAAAGAGAACACAAGTTTAAAGATTATTAATAATTTATTTGTATACTTGTACTATCTTTTAATCATTTAACATGATGGAACACATTTTTGAAGTCAAGTTTTCAATCCGTCTATGACCCGTGTTGGTTGAGACCAACCTCGCCATGCGTTTCTCCATTCACAAACACACGCTTCGCAGAAAATGTTTATCATCCACAATTTAAGCAAAGTCGGCAATGAAACTTTCCAGATATATTTAAAATTGTAGGCAAAGTTCAAAAATACATCTCTATAATTGATGATTTTCTGTTAACAGCGGCAGAATAGTGTTACAAAGTGTACATGCAGTCGGATCAATATGCACAAAGAACGAAAACACGCCTTCGCAGAAAATGTTGTTTTTCACAACAATTTAAGCAAAGTCGGCGATGAAACTTTCCAGATATATTTAAAATTGTATGCAGAATTCAAAAATACATCTATAATTGGCGATTTTCTATAAACAGCCAAAAAATAAATTAATTAGGTAAGTATAAAATATATCTTTATTTATATAAAAGGTCATGATGATTTCAACCAATCGCCGCACACGGAATATTAAGCAAACCTTTCCTGGAAAACCCAGGATGATGTAGGTTCTTGTCACGTGAGAAATGAATGAATGAATGACGTCGAAAGAATGCATAGTAAATTAGAGAGCGTTTTCCGGGATGAGATTTTCAATGGCGGGACGACTCCGTACATGATTTTTGTTTTAACTTCGGGTAATGGCACGATGGAACACGCTAGTAATACTAGTAATAGTTTCATCGCTAAACTTGCTCAAATTGCGGTTGAAAAACACAGATTTTCTGCGAAGATGTGACTTTGTGAATGGGTCATGACGGCCGCCGCATATTGATTGCGCTACACTTTTCAACACACAAAACGTGCGATTTTACTATTTTGACCTACCAAAGTTAAAGAGAACACAAGTTTAAAGATTATTAATTAATTAATTTAATTAGTTTTCAAGTACTCAAATTTAAAATCATGATGATTCATACATTACTGATTACTTACTAATAATAGTCAATACTAATAAATAATTAATACATAGTAACATACTAACTAACTCTCCTGTGTGTTGCCGGGGCCCATAAGGGAAGCAAAGAATAGCAACACTGTAGCCTACCACACATGTCGTAAGAGGCGACTAAGGAGGGTTGATGGTTCCGTCGCCCTGCTACTGAGTGAGTGCGTGGTGCGACACTGTGAGCTGTGAGTTTCATGTGAAATGCTTTTGAATCTGTCCGAGGTTTTTTGGAACGTGACTGCATGTTCGGAACGATTGCAGATGGCTATGTCCCAGAGTTGACCGGTTTTTGCCTTATGCAGAAATGCGTGGCTGCTGGGCTTCTGGTTGACTGCCACTGCCATCGACGATGAACTGTATTTCGTGGACTCTGTGGGTGAACATCTAGGAAACATCCAGATGGGAAAATGACAGCCGATTCCATCAGAAATGAACTGGGTGTTTTGTGGGGGGGCTATTGTGTTGACATTCTGGCAGCGGCATTATGCACAGTGTATCTGTGCGGGCTGTTGTTTGTTGAGGCTCCTGTCTTTTCCACTTTTCACATTGGGCAGTGAGGAGTGTTTTGTGTGATATTCACTGGCACAGGAATGGAGCATAATGGGGACGACCCGTTGCTGTGAAGTTGGAACTGCGACTAACTAACTAACTAACTATACTATACTAACTAACTACATTCCACATTTACCTTGGTTTTACTGAGAAAATTGGTGTCGTAACTTATCACTTTCACAGCGGTAATCAGTAAATGAAGCGTGAAAGTTAATAATATTATTAAATATGTATAAGTAGTTGCCAAACGAACGGTCTACTGACCGCTGACTTGTACTAATAGTACTACTACTACTAATACTACTATTGCCTACCGAACGAACACACAACTGGGTTTCGTAGAAAACGTCGTTCGTATTTTCTTCCGGTTTAATAAGGTGGTTTAGATATAGAATTTGGGAGTTCTAATTTTTTTTGTTTTTTTTTTAACATTAACTCGCGAAAGCCGGTTCTGGATGCGGTAAATTAACAACTACATTTTGATCTAATCTATATCTATAAAACACAATGTGTGTGTGTGTGTGTAGGTATGTATGTACGTATGTATGTATGTACGTATGTATGTATGTATGTACGTACGGACGGACGGACGGACGGACGGACAGATAGATAGATACCCGGGAAGGTTAACCCGGTCAACAAATGCCCGCAGAAGTCGGACGTGTCGGCCTAACGGCGCAAGAACACAGCTCTGCTGTAAACAGGCACAACGCAATCACATCCGGGAAAAAACTCCGGAAGAAAGATAGATAGATAGATAGATAGATAGATAGATAGATAGATAGATAGATACTAGATAGATAGATAGATAGATAGATAGATAGATAGATAGATAGATAGATAGATAGATAGATAGATAGATAGATAGATAGATAGATAGATAGATAGTCCTGTCTGTGTTTTCTTCTCTGTTTTTCAACCTTGTTACCGAATATCGCAACTGTCTGATCTGAAACCAGTTCTCTCGCAAGGCTCTTGCGTTTTCAGTATTTGAAGGCCAAGACCACTGTTTATTATACAATTTCCTTTTCTGGCTATTACCAATTCCTAAATTTTTGTGTTGATTCATTACATATCTCTGTGTCTCTCTCTTATCTGGTTTCATATGTATATGGTTGATAACTTTAGAATTATAACCACACTGGTTATCGTTCCTATTGACCGGCTGCCATATATTGGGCTTGTCTACCTCAAAAGATCTCATATCTGTCTTGTGCTCCGTTCGTTCAAGCGTCTGTCTCTTGATCAGTTTTATCATAGACGAAATTCTGTCTACGTCCATCCTTAAGCTGTCCATTAACTCCGTCACACGTCCTAACTTCCTATAAAAGATTTCCATTTCAAATATTTTTGTTATATAACTTATATAAACAAATTCACAATTATATAGTTAATAGTTATCAATAACTATACAACAACTGCAGGCGTATTTGAACTAGACAAGGGACGTAAGCATTTGTTTTTCGTCCTATAAAAATCAAGTGTTCTAATTAATTAATTAATTTTACTTAACACACAATGTTATGTTATATTAGTTAAATCAATTTCACTGTTTCTGATCATGATTTTCAAATTGATCATTTACTATTGGGAGAACCACAGATAGATAGGCCTTGAAAAACCAAATCTAACGGTACCTCAATGAGTTGTGTATCTCGATTCTAAGCTGAGTTATGTAAATTTGAGTGTCGTGACCTTTGGACTAAAATTTTCACAAAAGAGTGCTCACAAAAGGAATTTTTTGCGTCCTGGTCAAAATGAGAACCATGATTATCAAAATTTTGGTTTTTTGAGACTATCTGTTTTGTTTTTAAACGAACATCTTAGCAACCATACATCACTGCGATCGGGGTTGTAAGGCCTAACTGGTCATGTTATTTATTTTTTGATATGATGTCTGGTGACCTAATTAGGAAGTAAAAATGGCCGCTAATTAATTACTAAATCATAATTTAGCTTGCGTTTTATTAATTTTATCTTCATAAATTACAAGTTATGCATGTTGTTATGCGGAATGATGTTACGGACCTAATGGTCACTTTGGTTTCAGATGATGTGTGTGGTGACCTAATTAGCAATTAAAAATGGCCGCTAATTAATTACTAAATCAGAATTTAGCTTGCGTTTTATTAATTTTATCTTCAAAAATTACAAGTTATGCATGTTGTTATGCGGAATGATGTTACGGACCTAATGGTCACTTTGGTTTTTTGATGATGTGTGTGGTGACCTAATTAGCAATTAAAAATGGCCGCTAATTAATTACTAAATCAGAATTTAGCTTGCGTTTTATTAATTTTATCTTCAAAAATTACAAGTTATGCATGTTGTTATGCGGAATGATGTTACGGACCTAATGGTCACTTTGGTTTTTTGATGATGTGTGTGGTGACCTAATTAGCAATTAAAAATGGCCGCTAATTAATTACTATTTCACAAATTAGCCTACGTTTTCTTAATTTAAGCTTTAAAAATTATAAGATGAATTTGGTATTATGCGGAATGATGCTACAGACCTTATGGTCTCTTTGCTGTGTCAGTATGATGTGCGGTGACCTAATTAGCAATTAAGAATGGCTGCTAATTAATTACTATTTCACAAATTAGCCTACGTTTTCTTAATTTAAGCTTTAAAAAATTATACGATGAATTTGGTATTATGTGGAATGATGCTACATACCTTATGGTCTCTTTGCTGTGTCAGTATGATATGTGGTGACCTAATTAGCAATTAAAAATGGCCACCGATAATTATTGCAGTGATGAATAGTTGTTATGAGGTTCGTTTAAAATAAAATTACTAAATTTGCATAAGTGTCAACAGATGAAAATGTACTAAACTAAAAGAGTTTTCTTTTCAGTTAGTAATCTTTATTAATACTATATAACATATATATTACATATGCATAATGTGGTAGAGTTTCTGGAATCAACAGGTGACATCAGTTGAATGAAAATGACGATCCTGAAAAGAAAGTGAAAAAAAGAAAGATTAATAAAATGCTGTAAAATAACATGAAGAAGTTATTATACATTATCATTATTTGTGCATTTCAGATTTCTGTACGTCTTTTTCAGTTTGCATCCAACTATACAGGAAGTGCACACAAGTAACCTAACTATGAATGTCCTGGCAGACAGTAAAGCAATAACGTAGTTCGAGACAGAGACAAGTAATAACTGAATCTACAACCATGGGCAGGATGCCTGAACAGCAAATTAAAAGACATTTGGCAAATAACAACACTATGCAGAAAGCCAAAGAAGAAGAAGAAACCGAGCATTTATGGACTGAATTGTTCAATGTGCAATAATCTGTCGACTGACTGACTGACTGACTAACTAACTAACTAACTAACTAACTGAACTTTACATCTGAGGAGAAATGAAAAAGAAATTAAAGGTATATTTATTTTTAAAATGTTTTACATTATAATAAATTGATCTTAAAATTATAAAGATAGATAACATGAAGAAGTTATAAATTATTAATTATTAAATTTAAATCTGACGAGAAAAGAAAAAGAAATTAATGACACTGTATATGTATTAAAAAAAACCTTTGTTTTACAGTATAATAAATAGATATTAAAACTATAAAGGTATAAATTCAATTCACCATAGAAAAATGTCCTTAATTAGAGAAATACTACCTCTGTTGGCGACTGACCTGTCTTGGCATTCAATATCTCTTCTGTCTTCCAGAACCTGAAAAGAGAAAATAAAAAGATTACTAAATCTGAAAAAATAACAAACATGCTGCAAAATAACATGAAGAATTTATACATTATTAATTGTGAACTGTAAATATGAGGAGAAAAGAAAAAGAAATTAAAGGTATATTTATTTTAAAAATGTTTTACATTATAATAAACTGATCTTAAAATTATAAAGATAGATAACATGAAGAAGTTATAAATGTATTTTGGTTGTTATGTCTTGGAGGGCGATACCTCCATCTATTTTGTCTTGCATGAGTGTAGTATGTTTGATACTGTAGATGGTGCTGCCAAACACAAAGCGTCTAATCTCTTTGTTTATGTTTGTGACAGTCTGGCGTGGGGGGGGGGGGGAGGGGGGGGGTCTAGGACTGTGCACAGATATAGTATTTTTTGAATTATATATGTATTAACAATGGTACTTCTACCAAATATGGTAGTTGTTTTGCATTTGTACCTCTGCAACATATCTGTTATTTTCTTCTCTAGATTTTGCCATGTGTCTTTGTGTGTCTGATTTGGTTGACATGGGAAGACTATTCCATACAATTTTACAAGATTGTTTGATGTTAAGTCAAATGGAAAATCCGCCTTATTTTTCCATTTGCCCAAACCCATTATAGTAGACTTTTGGACATTTAATTTTGCCCCACTCCCTTTGCCGAAAAACGAGAACGTTTCCAAAATGATCCGTACAGATTTTTCAGTTGTCGGAAAGAAAATGGAATCGTCCGCATAAGCACGCAGCTTTTGTTCACCCTTCCCTGGTATGAACGTACCCCTGACATTGTCGTCCTGTCGTATCTTGTCTAGAAGTGTCTCTAGAGCGACAACGTACAGTAATGGAGACAAGGGACATTCCTGTCTCACTGACCTAGTCAACCTGAAAGAATTGGTTAGGGTATGGTTTAATAGAATCTGACTTTCCGGTTTCAATTATAACATTTTGACCCATGTCCGAAAATAATTTCCCACGTTGCAGTGTGAGAGAGTTTTGTGGAGGTATGAATGAGATTCTGTCGAATGCTTTTTCTTGATCTAAAGAGAGAAATTAGGACTGACAGTTTTTCAGATGTGTGTAGTTGATGATGTCCCTTTTGAAGTGTGTGTGCTGCTGGATATTCCCGTGTTGTACACTAAAGTGCTGGTCTTCATGAATGAGAGATGCCATTACTGGTTTCAATTTATTCGTCAAAGTCTTTGTTAAAATCTTGTAGTCTACGTTTAAAAGCGAGATCGGTCTGTAACTCTTTAAAAGTGTCTTGTCGGTGTTCTCCTTTGGATTAAGAGTGATGTAAGACGTGTTGAAACTGGATGGGAGTTCTCGTTTGTGGAAAGATTCAGAGAATACTGTGAGTAAAAGGGGACCTAGAAGAGGAAAGAAAAACTGATAGAATTCAGCGGTAATACCGTCAGGGCCAGGCAATTTGCCCTTCTGCATTCCGTGAACCGCTTGTGTTATATCTGTTAGTGTTAATTCAGTATCTATTGTTAGTTTCTGTTCCTCTGTAAGTTGTTTTGTGAATTTCATAAAGTTTTCTTGTACGTGCGCCTGTGTGTTTTCCTCTGTGTAAAGGTTCTTTTAATAATCTTCAAAGGCTAAGGCTATGTGTTGTGGCTCGACTTGTATATTTCCTTCCCTGTCAATTATCTGGCCTATCTGTCTGTTGCGATGTATATTTTGTTCTAAACCATATACTAATATTCCCTAAATGCTATCAATCCGAAGATATCACTCAAAATTTACGTTGTGTGTGTGTGTGTGTGTGTGTGTGTGTGTGTGTGTGTGTGTGTGTTTAAAACGTTTATTGAGTGTTAAAAAGAATTGTGCAATTGTATTGGTAGTATTTTAACAGGCGTGCTGTGTGTATGGTATTTGTGTAGATCTATTTAACAGGGCGTTTGTGTGTCGAATTGGTGTACAAATGTGTTTCCATCATCAAAACTACAAATTATATTAACATAATCTGCATAAAATATGAGCAATAAATTAAACTAAGACAATATGACGTAATGGGAACGTGTGATTTTGCGTACGCTTTCAGTCATCCCATTCTAACGGGATTGATGGTAATGGTGATGATAATGGTGGTGATAATGATGACGGAGACAACAACGACTATGATGTGGTGATGATTTCTTCCCCTCATTCACTCTAAACCCATCATTCTCACACGCTTATAAACCTTCTACACACCATGCGTTGTCTTCCACACCCACAATATATACATTAAAAGAAATGTTGGTGCCAAGGTCGAAACGGCAAAGGCCGCCCCACGCCGTCTTCGCGGGCCGCGGCGTGCGTGTCGGCTTACACACTGCAGGCAGCCTCATGCAAGCTTAATTTCCTGTAAGCGAATTCAATATTATTGCTGAATCACAGCCCTCGCCTTAATCGCAAGTGCGAAGGATTTCCTTTTTTTTTTTCTTTCTTTTTATTTGCGAATACAGCGTATACATAAATATCCCGTTTATTATGTACAAAACAGGCTTTTTACATTGCGAATACAGCGTATAGTCATTCATGTTTGGGGGGGGGGGGGAGAAGAGAGAGAGAGAAGAGAGAGAGAGAGAGAGAGAGAGAGAGAGAGAGAGAGAGAGAGAGAGAGAGAGAGAGAGAGAGAGAGAGAGAGAGAGAGAGAGAGAGGGCGTAAACAGAATGGAATTTATTTAGTTCACTACACAAGATGGCACATTCCACCACTACAAAGAGTTTACCTGAGCTCTTACGACCGAGGTCAAACCTCGGTCGACACGACCACTTACTCACAAAGGGCACCGTCCCATTGTTCTGTCTAGGTTGTGCCAATAGATTCAGTAACAAAGAAGGGACATTTATTCAGTTATTTGGCCCTTTGTTCCCCAATGATTGGGCTTAGTGGTACACATGCGGAGTATAGCAATATACTGTGAGAGTGTTTGTTTGAACATGTATGTTATGTAGTGTGAACTTGATGAGGGTGGCTCTTGATTAGTCTGCGAATAGCTGGGCGATTTTCTGTTAAAAAATCTTTGCTAGTATGTGTGGGTATATTGTGTGGTGATTGTGGGTGGCCGAGTTTCTATTCGACCATATTGTGTTTCTATACTCCGCCAGTGCAACAAGAAGTTTAGTGTGTTTGTATTTTGTGGCTGTGGGTATTGTATTTAGGAAAATGGCTTTGTAAGCGTCAGTTTTCTTGTTTGTGTGTGTTTCTATTAATTGTTGCAGTGCAGTCTTAGTGGCTGTGATTGTTGGGCATTCATAGAAGAGATGGTCCTCTGTTTCCTGAATATTTTGTCTACATAATTTGCACGGGGCTATTTGCTTGGATGTCTGTGCAGCTCTCTCTGTTGTCGGGGTCATATTATAAATTAGCCTGTATGTTATTTCTTTGGATTTCGATGTGATATGTTTGTTGTGTAAGTTAGTGAAGGTGCAGCTGTAGTCTTTCATATGATATTTGTATCCTCTTTTGATTCTCAGGTGTAGTGGTGGGGCGTGTTGTTTCACTAAATATTTGTATATCTGCTTGGTTGTCTGTTGTATTAAGTGTTCATTACCTTGAATTGCTTGCATACATGTTCTGTAGAAGTTCGGTAGTGTGCCGTAGTAGTGCGGTGTTGTTTTGTCTATTTTCTTAATTCTGTGTAATCTAATTGCAATATAGTATAATGCTAGCGAGTGTTGATCTGGATGATTGATGATGCGTCCTATGTGGTTGATTCTTAATGCTTGTATTTTTGTGTTAAGGTCCTGTAATGCTACACCCCCTCTAGTCTTCTCTAGTATTAAAGTCTTGTGCTTTATACTGTGAATTGTGTTTTTGAAGGTGAATTGTCTGATGTGTTTGTTTATGTCTGTGATTGTTTTTTTTTTTTTGTTTTTTTTTTGGGGGGGAGGGGTCTAATACTGTTGCTAAATATAGTATTTTAGGAATGATGAAGGTGTTTACAATAGTGCTTCGTACAAAAATTGTTGATGTCTTGTATTTGAACCTATGTAGTATGTCTATAATTTGTTTTGTCAGTGATTGCCATGTTCCTGTGTGTGTTTTTCTGGGATTGGATGGAAAAGTGATCCCATAAATCTTCATGTTATCTGTGACTGTTAGTTCCGGGGGGGGGGGGGGGTCTGCTTTATTCTTCCACTTCCCCAGACCCATTATTTTAGACTTCTGTATGTTTATTTTAGGCCCCACTTCCTTCACCAAACTGTCTGAAGGTGTGAAGTATGTTCGTTATGGAAGTGTTGGTTGTAGGGAAGAAAGCGGTGTCATCTGCATAAGCAATTAATTTCCGCTCTCCAGACCCTTGTATAAAAGTACCTTTAATGTTAGTGTCCTGTCTAATTGCTTCTAAGAGTGGTTCTAGTGTTAGTACATATAGGACTGGTGATAGTGGACACCCTTGTCTGACAGATCTATTGATTCTGAAACTGCCAGTGAGTGAATGATTCACCAGTACCTTACTTTCAGGATTTTTATACAATATTTATATCCACTGTCTATAGTACTGTCCTATGTTACAGTGTGCTAGTGTTTTGTGTAAGTATGAGTGTGAAATTCTGTCAAAGGCCTTCTCTTGGTCTAAAGATAACAGGGAGGATTGACAGTCTTTCTGGTGGGTGTATGTAATGAAATCTCTAATGAAGTGTGTATGTTGGTGTATGTTTCTGTGTTGAATACTGCACTGTTGGTCTGAGTGATGGCATGAAGTTTTTTATTTTGTTTGCAAGTGATTTTGCTAGAATTTTGTAGTCTGTGTTTAATAATGAGATGGGTGTATAGTTTTTCAGCTGTGTTTTGTCTGTGTTGTCTTTAGGTATGAGTGTTATATATGACATGTTGCAAGTGTTTGGGAGTTCTTGTTTGTTAAAAGCTTCTTGGTAGACTTTTAGAAGGAAGTTGCCTAGGATAGGAAAGAAGTGTTGGTAGAATTCTACTGTGAGTCCATCTGGTCCTGGTGTTTTGTCTTTTTGCATTTGATTGAGTGCATGTGTTATGTCTGCTAATGTAAGCTCTGTGTCTAGTGTGACTTTATCTGTGTCTGACAATTTCTTCGTGTATTGTAGGAACCTATTTTGTGTCTGTGTGTTGACGGGTTCTGCTGTATATAGGTCAGTGTAGTACTATTGGAATGTTTCTAATATATGTACTGTCTCTGTTTGTGTGTTTCCTTGCATGTCTGTTATTGCTCCTATTTGTCTGTTGCGTTGAAAATTTTGCTCTAATGCAAGGTGTTGTCTATTGGGACTTTCTTCTGATATGTTAGTAAGTTTAGTTCGAAGGAGTGTACCACGGAATGTGTGTTGCTGGTGTTGTTCTAATTGTGATTCTAGTGTGTTTAGGTGTGGTGCATTCCTGTCAGTCTGTTTTGTGAGTTGTATTGCTGTCTGTATGATATGTTCTTGTTGTAGTCTGTCTTTATGTATGATGGATGCTAACTGTTGTGTTCTATACCGTATTGTATTCTTTAGTAAATCCCAAATTTGTGTTATGTTGTCCGTGGGGGTACTATTAGTGTATGTTAGAATAAGTTGTGTCACATGTTGTCAATAACCTGTGTTTTGGAGTAAGGAATTATTGAACTTCCAATGTGGTGTTCTTTTTGATGGCCTTGTGTTTGTAGTGTCTGTAGTGATATGTGTTAGTACTGCTTTGTGATCTGTGTATTGTAATGTCTCTTGTAGATGTTTTGTGTGTATTATTTGGTGTGTTGAAGGTGTGTATACTCTATATAATCTGGCTGATATATTGTAAGCCCTATTTTTGTGTGTTGTTGCAATGTTGTTAGGGTGTCTGTATTGGAAAGCGTCTATTAAATTGTGTGTGTCTAGGGTATTCTTTAGTATATCCAGTTGATGTATTCCATTTCTGTCATTTCTCCTTAATTGTGTCTTGATTCCTGCTTTGCCTGCCCCTACGATATCCAAATCTGAGAGTACAAAATGCAAGGATAACATTTTGCCCTCTGTATGTTTGTATAAGTAAGGTGTCTAATTCTTGGTAAAAATTTGGTTTGATTTTAATTTGGTGGTGCATGTATGTTCACTATGGTGTATGCATGTATAGTGTTTTCTACCTGTATTATGGAGATTCGTCCATGGTTATCCGTGTGTGTTTTAATTATGTCCCACCTGTCTGATGTCTGCAGAATAGCGGTTCCTGACCCAATTTTGTGTGTGCCTAAACTAAAGCATGAATGTCTGAGGCGAATGTTTTTGAACATATATTTGTTT
Source organism: Cepaea nemoralis (assembly GCA_014155875.1). Taxonomy (NCBI): domain Eukaryota; kingdom Metazoa; phylum Mollusca; class Gastropoda; order Stylommatophora; family Helicidae; genus Cepaea; species Cepaea nemoralis. The sequence continues at coordinate 1,119,206 of JACEFZ010014901.1, read as the reverse complement.
CTTGTAGTAGTAGAAAATCTGGTTTGTGTTTGTTTATTAGTTTGATAATATGTTGTAATTTTGTACGTATACCACAAATGTTTAAAGTAATAATAACTAAATCACTAGTCATTATAATTTAAGTAAAATCAAATGAATGAGATATAATAAGTGTATAGAATCACACGCAAAGTTATTATCCATGATGAGTACATTTAGGCGAGCAAGTCTGTAGCCTCAAAAGTTTTTGTGAGAGGATCATGTTGATCCTCATTCTTATCACTTGTGTCTGTGTCTACGAAGAGAGTCTCTGGTATGCTATATGTGTCGTCTTCGTCTTGTACTTGTGTCTCCTCTTGTTCTTGTTCAGTTTCCTTTGTCTTGTCTATAGTGGCTTTGACTTTTTCTTTCTTTGGCAGTGATAAATCGTCTGTTTCTGTGTCGTCGCTGTGTTTTGACTGCGGTCTTCTGTTCTCTTCTTTGGTTTGCTGACGACTTGAAAACCGTCAGAGTCTTCATTCCTTGGATTGATGTCTTGTGTGTTATTTTCTTGTGTGTTATTTTCTTGTGTGTTGATTTGACTACTGAAGGTTTGTGTCAGTTCAATCTCTCCATGTGGAGAGGTTTCTCTTTCAAGTGATGGGAAATCTTCTTGGCTTTGAACACTTACTGCTACTGCTATTGGTGTCGTCGATTGTCGTCGACTAGGGCCTTTATTTGCCCAGTGGTTGTTTTGGCCACACGCTAGACAATTGGTCTTTCTCCCCGGCATCGTGATCAACACTCTGTGGTTAGTGTTCGCAATACCGGGAGTGTAGATCCGTATATAATGGGGGACTTCCTTCGTTGGGTTGCAGAGCGCTCCCCACTTGCCAGCCCCATTCTTTATCCTAAAGACCTCAACCTTGTCGTCTCCTGTAATACTGTGCACTAGTTTTTTTAACTCCTTGAGGAGCAATCGTGACCGGTAGCCAGTGGATGGTCAGCCTGTCCCTTTCTTTGTCTAGATGTTGTAGAGATATGTCTATCCCTAGACTTGGCAGAGAAAACTTTTTGCCTTATATCTTGTCATACACGGCTTTCGGAACCTCTGCTGACAGGTGAAAGTACCACCTAGTGGGAACTTCGAACCTATGCAGGTCGTCGACTCCCCCAAAAGGTACACCTCCTGGACCAGTTAGGGCACTCATAATAAGTGCAGGTGTTGCTTTCGCAGCCGCCCCGGGACCAGTTATGGAACACACTATCGTTCCGGACTGATGAAGTAGCTGGACATCGTAGTCATTTATCGAGATCCCGACTTCAGTGATATTCGAATACATATTGAAATTTGTTGTTTCATGTAATAACTCCGGGGAAATATCCAGAATACCAAATCCAACGAATATCACCACAAAATCCGGAAAAAATTACACAATAAATTCCAAGAATCTTTATATTAGCATTTAAAAATGGCCTAATTAAATTCCAGACTAAAGAGACACAATTTTTCTTTAGCAATTCTTTGACAACGGTCATCAGAAATACCCAAAGTGGGTGTAACTTTAGAAATGATCACTAAAAGTATGAAGTGAACCGACGTAGTCCACGTAGTGATATATATATATATGCTATTTATGACAACAACTTTTAATGATTTCTAGTAGCAATATTAAGAACACTAACATTAAAATATTACAATAACGTTACAACAATAAATGGCAGTTTGCTTTCTTGCTAAATGAACAAATGTGGAAACATTTATATGAGTTTTGTACAGTTGAAAGCTACAGCAAATAAAACTTGTATTAAAATTCAAACTAATGAGATGCTTTAAGTTTACCTTAATTTAAAGATACAAAAGTTAAATACTTTTGCTGGCAGTTTCCTATCTACTGACGTTATTTAATCATGTTTGCAACTAAAAACTTCTATATTGTATTAATGTCAACGAAATTAGCACACCATCCCCAGTTATACCTGCCAGTCTGAGGAACAAACATTCTATAGCAAGTGTGCATAACATTAATCCAGTCCAGACACAATTAGGAGCGTGCGATGATGTCTGCTAGCAGTAACGGTGTCACAACATGAGTAGGCAGAATTTTCAGTAGCTGCCTGACGCTGTTCGTGAGTAAGGGTGTGACCTAGCCTGACCGCGGGATGAACCTCTTGTTGGGGCAGGAGCTGCTTTCCCCCCAACTTGACCAGCTGTCACCATAGTCATAACCTGAATAAGCATCGTAACCTTCAGCAGAGCCTGGGTTAGGACCGCTGTAGTCATAATATGATGCATCTTGCCCATAGCCTTCATCGTATGATGTGTCATAACCAGATCCATAACCCTGAGTGTTGTACCCCTCGTATGCAGCGAAGAGTGTTGAGGGGATACATAGAGCCTGTTCTTTTGTATGGATGTGAAACTTGGACAATGAGCAGTCAAGCTGAAAAGCATCTGATGGCTGCAGAAATGTGGTTTCTGAGGAAAATGCAAAGAATACCATGGACAGACAGAAAAACCAATGACCAAGTACTACAGGAGACAAATGAACATCGTAAACTGATTAGAGAAATTAGACGAAGCCAGTCAAAATTTTTTGGACATGTTATGAGAAGAAATGGATTAGAGAACTTGGTGACAACTGGCAAGATCGAGGGGAACAGACCAAGAGGAAGACCGAGAGGAAAATACCTGGATGGCTTGGCCACATGGCATGGACGAGACAGGAACACTGAGCTGATCCACGACACTGGTGATCGAGTGAAATGGCTAGTCATGACCGCCCACGCTTTCCGGCATGGCACATGATTGATTGATTGATTGATGCAGCTGGCGGTGCGGCGGCCAGAAATCAACGACCCACAGGATATATTTTTTTTTTGTTTAAATGTGCTAATATATTTTTATTTCTACTTTTGGTTAACAAAAATGCTCCTCCACCATCTCTCACTTGCTGTTACAGCTAGGAAAATGCCAGGAGCCATGTATGTATCTCTGTCGACCTGCAGGAGTGACGGGTCCTGAGTTGGTGATTTCCCAAGGTATTTCAAATTCTGCAGGAGAGACATAAGGGACAGGCTGACCAAATGCCATTACTGGTATTAAGTCTGTTTTTTCAATATATTTTATATCATGAACTGAAGGTAAAAATGTTTCCACGTCAACCTCATCCTGACTGGCTCGTATTTCATCTTCTCGCTGTCTTTGCAACTTCTCAGACAAACGCAACTCTCGAAGTCTCTGAAGATCCCACCTCTTAAGTCTTTTTTCTTCAAGTTCATACTTCTGGTGCCGCTTGAAATAGGCTTCATCAGTAATATTCTCTGTACCTTCTAACTGATACATATTTGTCATAGGCCTCAGTCGCCAGGATGGAGTTTCCACATCGGATTGTTCTTGCAGCATTTTCGGATCAGGACTGGGGCAAAAATTTTTGGGATAGTACAGATGATATAATGTTTCTGTTTGCATGGTTGGATAATCTATAGTTCTTTTTTCTTGTTCTGGCTGATTTTCATGTCCATCACTAATTTCTTCTTGATTTCCTGAGTTATCAACTTCGCTCTGACTGCCATTTTCATCTGCTAAATCAGACTCCGTCGAAGATTCTTCTTCTTCCTCTTCTTCATTTTCACTTTCTTCTCTGTCTGTCTCTGCTACAGAATTTGCTTGTTTTGTCAATTTTTGCCTCTTGGAAGGATGTTTTTTCTGTGAGATATTTTGTCTGTGACCTCTCCTATGAAACTTCTTTAGTTCTGTATTTGTTGCATCATTCAACCCTTTCTGCTGCACTGTCAATGAAGGTGTGGTTGCTTTTGCTACATTTTCTAATAATGATGTTCCTGAAAAATCCCTGGTCTCTTCTTTGTGCTTTAAAATTGACATTCGCCGCTCCATCCGCTCTAGTCGACATTGTAGCATTTTTTTCTTAATTTACTTTTGTCGTGGAAAGAAGTCTTCCTGAGATATGATCTGACAATGACATCATTGCCTCTCCTGAACGATATAATATTAATATAATATGCCGGTATTACTGTCTTTTAACTTCTTTGGACGTACTAATACTAATTATCACTGACTGGTACTTGGCTGAACATTATATTAATAATACGCCATCAACCACCTATTCGCAATACAGAGAAAAGCAGGATATATCAATTTAATAATTTATGCGTTGTGAAGAGAACAGAAAACACTTCGTCCATTGGGGGGGACAGTCGTTAACATCGTGCACGGAGCTTGCAGTGTTGAAACATTGTATATATTGCATTAATAAGTACATTTTATTCATTTTTAGCAGTAACAGTATGTGAAACTCTAGGATGTCAAATTATTGTGTTAACTGTAAAGAAGCGGTGTCATTATATTAAATATTTAACAATTAATGCATCTAATTGCTTCTGTAGAAAAAATGTTGGCGAGTTATGTCCCTCGCAAACAATAAAATGAATATTATGTTCCCATGAAAAAGAGGTATTTGTTTCCCCTTAAATTTCGCTTACCAAGTGCACAGGCCGTCGAGAGCACGCACGATAGCTAATGGTTAGCCCGTAGATCATGTAATTGAGTCCCCACTACTGCTCCCGGGTTGATTCAGCCGAAACTAGGCATCATGAAATGTTCTGGAAAGTAAAGGCGAAGTGTACTCTATTGACCACATCACCCATTGAGTGCCAATTGTTTCACAAAAATGTGGCACTGCCAGCTGAAGGGAATGACATAGACACCTAACTAGTACCAGATGAGGAGCTTCGGATTTTAATGTTGTATATACTCCTGTCGCGAAACGCAAGTGGGTCTTAGAGGGACAACAGAGTACCCACTCTGTCCCACCCCGTCTCGGTGGCTAGTCCACATTTTAAGGCGGGTTAGGGGGGATTTCCGAGTAAAACAAAAAAGTAAGGACCGTCTTCTGGGTCCTTGAGATGTTATGTATCGGGATTGGCATGAACTTCACGGGTCCCGAGGATCATCACTCAACTCTTTGAGTGTGCGTAGATCTTTTCTGTTGTAAATCGCACATTCAGATACAACTCGGGGAATGCTGAGTTGCCTTCACTGTCGTGAGGTAATGCTCGGAGATCTTCGGCAGGTTCCGTGAGTGTGTCCTTCCGGGACCTGACACGAAGAGGCCATTCGGTAGCAAGTCATCAAGAAGGGAGCCGCTTCTATGGCCAGCTGTATAACTGGCATCACAGGGAGCCGGAGAATGTTCTACAGCGGAAGTTGTTTCTGTTGAAGCTATCCTTTCACGGCCGTGTCCACCAGCTGTAATCTATGCAACTCTTATGGAATCAGGGATTGATCTACAGTGGTGACATATTGTTTTCCTTGAGACGAGAGGCCGTGTCTTTGACCAGTGCCATATAGTGCGTGCAGGCGAGATGACGTCATAGAAGAAAGGGAGAAATCTCGACAGAAAATACACGGGAAATCAAGGAGACACTTGGATACCGAGAAATACGTCAGATGACAACTTGGGAGCACAACAAAAGGACACGGACGGGGAATGTAAGAAGGAGGCCGTGCAAAATTCAAATGTTGGCTATGGACTAGGTTGGCAGAGAAAACAGTGGCTGCGACTAAACTAGCAGAAGAAGAAGATATTCAGTGACTGCTACACGTGTCGCTACAGAACCAACGGACCTACCTAGACATGTTTTGTACAGAGCAGCAAAGCGAACGATGGGCAGAGCGACAGAAGGCCAATTGAAGATAAACGAAGGTATAATAATTATTTAAGCAGGTTAGTTGTTTTGGATTCTCAACATGTTCCTGTCAATAAAACTTAGGTCCAGCTTGGCGGCAACAGGCCCCTAAGGACGGACATCATTGATAGAATCAAAACGTGACTGTGATCTGTTATTAAATTACATATTATCGATCTTCAGTATGGCAGTTAACTTCGTCCTTACCTTGCCGTTCCAACTTTGAACGTTGCTTATTTGTTTTACGAGTTTGTCTCGAGCCAAAATTATTGACATGCTATTTCGATATTTGAGTTATCAGTTATGAATACGGGAGGAATAGCATGGCAACCAGCTGTATCATGTTGTACCTTTCGGGATCCAGAGAGTGGACCTACAGCCCAAAGCTTGATGAACCTACCGGGTCGCTGTCTGTTGTATAGTTGTTCCTAAGTTTTCATGGTAACACACTTTTATACTTGGCGTCGCTTAACTAAAGTTTGTGTTTCAGTTGTGGGTTAATTCTTGACTAGGCCGGGCGGTTGCGCCGTAGCCTGTGTTCTGACCGAGATGTACAAGTTGACCTCGGGTCAGGGGACACCAGCTGTACGTTAAGTATTGACCATGCAGGCTAGCCAGTGTGGTGAGCCTGTGTTTTGACCTAGATTAAGCGGAGGCCAGTGTTCAGCAGACAAGACGGAATAGCGGGTGACCCATTGTTAATGGGTTAATTTAAAGCCCACTTATTCTCTGCGTTTTAGCGCTAGAGATGGCAGTGGAGTATTGGCACTAGTCACCATGCTTGGCACTGAATTTATAGTCAACTTGTTTGGATTTAGAGGCAGGAAACTGGGATATCAGCCTCCTCTAATATTCTACAAAGAGTGCGGGTTACTGCTACACACCCTGAACGTCAATGCCTGGATAATTACTGGATTTTGAATATGCTGAAGTGGATTCCCTACCTCTGGGAACTTACAGACGGTGTTAATCGTTGCAATGTCTGCAAAGACATGAGGCATGCCTGGCCTAGATGGATACAGAGTATAACCTCTTCTAAAAGTCACCGCCTAATTCCACGTTCAACTGTCATATTCCAGAGGCTCATGGATAGTCTGAAATTCACCATCATTTACCAGTATGGATTTACCAACTGATTTTGTGAACTTCCAGCTTCCTTTGAATCTTCTCATCCATCATATCCCAGACATGGATAATCAAGCACATTACCAACTCCCGTCAATCAAGTCGTTTATTCAGCTGAAGAAAGAATAACCTATATCTTAACCAAGAAGAGGGCTGAAATATTCAGGCCCAATTTAAGTTAGTTCTGTCAGGAAATGCTAATGGATTATGTGATGTCACTCCTCATCCAAAGAGATACTGAAAGTGTTTGTGCCTGATCCTGATCAAATCAATCACATGGACTCCTGTGTGTCACGCCATGCCAGAACGCTTCAGACTTATTTATACCTGTCTGTTATATCACCCTGGAACGCTCCTAGCCCAGTGACTTAGCAACTGTGACTTAAGAGATTACAGTATATCCACAATGGATTCATATGGATTACTCCTACATGTTTTCGCGATGGATATATGATCCAGAAGTGGAAGCTCTGTGTGTGTGTGTGTGCAATCCCCAATTTTCTAAATAGTGGATATATGCAAAGCAGCTGTTTACCTTGGATTATAGAGTGTGATTATGGCCAGACTTTTCTAGTGGATATTGAAGGAGAGGGAGTCATCATTAGACCCCTAGGATATTTCTAGAGACAGATTAGATAGATTTTCTTTATCTAGTTCTTTGTATGGATTATTTACTTTGTTGTGTGTTTGACACATGTATTTGATGTGAACCTTTTTTGGGGAAATATTTTTGGGGACTTCTGTTTTGTGTGCATTGCCTGAACATGAATAATTTCTTTCATGTATATGTCATATTGTAGCCAACAGGGTTTTCCAGAACCCAAATGTTTTCCACAATACAATTGTTTGTTTGTTTGGTTTAACCAAGCCTTGCAGTTACTTCATTGGTAACCTGTTGTTCCAAAATTGATGTTTATAGTCCAGTTATTGTTACTGTTATGTGATACAGTGAGTTATTGTTACTGTTATGTGATACAGTGAGTCATTGTACTGTTTTTGTCTAACAGTGGCTGTTTTTCCTCTGTCAATGTAATCCAGTTGTTGCGTCTAACATTGGTTGTTGTCCCTCTGTTGTATAATACTGTGGATGTGCATGACAGTGGATACTTGTCATTGTTTATATATATGTGGGAGATTAAATGTGGGGCGGGGCACTTACACATAGACACACCCTCTGGGTAGAGTGATTAGTACTCGGGTGTCTGTGGTAGAACTTCCCGGATCTCCCAGCCTTCTATGGGAAACATTTCTTTTATGTTAGTGTTGAACGTGCACCCTTTTCTGCCTTGTTCAATACTTGGGGGTTACGAGCCAATATATTAATTCCTATAGAGGGCGTGTTTGGGATTTAAACCCCATTCATACTGAATACCCCTAGCGAAACTTGTCCTTATTCTAATTTATTATATTTACCACCCCACAGGGGACACCAGCTGTACGTTAAGTATTGACCATGCAGGCTAGCCAGTGTGGTGAGCCTGTGTTTTGACCTAAATTAAGCGGAGGCCAGTGTTCAGCAGACAAGACGGAATGTATTGTGCGAGCCAGCTCAGTGGAACAGTCTGGTTGAAGCGAATTATTAATACATTCAACGCCCTATCTCAATAATTGGGTACATGACGAAATTATTGTTCTGACAGAAGAATTCCTCTTGAACAGCGCTTTAATTTGATTCCCTTAATGGATGAGGTGACATTAGTACGTTTCAATCATCATCAGGTGGCTTAGGAAACAAGTACTTGTCAGTCAGCCTCGTGTGACGCGCGAGAACCACATGCGTTTCTCGTTAAGGTGAAACCCAAATATGTAGGAGGCTAACTATAAGCTGTGAAGTAATTATTGCCACATAGGCCTGTTGTTATTTAACTGGGCTTAGTCTGAAGGGGGAAAGATATCTTCACACCTACTAGGGATTTAACCTGGACCAGTGTAGCGGTGGGGAGACACCCACTCATGTAACGCGTGGGTATTTCATCAGTGTTGTCTGACTCCATTCTTCCTTTGATTAAAATGGAATAATTGTCAGACGGGTCTATCTTTCTATTGTCTCTATACTGTCATCGAAACCAGATTGTTTGGGATGGTGGATTTGACACAATTCCTAAGCAGCCAATGGAATGTAATCATGTGATGATTGTCTTTATATACACATACACCCATACACAACAGAAACCCAGGTATCCGAGGCAGAAAGGCAGAAAGCGACAAACACAAGGACACTAAACTCTTTGTTGTTTGTCTGGTCTTTAATTCAGTATTTTAGGTTAGTTACCATTGCAGTCTGAGCATCTTCCATTAACCTTGAAGGTGGCATAGAATACTTACCTGAGATATCCTGATATGCTTATCTACTTTTCTGATGAGACAGATTGTGATTAAGAAAGATGATCTAGACCATTACACTTAAGGATCTTCATAGGAGGTATGGAACTTTACCATCCTTAGGAAGGGACCCTGTCCTATATCTACTATCTACTAGATATGAGATGGTCGGGAATGTGTCATCCTATCTACTATTTATCAGGGATGAGACGTGTGGCTGAAAAGCTACTGGACTTAAGTTTCTTTTTTCAGCGTTTCCACCCTGTTTTAGGATATTGCGGTCAACACCAGCATCTTTCAGCTGTATGTTGATTCCTAGGCTAGATTACGCTCATCAGCACGCCACGACTTTCTGAGCGACCGGCTCCATACTCTCGTAAGTCACTGGCGCTACTCAAACCCCTTCAAGTTCTCGTGCGCTCACGTCAACCACGAGAGAATTCGGGGTTACGGAGAAAGCTGCTAACTCCTCAACCAGGGAGACCGGACTTAAGTTAGGATTACTAAATGTTGTAACCTAACCTAATAATGCTATATTAGCTTAATCAGTTATCTTAAATCAATTTCTTAAATACCGTTCCTTGAATATATCGTCCACGAGTCCATAAGGAAAGTCCAAATGTGCGAACTGGTGATTATTCTTGACAGTCAGACTTCATACATGCTTCATAGAAAAACGAGCGTGTTGTCTTCTTCGGTTCCATCACAGGGAAAGGAAAACTTCTGGACTCTTCATTTCACCCATGGGCGGGCACCTCGGATTTGTGGCTTCTTTTCATCCCTTGGTGGGCTCGTCTGGACTTCACCCGAAAAAGGGCACGTCTGGATTTGAAACGGCTCAAGCTCAAAAACGAAGCGATTACAATAGGTTCTCTTCTTCAGCAGGATGGCAACCCATTATGCCCACCCGCGTCCGAGGAGACCACAACAACGGAATCGCCTTCTATGACAGACATCTTGATGAGCTATAGTTTCTCCCAAAGTTCAGGTTAGTTGCGGCTGTTTTGTTTTCGAAAGCAGTAAAATTTCTTCAGTCTGGGACAGCTCCAGTAAGTGACCTCACTTCAGGAAGCCAAGGTCAATCCAACGACACGATGACCTCAAGGTAACGGCTAAATCAACAGCCCCGATAACAGCAGCTCAGAACTTACAGCATAGTGACGCCCAAGGACAACGGCTAGGTCACTCCAGGACACAATGATGGCAATTCTGACAAACAGCCCAATTACACGATGGTAGTAGCTCCATCCAGCAATTCATGATTGGATGTATGGCGGCTCCAATAACCAGCCTCAGTAAAACGATTTGCGGTGGTTCCAATATGGGTTACAATCTTTGACAAGGCCTGGATCACTTGACTGCGGTTTCTGACAAAGATTCACTCAGTCAGTAAAACTTGATAAGACTGTATTGGCACGATATGGCCAGCAAAACATCTGTTGTGGTAACGTGTTTGTTGTAGCAACGCAAAGCAACTTGAGAAAAGGCGTTCAACAAAAATCCTCCGCTGTGCCGTATATTTTTGTAGTACTTCACGATGTGTTTCTGAGCCCAAGTTCAAATCCTGGTCACGGCACCAATTCTGCTGTATAACAGTGCTGGTACATTAAATAGCAGAGACAATTCGTTTGCTGGAGTTTTCAATTGTTTATTTCATCAAATATATCGTAATTTAGCAAGTAAGCATTGATCATACAAAACAGGTGTGGTCCGCTTCAAACCCTGATAGTAACTCTCTATATCTAACCCCTCGTCACGGCTTGAGTGTCCCTAGTTACCTTTTTACGGGATGCTCAACCGTGCCTAGTCTTTGCACACCACCTATTAACCCACTAACAGAGATGGTGCTCTGTTACAATGGTAGTAATATGTTTATTTGTTTCATTAAGAGTGTAGTTATTATATCACTGATAATATGTTTTGTGACTTCGTTGTTTCGTTGTGTGTTATAACAAACTAAAACGTAACAGTGTACCTTGTGACTATTAATTTTATGTTGATATAATGACAAAAAGAAATGTTTATGCTGGTGGTTATGTGAAACGTTGGTGGTAAAGAGGTGAGGTGTTTTTAAACACATGTGTCATTGATCTATGAGAGACGTTGTTATGCAGATTTCCCATTTGGCTAACACAAAAAAATTGTCCGCTTTGGGTAATATATCTGACTGTTACAGTGCACTTGTTTGTCTAACAAAGTTGCCTACTTTTCATATATGTGGGTGAGGTATTTGTGTGTATCAAGTGTTTATGTACATCTCTGTATGTGTCTCTGTTCATCCCTCTCCGACAAGAAAAAGACAAGAAAAGGACGTCATGAAAAAGTTATCACATAAACGACAGGGATATATTTCATCATTATTAATGGTCCGAATGTGGTGGGTAAGGTTACACTTATATCTGAAGTCTTTGTCGCACAAAGTACACCGGTAGCGGTCTGCTAGTTGCGTTACAATATGAGGATTCTGAACATATTTGTGTGGTGTGTTCGTCTGATGTGATGATGGTGATGTTGATGTTGATGCTTCTGTGGGGTTTGCTGATGGTGTCGTCTCTGGTGGTGATGATGATGTTGTAATGTTTGGTTCTGGTGTATTCATATGTTGCTGATGCTGTGTTTGTATGTGTCGATTGTCTTTTCCATTATACCCCTTATCACATAAGTGTGGTTGATCTTTGGTACCGTGAATGGTCCGAATGTGGCGATTAAGGTTATTCGCATCACTGAAGTCTTTGTCGCATACTGAACACATGAAAGTAGCTTTGCTGGTCATATTGATAAACTGGTATATGAATAAGTCACACTTTCGGTGTTTACAACCGCAAAAAGTTCTGGTGTATACACAATATGTTTCACTGGTTTATCAGCTGCCGACGACACGAACAATGCTCACACCAACCTGGTTCACAGTTGTAGCTACCCAAGTCACCACGTGAACTGGTGTAGAGCAAGTGAGGAGACGCTGTCTATTTTATACACTGCTTGTGTGTTTGTGTGTATGTCTGTACGTGTGTGTGGTTGTTTATGGATGTGTGTCTGCCTTTGGGTGTGTATTTGTGTAGTTGATGTCTGTACGTGGTTGTGTTTACGTCTCTGTACTTGTCTGTGTGTTTACGTCTCTGTACTTGTATGTGTGTTTACGTCTCTGTACAAATGTGTCTTTGTGTTTGTGTCTACACTCGTGATGACCATGTCTGTCTGTGTGTTTACGTCTATGTGTGTCTTTGTGTTCATGTGTGTAACTGTGTCGGTCTGCAGTCGTGATGTCTGTGTGTAGAAGTGTATCAAGTGTGTATAGGTGTGTCTGTCTGTATGTGGTTGTTGTGATGAGACTAGTAATAATAGGATGTGTGTGATGTCTTTGTGTTTGTGTCTACACTCGTGATGACCATGTCTGTACTTGGGTGTGGTTGTTTATCCCTGTGTGTCTGTCTTTGGGTGTATATGTCTGTTAAAGACAATGAGGCTACCCTCCTGGAGACGATTACCATGCTATAGTGTGGTGGTTGCCTAGAGTACCACTCCAACCAATTGGCTCATGTGTGTTTGGGTCATACTTTCAGAGAGGTTGTCGACACCATTCTGGAGGATGTAATGCGAAGCCTATTGACAAGCAATGATAGTTCTTCTTAGGCGGCGTGTTCTGCGAACCCGACCGACAACCATCACCACTGATGGTAAGGCGGAGTCCTCCATACATCACCCAGAATTAGGTCACCACCCACTCAATATTAATCCCACTAGACTCCTACGTTTAGTTTGTCAGATGATAGTGACTGCGACCCTCTACATATCACCTCTTATCAGCTAAGGATAATCACTACGACCCTCTTTACTTTTGTTCAGCTGATAGTGAAGGCGACCCTCTACATAACAATAATACCCCAACGACCCTCTATATAACACCCCACCTCATATACCCATTTAAGCTTTATGAATCCTCACAGACTCCTACTACCCTCTTTACTTTTGATCAGTTGATACCGACAGTCACTACACCCTCTTACCACCACGATGTTTTCCCACCACAGGGCCCCAGACTCTCTACGCCTTCTTATCATCACCAATACTTGTTCTAGGGTCGAGCCCCACCGGTTCGAATCCCCTCTACACCCAACCACTCGACCACCGAGTCAAATCCCCACACTCGCTACACCCTCTTCACACGTTGAAGATCATTCCACTAAAACCCTCACCAACATATAGTAACCGGGATTCAGACCTACTACCTCCCCTACTTCGACCCAGTGTTTTTCCATCACTGACACATTTGTTTCTATCCCCACAGATTACCCCACACAACCCCGCGTTTCCCTCTTTTCTTCACACAAATAACATAACCCGCCCCCAACTCTTTTTACGTTCACCAAAATATATTCGCAACGTAACAGTTTTCAGTCACGACACACTTTCCCACCCATCACCGCCAGCCTCATCCATCACCAAAGATTTCCCACCATGACGCTAATCTTATCAACAAAAATATATACCCCGCCCCCAGTTACTCTTTTTCACCAAAATATATACCCCGCCATTTTTTTACCCGCCACGACTCCCCAGCATTCACCGAAGCTTTCCTCTTTTTTTCACACGAAATAATATACCCCGCTACAAATAATATACCCCGCCCCACTCTCCGACTTTTACAACAACAAAATATTTTCACTTTCTCACCGCCTTCCGCCAAGATTATGAGGAGGAAGAGGAGCCGCTTCATCTGTCCCCACCACCCGCCAAGATTACGATGATCATTCCTCCGCTTCATTTGTAGTCTCTCATTGACGCAATCACTACTTTGGTCGCTATTGTTTTGGATTTCTTCCTCCTTTTCTATTTCCTCTTCTGGTTCTTCCTCTTCTGTCTGGGACTTGGCGTCTTCTGTTTCAGTTGTTTCATTTTGTGTCTGGGGTTTTTCTATCTTTTCTCTTTCGAAGTGACTATTCACAAAAATGTGTGGGCTCCCTTTCTCTTTCTTCTTGGATTTTGGCCAGTCTCTTCTGTCTCAGCCTTTATTGCGACCATTCGAGCGACATACGCATTCTATATATGGGGGCCTCGATAGAGTCCCGTATAGTTAATTATTGTCACAAATTCACCGTCTAAAGTGATCCTTTATCAAAGAAAACACATAAGCACAAGACACATGCGTTAATATATTACAATGGTATTACATATTGGAAACAACAAGCTGCCATCAGAATTGATAATGATGTAGGTCAATATCAGCCTGTTAAAAGAGGTGTGAGATATGGATGTGTAATGTCTCCGGACCTGTTTTTCCCCTGTACAGTGAAAATATTTTCAGAAATATAGAACACTAGCTGACCCGGCCCGGCTTCGCCCAGGCCCTGGAGGGGATCTATCAGTCTGTCTGTCTGCTTGTTTGTCTGTCTGTCTGTCTGGCTGACCCGGCCCGGCTTCACCCAGTCCCTGGTGGGGAGCATCTCATTTAATTCATATAAGTAGTCATATAAGCTCTCCCGTTCCCGACTGTCTGTCTGTCTATCTGTCTGACCCGGCTTCACCCAGTCCCTGGTGGGGAGCATATCATTTAATTCATATAAGTAGTCAAATAAGCTTGCGTTCCCGACTATCTGTCTATCTATCTTTTTTTTTTTTTCAACGTTTATTTCATACAAAGCAATGTATATTTACAAGGTGTAATGCGTGTTTCTTTGTTTGTGTATATTACAGAGCGTTGCCGTTTGTTAGTGTTATGTGTCACATGCGTTAAAAAACAATTACATGCATATACAGTTATGATAATATGACATGTATGGCATAGTGCATGTAAACACACATTCCTCGTTTCATTTCCATATTCACACGTGGAATGCATGTTACCCCTGTCCATCTCTCTCTCTCTCTCTCTCTCTCTCTCTCTCTCTCTCTCTCTCTCTCTCTCTCTCTCTCTCTCTCTCTTTCTCTATCACACACACACACCCACACACACATTCTCTTGCTTTTTATAGATGATAGTGCATGGATTTCAGTGATCTAGGGCAATAGACTTAACAGTCTCATTCTATTTAAATTGTGTGTATGGGGGGGGGGGGGGGGGGGGATGGGGTTCCATGTGCATATATTAATATAATTACCTGTGTATCAACCAAAGCAATAGTTATATTTACCTAGATACCTACACGAATTACCCATACTTGGCTACCCATATACAAATACCATACATGTTGGCCTTGGTATTCTACAACTATGTATTCGTGCTGGGAAATCCTGTTGAAAATAATAGGCAAAGAGCAAACCGCTGAACGCAAAATTGCCTAGTGACCAGCCGCCACTAGACACACAAAGCCGGTGGCCGGGTCTTACAAAGGACACGCAGCCAGTCCCGGCGTGGTTTCGCCCAGCTCCTGGCGCACAGTAACTTAAAAGAATGTCCTTCCACACACCATTCAATGAAAACTGTAGAAAAAGAGGGGTTACAATGTTATGCATTATGCATTATTTTTATGCAAACTTTGAAAATACCTTAAAGATTATATCATTATTTATTATAACTTATATGCCTGAGAATAACTATAGACAAAGAGTTTAACAATAGTTCAAGTAAGTCCAACAATATGACTATAAAGTAAATAGAAATGTTATTAAAAGTTATGCCCCTTGAAATAACCTTTCTAGAGTGAAGTCCCCCTGCTATATAGACATTATATAATAAAAATGGAAAAGTAAATGTTATTAAATAAGTCGAAGATTTTACATTAAGAAATTATTATAGTCGGTTGCACAGGAATGAAAGGAAGACGTGTAGAAAATTTCATCTCAATCGGATGTACCGTTATCGAACGCATCCAAGACCCACAAACAAACATACACTCTGTTTTATAGATATAGATATGGAAGGAATCAACATTGGGGGAAGATACATCAATAAACATTACATAATCAGATGATACATTTTTGATTGCAGACAATGAACAGGACCTGTAACATTTAGTAGATGCGGTTGTTGCACACAGTGAACAACTAGGGTTATCAACAACTATCGAATGGAATAGTAAGAAGACAGATTATGATCGTCATTGGGAAGAAGGAAATACCACAATGTGATATACGAGTAAATGGGCATATTCTTTAAACAAGTGAATCGGAACAGTTATCTCGGAACAGTCATAACATCTGATGGGAGATGCCTTGAAGAGATTAGAACAAGAATTGCGAAGGTAGCCTGTTGCAAGATGAAAAACATACTGACCAATAAAAAGGAAAATTGAAACGTGAAAAAGAGTGTTGAGATGCTACATAGAACCTGTACTTTTGTATGGATGTGAGACGTGGACAATGAGCAGACAAGCTGACAAACATCTGATGGCTGTGAAAATGTGGTTTCTGAGGAAAATGCAAAGAATACCGTGGACAGACAGAAAACCCAATGAACAAGTCCTTCAAGAAACAAATGAAGATCGTAAACGTATTAGAGTCTTTAGACGTAGACAGTCAAAATTTGTTGGGCATGTTATGAGAAGAAATGAATTGGAGAACTTGGTGACAACTGGCAAGATCGAAGGGAAGAGACCAAGGGGAAGACATAGAAGTAAATACCTGGATGGCCCGGACACGTGGCTTGGTCGAGACAGAAACACGGAACTGATCCATAACTCTGGTGATCGAGTGAGATGGCAAAACATGACCGCCCACGCTTATCAGTATGGCACATTATGGATGTATAGATTGCATTATTGTAAGTTTCCTAACATAAAGACCACTACTTTTAGTAATGATCTTCCTCATCAACATCATTTGCTTTGCCGATTGGTGCTTCTCCACCTCTTGCAATCTCCAACGGTATGTATCATTTAGTATGCTCACAACTTTCCGTGCCATGATACAAGACTGTCAAGTATTTGCTCTCGCTGTCTTCTTCGATCTCTTTGTCGACAAATCTTTTCAGTTGTCACAATATGTTCAAGTTTTTGTCTTTTCGTGATGTAAGTTGACTGCCCCTTTCTCGCATTTGGGATAAGTTGTCTGTGTTTTAGCTTTTAGCAAGCCTAGCATCCCTCAAAACGTATAGTATAGAAACTATAGATTGCTTATTTTGGCTGTCAATTGAATTTTCAGCATTCTTATATTTAAAAAAAAAGAAAGAAAAGAAATACATTTCCAAACATTCTAGTAATTTTTGATTTTGTTTTGTTTATTAATTGTCCAGGTTTCATAACCAGACGTTAGAATTGGTTCTATGTAAAAAGCAGTAATTAAATTCCTTGTCTAATTTCCAATGACATGGATTTATTGCTCAAGATTATTACTATTACTTGTAGTAGAATGAAAGTAGGAAGGCCAAAGAGAAGATGGGTGCAAGATTTGGCGGATGATCTCAAGATGGGCGTATCGGATCGGACGCGGGACATCTTGCTTGCGATCGAGAAGTTTTTCGGAAGGTTGTATGGGATTGAGGATCTGCAAAGGACATGCTACTGAATGAATGAATGAAGGATGAAAGTTATTTATGGCAATAGGTGTTTTCCAAACCATAACTTAAAATATTTTTATACCGTCATTAATTTGAACCGGAAGTTTTTTTCTGTGACGTCAGGGGCGGGGTAAACTTGTGAAAATGGCGGACATATTTCAGACTTGTTGTGTTGGGGAACAAAAAAGAGGTGACATAATTCGTAGTAGAGAACTTGATAGAATGCTTAATAGAGATAGATTGACTTTCAGACGAACAGTTAGAGTTCTTCTCTTAGGCGCAGGTGAAAGTGGTAAAAGTACATTTCTAAAGCAAATGAGGATTATTCACGGACAAGATTTCGATGACGAGCAAGTGCGAGAGTTCAGAATTGTTATTTATAACAATATTCTAAAAGGGATGCGAGTGCTAATAGATGCCAGACAAAAACTTCACATACCTTGGGGTGATGAAACTTGTGCAAAAGACGCTACTAAAGTGTTTGATTTTAGTGGAAGTGAAAAATTAGACCAAACACTTTTTGGTGAATATGTTGATTCTTTGAAAAGATTATGGGGAGATAGTGGAATTCGGACGGCATTTGATCGGCGACGGGAATTTCAGTTGGTAAGTGAAATCGTTTTGTTATAGATTTTAAAGTACGTTGTGATTTTTTATATTACGAACGTACTTTATAAATCGTACACGTTACTTGCCAACATAATAATTAATATTGTTGATATCCAAACATTGGAGATCAAATACTGACTGGTTGATATTGAGTGACAATGAGTGGGAACGAGAACGTGATCTGGTTTTAATGTGATCTAAGTTCACCAATTAATATTAATTATTATTATTATGTCATGAAAACCGCAGGTAAGTATTGCAACTAATTCAATATTAATAAATGTACAGTAAAACTTTGATTAACCATCAACTTCCAGACAAGGGTTGTGGTTGATAACCGAATAGACGGATAACAGAAATCTTTTAATACATATGTTATGTACTAATTATGTACAATAACCTGATTTCACTGCGGGCTTGGGACGAAAATGAAAATAAAATCCTTTAAAAGCAAATAATACATACATATTATATTTAATTTTTTTTTTTAAATGATCAATATAAACTTAATTATAAGGGTGGTAATGTACAGAAATGTATTGTAACACTATAAATAAAGTATAAACCTACTTTACTTTAAAATAATCTGTAATCTCCGTCTGTCTTTGAGGCTCGAGCATTCTGCTCAGCGATGTTCTATATCTTGTGCAAAAACAGGATCTGTGTTGCATTTTCCTTCTCTTGCGTTTCAACCAGTCGTTGCACTTTTGTTTTTGCGCTCGCTCACTTTGAACTCAAGCATAGTTCATACATACTATTTATAGTATTGATGGACTGAATTTTGCGTGTGGGTTAGCTTTCCCTATTAACAGTGTCCCTCGCCATCAGTTGAACCCACTCCGACTTCAGAGGTACTTGTAATTTATGTCCCCAAGTCAAGAATGACAGGTCAACATTTTAGTCCAACTGTCCGGTGTAGGGGTTGCACCGCTAACTTCGGCATCAGCAAACCGGATGTTTAAGAACATGTGTTCTTACCCATTTGACCATGCTGACTTGCAGTCGATGCACTTTGATAACATTGTTTCTGCTTCTGAGTGGCTAGTTGCTGGATTGAAATGTTGACCTGTATGGAATTATGTCTAGACTCGTAATTGAATC
Source organism: Cepaea nemoralis (assembly GCA_014155875.1). NCBI lineage: Eukaryota > Metazoa > Mollusca > Gastropoda > Stylommatophora > Helicidae > Cepaea > Cepaea nemoralis. Next base: position 1,099,948 of record JACEFZ010014901.1, on the reverse strand, counting down.
ATACAGTTTCTAGAAGTCTCCTTTCATCTAGCTTGGCATGTTATTCTTATTAAATTATTTTACTAATAAACAATAAACATTCATTCATTGGTGCCTGCATGGAAATAAGGGCAAAAATGGTATGAAAGAATCACCACTGGAGAGGACAAGATAGATTCCAGTGAATTAATGTATGTAGTGTTCGACACTATATACCTGGAGGCAACTTGATGATTGTACAGCTTGAAATTCCTTTCTCTAGAACTCACAGGGCACAACAGGTCAACATTTTAGTCCAGCTGTCCGGTGTTGGGGTTGAACCGCTAACCTCGGCATCAGCAAACCGGATGTTTAAGAACATGTGTTCTTACCCATTTGACCATGCTGACCTACAGGCGATGCATGTTGATAATATTGTTTCTGCTTCTGAGTGGCTAGTTGTAGGTTTTTGGTTTTAAGAACTGATCCTTCATCGTTAACAATTTCTTCTTCTTTATTGGTAGTCACACAAGAAACAATTTCATCATCGTTCAAAATTTCAAAGCCTCCATCCATTTTGTCACATTCTAACCAATCTGTTACTACTTCTGACATAATTTTTTCACTATTTAGCCCTACATTGTTGCACAGTTGCACAATTTCATCAACACTAACAGTCTCAGTTCCTTCAGTTTCATCAATAGGTTCAGGCAAGAGTTTATTCCACCCATTATTTAGGTTAGACACTGTAAGGAGAGCCCAGGCTGTGGCAACATTGAAACTAGCATCCTTTATGTTGTATCACTCATTGTTTTAAAGACAATGACAGATAACATAAACTGACAGTTAAACGAGTGATGGTTCAATCGAAGTTTTACTGTACTGTAATGTAATAATAGGATTCTGCATTGTTTTGACATTTAACATCAGACACATTCTTAATGTACCAGAGCGTTATGTGTCAGCTCTGCGATTATGAAAGCCTCCTTGGATGGCAAGGAATGCCCATGGTCTGCCTTGCCTTCCCTTGAGGGCCGACCGGGATATCATTGGATGTTCTAGGCAGGCCAGCTGGGATAGGGATAACACCACAACAGTAAGAGTCGAGAAAGCGACCCAGAAGCACAAATGAGAACATTGCTTGCCTAGCCAACCAATTTCGTGGAAACTCCGAACCGAAAGCATGCTAAGGGCTGACCGGGATGCCTTTGGCTGTTCTAATTTGACCACCTGGGATGTAGCTGACACCACAATAATGAGAGTCAAATGTCCCTCGGAACACCCCCAAGGTTAACCCGGTCAACAAATGCCAGAGTGGAATGTCCTTCGAAACACCCAGGAAGGTTAACTCAGTCAACAAATTCCCACAGCAGTCGGATGTATTGGCCGAAAGGCACAAGTATTGCAGCTCTGCTGTAAACAGGCATATTGCAATAACGTCTGAGTGAGAGTGGAATGTCCTTCGAAACACCCGGGAAGGTTAACTCGGTCAACAAATGTCCATAGAAGTCGGATGTGTCGGCCTATACAAATGTGGCAGCTCAGCTGTGCATAGGCACAACGCAATTACGTCTGAAAAAACACTCCGGATGAACACAGAAGAAGATATTCTTAACTGCATGATTGATTGATTGATTGATTGATTTAGGAACCGACATCACAGCATTCGGGACATTCCCATAAGCTTAACTGCATGATTTGACAATACAAACTACTCATTTCTATTTACCAAAGCATAAAGTCTCAAATTCCTTCTCCCTTTTTGCCCCTCACCCTCCTCCTACCCATGTCAAGCCTTTTCATCCTTTGATATCTCTTTTACTTCCTTCTGTTATGTTCCATGGTGCTCATCGATGCTTCTACTTCTCTATGTATTTTTAAAATCTCCCTATTATAATCCTATATTAAATTTTTCCTTTATCTATTGTAGAGGAATTTTTTAATTATGATAAAATTGTTTGTTTATGTGTGTTAGACTTTTTTATGTGTGTGTATTAGATTTTTTTCTATGCCTTTTCTATAATTTAATTAGTGGACTAGAGTTGCTTAGGCAAAAGTTGTTTCAGAAATAAGTCGTCACTTTATAAATATTATAATTACTATAGTTTTTTTACATTTCAATTAGTAATTGAATTGGAGTCTGTTGCCATAGAAATGTTTAAACCGTGTGGAGGACTTATTACCAACTTTCTTCTTCTGCCATTTATTTCCCCGTGGAGCACAGGCCCTCAACCAACTTTTGCCAAGGCGTTTTTATCTTTTGCTATCTTCAGCATGTCCTCCCCATAGGATTCATCTCTGTCTCCAATGATCTTTTCCTTGTGTTTTTAGGCTTCCCTCTCTTTCATTTACCCTGTGAGTTCTAGAGAAAGGACTTTCAAACTGTACAGTCATCAAGTTGTCTCCATGTGTGTAGTGTCAAAAACTACATACATTGATTTGCTGGAATCTATCTTGTCCTCTCCTTAAGCTCCTCAGTAGTATTTTTGTCATACCATTCATCATCATCATCATCTTCCACTTCTGCCATCAAGCGCCGTGGGGAGGAATAATTTGCGCTCCAGCGTCCAGTGTCATTCCGTGTGATTGTACAATGTCTTTGATGTCGTCACACCATTTTCTTCTTGGACATCCTCTTGGTCTCGTCACAGATGATCTTTGATGTAAGGCCAGTGAGGGTAGTTGTTGGTGTTGCATTCTAACAACATGGCCAAACCACTTGATCTTCTGTCTTTCAATAAATGTGGCACAAGGTGTTGATCCCACTGTCTGTCTGATAACAGCATTTCTTACTGGGTCTCAGATTGTTAAGTTGGCAGCTCTCCTCAGGCATCCCATCTCGCAGGTGTTGATTTTGTGAACGTGTGATTTGGATAAAGTCCAAGTTTGAGATTGGTAGTATAGGGTTGGTGTGAATAGTCATACCATTTTTGCCCTTATTTCCATGCTGCACCAATTAATGGCCGACTCCGTGGCTAAGAGGTTACGGATGCAGTTCTTAATCCCACATACCCACTTTCCAAACACTGCTGGGGGAAATTTGGCAGCAGACCGCCTTGCGTTGGTTTTCTACAAAATGGTATGGTGCCGCTCGTTCAGAAAGCAATGGCAAACTCATTCATTCATTCAGTAGCATGTCCTTTGCAGAATCTTGCTCCTATAACAACCTGCCAAAAACCTCTTAATCATTAGCAAGATGTCCCACATTAGATACACCCAGCTGGAGATCATCCACCACATCCTGCACCTATCTTCTCTTTGGCCTTCCTCTTTCTCTCTTCCCAGCCATATACTCCTCCATTATTGTTCTCTCCAAACTTTCATGATGTTTCAAGTGACCAAAATATTTCAATTTTCTTTGTTTTATCGTCTTTAATAGCCAACCTTCTTCAGTATTCAGCTCTTGAAGTATGGATGCATTTGTTCTTTTCTTTATCCAAGATATTCTTAGAACTCGTCTATAACATTTATTTTCAAAGGCATATATGCACTGTTCAGTTTGTTTAGTAAGTGTCCAGGTCTCACAGGCATATATTGCAATGGGAAAGATGCATGTATCACAGTGTGAACATGGCCTAGCCGTAGATCGTTAGTGGTTGACATCACTACAGATGACAAACTCCGCGTTGTATTGTATAAAAGTTTTATTGGTTCAATCCATTACATTTTCATGCTGCCGATGTACATGCAGACATATTTGTTTATTCCTTCATGGCTGAATCCCAAGTGACGTGTGTGCAACCCCTGGATACTTAAACCCATTTGTGCTCACACGTTCACTAACTATGATTTCCCCATTAGTTAATGAATGCGCAGCATTCATTAACTCTCTACTACTAAGCTAACTCCCTTACTGTTATATACCTCCCCTTCTTCAAGAAGACTTTTTCTCTGAAAAAGTCTCAACCCCAACCCTTAAACACTTAACTCTACTGAAATATTTCTTGTTCTATACCACATCTGCCCAACAATCCCTTCACATATATTTCCTAATTCAAATCTCACCCTCCTATCTCATCATAGCCAAACGCTAACCAGAGACATACTTTATACAATGTCAATAATACAAAACTCTCTACAAAATTCTCTATAAAATTCTCCACAAAAACTCTCTACAAAACTCTCTATAAGCGAACCGCTTTTAAAGTGTCCATCTAAATTATGATTGACAAAAATTGAAGATATTTTCCTTATCTTTTTCTCACTTACTCACATTCTCACTATTCCAGGATAGACAGAAAAAGTTTAGTTTAGATTGGTTTGGTGCGCACCTAAGAAAGTTAGAAAGTAAGAAAAAAGTAAGAAGTAATCACATTTCTCTTCCCATGCATTCTCAAAACTTTATAAAATAAAGTTCTCAAAATTTATCTTCATTGCCGTCAATAATAATTTTTCAAAAAGTTATGTTAATCCAAAACTACAACCTTTTGTATTTTCACCTCGTTAAGTTCAACCATTCTTTCAAAACCTCCAAATTATTAATATACTGTCAAACACAGTGTTCTTCTTCCAGAGTCCACTTATGCCAAAATTCAACCTGGCATTCCCCCCATATTCTCCCATTAAACGCTGTTCAACCCAGCTCCTATTTCAACTCCCATTTACCCAGTATCGGCCGTCATTCCCCTCATCCATGGCTTTAAATCCATGTATTTACGAACCGTCTAATGCAGTCCCTAATTCAATCCCCCAAACCATTTTTAACGGTTTAACTCTTTCCAACCCACATGTAATTATCAATTGTTGCTGACAACCCCAGCCACTTTTAAATATACTCCTCCGTTACTTCCTCTACTATATACTGAGTTACTTCACTAATCACCAAAACTTCCCCCTTAACTCAATCATGTTTCACCCTCAATTTATAACCGTTATACACGTTAAACAACTCAACTTCAAGTCACAAAATTCGTACAACAAAGCATGGCTCTTACTCCATGTTTCATATTTTCTGCAAGCTCCCAAAAACAACTCATCCCAAAAATTATTTTAAACACCCTCAGGGTAACTCAAAAAAATAAAACCAAAGTTTTGTAAAAATAAACTGCTAAGTTAACATATCCTCACATTTTATAAAGAACAACTGAAGTCAAAACAATAGAGCAAACAATATCAACCCCCTCATTCTTTGACATCATTTTTATCCCCACACATTAATCAAATTAAACATATGTGATGAAATGAAAAATCATATATACATACACCATAATATATTATAACTACTAATCAATCATTTTCCGTCTAAGAAAAACTCAACACTTCAAACTTAAAAATCAAAATGATAATAAAGCATATATCAATCAGTCCTAACTTACTACAATATTATGTCTACTCATTCCGACAACTCTCAACAACTCTTGATTAAGTTATTTGCTAACTTTCTTTCTTTGAAATTCACAAATACTGTGTCTAACTTCTTCTTCTATCTGCAATCTGCAGAATATTCTACCACGCTATTTATCACTTCTCCATTTTCTTAATAACTCCAAATTTTTTTCTATAAGCAATATCTACATCAATATCGTCATCCTCCCGAGGAGAATTATCTTCTTTCATATCAGCATCCTCATCAGTTTCTGACTCTTCATCCATCTCTTGTTCCGCATCTGTATACCCATTACTAGCAACCGCTAATCTCTTCCTTTCTAAATCCAATCTAATCTTCCTATCTTGATGTCTTAATGAGTTTTCAAATAGTGGCATATCTTCATCACTTGAGGAATTTACTCTAAATTTCCTTTGCCTCTTAATTTCTCTTTCTTTCTGTCTATCTAACTTTCTTTTTACTGCCTGTCTAGTATTCATAAATGGAGCGTCTATTTTTTCTTTGATTGATTCTTCACTATTATAACCGTCATACGTGTTGTTTTCCTCTGTCACGATTGTTTTTGGTATTGTTTCTTCTTGTTCACCAGTAGTAGATGCTGTTATTATTTGTTTTTGTACCAATTCTCTCCCATTTTCTATAGGTATTGGATATTCCGTTTGTCTGATAATCTGTTCATCTGAAAATATTTCTTCTGAATAATAATAATTATTATTATCCTCTGCATCTTTTTCCTCATTATCTCGTCTTAAGTGCTCTACATGTGAACGTGCAACATGCCCTGTAATTTGATTTTTAATAGTATATGATACTGGACCCTTTTTTTCTAAAATATAATATCCCGGGACCCAATGAGCATCAAACTTAGAGTTTTTCCTATGTTTTTTGTAATAAACTCTATCACCTATGTTAAACTCTTGTAAGTGTGCATTTTTATTTGTGTATTTCTTCTGTCTTTCTCGAGCCTTAATTATATTATTTCTTAAACGTATATGTGCTTTGTGCATTTCTTGCAACCTTGTTTCCTGAAAATCCTCCCCCATATATTTTCTCCTAGGCTTTAATAAATTATCAATTGGTAATATTGGTTCTCTTCCATGTACTAGGTAAAATGGTGAGAAACCTGTTCCTTCATTTTGGTGTACGGATCGCCCCCAATGCTATTCCCAAATAAAGATCCCAATCCATATCGTGTTCTTCTACATTTTTCGCCAGTATATTGTACAATGTTCTATGTTGTCTCTCATTTTTGGCATTCGAAGATGGTCTGTAGTATGAAGTTTTAATGTGCTTTATATTCAAATCTTTTAACAATTTTTCAAACTTTCTATTTACAAATTCTTTCCCATTGTCTGTAAGTATTGTTTGTGGACACCCAAACCTTGGTATAAATTCTTGTAAAAGCATATTTATAACAGAATCAGAACTCTTGTCTGGAATTGGATAAACTTCTGGCCAGAGACTATATGAATCTACGATATGTAGTAGATATACATTTCCCGATAATGTTTTTGGATGAGGACCTGAAATATCCAAACTTACTTTCTGCATTGGAAATTGAGGAATATCTGTATCTTGTAAGGGACATTTAATTATCTTCATGTTTCTTAACCTACACTTTTCACATGCATCAACATATTCATATACGCTTTTAAATAAATTCGGCCAGTAATATTTACTGCTAATAGACTTAACTAACTTATCTCGTCCAAAATGACCATTATTATCATGATATGCCTTTAAAACTTCTCGTTCTAAATGTTTCGGAATATATTTTCTTAATCCCTCACCTTTTTCACCGACATAATATAATTGATTGTCTTCTTGTAGTTCTAAAAATTTTCTTTTAAAACTGTTTCCCCTGTTTCTTTCAGTTTTCTTTTTATCTGTATTATTTTTGGATCTAATTCCTGTTCATTTTTCATATCAAAATGCATCAACTGTGTATCTTCCTCTATCGATTCAGAATCTTGTTCTGTCTGTGAGCTTTTATAATTTAGCAGAATCTAATATATTTACTTGCCAATTCCTGTCGTCAATTTCTGGTTCTCCCTCATCTTGAGAAGTGGTTTCAGATGTTGTTGTATGTGGAATTCTAGACAATAAATCAGCGCATGTATTATGTTTTCCTGAAACATACTCTACTTTAGCATTGTATCCCTGTAAATTTAATGCCCACGTTTGTATTTTCCTATTTTGTATTGGTGCTTCTAATATAGACTTTAATGGCATGTGATCAGTTTTAATAATGAAATTGGCGTTATGTAAGTAGTAATTTAGTTTTTGGAGAGCATAGTGTATAGCGTAAGCCTCCTTCTCAATAGTCGCCCATTTTCTCTGAGATTTGCTAAGTCTATGTGACAGGAAATAGATTGGTCTTTCATTTTTAACTCCTGGTATTCCTGAGTCTTCTCCTTCATACGGTTGTGTTAAACATGCTCCTATGGCATTATCTGAAGCATCTGTATACAAAACTAATTGTTTATTTAAATCTGGATGTGCCAATAGTGGAACTGTTGTTAAGCTATTTTTAAAAAAATCGAACGCCTTCTGACAATCTTCAGTCCACTTAAACCTTGCATATTTACAGGTCAATTTTATAATAAGTTCTGCTATCTGTGCAAAATTTGGAATGAAACGTCGATAATACCCGGTCATACCTATAAAAGCTCGAACTTCTCTTACGTTGGTCGGAGAAGATAAATCTCTAATCACTTTAATTTTATTTTGATCAGGCTTAATTCCCTCTCTACTAATAATGTACCCTAAATATTTGGTTTCTGTTTTTAAGAATTCACACTTACTCAATTTCAACTTAACATCGTGTTTTCTTAGCCTGTCAAATACCAATTTTACCTGTTTTAGATGATCTTGTACGTCTCCTGATGTATATATTAAAATATCATCTATATATGCCAACGCAAACTTTTGAAACCCATGTAATACTTCATTCATTAATAACATATAGTGAGATGGAGCTGTACGAACTCCGAATGGCATTCGTAAAAATTCGTAAGAACCCATATGAGTACAGAAAGCACTTTTCTTTTGAGCATCCTCCGACATCGGGATACACAAGAATCCTGATCTTGCGTCTAGTGTAGTGAAGAATGTAGAGCCATTAAGTAAACCCAAAATATCATCAATTACTGGCAATGGGTACGCTACATTCTTAGTGATTTTGTTTAACGCCCGATAGTCACAACAGAATCGATGTGTACCATCAACTTTGGTCACAATTACAATCGGAGATGACCACTCAGACTTCGGTCTTGTTATTATTTCCGCTTTTAACATATCTTCAATTGCCTTCTCTACAATCTCTCTGTTTCTTAAAGGAGTTCTATATGGTTTTAAACTAATTGGTGGATGATTTCCAGTGTCTATTTCCATTGTAACTGTACTAGTTTTTCCCAATTCTAAATCATTAATTGCAAAAACGTCTTGATTTTCTTTCACTAATTTTTCTAATATTTCTTTATTCTCTGGTGGGGCTTTTAACTGTGATAACAATTCTTGTTCTCTTGTCCTTTTGTCAACTGTATCTATTTGAGATGGATATTTTTTGAATGTATGGATCAATTCATCATTTCGTCTTTTCCAGCTTCTTTTATACTTATTTCTGACATTATTTCTGACCATGGGGGTTTCTGAATAATCATTTCCCACGAGAGAAATGTTATTTTCTGTGGTGACTTCAACGCTAAAGGCAGATCATGGGGAAACACTTCCTCCAATACACAAGGGGAGGAGCTCGAGACTGCACTGGAAACCATCGACCTGGTTTGTATCAACAGTGGCTGTGTCACCAGGACAGCAAGCCGTCCAGGCGATGAGGACAGTGCTATTGATCTGGCACTAGTTTCACCTTCACTCACTACAGTGTGTAGATAGGGTGTCCTAGGACACCATGGCAGCGACCACCACCCATGCAGCATATTGGTGGAGAAAGGCAGAACCAGGCAGCACAAGCTAAAGGTAAAGACGTTCCAGTATGACAGTACAGGGCAAGATGTGGTGAGTAAAATAAGACGTGACAAGCGCAGAACGTTTCAGGGCAGGAAGAAAAGGAAAAAAAGCTGGGAGCAGCCACCGTGGTGGAGTTTCGAGGTGGAGAAGGCTTGGGTGGATAAGCGTAGTGCTGTAAGGAGATGGCAAAATGCCAAGAAGAACAGAGCTGGTCATCCTAGTCCCTGCTTGCACTTAGAAAGAGAGATGCACACAAAAGTAAGCTATTTCAAAAAACTGGTCACGGTGGTTAAAAGCGAAAAATGGGCAGAGGTGTGTCAAAGAGTAAGCACAGACAAGTCACTGAAATTGTTCTGGCGACTACATAAAAGCATGAGTGGTGTAGTCAAGAATAAGAGCATTTCTGACTTCCAAGGTGCTGACCTCATCTGGCAGAGGACTGACGAGGACAAGGGCAAAGCCCTCTTTGAACGCTACCTTGAGCAGAGCAACCAGACAGACATGGGAGGCCGGAATCTGGCCAAGGAGGTCACCTCAGACAGATGCAAGGCCCAGAACACTTCGGATGAAGACACAGTGACAGTGAAAGAAATCAAGGCTGTGCTTCGACGATCAAAAAACAGTGCTCCAGGTCCTGATGGCATAAGATACGACGACATAAATAGGTGTACCGACAATGAGCTAGAGAAACTAGCAGACATGTACAACAACAGTATAGGGAGTGCTAGCATCAAGGAGGAATGGTTACACAGCTATCTGATTCCCTTGCCGAAGCCTGACAAAGACCACAAGAAAATTCAGGGATATCGAATTATAACCATGCAGAATACAATAGGCAAGCTGCTGGAGAAGGTAATTGCCAGGAAAATATCAAGCCAACTAGAGAGGCAAGGTGTTTTCCCACCTACCCTGGGTGGGTACCGTCCAAAAAGAGAAACCTGGACCAATGCAGCAGTCTTTGCCCACGATGTCTATGAAGGTTTCCACTCAGGCACTGAAACCGTTGCTGCAGCGATTGATCTTGAGGACGCATACAACAGAGTACCACTGGATTTTTTAATGTTTCAGCTTCTTGAACTAAACGTAAGTCCATTCCTCCTTAGTTGGATCGCTGCAGCTCTCTTCCAACGGAAAGTAGTTTTTAGATGTGGCAGTTGGACTTCGGAACCAACAACAATATATCCTGGCCTACCACAGGGATCACCATTATCTCCGGTACTGTTCAACGCCTACACAGTGAGAATCACCAGTGAGCAGATCACTGGACCTGGCAGGACATTGTCATATGCCGATGATGTTTTAGTGTATCGTCAGGGCAAGGATAGAGAGGAGGTTGCTGTGGAACTACAAACCGAACTCAATCGCATAAGTACTTGGTGTGATGAAGCTGGGGCAATGGTCAACCCAACAAAGGCAACAGTGACTTGGTTCTCGTTGAATAATCATATTGTCAACAATCCAACACCAACTGTAATGCTGTGTTCAGAGACGGTGGAAAGAACGCAGGCAATGAATTACCTGGGGATACGGTTTGATCGAAGCCTTGCTTATAATGTGCACATAGACCAGGTGATAACAAAGGCCAAGCGGGGTTTGGCAGCGATGCGGGTGATGGCGGCAGCAAACTGTGAGCAGCGCCATCTATGTCTTCTGTACGATGGGCTGGTCATGTCTGTTTTGGAGTATGCAATGGCAATCCTGACTGTCAGCCATAAGCAGATAGAAAGGATGGAAAGGATACAGAATGAAGCTATGCGCATTATTCTTGGATGTACAAGAGATACAGCATGCAGGGCGATGCGCTACCTTCTTGATTTTCCAACCATTGAAGAGAGAATGCAAGTTTGCAGGGCACGTGCCTACCTCAGAATTAACGCAAACACACAGCATCCACTGCATAGTGAAATTAGGAAGATGAAGGGCAGCAGGTTAAAAAGAGGACGGTCGTGGATGGGTCAAGCCGAGGACATTCTTCAACAGGTGTGTTCACTTGAGGACTTAGAACCTGGCGAGGAGTGGGTGCAAGTGCCAACAGACTTCTGCACATCCTTTTCAGTTTGCATCCAACTAGATAGAAAATGCAGACAAGAAAATCCGGCTGCTGTTGAGGCTGAAGTACAAGCGTTGATTTTCGAGAATTCGCTAGACAGTGACGCGGTCATCTACACAGATGGGTCGGTCGTCCGACATGTGAGAAGCTCATGGGCCTTTACAGCTCGGGCCGGAGGGAGAATTGTGAAGGAGGACTCTGGTGCTTTCACTGAAACCACAAGTAGCCTGACCATGGAAGTCATGGCAGTAAGTAAAGCAATAACATGGCTCGAGACACAGACATTCACTAGGGCTTGTTTCCTTAGCGACTCAATGAACATGATCAAGAGGATAGAGGAGGGGTCGATCCGAAGAGAATGGTTGCTGCCTCTGAAGCGGTCTCGGCTGGCAAAGATTAGTTTCATCTTCGTGCCAGGGCATGCAGGAGTACAAGGAAATGAGCGGGCTGACAAGCTCGCAGGTGAGGCTACTGTTGAGGGCGGACGCGCCATGGACCAGGCTGACATTCTGAATGCTCTACGAGAAGTGAGACTTTTGCAAGAACCAAGTGATGACTGTGAATCTACAACAATGGCCAGACTGCGAGAGCAGCAAATTAAAAGAGGGGTGGCCAAACAAGAACACTACGCAGGAAGCCAAAGAAGATTGATAAACCAACACAGAACTGGCGTCGTTAGCCGCTACACGCTGCGGGATTTGCTGAGGAGGGGATCCGAGCACTTATGGACTGAATGGTCCGATGTGCAACGAGGATGATCTGTCGACTAACTAACTAACTAACTAACTAACTAACATTTCCCAACATGTTTTCTTTTTCTATAGTTAACATGTTATCATTATTATACGCTACTTTAGCGATTACACAGCCTCTATATAATTTAATATTTTTTCCTGTATTGTTTAGGAGCATCACTGGAAAGCTGAGGTGTTTATCTAATATTATTAACCCATCGGTGACTTCCAAGCCAGGTTCATCTATTATTTCTCTCTCTAATTCCGTTATTTTAACTGTTTGTCCAACCGAAAAGTACGGATTTTTTTTCATTTTTGCCTGTATTAAATTAACTGTTTGTGGTTTCAAATTCATGGTCGTTTTGACTCTAACTAGTGTCGACACATGCATATCCTCTTCTAAATCTACGTAAACATCTTGGAATTTTAATTTATGCAAATCAAAAAAAAGTCTCACCCCATTTTTCAATAAAAAAATCTCTACCCAATATCATATTTCTATTTAAATCCTTGACCACATGGAACATATGCCTAACATTTATCCCTCCTAATTTAAAATTTATCATCGTTTGTCCAAGCACTTCTAATTTGTGTCCAGTTACCGAATGAAGATTCTCCTGAATTCTAAATATTTAAAAAATTTTAAATATTCGATATAAAAATGTTTCTTTAATCACGCTAACTTGCGCTCCCGAGTCAACTAATGTTCTAATTTTATATTTCCCTATTTCTATTATACATGAACTAGGATCAATCATATTTAGTGACAACTGTCTTATCTCCCCAAGTTGAGGCCACTTCTTATGTTTTTTATTTCTAAATGTCCTATTATACTCATCATTTGGGTTTTTAATATATTTATTCATCTTTTGGACCTTACTATCTTCCCCCCTACTGCCGATCCTGTTCAGTAAGCGGGATGCCAATTTCCCTGATCTCCTGACCTTCTAAAATTTCTCTGCACCTCTCCATAATTCCCATTTGATGATCTACTATTTACAGTTCTATTCTGTGTACTAGTCTGAGCACCTCTATTATTTTGTGTAATCGATTGGACACGTCTGTTATCACAGAAGCGAAAAATGTGTCCACGTTGGTGGCACCCCCAACAAACCACATTTGTGTTATTTGTGTTACCTACCATGTTTCTTACAGTATTCCTCACTTGTCCTTCTCTACCTTGATTATATACGTTACTGTTTCCTTGTACCATCTGTATTTCTCCCCTTCTTCCTCTCCATCCATATCTATACTGTCCTATTTCCATTGGTTCTTCAATTCTATCTTCCGAACTACTACCTAACTCTTGTCCTACCCTCAATCTAAACCTTCTCCTCAAGCTTTCTTCTTGTATAGCGATATCTACAGCTTGTGACAACCTGGCAGGATTCTCTCTCATTAATTTAAATTTCAATCCATCTGACCTAATCCCATCAACAAAAATCCCCACCAACATCCGTTCCACTTCTTCAGCTCGTACATTCTGACCCAAAAATGACTCTTCAGCTAAATTGATCAACCTATCACTGTATAGCTGTACACTTTCTGTAGTATTTTGTCTCGTTTGTCGCAGCACTGAGAATGCGTGTTGAGGGTCAGTAATCTCTGCATATTTATGAGCTAGGTCGTCTTTGAATTGTTCCCAGGTTTCACCTCCTCCAGCTTCTAGCTTTCTTCTTATATGATCAGAAACAGGACTTGTACTAGTTCTATAAGCTAAATTCTTTTTATCCTCATCTGTAGCGTTCACTAGATAAGCATGTTTCTCAATAGAAATAATCCATTTCTTAAATTGATTCGCCTGTCCATTAAATCTCTCGACATCACTGATTACACTTTGCTGTCTTAATACCGCGTCCAACTTTGATATTGCCCCACCAACTCCACTAAGTACTTGAGAAAAATCCTAGGCTTCCATTCTAAAAAAATCTGTAATGGAAAGTACCAACCAATATAATATACTAATATTTTAAGACAACATTATCTTAAAGTAAGCAGCAAGAAATATTCTGTTCAATTTAGTATGTTGTTAATTAATCTGAAATTATTCATTACCTATACTGCTCTGTCGTTTGTTCTGGGTTTACCAACTGACGCTACCTGTCCTACATCTATGGGTAGAAATGAAGTATGGTCAAATCGACAAAATGAAAGAAGATGTTCCAATCGACAAAATGACGGAAGATATTCCAATCGACAAAATGACGGAAGATGTTCCAATCGACAAAATGACGGAAGATGTTCCAATCGACAAAGTGACGGAAGATGTTCCAATCGATAAAGTGACGGAAGATGTTCCAATCGATAAAGTGACGGAAGATGTTCCGATCGACAAAATGACGGAAGATGTTCCAATCGACAAAATGACGGAAGATGTTCCAATCGATAAAGTGACGGAAGATGTTCCAATCGATAAAGTGACGGAAGATGTTCCAATCAACAAAATGACGGAAGATGTTCTAATCGATAAAATGACAGAAGATGTTCCAATCGATAAAGTGACGGAACATGTTCCAATCGATAAAGTTGAAAGAGTATGACGCCCAATCGACAAACTTGAAAGAGTATGATGCCCAATCGACAAACTTGAAAGAGTATGGCGCCCAATCGACAAACTTGAAATTTGTCCTCTACTCTCGCAGGAACAGAAAAAGAAGAGCCTCTGGATTCCTCACTTCAATCGAAGTCGGTGCCTTCTAGTCGTTTTCATGCCGCTGATTGTGCTCGTCTGGATTTGAAATTACAACGATCGAGACAATACTGATTGATTGATTCGGCTCACTTTAAGCGTTGGCCAAGAACTCCGGACTTTATCTTCAGACTACCAAGGTCACCTTCACTGTAGTTCAGACGATAACGGTTAACTCAACAGTTTCAGCAAAACCAGATTTCACGGCAGCATATCTGGAACATCCATACGTTTCGAAAAAACGAGCAGGTCAACAATGGATTCAAGCTTGACGATGGCTGCTCTGTTTCACCACTCGGAACATTATGTGTTGTGTGGCGGTTCTAACAACGATCAACCCCATCACAAAAACTTGAAAATCCGACATAAGTTGTTCCTCCAGAGTGCACAACCTTCCATGACTTCTGTTAACTTTTATTTTCCAATTTGATTTATTTGAGGACCTCTGTGATCAGTGGTGGCCGCGACAACACGATTTCGGAATCTTGGTATACTCGGCGCCAAATCAAGTCATATCACAGTGTGAACATGGCCTAGCCGTAGATCGTTAGTGGTTGACATCACTACAGATGACAAACTCCGCGTTGTATTGTATAAAAGGTTTATTGGTTCAATCCATTACATTTTCATGCTGCCGATGTACATGCAGACATATTTGTTTATTCCTTCATGGCTGAATCCCAAGTGACGTGTGTGCAACCCCTGGATACTTAAACCCATTTGTGCTCACACGTTCACTAACTATGATTTCCCCATTAGTTAATGAATGCGCAGCATTCATTAACTCTACTACTAAGCTAACTCCCTTACTGTTATATATGCTCTTAGAAATCACATTTTTTTAGTTCTGTCTGTCCCACTCCACAATTTATTCAGTTGTTTTAGTCTTTGAAGAGCAGTAGATGTCTTTTTCTTCTTCTTCGTTCATCCGGAGTTTTTTTTTCCGGATGTGATTGCATTGTGCCTGTTTACAGCAGAGCTGCGTTCTTGCGCCGTTAGGCCGACACATCCGACTTCTGCGGGCATTTGTTGACCGGGTTAACCTTCCCGGGGGTTTCTTAGGATGTTTGACTCTCACTGTTGTGGTGTTATCCCCCATCCCAGCTGGTCCATATAGAACAGCCAAAGATCCTGGTCAGCCCTCAAGGGAAGGCAGGGGCAGACCATGGGCATTCCCCGCCATCCAAGGAGGCTTCCATACTTGCAGAGCCGATACATAGCGCTCTGGTACTGGGCTCACCCAAGGAATCGTCACGTCCTGCACATGGCTGCTTAGCCTCACTTCTGTATATTGGGCCTTCCGTTCACCATAGGCTGTTCTTCCGGAAACCAGAAGTATGCAGTCTGCAGATGACATCCACACAGTGAGCTTTCGATTCGGACTTTCCATGTAATGGATTTGCTATCCAAGCAATATTCCATTTCGTGCCACTAGGACACTTTTCCACCTTTTATGAAGTCCACACAGTGGGCTTTTGATTAGGACTTTCCACGTAATGGATTTGCTATCCAAGCAATATTCCATTTCATGCCACTAGGACACTTTTCCACCTTTTATGAAGCCCACACAATGGGCTTTTGATTCGGACTTTCCACGTAATGGATTTGCTATCCAAGCAATATTCCATTTCATGCCTCTGGGTCTTCATGCACCTTTAAATGTCAACCTGTATGCAGTTAAAGTAAGCTGCGGTCAACTTGAGCTTGTTGATATCTCCATAGAGCTTGTCCTTAAATGAAGCAGGTGTGGGCCAAAATATCTTTCTCTGTTCTGCATACGTTGGGCAATCCTGCAGCAAATGTTTTGCTGTCATTTTTCCAGTTCTACAATTACATTCATCGGTATCTCCTATCTTTAAATTATTGAACAAGTGGTATTTCAGCCTGTTATGTCCTGTGCGGAGTCTGAAGATTGCTACTTGTTCTCTTCGGTCGAGTTTGTAATATGCATCATCCTTCTGATGGCCTGGATGCTCTGATTCCCATTTGGTTCTATAAGTGCTTTTTATCAACCTCTTTGCCTCATTATAGGTTATGTCTATGTCAGGCTGTGGTAGTCGTCCGCCCTCTTTTGCCAGTCTGTCAGCCTCTTCGTTTCCAGGTATACTGCAATGTGATGGGATCCACTGTATTACAACTTTTTTGGATTTCTGGCATAGACCATGGAGTGCTGCTCTTAGGTCAGTTAGTTCTGTGCTGTTATTGCTCTTCAGTATTGAGACAGCTGACTTTGCATCTGTGAAGATAGCTATTTGCTTCTCTTTATTTTCCTCCATCAGGAGCATTTCTGCTGCAGTTTTCAAAGCCTCTACCTCCGCTTTGAAGTTACTTGAAAATTTTCCAGTTGCCATTGAATGTGTTTTTTTCACTCCATTTTTTAAATTTAGGAGAATTCCTCCTCCTCCATTCTCTATTGAATTTTTGGCTGATCCATCTGTATATGCATGGGTCCAATTCCTGCTTGGGTAATGTTCTTTTATGTAGTTTAGGGTTATTTTTCTTCTTTCGGTTTCATGCTGAGTGTTCTTTTTCTCAATACCAGGAATGTTTTCTATCATCTCAGGCAGTTGCTGCTGTCTCCAAGCTGGGAACTTGTGTGCATTGTGTATGGGCTTGACTGTTGATATGTTAAGTATAGGATCTGCCCTAATCCTTCGTTTTGCAGTTTCTACAAAGTTACTTCAGTCTTCCCTTTCCAAAACCATTAAATCTGTTGTACATAGGGTGGTCTGTCAATCTTCTAAATTTTTCTGCTTGTTGCTGGGCTCTGCTCTCTCTTCTATCCTGCATTGGTTCTAAACAAGTGATCTTTTCTAGTTCATTAATAGGCGTTGTCTTCAGGCTTCCAGTTATGATTCGCATTCCTTGGTTTTGGACTCTACTTATTTTGTTAAAGTTTGACTTAGCTGCTGTTGCCCAAGCTGCAATGCTATATTCCAGTACTGGCCTCACCCGTCCAGTATATAACTTCTTGAGAACTTTCTCATCTGCTCCCCATGTTGTACCAGCAAGCTTTTTCATGATTGCCATTCTCTGCCTTGCTCTTGTTCGATTTTTCTCAACCTGTGTCTTCCATGTCAGGCGACGATCAAAGGTGACTCCTAGATAGCTTGGATTTTCTTCATGGCGCAATATTTTTCCATTCAATACCAGCTTAGGTTGCTGAGTTTTATTTGAGAGGGAGAACACTGTGCATGTTGTTTTCTCCTCACTTATCTTCACTAGCCATGATTTTGACCAGTCCTCTAGCGCTAATAAGGCTTGCTGTATTCTGCTGTTAGCTGTACTAATATATTCTTCAGATGTCCATATGGCTAGGTCATCTGCAAAGGAGGATGTGTGTACTCTGGCTGGAAAATTTTCTGTGATGTCATTTATATATGCTAGGAATAATGTTGGTGAAAGAACTCCTCCTTGGGGGACACCTTGCTCCAGCAGCATCATTTTGCTTGTTTGTCCTTGTACTTTTGTCCTGGCAGTTCTGTTCTCAAGGTAGTGGCTGATCCATTTATACATTTTTCCACAAACATGCATGTTTTGCAGTTTTACTTTCAGTCCTTCCTTCCATACTTTATCAAATGCTTTTTCTAAATCTATCCAGACTGCTAGTGTGTGCTTTTTCTCTTGGAAGGCATCCTCTATTTCCTGAGCTATATAGGTTATTTGATCTTCAGTGGATCTGTACTTTCTGAATCCTGCTTGGTGTGGTGTTAAGAGTTTGTTTTCTTCCAGATGCCATGTTAGCCTGCCATTGATAATGCGTTCCATTAATTTTCCTACACAGCTAAGTAGACTGATAGGTCGATAGCCATTTGGTTCTTCCAGGTCTTTTCCTTTCTTTGGGACTGGTATTAGTATAGCTTCCTTCCATGCCTGTGGGACTATTCCTCTCTTCCAGCTGTTATTTAGGACTGCTAGTAGTTTCTTCTTTGCCTTGTTGCCTAGTCCTATTAGCATTTCATTTGTGATTCCATCCTTTCCTGGTGATTTCTTCTTTTTTAGGGTATTCATTGCCTGTTCCATTTCTTCCATTGTTAGATTTGCCATCATATATTCTGCTGCTGTCTCTGTATTTCTATGATGTATCTGTTTGTCTTTGATTGCTTTCTTCTGTTCGGTTGTAATATCAATGTGGTTTGCATTTGCATAGTGTTCCATCAGTGCATTTGCAGCCTTTTTTCCTGAAACAAGGCATTTCCTTGTTTAATTGTTATTTGTTTGTTTCTAGGTCCTTCATTGTTCATGGCTTTCACTAGTTTCCATAGTTTGTTTCCATCCCTGTCAAAATTCAGGTTTTCTGTTTTTTCCCTCCAACAATCTCTTGTTGTTTGATTTACTGTTCTTTTATATTTTGCTGAGATGGCTTTGAGAGAGATATTCGCTTCAATTGTTTGTTCTCTCTCTGCTGTCTTCCTGGCATCTTCAACTTTGTCCTCCAAACTTTGTAGTTCTTCAGTCCAGTATGGTTTGTAATTTTTCCTCGCTCCTCTAGGAATGGACTCAGTGGCTGCCTTGTATTATCGCTCTGTTTAGACTTTCCACCATTTGCTTTATGTTGCCATATCGTGTATTTATGTTTTCACAATATTTGTCTGTTAGTATGGCAAATCTGTCCCAATCTGCTCGTTTGTAATTCCAGCGGGGCAAGGGCTTTTGCTCCTGTGGAACATACTCCATATTCATTACAAGCTTGATTGGTCTGTGGTCACTACCTGCTAATTGGTCCAGCACATGGCGATCGATTTTGTGGAGGATGTCTCCTGTGCAGAAAGCTAAGTCTGGAGTAGAAGTGGTAAGCCATCTTCTGGAGTAGAAGCTCGGTGTGTCATCCGCTTTGTTGAGTAGATGGAGATTTGAGTCTATTTCCCAGTCCTCCAATTCATCTCCTCTTTTGTCAGTATCTGGGTATCCCCATCTTTCTGAACGGCTATTAAAGTCTCCGACAATAATGCAGTTTGTGTCAGTTATTTTCATGTTTGAGAGTGTAAGGTCCTTATCTGCTGGGCTATACAGATTGTAGATTCTTATTTTCACGTCCTTTATCATTATATCAACACCTATAATTTCTGTTTGGTTGTCAGAGATCACAGATACTTCGCTGCAAGGTATTGTATTTCGTGTAAGTATTAGAACTCCTCCTTTATGTCCTTCGCGGTCGAAACGTGTGGCCTGATATCCTCTGACTGAAAATTTGCGATTGGCATTGAGGTGTGTCTCTTGAATGCATGCCACATCTATTCTATCTTTATGAAGACGCTGTGTCAGGGATTCTTTCTTGTTATAAACTCCTTCGGCATTCCACTGTAGTATGTCGAGTGTCCTTGGTATTTGGTCAATAGCTCTTAACCTACTCCTCTGTGCCTTGACTCCACAGCACAGGGGAAGGTGACCACCAGTAGTCATGGGTGGACCCCCTCGAGGCAGGGGGCCCGGCACTATCACCGCTTGATGGGACTTCACGGGATTAGCACCATAACGATTAATTTTCATCTGTGGCATCATGAAATGATAAAGTTACGTTGCACTTCTTTGTCAAGCTTGTGGCTCAGTACATCCGATTTCGACAAGCACTTTTCGGGATGCTTTCCCTAGCCTTTGACTGTCCCCAGTCTACCTACAAGGCAGCAGGTTTGTGCGTCACTTCGTCTGGTTCCTCTCCCTTGACCTGTCCGACATGGGTGACCCTACCAGTAGCAGTGCTACCGTCGGCATAGCTCTTGGGAGTCATTGGAACGCGCAAGCCCCTCTACCTCGTCAAGGTGGACGCACAGCAGAGGGGGTAGATGTCTTTTAATTTCTTTCATTGTGTCACCATTGTTGATAATCAGTTACCCAAGATATTCAAAATTTTCCACCACCTCCAATTTTTCCTCATTAACATTTCTTTTTCCATAGTAGTTTTATCTGTATGCATTATCTTTGTTTTTGCTATGTTAAGATATAAGTTGTGATTTTCACTATTCAGTTGGGTTGAGGTTTTAGGTTTTTTATACTATTCTGTGGTGTGGATAGCAGTACTGTATCATCAGCATATAGAATCTCTGGTATGTCATAACCACTGATATTTAGGGCATCATAGTGCTCCCTGTTTATATCATCTCTTGACATTTCTCATTATACTTTCGGCATGCAGGTTAAACAAATAGGGGGACAGCACACAGCCCTCACGGACTCCTTGCGTGCTGTCAAACCAATCTGACGTCTCACCATCTGTTCTAACCGCTGCTTGTTGGTCTAGATAGAGCATTCTTATGAGTTGTATTATATATGATAGAAAGCCCATATTCCTCATGATTTCCCAAAGTTTCTGATGTTGTACACAGTCAAATGCCCTTGAATACTCCACAAAACATGAAAATAGGTTTATATTATATTCTCTGCTTCTCTATTATTAAATGCATGTTGAGTATGTGATCTCTTGTTCCTCTTCATTGTCTAAATCCAGCTTGAACCACGTTAATTTATTCTTCCATTTTCTTACAGTCTTCCCGTTATGATTTTTAGTAGAATTTTATCTGCATGACTGATCAGGGCAACAGTTCTATATTATTTCCATATTTTCTTACATAATGCATGATAGATTTGTATGCTGTCTTCCACTTCCACTTTAATTAGTTCAGCTGGTATCTTATCACATCCAGGTGATTTACCATTCTTCAGGTTCTTTATTTCCCTTGCTATTTTGGGTTCAGGTTCTGTCTCTGTTGTAATTGGTTTATATATCACATTCATATCCTGACTGTCATTCATATCATATATTCCACTGCAGTATTCCTGCCATTTTTCTAGAATTTGTCTAGATTCTGTTAAGGTATTTCCCAAATTGTCACAAATAACATTTAATTGAGGTTGAACATTTCTTGTCAATAACTTCATTTCTTTGAACATTTCGTAATCTCTTCCAGTCTTGTGATATTGCTCTATTCTGGTACAACAATCTTGTATTTATTGGTTTTTGTCCTTTCTTGTGTTCTTTCTTATTTCTTGAGTTAAAGATTTATACTTCATCCTGCTGTTATTGGTTTCTCCTCCTTTCTGTTTCAATTCCTTTTTTTTTTTTTTTTATATTATTAATTCTAATGTGTCTGATGTAATCCATGGCTTATGTTGCATTTTCTTGGTTGGAATTAAATCTTTGGTTGCAGTTATCAAGATATCTCTAGCTTGTACTGCCAATTCATTAGGTGCAAATTCCTCCCGTATAGACATCAAGACCCCAAAACGATTCTTCACTTCTGTGTTCTATGCATCTGGTATTTTTGTGAGATGAAAACGAAGTGGCCTTCATAGTCCTTGGAAAATTTTACCTGGTTTTCTTAGCCCATATTTGCAACAACAACAAAAGTGCTGGTTCACAAGGAATAAGGGCTGGTTCCTGAATTATTTTTAGATTTGTTTATCCCTGCCTTTGCATACATGCAATCTCTCTCTCTCTCTCTCTCTCTCTCTCTCTCTCTCTCTCTCTCTCTCTCTCTCTCTCTCTCTCTCTCTCTCTCTCTCTCTCTCTCTCTCTCTCTCTCTCTCTCTCACTCACTTTCTCTCTTTTTCTGTCTGTCTGTCTGTCTTGTCTGTCTCTCGCTGTCTCTCTCTCACTCCCTCTCTCTCTCTCTTTCTCTGTCTGTCTCTCTCTGTCTGTCTGTCTTGTCTCTGTCTCTCTCTCTCTCTCTCTCTCTCTCTCTCTCTCTCTCTCTCTCTCTCTCTCTCTCTCTCTCTCTCTCTCTCTCTCTCTCTCTCTCTCTCTCTCTCACTCACTTTCTCTCTTTTTCTGTCTGTCTGTCTTGTCTGTCTCTCGCTGTCTCTCTCTCACTACCTCTCTCTCTCTTTCTCTGTCTGTCTCTCTCTGTCTGTCTGTCTTGTCTCTGTCTGTCTGTCTGTCTCTCTCTCTCTCTCTCTCTCTCTCTCTCTCTCTCTCTCTCTCTCTCTCTCTCTCTCTCTCTCTCTCAAATAAAAATTCTGCTGCAAATGTAGTATTTTGCTCACGTTCCCCAGAATATCAGTAACACATGGGGGGGGGGGGGGGGGGGGGGGGGGTGTGTGCGTGCATGCATGCGTGTGAAGTCGTTAGCATTTGCTAAGTTAATAAAAACAAAAGTTCACCGGGAAGGTTAACCCGGTCAACAAATACCCGCAGAAGTCGGATGTGTCGGCCTAACGGCGCAAGAACGCAGCTCTGCTGTAAACAGGCACAACGCAGTCACATCCGGAAAAAAAAATCTGGATGAACGCAGAAGAAGAAGAAGAAACAAAAGTTGACACAATGTTATATCACCATGTATGAGATTATAAAAGTGTTTCGGTGTACATTAAGAGGTATGTTTTGCTAGTAGCAGAATTTGTTACATTCCATTGATACCAGAAGTTTATCTCCTAATATGTCAGCATTATAAAGTGTTTATATCTTCAGTCTGTCATTTATAGATGTGGACTTCATAACTTGACATCTAACAAGATGGACTATTTTGCTTTTTCTGATTTCATCCTTCATGCAGTGTCTACACTTCTCATATGTCTTCTTTATCTTACTCTGCACAACCACCACAAGTTGTTCTTGGTCAAATTCATCTCTGGGTCCATACAAAGGGCAGTTCAGGTCAATTGCTAGCCAATTCTGAGGTCAAGGCTCACCCGGTTTTAAAATCTATTTGTATTATATCTTAAATATTTTTACTTGGTTTACTGGTGATAAGTACTTGTGGCTCATGTGGATCATTTAATGAGGTCACAACTATCTGAAATAAATATATTAAGCTTGATGTGACTTTAAATGGATATGAATATTAAATTTAATGACTAACATTATTTCACTGTTTGTATGTTTCATTTGCTTGAATTCTATCACAAAATTAAAATGTTTATATTTTTGGTTGAAACGATGTGGTATTTTTTTATTTTTTTTTGCTCGCTCACTTTGAACTCAAGCGTAGTCCATACACACTATTTATAGTAGTGATGGACTGGATTTTACGTGTGGATTAGTTTTCCCTATTAACAGTGTCCCTCGCCATCAGGCAAACCTACTCTGACTTCAGAGGTACTTGTAATTTACGTCCCCAAGTCAAGGACGACAGGTCAACATTGTAGTCCAACTGTCTGGTGTAGGCATCAGCACACCAAATTAAGAACACGCGTTCTTACTCATTCGGCCATGCGGATCTGCATGTGGTATTTTAAAATTGCCCTGATCTGCCAGGTTAACCCAGCCTAAAATGTGTACCAGGAAATGTCTTCGGAAGTAAAGGTGGCTGAGGTTATACAGACCACATCACCCTTAAGTGCTGATTCGTCTGTAAAAGTATAGAAATAGCGCCTTATGTCATAGCAGGGATAGAAAAATCCAGGCGCCTGAAAATTTTCTACTTGGCGCCTGATTTTTTGTTATTGTTTTCTTAGCTCATTTACAAAAAAGCAAGGCTGGCTCCTGAGAAAAAGGGGGCTGGCTCCTGAATTATATTTAGTTTTTTCTACTTCTGGTCATACGCACTTCATGGCATTTAAAAAGGGTCCTTTATGTACATTTTTACATATACTTTATTTCCTTCTGTTGGGGGGAGAAGAGAAGATGAAAATTTATCCCCTCACCTTTAACTTTTATAAATTGTATGCCCGTCTTCGTGATGTTTTATGTTGTTCAGCAATTATTACAGAAAGTACATAATTTCTGTGTGCTAATAGTTTTACTTACATTTATTTTACATTTGGAAAATTCTGCTATTTATTTAGTATAGCAAAGGCTATTTGTCATTGCTTATTCTGCTGTGCGTCCCATTTTCCTTCCATTTCTTGCTGTATTCTTTTCATGTTTGATATTTCTATCTTTCAGTGCAATCTTTAAATAAATCTGTGACAATTTTATACAATGAATGTCATAATTACTATAATGTGTGTTCAGTCCATCTATTTTAGATATTATGTCATGTATTCCACATCCACATTATATATGTGTGTGCGTTCATGCATACATCCTTGAGAGAGAGAGAGATTGAGTGAGAAAAAAGAGTAGAAAAAGTCCAGGGTGGCCAGAAATATTTACCTGGTGCCTTAATATAAGTTGTTTTCTTAGCCCACATTTGCAACAACAACAAATAAAAAATATGCTGGCTCCTGTGAAAAAGAGGCTGGCTTACTTAATTATGATTGGATTTTTTTTTTCTACCTCTGCACGTATGTGGTTTGTGAACTCCACCTTTGACAGCAATTTCCGGTTGTCAGGACAAGTGCGTGCCCTGCTCTGTGCAGGTGTAGAGTTGTTCACATGTTCCGGCAGATACTAGTTCTCCTGAAGTGTGTTTGCAACACACTCTCATGTTGTCCATCTTTTACCACTAGGAGGTGCATTTGGGAGTTTCCCTCCTTCAAGCTGAGATCATGATGTCATTGGTCATACTTCACAGTACTTTAGCGCTTGTCTGCTGGCCTGGTGGTCATCTGTTCACATCCCCATCGACTCAAATTTTAATAATTTACCTGGGAGCCTACCGAAAATATTGCACAATGCATGAACTTCATAGCTCCAATGATGACCCTCAGTAATCTCCGGAAAAATTGCACCCATGAACCGAATAAGTCCAGAACCGAACCCACAACCTTCAGAGCATGAGGCAGGTGGCTTAACCACAGAGACTATCACCCATAACTAGAAAACATAATTCTAGCCATCTTCTTCGTCTCCTGCCCTGTATATCCCAATGTATCATTGGGCCCTCAACTAAGCTGCACCCAGGCATCCTATCTTTTACAGCTCCCTCCATGTCTTCCCCACATTATTCATCTCTGCCCATTTCTCTTCTTCATGTGTATCTAAGTATCCATGTATTTTGTTTGTCATGTGGGTTCCAGAGAAAGAGTGTCCTGGTTATACTACCATCAGGTTTTCCCAGTGTGTGTCCTATCCAGCACGAGCGTCTTTTAATTAGATTTTGTTGTACTTTGGTCATGCTAATATTTTTGCATGGATGTTTGAATTCAATAACCAGACAGACAGAAAAATAACTTGATAAACACAAATACCTTTGGCAAGACAATACTTTGATGATGACAGAGCGGGAAATCAAAAGAAGCAGATGAATTCTCAACATGTGTAGCGTTAGTCAATGGGCATTAACACTGTTCATGGCGCATAATAATGATAATTACCCTTCTTTAGTATAAGATTTGTCATATGGACCCACAGCAAATAAAATGCAAGCAAGAATTTAAAAAATGGCTTTGTTAGGTACACATGATTCATGGTAGCAATGAACACTGAAGTTGACTTCATCAATCAGTGGTCCTGGAAACAAGATTGGAGTCTGGCATTGAGTAGGCTTCAAAGAGGGAAGTTATGGTCCTCAAAAATATATTGCTGAGGTTGAATGTATTGGCCTAAATGTGCAAATGTGGTAGCTTCATGGTAAACAGACACAACGCAACCAAGATTGTGTTCAGGACACACAAGGGAGATGAAAATATGACCTCGTGTATTTTTCTTGTCATCACCTTGTAAACTAAACATGTCGGAAGGCATGGTAGCTTGCCTGCTAACCCAGCAGTCAGGTGCTTGAATTCCCGTCAAGGCAGGTTTTTATATGAGGGGGCTTCAAATGAAAACTTTAAATGTTTTCTTTTTTGGTAGACATATTCTGAAAAAGTACAGAGCAAAGTATCATTTTTTGGTGTAGTCACCACTGTAGTTCAGTGCAAGTCCTCCAGCGCTGATAAAGTGCTTGGATTCCTGTAGAAAAAAATTCTCTTGGTCGCATGTGTAACCACTCATGCACCACCTGCGGTACCTCTTCACAGAAGTCACACTGTTTTGAAACTTCCTACTCCACTCATACATTTGCTAGACTGATGGGCATGCATCACCAAAATGGACCTTCATTTGCCGATGAATTTAAATAGATTTAACACCTTCACTGATCAAAAAACGAATAACAAAACGCTGCTCCTCTTTGGTTGATGTCAAAAGTTCGGCATCCATCTTTAAGCTATCCTTATGATGTCACCGTGTTCGTCAGCACTGTGATGTCACATGCTGAACACTCTTGACATCCTTAACAACAATATTGGCAAGTTACAAGACAATGGCCTGGTTATTGTAGTTTCTATTATGCTTTTAAGGTTTTCATTTGAAGCCCCTTGATAAAAATTGACCAGGGCTCCCAGGTTGAGCCTGCCTGAAATGGGCACAAGGAAATGTCCTAGGGAATGAAGACAGCTGGCATGATGTTGACACCTCCTTCCAGTACCTATTTGTCTATAACAGTGGTTCTCAAATGAGCACAAGGAAATGTCCTGGGGAATGAAGACAGCTGGCATGATGTTGACACCTCCTTCCAGTACCTATTTGTCTATAACAGTGGTTCTCAAATGAGCACAAGGAAATGTCCTGGGGAATGAAGACAGCTGGCATGATGTTGGCACCTCCTTCCAGTACCTATTTGTCTATACAAATATGTTTCTAGCACCATATACTCAATAATCAGGCTTGGCTGACTGTCAGGCTTGGCAAAGGAATCTTTTACTTTATTTGTTTATATACAGAACATGTAAATGTATGCACTTTATCATGAAAAGCTTAAAGATATGTTTTCTTCAAAAGCATTTCATCTTTGTAACTTGCATTTGCCAGTCTCCCTGGCTTAGGAGTTAAACGACTTTCTCCGTAATCCCATTTATCCATGTAGGGTAATGCAGCATGTGAGAATTGGTAGCGGTTCTCGCCGCGTTGGTGACTTACGAGTGAGCTGGTCGCTCAGAAAGCAATGGCAAACTACTGAGCGTAATATTGCCAAGAAATCAACAACAGCGGTAAACTGCTGGTGTTGACAGCGATGTCCTGTAAAGGATATGCGAAACAAAAAAACAAAAAAAAATTTGTATTTCCTTTTTGTGCCGGGTGGCTTGTTGAAGTTCATTGTTAGATAACATGTTTAAGATATTGTGTTTCCAACAACAAAAAATTCATCTCTGTAACTTGTGTTTTCTTTTTGTGCAGGGTGACTCCTTGAAGTACTTTCTGGATAACATAGCTAGAATTGGAACAGTTGTAAGTACCTTCTCACACATGTGCACGAACTTAACAAAATATTACATGATGAGCTATAAATACCACTTGAAATGACAAGAAAATATGTAGAAGTGACTGCTATTAACTGATGTCAGTGGTGAATGAATGTAAATTACGACAGATGAAAGACACACACAGATATAAAACACATGTTCAGGCTAAAGTCTTTGTCGTGAACAAAATAGGGAAAACAAGAATTCATTCATTCAGTAGCATGTCCTTTGCAGAACCTCGCTCCCATAACAACCTTCTGAAAAACCTCTCAATCATAAGCAAGATGTCCCGCGTCCGATGCACCCATCTGGAGATCATCTGCCACATCCTGTACCCATCTTCTCCTTGGCCTTCCTCTTCCTCTCTTCCCAGGCACACACCCCTTCATTATTGTTCTCTCCAAACTTTCATGATGTTTCAAGTGATCAAAATATTTCAGTTTTCTTTGTTTTATCGTGAGAATACATGAGTAAGTCACATGGAAAGGTAGACTGGACAGAGAATGTTAAGACTATCATCATATTGAGAGCCAGAATGCTGTAGATTCATTGTATCTGACCTTCAATATAAACTGGCAACTTGCCTATACATTTTCTCATGAATTTGACTGTCTAACCCCTATAGCACTACCCTGACCTGAGTAACCCATTTGCTAGTCCTCTAAATCATTTTATAATCATCATTTTGACAGTCTAACCCCAACAGTTCCTCCTGGGTAACCCATTTGCTAGTCCTCTAAATCATTTTATAATCATCATTTTGACAGTCTAACCCCAACAGTTCCTCCTGGGTAACCCATTTGCTAGTCCTCTAAATCATTTTATAATCATCATTTTGACAGTCTAACCCCAATAGTTCCTCCTGGGTAACCCATTTGCTAGTCCTCTAAATCATTTTATAATCATCATTTTGACAGTCTACCCCAACAGTTCCTCCTGGGTAACCCATTTGCTAGTCCTCTAAATCATTTTATAATCATCATTTTGACAGTCTAACCCCAACAGTTCCTCCTGGGTAACCCATTTGCTAGTCCTCTAAATCATTTTATAATCATCATTTTGACAGTCTAACCCCAACAGTTCCTCCTGGGTAACCCATTTGCTAGTCCTCTAAATCATTTTATAATCATCATTTTGACAGTCTAACCCCAACAGTTCCTCCTGGGTAACCCATTTGCTAGTCCTCTAAATCATTTTATAATCATCATTTTGACAGTCTAACCCCAACAGTTCCTCCTGGGTAACCCATTTGCTAGTCCTCTAAATCATTTTATAATCATCATTTTGACAGTCTAACCCCAACAGTTCCTCCTGCGTAACCCATTTGCGGCTCCAGTAATTCATGATCAGTTCACTTGCTCTTATGTTTTGTGAGTAAGTAATGTCAACCTCTTGCTCGCAAGTTGTTTTTTTTTGCAACTTCAGGTGAATTCCACCATACCTGCTGGTCCCGTAATTCATGATCAGCTCAATTCCTCTACTTTGTGGTCCTGTGAGCAATTTCTGTCCACTTCTTGCTTTGCAAGTTCTTTTGCAACTTCAGATGCATTCCACCCCACCTGTTGAGCCAGACCTCCATTAGCCTGAGACCTCATCGCCTCACGTTCAAGCTTAGTGCTGGGGTTGACTTGGATGTCCATAAGTTATTTTTTTTAAAAACCATTTGCTCACTTTGAGCTCAATCTTAGTCCATACATGTGCAACAACTTCTAGATACTACTTTTATGTCAAGGACGAGAAGTCAACATTTTAGTCCAGTGTAGGGGTTGAACCTGCTACCTCAGCATCAGCACAATGGATGTTTAAGAATGAACTCTTATCCATTCAGCCATGCTGACCTCCATCCATAAGGTATCATTGGCAGATAACTCATTTGTTCACCCCTCAGAAGAAAAGCTAGTCAGGCCCATCTCTGTTAGCATGCAGTATTGGTCACATCAGCACTCCCTTGAGCACTGCATTCCTTAGGCAATGTGGAAATAGCAAGAGGTTCTTCTCTCCTTCTTTCATCTCTCTTCCCACCCACCCACTCACACAGCAATGGATTGGATGTATATCTGAGGCTGTAAATACCAGCATTATGACACATACACCAGAGCTCTTACCTAGTTAACTTGATATTGAAAGGCAAAAGAGGGAACCAACGAATTTTCAAGTGGTTAATAATAGCTTGCAGGCTTGTCTGACCTTCAGCCTTTCCTATCTCTCTTCGTATCTTACATGCTTTATTTCAATCATGCATCTATTATTAGATAATCCTTACAGCAACAATATATGCATTATAAATGCATGGGAAATGGACAAATGTCATCGCTAAGTGACTAACTAATAGCGATTATTATTATGGTAATTGCAGTAAGGCTAAGGGAAGCATACTGTAGGATAAGATACAAGAATGCTTAGTATACTAGGATGTTTTATGGGGGAATGTAGTCCTTGCTGAAATAGTGTTCACGTAGCTTGCAATTAATTGTATGTATAGGTATAAGAGGTGGGGATTGTGGCTGCATTTGTGTGTGTGTGAGGCGGGTAAGAGAAATTTAGTTGCATGTCATTTTACAAGATGTCACTATCAACCCCAGGATTTTTGGGCTGTTTGTGATGTCATGACCACCCACACTTATCGGCATGGCACATGATGAATGGATGTGATTTACTAAGCAATATTTACGTTCAGTAGTTTGCCATTGCAATCCCTCAACTTGTTATGTCAGGCAATTGTGAAATTCGCTCACTGCCCCTAATTCACAGTGCCAGCAGTATTGAAAGGAAGTAATTTATAATCCTTATGTGATTTCCTCAAATAAATTTTTGAGACAGATCACATCCAGCTACCCCTTGATAGACTGTAAGTTCTTGTTGCTTGACTTGATCTACAATGCAGCTGACTCATCTTTGTAACAGTTCATGGCAGCCGCAAAAGAGTGTACAACTGATTTGCCCTCTCACTCACACATTTTTCAATATAATCACTTCATCACTGTCATTGGTTCAGGTATAAACAGTCATGATTTATGAATCCAGACTCCTTGATCTTTTTATCTCAGTATATGGATATTTCTTTTCTTTGAATATTTGTTTTGTATTTTTCATCTTTGCTACAGGAACACACTGCGACACTATTTGCTATGATTTTTTGGTTTGCTTTTAAATCTAAACTTAGTAGTTTTAATTAAGGTAATGGTTATTAAAGTGATATATTTTCCTCTGATTTCGTGATGCATTTATTATTTTAAAATGTGGTCCGGCACAGATAATGCACACATCCTATGTCTCTTGCATGAGGTCGTCTAATTGACTGGAGATAGTGTATATTTGTAAATGAGATTTTGCTTTCAAGAATAAGGATTCCTGTGCAGTTTGGTATATATCGCCCTCTCTCTCTCTCTCTCTCTCTCTCTCTCTCTCTCTCTCTCTCTCTCTCTCTCTCTCTCTCTGTGGGGGGGGGGGGGTATATAACATGGATAAGAGATAGAGAGAGGAAGAAGGGAGGAGAGGAGAATATTTAGCATAATGAATTCAGTGGGACACTCTCTCTCTCTCTCTCTCTCTCTCTCTCTCTCTCTCTCTCTCTCTCTCTCTCTCTCTCTCTCTCTCTCTCTCTCTCTCTCTCTCTCTCTCTCTCTCTCTCTCTCTCTCTCTCTCTCTCTGTGTGTGTGTGTGCGCATCCCTCTGTATGTGTTTGTG
This sequence comes from Cepaea nemoralis, assembly GCA_014155875.1. NCBI lineage: Eukaryota > Metazoa > Mollusca > Gastropoda > Stylommatophora > Helicidae > Cepaea > Cepaea nemoralis. The sequence continues at coordinate 1,068,494 of JACEFZ010014901.1, read as the reverse complement.
TGCAGATTTCTATTGAAACTTGTTGACTACTTTATTAGGTCACTCAGCACTCTTGTCTTTCCACCATGAGATCACATTGACAGCTTAATTTTCTTATACATTATTTCCCAAGTTCATGAATGGAAGTAGGATGGTAAACAAGAATATAATGGGACTTTGTTTCACAGTGTACTTAAGTGTTAAAAAGCTCATAGGCAACAGGATAAGGATGTGTGGACATTAGAAACAGTAAGGATGGGACTGTACAAAATCGTTAACAAAACAAAAGTAAAGATACATAATTGACATACACATATGGTTAGATTTCTGTGGCAATGGTTGGTGCTGTTTGTAGACAGCTTTATTTTTAGATGATTACATTCATAATTTGTCCCTGGGGGTCAGTGCAGGATATAGTGTTTGCTCTGTTACTAGTGACATTAATTATTATGCTAATATGCCACTTAAAAGAAATGTCCTCACTTGTGCCGTAGACAGGGATCATGCTTGTCAATGATAGCTAACATTCAACACATTTGTTAGTTATTGGGAGCTGCGGTAGTGATATAGTAGCTCAGTGGTCATGGGTTCAAATTTGTAGCATTTGGGTTTTTAAACTAAGTAGCAAACATTTAGTACACACATACTAGTTGTTGGAAGCCACCAGAGTGCAGTGTCTAGCACACTACCCTGAGGCCCGGTCATCATGGGTTTGAATTCACATCAATTTATGTTTTTAAACTTGGCTTGGGCACCTATTTCTACCCAACTTAAAATGGGTAACAGGAAATGTCTTGGGAATTAAAGGCGGGCAGCATGATACTGACCACATCACCCCTTGAGTGCTGATTGGAACGGGCTTGGTAGAATCAGCGGGGAAAGAAGACTCCGTTGAGCTTGACTCTAGTCCGACTTTGTGAAGACACATGAAGGGTGTAGCATAGGTTGGAGCGCAAGCACAATTGGAATACCACTACTTTTATCATTTCTTTACTTATTCAGTCAGTGCATTCAATCTCGGTAGAGATTTGTCTGCAGCAGATGAACAATATCTCCGGCGGGGTTATTCTCGTCGGTCGCGAGATCCGCACAGTGGAAGGATGGGAGATTTGCTTGCAATAGACTAGCAATATCTCCGGCGGGCCTATTCCCGCTGGTCGTGGGGTCCGCTAAGGTCAGGCGGAGAGTCTGACGATAGTGCACACTTTACACAGGTCCAGATACTTGTGATTGACAGATGTGCGTGCCCTTATGGTCCGGGCGCGTACAAGGCCCTCACGTGTGGGACTTGGCTGAACGCCTCTAAGCCGGGTTCCTTGGGTGCCAGGGTCTGGCCATCACTCGCCACCTGCTCGTGGTGGCGAGGGTGTGACGCTGTGCCGCCAGCGTCTGCAGCCTACCTTGTGCCAGACGTATTGGTTACCCATTCCTCTGGAAAACACGAGATTAGGCCGAGAGAGGGATCACGTCGTTTGGGCACCACATGTTTCTCTGAAGCTCTGCCCAGGCATTGTGATGGAATATTGGCCACATTCCAACTCACATACTTTGGTCTGTCAAGACTGCAAGGTGCCACTCACTAGTTATTAGTTGTTCAATTACAGAACATATAGATATTTGGATGCTTGAAGAATGGTGGCATTTGGCATTTTTTTAAACATGTGACTTTGTTTCTATTTTTCTTTCATTCCTTCTGTTTTTCATGCAGCTTTCATAGTATGCTGATTTTCATGTTAATTTTGCATAGGTGGTGGTTGTTGTTGTTTTTTGGCATTTGTACAGTTTGTCATTCTTGTTTATGCTCAGTGAAACATATTTAAGATCGTTATTTGAATTACCATAAGTACTCAAAAACTAAACATAGTTTTATTGTTGGGGCATGAAGTTTTAGGCTTTTAATTACTCTCTCACTAGCAACGGCCATCTTGTTAGACGATAGTTTGTTACACTGTTCTGAAAATAAAGGCACAATAACTACAATCTATGGTGGTAACATCGGGGATGGAGTTATACTTTTCCATAGCACAAAGTCTGGGCTGAATTGTAGAGACTATGTTTTGCCCATGCAGCATGATCATTCTTTTTGCCTGCTTAGTTTACTCCAGAGGATGCATGTGGAAAAAGACAAGCTGCAGAAGCTGCCAGATTAGCAAAGCAATGTTCTAACTGTCAGCCTATCGGAGCTTTCATCCTAGACCAGTTGCTAACCAAGACTTAGGGCTTGGTCTGCCCTGCCATAACATTTAGTCTTCAGGTTGCTTTTCTTTGCATTAGGCTTGTACCCTGCCATTTGTGCTCCCCTGTGTGAAACTGTTGGCACAATGTAAGGTGTCAGGTTCAGTGAGTGCCGCCCAATATTCGGCCCTAACAGGAAGCAGGTAGTACAGTCTACTGTTATTCAGTAGCTCAGTCATATCTGACAAGACCTGACACCCTAGGCCTTTAATAGGTCATAACATAATAAGGTAAGGTGGTCAGGTACCTTACTGGTAGACTGTCCTTCCTGGAAAATTCTGAAAACTGGTTTGTAAAATGTGAAAACTTCTGCAATATAACTATCTCATTTCCTAGATGTAAAATAGTTTCATGTATGTGCGAAAACTAAATCATATTTTATAATTGTTTGGTTATTTTCAAATGCTGTCTAAAAGTATTTGTAATTCCTCTTTCAATAGATTTTCATTCCTAAAGTCAGTTTCTAGTATTAATTCAGGTTCCTTGGTAGTTTAAACATTGCAAGTATTTGTCTTCATCAAATACAGTTGCAAATATTCTTTAGAAGTAATTTCATTAAAGCTTGCTGTCCTGGTTATTCAGTATCAATTGTGGGGACCCCTTGATGCCATTGAAACAGTACATAAATGAATTCATAGATATTGATGCCATTGAAACAGTACATAAATGAATTCATAGATATTGATTGATGCTCACAGAAGTAGAAGAAAGAAGCAAAGATTAGAGGGTATACTAGACAACATAAACATTTCAATTTATAGTTGCCATACTAGCATGCGAATCCGTTGCTTCCAAAGGATAACAGCACCTCAGGAACCTAGTGTACTTTGACATGTGCTGAAGCACATTTGTTCCTCCCGTGAGGCACTGTCATCATTTGAAATCAGATTTGAATTCTGGTTTGGTAATTATAGCTTTTAATTGTCATGTTGTCTAGTGTGTCCTCTAATTTCTACTTCCTTATACTTCTGTAAACACCAATAACCACCACCTGCGAATTTATTTATATATAGTTTATTCCTGCTCGAAGAAATAATCGGAAGTATATTTGGTCCCGCTGTTTATGTTTCACCTCGACACCGTGAGCAGTACAAGAGGAATATGATGAGATAGTTTATTCAAGCTGTGCTGTTAATATTTTCTTGTAGAACTTCTGCACACACAATATACACCATTTTGTTGTAGACTTCCAGATCTTGTAAAGCATTTTGGTACGAGTTATGTTAATACGGTTGTAATCTAGTTAATTCACACTTTCTCTTCTTGAACATTATTTTATGTAAACAGGTGTCATCACCAGTCATTTATCCATTGCTTTTTTAACCATCTTATTATAAGTTTCTTCTTCTTCTGTGTTCATCCGGAGAGCTTTTTGCTGACGTGATTGCGTTGTGCCTGTTTACAGCAGAGCAGCATCCTTACACCGCTAAGCTGACACATCCGACTTCTGTGGGCATTCGTTGACCGGGCTAACCTTCCCAGGTTATCATAATTTTAAACAAGAAGATATTTTAAATGTGTTTGAGCAACCTACTGCTGTAACAATAAAGACTTTGTCATGACTGGAAACATAAATGTTCACCCATGCACGTTTTTTCAGCAACTCCATCAGTATGCTTAGGAAGATTGAGATGGGTTGGGGTATAAGGCAATGGCTGGAATCTTTTAGGTCAAAACTGACTAATAACTGTGTCATTTATTTGGTGTGGATGTAAAAGGAAACAAGTGATAGGCTTGAAGGCTTGATGCTGTGAGGAATGGATGAGCAGGGGACCAGGCTGACATCCAGAACAACCCTCAGGGATGAGGCAGAATAAACGACTCAAGAGATAGATTCGACTCTGCAACTGTAAACAGACTGCAAGAACATCAAGTTCAATGGGGAGAGGCTAGACAAGAGTGCCATTCTGGTAGCCAAAGAAGAATAATAAATCTACACAGAAACAGTGTCATCAATTATTACACACTGAGAAGGGAATCTGAGTGCTTATGGACTAATAATTCTATATGCATTGAGGTTGCTCTGTTGATTAACTTTCTACTGCATTTTTTACCTATTTCTTTATTTTTACATTCTCAGAACTATACACCATCAAAGCAAGACATCCTGTTGGCAAGGAAAGCTACAAAGGGAATTATTGAGCATCAGATTATGATTAAAGGTGTCCCTTTCATGTTTATCGATGTCGGAGGCCAGAGGTCACAACGTCAGAAGTGGTTCCAGTGTTTTGAAGGCATTACTTCTATCTTGTTTCTGACGTCTGCTAGTGAATTTGACCAGGTATATTGTACTTTTGTGCCTTAACTAGTTTGTGTCACCTGACTCAATATTTTACAAAATTTAGCTTTGTTATTCTTGTTCAGAGCATATCACTACATAATTGCCTTTGAAAAAGGCATGAATTTCTAGCAAATCTAGCATGATTGTCTTTAAAAATTGGACTACTTATGCTGTTTGAAGAGCCGGGTCTATCAGCATCATGTTTCATCCATTAGGAGATTGCACCGAGTTCATTATTTAAATTATTTAAGGAGCTGTGGTAGCTAGTGCTCCTGCCGGTTGCCCTAGATTCATGTATCCACCCTCCCAAGGCAAGATTTTTGTTTTGTGGACCTCCTGGTCCCCCTGGGGATTGGGTTGGAGACTGTTGACAATGACCTGGCTACATACTAATCATGCCTGTCTGCAGTTATAGTACCTGTCTTGCATACACTGTTGGTTGTGGGCTTGGAGAGGGGAAGGAGAACAGTGCAACACACTCACTGTGGGGAATGGTACTGTGGTACCAAGTTGGACGAGAAACCTCTATACATACCTCACTCTGATAGACAGACGCAGGCCCTTTCCAGAGCAAGCTCAGATTACCTGTTTGTCCATGCATTAAATTCAAGAGTTAAAAAGAGAATGCATGACCAGCCAACCACATGGCTTTGAGTATGACCCAGTAAGCATATTTGCTGTGAAGTTAGGTAACAAGATGTGGGCATGCTAGCAAAATTGATAGAGAACTGCGCTGATTATGTCATGAGCTCGGTCAAAAGCAGGTTTTTATGCCAAGGCTCATCACCTGCTAAGTGAGGCAAGACCTGGCCTCCTACAAAACGCAATGGTATTACATATCACAGATATATAGCAGGAAAACATTTTTTTTAAAAAATTTAAGATAGTTCACCAGATTGATATTGGCCTATCAAGTGTTTGGCCAGGAAAATATGGGCCTGACACATTGTCCTCAATTTGTCACAGTGAAATAGAAACGGGGTCCTTTATCTGTATAGACATTAATAAACTTTCAATAGCAGGTATGTCAGATAGTAAGTCATGAAGACTCTGAAAGTTTGTTGCATGTCCTATACAGGATGTTACAATAAACAGTTGCATTGATTGGCTGTCTGTGATTGACTAGGCAATTTCACGGTCAGTAGTTTGCCATTTATTTTTTAATGGCTGACACTCATATAATTGAAATTAATGCAAAGCATTTTTTCTAATCCTTGACCCGGTATGTCAGAAAATTGTGAAATTGTGTTTACTAACTCCTAAGAAGTGTAATAACAGATGATGGCAGAAGTGAAATAGAAATCAAAAAGAGAATAGGAATCGACAAAACTGCTTTCAGCAACATGAAATCAGTATTAACATCTAGAGTGATTAACAACACATTTAAAATGAGAATTGTCAAATGTTATGTATATTTAACACTAATGTATGGCGCAGAAGCCTGGACATTGAACAAGCAATTAGAATGTCGAGAGGCCCTGAAGATGTGGATATACAGAAGAATATGTTGTATTTCATGGAACCAAAAACAGTCAAATACAAAGGTTCTAGAAAAACGAAATGAAAAGAGAGTTGTTGAAAGAAATAAAAACGAGGCATAACGCTCTTATAAAAACCATACTGGAGGGCAAGGTTGACAGCAAGAGGTAGACAATGATACAAGTGGAAAGATGTTTAAGTAACCTGTCATTTATGATGTTCATGTTTTTCTGTGTAACATTTCATTGATAATGTCCGTAGTTTTTTTTTTTTTTTTTGTGGGTATAACATATAATTTATAATGTCCGTAGTTTTCTGTGTGGAATTTCATTTATAATGTCTGTGTTTTTCTGTGTACCATTTCATTTATAATGTCTGTGTTTTTCTATGTAACAGTGCTGCACATATAATGATAATGTCTTTGTCTAATATTGTATCATTTAATTCTCACACATAGGTCCTGATGGAAGATCGAAAGACAAACCGTTTGGCAGAATCTTGCAATATTTTTGAGACAATTGTTAACAACCGTAGCTTCATGTCTGTATCCATCATCCTCTTCCTCAACAAGATGGACCTTCTGTCAGAAAAAGTGACCAAGGTCAAGATTTCTGACTACTTCCCAGAATTTCAAGGTGACCCACACAGTTTAGATGATGTCAAACGATTTCTGTGCAACATGTTTGATTCCAGACGCCGAGAGCGCAGCAAGCCACTTTTTCACCACTTTACAACTGCCATAGATACTGAAAATATCAAACACGTGTTTCAGGATGTAAAAGATACAATACTTCACTGATAACCTCAAATTACTTATGTTACAATAATACTAATAACCTCAAATTACTTATGTTACAATTATTTTGCGTTTTTATAAATAGGAATATATTTTAGAAATGTCAACTTGTGGATATGTTTTATTTGCAATATACTTTTTTTGTGTTAATTTTTTTGTTGGTGGTACGTACCGAACATTAAAAAAAGACACATCTGTTGTTTGAATGTTGTGATTTATTTTTAAAAGCATGTGCATTTAGACTGTTTGATTGTAAATATCTAGAATGTGAGATTTACAGTGTCAGCATGCTGGGAATTATGGTTATTCGCTGGAAGCATATGCAACTGATATGTTTTATGTTTTTCATATTAATGATTTTGTACTGCTTCCAATGCTGTTATTATGTTCTTCTGATCAGTATAAAATATTCTGAGGTCCATTTTTTGTACATATATTCAGTGCCTGAGGCTTCTAACGCAGACATTTTTGTTGACTGCTTTGTGCTTGCTTTTAAATTAATAGTATATCAAGTCAAGAATGGGTATTTGATATGGTAGCTATCATTTCACACAAGAAATGCATGTATTTGTTTAAGGGCAACAAAACCTTCTGCTGGTTAACAAAGCACATGTGTACTATTATTTTATGTACGCAATACTTGATATCTAGTTTTATTTGATATCTACTTTTTTAATGTTAGAGATTGTTGATTGCAAGCAATTGGCATTCATTTGCTGGCTGGTTAGATGTTTGTGTGTGGGTAAAAGTTATGTGGTGAAATATGGTCACAGAATAATTGTACAACACTTGCACAGTGGCAATGTTATGTGCATATGTTGTATTTGTAAGGCTCTATGACACAGTGGGGTAAAGTTATAAGCTGTGAGCAAAAGTTTGTGGTTCTATATATGTGTGTGTATGTTTGTGCATATGTGCATGTTTGTGTGCATGTATATGGTTAGGTGAATGTCTGTGTATGTATGTATAAACATGTGTGTGCATGAATGCTAAATACTTACACTCCTGTTTTACAATCTTGTTTTTCAACTTCTTTTTTTTTCAAGCTGCACACATTTAAAATCCCATGGCAGTTAGAAACCACAAGGAGCAGGCCTTTAGACTGCTGCCCTGGTAAAATTATTAGGAAAGATAACCTACCCACGGGTGGATAAAGCCTGTTACCTTGGATAGAATCTGTTAGTTAATTGACAGATCATCCTCATTTCACATCGAAACATTCGTCCATAAGTGCTCAGATTCCCTCTTCAGTAAATCCCGCAGCATATAGCGACTGACGACACCAGTTCTGTGTTGGTTTATTAATCTTCATTGGCTTCCCGCGTATTGTTCTTGTTCACACCTCTTTTAATTTGCTGTTCTCGCATCCTGCCCATGGTTGTAGATTCACAGTCATCACTTGGTTCTAGCAAATGACTTCTTGTAGAGCATTCAGAATGTCAGCCTGGTCCATGGCTCGTCCACCTTCCACAGTTGCCCTACCTGCCAGCTTGGATGGAATCTGGCTAGAGGAAACACATCTGACATGAGTGCATTCTGAAGTCAGGCACACTGACCCGTATGGTGCATATCCAGGTGTGATGTAATCTTTCACAAGAGGAAAGAAGGAAGAAGACATTTTGTTTTTGTTTTGCGGAGTTCATTATTTATGGTGACACCATACAAATAAATGGCTTAATACGTTTTTGCGCCCGTAACAGTGGCCAGCTTCATGGTCAAGGGGTTACGGGCATAGTTCGTAATCCCACATACCACATTCGAAACACAGCTGCAGGCGATTTGGCAGCAGACAGCCTTGCGCTGGTTTTTTTTAATAAAATGGTATGAGTGCTGGTCATTCAGAAAGTAATGGCAAACTGCTGAATGTAAAATTGCCAAGAGTTCACAAACAGCCAAAACATGCTTTGATTGACTGCTACATCCTGTAAAGGATATGCAACTAACTTTAACAGTGCTACAACTTCAACAATTAAGTTGACTCTTTGTTTCCATTTATCCCCAGTCCACTCATCCATGGCTGTCTTTTGGTGGGTGTCTTTAATGTGCTATCCCTTTTGTAATTTTAGGCATTATACATTTGGTAAAAATTTATAGTTTCAATGTTTTCAGCCTTCCTGATTTTTAAATCATGATTTATTTTGAATTGTTGAAAATGTGGACCATTGTAAACTGTGTGCATGTGTGAGTGAGCCAGCGTGCATGTGTAGAACACACAGACTAGCATACACACATACACACGCCACCACTTCACAAGTTCACAATGTATATTATGGAAATTTTGTAATTCTGTATGTTTCAACTATGTTGCATTTGCTTTTCTGTTGAATTTGTAATGTCCCTTAGCAAGAACCTGCTGGGAGTATATGAAGTGTTAGGATCACTACATCTTGTAGGTCAGAGTGCATGGAGGATTTGGGTGGCCTGCCTTTTCCTCTCATAGAACGGACATAAACAATGTTCAAATACACTAAATGTTTAGATATAGTTTAGACCAGATGTCTGTCACTACCAAGACAGAAGATAGCATATTAAACCTATAAACAAGAAAATATGTTATCGACTCTGTGGCAAAGGGGTTACAGAAGCAATTTGTAATCCCGAATACCGCTTTTGAAACACAATTGCAGGCGATTTGGCAGCAGACTGCCTTGCATTGCTTTTCATGCAATGGTATGGGGGCCGGTCTTTCAGAAAGCAATGTCAAACTCCTGAACATAAACTTTCCAAGAAATCACAAAAAGCCAAAACATGCTGGGGTTGACTGTAAAGGAAATGCAACTAACTTTATGATTTTATACACAACAGTCATTGTCCAATGGCTTGTACCGTGTAGAACTTGACCTTCATACCAGTCTGTGGACATTTTCTATCATAAGCCAGATATCCTGCCTCTTACTGTCATGTAATTATCTGCCACATCCTGAATCCATAAACATTGTACTCTTTCTTTTCTCTGCTTCCCTGGCACGCCTTGCTCCATAACTTTATCCAGACATTCATGTCTTTTTACATGTCCAAAGTATTTCATGTTCCTCAACTTCACTTGTCTTAAAACTAATCTTCTTCAGTATTGTGTTGTTGGATAGATCTCTTTTTCGATCATGGAATTGTTCAAACTTTTCTGTATCACTTTTATTAAATGGCACATATTTGCTTTTCAGCTGATTTGTTAAAATGTCCACGTTTCACACCAACATGTTGACACAGGATATAAACATGTGCTTAGTACTCTTGACTTTTGTTGTTCTGTCTGTTTCAGTCTATACCGGTTTGACTGCTGTAGTTTTCTAGGCATCTGTGAAGAATGTAAGTCTGCCAATACTTTCCTTTTTGGCAGTGTCCTTAGTCTCTTAAAAGAGATCCTCTGCCTACCCTTACGATGTGGAGACCATTATCAACTATCTGTCAGCAACTCTCAAGCTCAGTTCGCCACCACAAAAGTAATGAAAATAAAAATGAGTGGAAGTTTAACTGACATAGTAAAGAGGTTACCACCGAGTGAGCTAACAAAGACAGTGAAGTTTATACTAGAAACAACATCACAGATGTAGACAATCAGTTTCAAGAGAACGAAAGAAGAAGAGGTAGGTAAAAATGGCAAGAGAATTATAGGTTACATGTCTGGACTTGTTGCACGTAGAAAAGATGCATGCAGTGCAAGCTTTGTGTATATAAGTTAGATGCACATCCTTTACAGGATGTGACAGTCAACCCCAGCATTTTTTGGCTATTTCTCTAGGCAAGTTTACATTCAGTAGTTTGCCATTATATTTGGGTAATGGTAGAAAATAAAGCAAGCAAATATAGACAGGATAACTGGACATAAAAGAGTGTCATGTCCAGAAAGTGAAGTAATTTGGCCATATCTAATGTCGCAGTGGTTTAAAACAAACAGTAATAAAAGGCACAATTTCTGGAAGATCCAGCAGGGGTTGTTCTAAAGGTGATGAATGCAGGACATGAAAGGAAAGGCACACTGGGTAAAATGTCCACGAGACAGGGAACCTGGTGAGGTGTTTAGTGTCTCTCAAATAGGTTTTTACAAGAACAACATTCTGTGCAGGACTTACTGCATTATGATAATAATGATGGATATTAACAGCGGGTGGTAGTGTGTACTAATGATGGGTTTATCAAGTTGACAGTGAAGTTATAATCAGAGAGTGCTTCATCGTATTAGATTCTTATGTTTGATGTTTAATTTTAACTGTAAACCACTTTCTGTGTAAATTATGGTTGTTGTTTTTTTTTAAATTGCTGCAGTTGATTGTTATTTGTGACTTTTTATATTATTTTTTACACTTCAGACTTATGTACAGACTTTCTGAGCCTTGTTATTTCTCATGAAACAGTATTTCATTTATCCCAGGTAACGATGTCTTCCCTTATCCATAAGATAAACATGTCTTGATTTTATTTTACATTGCTTTAATATTGTTTCTATTCTGTTTGTTTTCCCACTATCTTGGTTTGTCATGGTTTGTATACATGGTTCTTTGTGTCGTAGAAGCAATGCTGGAACATTTATCTTGACATTGAAATGTTTAACTCAGTTTTTAATGAAAATTAAGAATGATCAGGTATCACAAATGCTCTTTACAATTGTATGGTGATCAAGTATCACATATGCTCTTTATTATTAGTATAGTGCATTCACATGGCACTGAAGCATTCTGAGGGTAAGATTGAGATATTTGAAATGTGGTTATATGAAAGAAATAGTTGTTAGTTACGGTTCTAACTTCACTGCAAAGGGTTAACCCATAAAGCACATGTTCCTGTGCCAGTGAATATTATATGAAAGAAAATAGCCATTTTGTAACAAGTTATGATAACATATAAAGAAATCTTTAGAAAATTGGGAAGAAGAAAGCATGTCTGAATGTGTAATCAAGATCTTGACAATTAAAATACTTTGGACATTCAAAGAAACATGTCTCCTTGTTGAAAAATATGATAGTGGGAAGAGTAGAGGGCACATGATCAAGGGGAAGGTAGCATTACACATGAGTGGACAACATCAAGAAATGATCTAGAAGAAGCCTTTCTGGATGTTTTGTGTATACACAAGACAAAAAATGTTGGAAATTCATTACAAGCCAACAGTAAATGAGTGTAGTAATGGTGATTTGTTAACAAACAGTGTCACAGTTAGTTAGTTGTTAGTCGACAGATCATCCTCATTGCACATCGAAACTATTCAGTCCATAAGTGCTCAGATCCCCTCCTCAGTAAATCCCGCAGCGTGTAGCAGCTAACGACACTAGTTCTGTGTTGGTTTCCCAACAATCTTCTTTGGTTTCCAGCGTAGTGTTCTTGTTTGGCCACAGCTCTTTTAACTTGCTGTTCTTGCAGCCTGACCATGGTTGTGTCACAAATCAGCTACATGACTGATTACATGTACTGTGTGCAGCTGTTAATTCACAAACACAGAAATGCACTTCACAGATAAAAATTTCTTGGAAAGATAACTATTATCTGCTTGCTTACACATTTGGGGAAAGATTAGTTCTTTATGTACGTTAGTGTTTGTTATGTGGGAAAATAGCTTTATATAGTGGCAATATTATTGATTACACGTGAATTCTGATTGTCATAAACCGTGTTTTATTTCCCCAGACTTCATGTAAATTCCACTTGAAGCTGAAACTTCTTGTACTGTGTCATAATTATCTTTTGGGCTCAATAAGAACCTTAGAACCATTAGCAGAGTTGGCTCTTTTTTTTTAGAAATCCAGTAAGAATACATTGTAAGGGCTTTTGCGGTGATGGCTTGTTAAGCCGTTTGTATTCTGCTGTAAATGAGATCGACTTAAAAAAAATGCACTTGAACAAGCTCCAACCACAGCTCACTCTGGAGTGTCTGCTTTGTGCACATTTTCTGACAGTCTTTTGTCACCTCTTGAGTATCCAACGCTTGTAGATATAAGGAAATTAGTCTGTTCACTGATCTATGCAATGGCAACACTTTGTATGAAACAACACAACAGTTGATAAATGCATGTATGTATCACTTCATGCATTGGGTGAAACCCCACATGCTGCTGGATTGATAATGTCAGCAGCAGCAGTCTGAAATTATTCTTCTGCTATTGGCTTTCATCTTCCCAGCGGAGCATGGGCTCTGAACCAATTAACAGCCAGCTCTCCTGTCTGTGGATTTGTTCATGATTGGTTGGATATTGCAGCCTCATTGTTCTATGGCATGAGGTAGCCAGTCCCATGCCAACCCTCCTAAGTCACCTCTTACATCATGTATGGTAGGATACAACACATATGGTGGGATACAACGCGTATGGTGAGATACAATATGTATGGTAGGGCACAACACGTATGGTGGGGCACAACACGTATGGTAGGACACAACATGTATGGTAGGATACAGTGTTGCTATTCTTTTCTTACCTTATGGGCATCTGGTACACACGGGCGAATCTGGAGTTCTAAAAATATATCTGAGATTAATGTATGTGTGTTACCTCACAAGATGAATGCTTCGTTGATTGATAAGCACACAACAAATTAAAAATGATTACGAAGAAATTTGCTAGCTGCCGTGGTAGTGTTTGTTATTCTTCAGTGTATAAGCTTTATGTAACATCAGTGCTAGTTGATTTTACAGTGAAATGCATTCATCTTTTATATCTACTTTAACAGACAACTAGCTATTGCCAATGTTGACTGTTTAAAAAATAGTTTGTGTTGTCTGAATGCACTCTAGTGTTGTCTGAATGCACGCTAGTGTTGTCTAAATGAACATTGCCCTGTTGCTGCGAATCATTCAGGCATTTTTTTTTTTTTAATATGAGTTTGAACTGGATGACCTGCTGAAATTACCATGCTTTATATAGCACTTGAAAAGATGTTTAATTATGACAGTCAGAAACTGCAAACTAGTCATGAAGAATCTGTTCTAGAAATCCATATTTATGTATATTAACACTTCATGTTTCGAAGTAGTTTATTTATGTACTGACTGTTTTGTTTCGAGTCATATGTAATTGTGAATATTTTAAAAATATTGAAAGTTGGCATAATGTGTTTCTTTCTAATTTAACTATTCTTGGAATGTTATGTTATCACGATCAACATCCCCGCACATTGGATATTCCCATGCATGCTCAGTCCTCCGATGCAGCAGCAATCTCAGAATATCTCTACTCACCGTTCCCAGGAGGAATTAGTTGTAATGTCTCCTCTCTTACCCCCAAAGACGGCATTGATGTACTTGGCCAGGCTTTAATGTGCTTGGCCAGGCTTTAATCTCAATTCATGTAATTAAACTTGCATTGGAGACTCTTCTGTGTCGGCCAGCTAGGTCCATCCTGCATTGACAATCTCGGCTCTGTCCACACCAGTGGACATGTTATGTGTTGACATCTTTGGAATGGGTTATTTATGTCTGTTAACGACTGTTACTTTAGTTTGCAGTAGTTCATTGTTCTGGCCTACATACTTTGAGCTTTTGTCCATATATATCATTAAATTTATTGTTCCTTTTCTGCACAGTATTCTTTTTCTTTGGGAAAAGTGAGAAACTTATTGTTAGTCACATCATATACCTCAGTTATCTGTCTTCCTCCAAGCTGTAAAGTTAGTTTGATTGGTAAATGCTTTTAAAAAGTTAACCAGTGCAACTGCTGTTTACAAATAATCGAGTTTATAAGAATTCAGTTATTTCAGCTCTTTGGTTTTTCATACGGTAAATGCATTTTGTAATGTGCGTACTTGCTACAAAGTCAGTAATCCTGAGCACAAAGAATATATTTAATGAATAGAAAGTGTTTGAAATATGGTTATGCATTAGAATATATTATTGTGAAACATGGACGATAAGCAGACATTAGAATGTTGTATGCATGTGAAATGTGGACAATAAGCAGATATAAGAACATTGTATGCATGTGAAACATGGATAACAAGCAGACATTAGAATGTTGTATGCATGTGAAATGTGGACAATAAGCAGACATTAGAATATTGTGTGCATGTGAAACATGGACAATAAGCAGACATAAGAATATTGTATGAATGTGAAACATGGACAATAAGGCTGAAAAACATAAAATGGCAGTGGAAATGTGGTTTCTGACAATGCAAGGAATACTATGGACAGACAGAAACACAAATGAGACAGTCTTTCTAGAAACACATGCAAAATGTATTGATTAGGAGACATTAGACGTAGACAGTGAAGATTTTGTTGGGCATGTAATGAGGAGAAATAAACTTGAAAATGTGACAGTTGACAAAATTAATGGAAAAATAGCAAAGACAAGACCAAGAGATAAATACCTTATTTCTAATTTTCTCTAAATCTGCCTTTGATTGACTACTGCTGCACTGCTTATATTCTAATAATATGAAGTCAAAACAAGTAATGTGGTAGGAACCTTCTTTGTGTATTTGAAGTGTTAGGACCATCACATTTTGTAGGTCTGAGTGCACGGAGGCATGGGTGGTCACTCTTTCTCTCTTGTAGTGAATGTCAGTGACAGCTATTACACCGAACCCTTGTTTGACTTCACTCATGCCATTGTCAGTATAATGCCCTACTCACCAAGACACACACACTAATGTTATTATTATTCAATATCTATTTTTAGAAAGCAAGATGAAAAACATAGCGTTACCAACAAGCCGTTGGAACAAGAGTCAAGTGAAATGAGAAAAAGAGTGTTGAGGTGCTACATAGAACCTGTACTTTTGTATGGATGTGAAATGTGGACAATGAGCAGTCAAGCTGAAAAACGCCTGATGACTGTGGAAATGTGGTTTCTGAGGAGAATGCAAAGAATACCATGGACAGACAGAAAAACCAATGAACAAGTCCTTCAAGAAAAAAATGAAAATCCTACACTTATTAGAGAAATTAGACGTAGACAGTCAAGATTTTTTGGACATGTTATGAGAAGGAAATAAATTAGGAGAACTTGGTGACAGCTGGCAAGATCAGGGGAAAGAGATCAAGGGGAAGACAGAGAAGTAAATACCTGGATGGCTTAGCCACGTGGCATGGTCGAGACAGGAACACTGAGCTGATCCATGACTCTGGTGATAGAGTGAAATGGCGAATCATGACTGCCCACGCTTACCGGCCTGGCACATGATGGATGGGTGGATATTAAAAATGAGAATGTAATTTTTTATATATTGCGTTTACACTATCTGCTCATTTCTGAAACATTGCACACCGTGTTTATTTTAAAATTTTATTTTAAGACTTCAAAATCTACATGGAACTAGTAATTTAAAATTGATTGCTTCTATTCAGTTGAGTTTCATTAACATAAATGTCCATAAGCCAGTTTTGAGGATGAAATAAATGCTGGACAGTGGGAGGAGCACATCCTCTGGCAGCTAAAATGGTCAGAAACATAAGTAATATGTTTGGAGTTTTATGAGGATAGTGGACATTTAAAACATACTCTTCATGCAATTACTGAGGTCATTAATGTGTGCAGCATGCACATTGGACCAAAGTTCCCTCTAAGCTGCACTAATGAGTGCTGGTACACACACTTAAGCCATTAGCACATATGTTTTGGGCCCAGCACTTGAGTAGATTGGCAGTTGTGTTAACATGGTGGATAGCTCTCTTGCCCTTCAGCCCAGTGATCATGCATTCGAGTCCACATTCAAGGTGGGGATGTTAACAAATTTACCTGGGTTTCCATATCAACTCAGCCTAAACTTGGTGCCAGGAAATAAATTGGAAAGTAAAGATGCTTATCTCGAATCCTGTCACTCCTCAAGTACTGATTGGTCTATAAAAAATGTAAGGCTAGCACCATATACTCAATACATCTCAATGCATGAAAAAAGGCTACTTACTTTACTTACTCAAATAGCCCATATGATGACAAAATGTATGGGATAGCCATGGTCAGCTCACATAAAACTATAATGTTAGTAAGTCAACAAAGTAGAATTTCTTGCAAACAATAATACTCTTCTTATACCTGAAAGCTTCTTTCTGGTTAGAAACTACTTCTCTGAAATTGAATGTTTGCTGTTTGAAGTAAACAAATATCTTTGCATTGTAATGATTGTAATTGTTTAGGTTAAGTATATCCATGCCTTTCAATAAATGTCAGTTTCAAACATGCCTTTCAGCTGCCTCCATTTTTTAAAAAATATATGAGCTAGGTTTTTTAATTTGTTTTCTAAATATATACATTAAAACATCTGCTTTACATTTTTTATTCAACCTTTCTTTCTGCAGAACATTTTATTTTAACAGTTTATTTTCAGTATTTCATATTATCATGTACAGTGTGGTTTTTGCCTGTTTGGAATTTAACACTTGGATTTACTAATTTACACTTTTTTGCCTGTATGAAATTTAAACACTCGGATCTGCTAAACAGCTAACTGAATATGTTGTTTTATATACTAATTAGATAATTAAATGCATATTTATAATCTTGTAAACAGTTGATTAAATGTGTTATAATCCATTAAATAGTTGATGGTATGTTGAATAATTAAATGTAGCATTTTTGTTACCTACTAATGAGTGTTTATTATCTGATAATCAGCTAACTAAATATCTATTGATTAGCTAATAGTTTTGCATGCCAACACTTTTGCTGTTAATGTTCATTATGTTTTGTCTATTGTTATCTAATCATTTATTTTACTTGATGGTAAAAAAAAATGTATCATTTATAGATATGTATATATTCAGAGGCTAATTCTCAAAGTTAATATTAGTAACTGGCACCTTGCCTATCTTGATAGACAATAGCACAAAGTCGTGGGCTGAATTTAGAGACCATGTGTTGCCGTATGATCCCTCTCTCAGCCTTCCTAGTTTACTCCAGAGGAAAGATAACATCAATATGTCTGGAACAAGACAAGCTGCCGTATCAGTAAAGCTGTCCACCTGTCAGAGCTTTAATCTTAGACCACTTGTTCAGCAAAGCAATGCTTTAACTGTCCGCCTGTAGAGATTCAATCCTAGACCAGTTGCCGACCAAGGCTTATGGTCTGGTCTGCCATGCCAAGACATTTAGTCTCTATGTTCCATTTCCTCGCACTAGGGTAAGGCTTATGCCCTCCCATATGCGCTCCTCCGCCCAAAGCCGTTGGCATAACGTGGTGTGCTGGGTTTGGACAGCGCTACCCAACATTCAGCACTAACAGAAAACAGGTAGTACCGTCTACTGTCATATGGCAAGACAAGATCCCAGACACTAAAGTCCTAGAAAGAGTGCCCAATGCCCAGTATCCATACTCTACTAATGAGGAATCAGCTTTGGTGGGCTGGTCACTTGATTCATATGTTCTATCATAGGTTCCGTAAACAAATTTTTTACTGCGAGCTGTGCTGGAAACACTTTAAAGACACTCTGAAGATCTCACTAAAAACTTTTGGAATTCATCACGACACTTGGGAGACTGCTGCCAAAGACCGAAATTCGTGGCGTACATCATTAATCAAGGGTGTTGTCTCTTATGAAGCAAACAGGACTGCAAAAGTTGTGAAAAAAGACTGGACAGAAAAACCACTGCAGGAGATTCCTTCCGGAATATCAGGCATTATTTGCCCACATTGTCAAAGAACATTTTGAGCCACAATAGGCCTTACCAGCCATCTTCAGACTCATGGCTTTAAACTTTCAACCCCACTGGAAGAAATGAATGGTCATCATTATTCTTGATGGACAAACACCATATGGTAGCTCAGTCATATCTGACTATATAATAATAGTATTAGTATATATCTTATAATCCACACACAATCAGTAGGAAACAATGGACAGTCCTAACAAACTATTTTTAAAAAATCTGTCAGTCAGTGTTAAATATTACATTTGAGTGCCAAAGGGAATGAAACAGCAAGAGAATGAAACAGCAAGAGAATGAAGCTGGAAAAGTAAAATGGGAACTGGTAAGAGTAAATGGAAGCAGATGTTTTGCCTTTAATTTTCCTTTTTTGTTGTTTGTTTGGTTTTTAATTTTTCCTCAAGCTATTTTTCTGGCTCCATATGAAATATAGAGATGTATTCAGGCAGGGGAAATGTAGGTATATTCACAATCATATGCAGTGTGAATTATCACAATTTCTACATTCTGCCATCTGCTAGCGAGGGAACACATATCCATGTGTCTGATTACTCCTGTCATCAATTGTTGTCATGAGCTGGTCAATTTGGTTATGGTTCATAAATGATATTCATTGTTTTCTTTCTATTAATGTGTCTTTAAATAAATAAAATGTTTGCATATCCTTTACAGGACATCGCTGTCAACATCAGCATCTTTTAGCTGATTGTTGATTTCTTGGCAAGATTACGCTCAGTAGTTTAATGTGTCTTTACCTTTACTAAATAATATAGCATGCATATTTCAGTATTTTAAATTATAATCTGCCACTTGTAAATTCATTTCCCCCCCAAAAAAATCAAAATCTAGCATTAGTATTTATAATTATTTTTATTATTTTAAAATGTTTGCTTTATAGTTATTGGTTTTGATGAAGTGAATCATCTCTCATCTCATTTCTTCATGTTCCTCTTGTACCTTGCGGTGTCAAGGTGAAGTATAAATAGCGGGAGAGTGCCCGCTTATTGGGCTTCAAGTATCAATATTCCCATGGTACTCTCCTATTCCTACCATCCGTACGTGGTCGGCCTCTTCCTGTCCTTCTTTTCATTGTTCTAGTCTTTACCAAGAAGATAAAATAGATTCAGCATGTATGTTTACATACGAGCAGTCTGATAAAGAAGGAATAAAGTGGTATGACAAAATCACTAATGTGGAGCTCGTGGAGAGAACTAGACAAACACCAAAAGGTGAAGAACAGATGCTGGCACGGATAGGCCATATATTGAGAAAACCCAAGAATAATATTAATATAACTTGAAAAGGCTAAGTTTGGAACCCTAGAGCTAAAGAAATAGAGTTAGTT
The DNA here is from genome assembly GCA_014155875.1 of Cepaea nemoralis. Taxonomy (NCBI): domain Eukaryota; kingdom Metazoa; phylum Mollusca; class Gastropoda; order Stylommatophora; family Helicidae; genus Cepaea; species Cepaea nemoralis. The sequence goes on along the minus strand of JACEFZ010014901.1, from coordinate 1,048,808 downwards.
GCATATCCTTTACAGGACATTTGCAGTCAACACCAGCATATTTTGCTGTTGTTGATGACTTGGCAAGTTTACATTCAGTAGTTTACCATTGCTTTCTGAATGACCTGCACCATTTCATAAAAAACCAATGCAAGGCGGTCTGCTGCCAAATCTCCTGCAGATGTGTTTGGAACGCAGGTATGCAGGGTTACGAAATGGGTCCATAACCCCTTCGCCACGGAGCCAGCCATCTTTAAAAACATACTTCACAAAAGCAAAATAAAAGTTATAATAATAATTATGCTTTAGGTATTAAATGAGGTGTACATAAATGAACACATGTGTATACACAGACGTTTGAAACAGTAATGTTAATATGCATCATTATATTTATCAAGGAGGGTAAATTTTGCTCAGTGTTATTGTTAATTGTCTTCCCTAGATTTACATATTGTTATTATTTGCTTCTAATATTATGTTCAGTTGATAATAGCAAACAGACTTTGTAACACAATATTAATGTATTCCAGTTGTAGGTGAATTTGCATGATTTGATTCATAAGTTTGTCACATTTGCTAGATCAGGCTATTCAATTCAAAGACTTGTGTGACATTTTCGTTGTTATTGCCTCATATCTAGCTTTGTGACAGCCTATAAACTTGTTCTTTGAAAATTAATGTAATGGATTCCGCTTGAGTTCCAAAGAATATCTTAACTAAAGTGTAATACAACAGCCATTGAAATCTGTGGTTAACCAATTAATTGAAGTATCTGTTAAAGTAGAATTGCTTAGCTTCTAAGAAGTTTCCTTAATTTTGTGAAATTCTTAGACCTAGAACTTTCTTCTTTCCAAATAATACCTTCACTAAAATTTAAAGCCACAACTATTGAAATCTGTGATTAACCAGTTAATTGAAGCATCTGTTAAAGTATAATTGGTCTGGCTTGAAAGAAGAATCATTACTCTATTTTGTGAAACCCTTAGTTATAGCCGGCTCTGTAGTGACAGGAGTTTCGAATGCAATTTCTAATCCCTGCATACCGGCAGTTCGAAACACAGCTGTTGGAGATTTGGAAGCAGAACACCTTGCGTTAGTTCTATACATAGGTATGAGTCCTGGTGGTTCAGAAAGCAATGGCAAACTACTGAATGTAACTTGCCAAGAAATCACAAACATTCAAAACATGCTGGGTTCGTACAGCCATGTCCTTTAAAGGAGATACAACTAACTTTTTTTTAAAATTATAGGGTCGACTTGGCTGAAAGGATTAAAGCGTTATGTGCGCTTAGTACTTCCAGTGCCCTGATGATGGGGTTTAGGGTTCATTCCCTACATAGCTCAGTTGGGCTTCAATATTGACTTCTTATTCAGAAGGCAGTGGCAAACTACTGAATGTAAAATTGCCTATTAAATCAACCTTGGGTTGGGATTGATATCATCCTACAAAGAACATGCAATTCATAGTCACATAACTTTGTCCTTGAAAATGTATTTATCTTTAATATTGTCATGACAGCAATACAGGAACTCAAGGCATCTTTTGCATGAAAATGTCTAAGGCAGGGTAACTGACAAAATATATCAAGAATCTTTCCGGTTCTGCAAAGGTTCTACTATATAAACTTTTCTTCAAGTAAGAGTTTAGAATAGACATTTGTTGCTGTGAAATATTTAGATGTGCTGATTTGTATAGTGCTGTTTCCTTTCCAGTCATATTTGACTGTTAAAATGTATTTGGGACATAATTGTGGCCTGCTGAATCTATGAGCCTGTTAACCATGCCAGTTATGTCCCTTAAGATTGTTAATACACATCTGTACATAGATATTTGAATATTGTGCCTGCATTTCATTACCCTGTAATGACAGAATATTTTACTATTGATAAGGTACTCACAAATAGATAAATGTTTGAATTAATACATTACTTATTGCTTTTTGGGTGAATGTCCCACTTATGATCTGTAATGAAAGTCATTAGCAAGTGTTGTCTCTCTGTTTAAAATAAAACATTGTATTTATATAGTAGAATGTATGTACACAGTAGAATTCAGTACATAGCACGATGATATTTTGGCTTATGCTGCTATAATATTTTGCTATGAATGTGTGAGTTTATTAAATGATTGTGATCTCTGTGTTGTAGCAGCAGTTATTAGTTTCCCCTATCCTGCGATTGTAAGGCATGCATAACACATTTTACACGTATTTTGATAGTAGATTTTGATTGCTTGGGTAAGGAATTTGATATTTACAGAGAAAAGGTGAGGGAAAAGATCATTGGAAAAAAGGGTAGGCAGACAGATAAATTATGCTTGTTGGATTGAGACGGTATGACAAGGAATGTCACCAGCAAAGACAGATCTGTAGAGAGACATAAATGCCTATGCCAGTTGGCAGGGCACTTGATGTTGATGAAAGGTATCTCAAAGAATTTAGTCATGTTTGCAGTACATAATGACTTTTATATAATTATATGCACCCATTCTGTACCAAGCAGCTCACTGTATGTTCTTTGATTACTTCACATACATTTGTGACCTCATTCTGTCTCAGGCAATGGATACTTCACAGTAATATATGTTTAGAGTCAAAAGGAGTTAAAATAATAATTTCTAGGACAGAAGAATGTTAATCCTTTGACCCATGATCCTGATTCATTTGTCAGAGCCATTATTCCTCCATAAACCCACTTTTGAGGACTATGGTGAAGCACATATAGTACTAATAATAGAGAACTTTAAACATCGGACAATCACAGTTTTGTTCTCCTTTAAATGAAATGATAGTACAGCTCTACTAAAAAAGAAATCGGGGCTTTTTAACTTAAATATTACAGTAAAGTTATTATATATTTGTGGCCAGAAACAGAAAAATAAAGGCATACTACCAGGTTTAAAATGAATAAAGGAAGAACTGGCTTATAAACAGTTTCATATCGCAGAAACTGAATTACTTTGGTCATTTTAAACATCTCAGTGGTTTGGACAGAACAGTGATAGAAGGCATGGTTCCTGGAAGAAAAGGCAGGAGGTTGACCAGCACGGAGTTGGATGCAGGACATTAAAGACACCCTGAGCATGAAAATGCATGAGGCAGGGGCAGCTGCAGAGGATCGAGAGTCTGTTTGGTGGGCTTTGATGAGAGAGACGTTCTGCAAAGGATCTGCTAGATTGTGATGAGTATAGGCGTAAACAGAGTTGTTTAACAAAGTGAAATATGCTGTTACAATGTGATGAGTATAGCTGTAAACAGAGTTGTTTAGCAAAGTGAAATATATGTTCTTACATTGTGATGAGTATAGCTGTAAACAGAGTTGTTTAGCAAAGTACAATATGTTCTTACATTGTGATGAGTATAACTGTAAACAGAGTTGTTTAGCAAAGTACAATATGTTCTTACATTGTGATGAGTATAGTTGTAAACAGTTGTTGTTTAGCAAAGTACAATATGTTCTTACATTGTGATGAGTATAGGCGTAAACAGAGTTGTTTAGCAAAGTTAAATATGCTGTTACAATGTAATGAGTATAGCTGTAAACAGAGTTGTTTAGCAAAGTGAAATATATGTTCTTACATTGTGATGAGTATAGCTGTAAACAGAGTTGTTTAGCAAAGTACAATATGTTCTTACATTGTGATGAGTATAACTGTAAACAGAGTTGTTTAGCAAAGTACAATATGTTCTTACATTGTGATGAGTATAGTTGTAAACAGTTGTTGTTTAGCAAAGTACAATATGCTGTTACATTGTGATGAGTATAGTTGTAATCAGTGTTGTTTAGCAAATTAGAATATGCTCTTTGAGCTTCATTTTACTTCAAGGTTCATAGTAGATGAGAAAATCTGTAACACCACCATTACTAGGTACATAAAGCATTGTGGATGTAGGCTTTTCACTTCTTGAGAAATATTGCAGGCACTGGAAAACAGTGATAATTAGGATTGTTTTAAATAATCATGTTTATTCATTAGAAAACATTGAAGATTACTGAAATAATAAATTCACGTGGGAATTTTAGTTTCAGATTTTGTCACTAGGGTCTGTGGTACATTCATCAGCAGGTCAAGATGAACTGGGTTCAAAGGGTTAAGGGACAACTATCTGGGACAGGAATTAAATTAATAACCCTGAGATAGTGAGTTACTTGAAAAACTGTTGTGTTGAACAGGAGGAGTTAAAAGCACTGTTACAATGTATTATAATTTCTTCTTCTTCGTTCATCCGGAGTTTTTTTTCCGGATGTGATTGCGTTGTGCCTGTTTACAGCAGAGCTGCGTTCTTGCGCCGTTAGGCCGACACATCCGACTTCTGCAGGCATTTGTTGGCCGGGTTAACCTTCCCGGGGGTATTATAATTTAGGAACTGTTACTTTAAAAAAAATATTTTATTCTGTTTTGTTTACTTAATATTCAAGGCATGATGTCAGAATGGTTAATATACTGTTATGCCAACATAGTCCAGATTCTTCTTCTGCTTCTTCTGACTTCCTCTGACGTGTAAGTGTGTCACATCTAATAATGCACATATCTTGCTCTGGAGATCAGTGTACCTGACTTTGCCGTACATGTGTGTATGGTTTACTTCTTCTGAACTTATTCCATACAATCTCTACAAGACCTTTGACTTGGTTTTTCTGTCTTAAGCAGTTCTGTCAGGGCATTATCCTTTTAGCATATTCTTTGTGACTTCCTACTGCTGTGGAATTTTTATTTTTTATTTTTTGTGCTCGCTCGCTTTGAACTCAAGTGTAGTCCATACACACTACTTCTAGTAGTGCTGGACTCAATTTTGTGTGTGGATTAGCTTTCCCTATTAACAGTGTCACTCATTATCAGTCGAACCCACTCCAACTTCAGAGGTACTTGTAATTTATGTCCCCAAGCCAAGGATGATAGGTCAACATTTTAGACCAACAGTCCGGTGTAGGTGTTGAACCCCTTATGTTGGCATCAGCACACTGCATGTTTAAGAACAATGTGCTCTTATCTATTCGGCTATGCTGACCTCTGCTGTGGAATTTGTGATGTGTGCAGTTTGCACACAGGACATCCTGTTTTTGACCTTATTTGAGAAGGCTAGGTATCTGATCTCACTTTTAAAGAGATCAGGGGGCAATATATTCATTGGAACATAATATATGTGAGCCTAAAGTGGACACACCTCACCTTTACCTTTTCAGTCAGACTGAGAGTAGGAGCTCCACTTAATTACCACTGGGATATGTCCATCCAGTGGGAATTAATACTGTTGTGGATGCCATTGCTTAACAGTTTTTTTAAAAAAATCTTATTTCCTTTCAATGTAGTATTGGCCGTCCTTTCTCATGTTGTGTCCATATTTAGTTGTCATCCCAAATTTTGGCATCATTACACTGAAACTACTGCGCAACATTACTATACTCAAAGTTGCACACCCATCCTTCAATACTCCCTTTTTAAAATCTGATTATATTGAATTGTTCATTTATCGTGTTATAATTTATAATATGTGCTTTGTTAGTCATTCTTGTGGTGTTCTTGACAAAGGTTGTTATAACCGAAGCATAAGACATGTGTGGCTTGTTTTAATATATTTATTATTACTTTTCTGAGTCATTATGATATTATTTTTATTCATATTCCCATAGTGATTTCTGTTCTTGTGGGTCTTTGTAGGGTATGTACATGTGTTTATGTTTATTGTTTCTCTGCAGGATTTTAACATACTGTTATGTTTCATTGTATGTTGTTAAGGCCTCCTGAAGTTTAGTTCTTTCTTATTAGTAGTTAATCACCTCATTTATAACCTTGATTGTTCAAACAGGCTGAACAAGGATAGATAAACCAACATCTTTGCCACAGCTGTTTCCACTTAAGTTTTTTGGTTATCTAAACATAATAAATATAATGAAGAGATGTTTGTGAACTGTTAACAGAATAAAAAATATATGTAAGATGCCAAAATTAGTTTTAGTTGCTGTTATATAATTCTGAATAAACATTTCTTGTATATATGATGGGCACTTTACATATTCGTCCACATTAAACAGAATAATACTTGTAAATGTTCAGATGTGTTACAGCTATTACATTGAGTTGTTAAAAGGTGAATTGCTGTATATTTGTTCAGTAGGGTGAAAGTCCTTGTAATGACTGCCATGAATGACATGTAATTATCTAGTCGTAACTTAATCTACTGTGGTTTTATGTGTTAGTGGGTGTGTGTGTGTCTGTGCATGCATGACATATATATGTAAGAGGGGAGAGGGAAAAGGGGCATTCTGTTAGCGTATTGCAGCCAGCCATTAGTTAGATATTTAAAACATTAATGACGCGAATGACGCCAAAGTTGAATGTGACGTGAAAACGTGGTTTAGAAAACAGAGCACGCAGTTCTATGCAGCCGATTTGGGAGGACTAATAGAACAATGGGATAAGTGCATCAATCCATCCATCATGGGCGGTCATGTTTTGCCATCTCACTCGATCACCAGAGTCGTGGATCAGCTCCGTGTTTCTGTCGCAACTATGCCACGTGGCCAAGCCATCCAGGTATTTAATTCTTGGTCTTCCCTTTGGTCTCCTCTCTTCGATCTAGCCAGTTATCACCAAGTTTTCCAATTGATTTCTTCTCATAACATGCCCAAAAATGTTGACTGTCTATGTCTAATGTCTCTAATCAGTTTACGATCTTCATCTGTTTCTTGTAGGACTTGTTCATTGGTTTTTCTGTCTGACCACGGTATTCTTTACATTTTCCTCAGAAACTACATTTCCACAGCCATCAGCTTTTTTTCAGCATGTCTGCTCATTGTCCATACTTCACATCCGTATAAAAGTGCAGGTTCTTTGTAGCACTTGAACACTCTTTTTCTCGCTTCATCAATGTTGGTGGAAATTATATTGAGAAATACAGGGACGTTGTATGTATAAAAATAAACTGGTTTCAAGTTGTTATCATATTTAGTTATTTTTCTACAGCCATTTGTGACTCACTTATTGACTTCCCCTCGTAGCATGCCACGTGTCTACTGGGATAAAACAAAAAAATCACCAGGGGTGTGCCCCCACACCCCCCACCCAATGTCTTAGTCATAAAAGAGTGAAAAACTTCAACTGATGAAATTCTAACAAACGAGATGTGGTTGCACAATGGATAGTGCATTACTTATAGTAATGCAGTATGAGTTAAATCTCATGTTAACTCTCTCAATCCCAAGTGACTACTACTTTACAATAATAACAGCCTGAGAAACTAACAGTAATATCTATCTGAGACTGAAAGGGTTAAAGTAACCACACTAGGACATGAGCAGTAATAAGTGCCTGAAACTTATGGAGTGGGGTTGGGGGGTGGAACTAGCTGAAGTGTGTTGTCAGTAAAATGTATGGTACTTTAATGTATTGAGGGAAGATTATTTCTGACCACATCTTGTGGCTCAGGTGTTGATTTATCCTAGAAAAGTGGGCACCTGAAATTTCTTTTCAAAGGAAAGACGGCAAAGAAGGGAACTTGTGAACTCACCACACAATCTGATGACATAGTATGTGTGCTGCCATTAGCTCCTTTCACTAGCTACTGCTATGAACATGTCTGTTATGGGGTTATGTGCACTGCTTTTAAATTAACATTCTTAAGGTATACAGAGCACTGGAGGGCACAGTTCTGGAAGTGAGGAAGGAGTATACCAGGGACAACATTTATAAAACAGACTTGCACAGAGCTATCAGTACACAAGTGAAATTAAACCGAGTGGCTCAAGCCAGCTTTGAATGACATGATCAGGAAGCTTCACAACAAGCCCAAGTGGTGAAATACTTGATGATGACAACAGTGTCAATGGTTCTCTTTGAATTGGAGCACATCGTGTAGCATGTCTTTTGCAGAACATCGCTCTCAACACAACCCGCAGAAAAGTTTCTTGATCCCCTTGCCAGTTCTGCAGCATTCACACTCATGCCCAGGTGCATGCATTTTTTTGTTTGCATGCTTACCACTAGCCACTTGCCTCTTCCAGGAACCACGTCTTCCAACACTGTTCATTCCAAGCCATTGTAAAGTCTAATATGGCCAAAATATTTCAGTTTCTGAGGCATTATGGTTGTTCATGAACCAGTTTTCTTTGATGTTCAAATCTTGTAGTATGTGAGTATTATTTTTTTATTTTAGATCCCCGATAATCGATCAGTTAAAAAGCCCAAAGATTTCTTCTTTAAGCGATTGTGAAATTTGCGTGTATTGTTACAGGCTAAGAAAGATCTTGACTGCAGCAGGATATTACACTATATGATGAAACAAAACATTATTATACTATTCCTCCAGAAAAAATAATTAAAACAAATAACATTGACATACCTGATAGCGATTACAGACTGGCTAATCAGAATAATTCACATGGAGGAAAATAGATGAAAATAATGTAATAAAAACTAAAACAAATATATATAAAACACAACACATCTGTTTGACGTTTCAGTATTTAATACCTTTGCCAAAAACAATACAAACATAATGACGTTTTAGTATTTAACACTTTTGCCAAAAATAATACAAGCATAAATATTAGTAAATTAATATGAAATTAAAATACACAATAATTGTTCATTACAAATACTGGCAGTGTTTAAATCTCCTATATTAGTCCTGTCCTTGCTTCTTCCCATTTGGATTATTGATTATTTGCCATATGGTCTGCACATCCATTACCTTTCACTCTGGCATGTTTGGATACATACATCCGGGTGAGTGATTTGAAATTCGACTTCCAAATGTTGGTTATCTATTCTTGGTGGCATGATTTCTTAATTCAGAGCAGAGACTGCCAGTTGCGATTTTCTGCTGCATGTTCATGGAGTCTGATATGATTATCACAGGTGCGGCTGCTGGCTTCTGCCCGTGTAAGTTGAAGCAGCGGGGTTATCCATAGACTTGATGCAGATGTTTAGAATGCTCTGCTGACTTCCTATGATTGTTTACCCCATTCTTTGTGCTGTATGACCATGCTGACCTTGTATAAATAATAATGTCTTCTGGACATTAATTCTGTTCTACTAGTTTCCTTATCTCATGGTCAACCGAAGAAAGCTATTGACCTCGTAGAGGTCCTTAGTGTAATAACAGCCTTGGAGTATTTTTGCGTATCAGTCCATTCTTCTGTGTTGGAGATCATGACCTGCTTGATTATTTCTTCAGCCTTGGCCATCGAGGAAAGACCTTATTCGAGGTTCATTCTCTTTCCGTCATCAGTTGTGCTATGCAGGGGGTGTTTTTTATTTGGTCTGCTGATACTCTCTTGTATGCCTTGACCTTTATAGTTTTGTGCCTGGTGGCCTTTGTCATTAAATCATATGTCACATAGCCAGGCCCAAGTTGGCTTTTGTGCATCAAAGTATATTGCTTAATGTTGCACCTTATGTGTATTACCCATGACTTTGTTGCTGACTGTAATCATCACTTGACTTGCCAAACTTTCAAACATTCATCAAAACTTGCAAGACAGATCTGTTTTCATGTTCAACATTTGAATGAAGGACTTAATGGGTTTGACTTTTTCAGAAAATAAATATAAAAATTGTTAGATTAAAAACCATTATTCAAGCAGAGCAACTTAAAAATCTTTTTAAAAAGTGCTTACATATCCCTATACAGATACAATTGTGAAAAAAGCATACACATTATGGCTTTCCTGTACAAGACTGCAAGTTTGAGATGTGTTTCATTGTTGTTTGTTCTGACATATCATACGTTGTTGGATGTGGCTGTACACATGCCTGAATGTAACATAGATGAGCCAATTGTGAGTGGTTTCCATTTGTATTTGTTTTCTTAATTCTGTATCATTAACTACTATATCAAAGGTTTCTAAACAAACAAGTTAGCAGCACTAATTGTGTTGTTACTATATTGGCATTTTGCTGTTAGAAACATTTCTATGTATCTTTTTGTGTTTTAGTTCATTGATTAAAAATGTATAACAAAGCCAACTCCATCTATACCAAGCAACTCACGACACATTCATTGGTTATCTCGAAGAAGTGTATTTACTTTTATTTTTGCTGTCCAGACAGTTATTAAAGTAAGTAAAAGTCCATTGGGACTATGGCTAGACATATATTACATTAACTTATTTAATCTGTATTGTTATCTTGGTTCTTTCTGTCCCATGGTGTTATTATTTTAACTCCTCCAGATCCAAACATTGGCTGCTTTAAAATAGAACTTCTAGTGATAGAAAATCAGTTTACTTGTTGGGACTGAATGAGTTATTTTACCAAATATGTGTACTGAAACTATAGAAATATCATTGCAGCTGTAATTTGTGAGAATGTAAACATGTTTTCTTGTCATATATGGAAAATTAGCCTGAGTTGTGGCTTATTTTTAATGATGGGTTTAACTGCCTAAGTTTGACCCTGTCAGCGGCTTAAATGGTTAATGAGTTTTTTTTCATAAACACACATACTTATGCTACTGCAGATACTTTTAATTCATCTCTCTTATTTTCACCTTTAGTTTTATCTCAATTTGTAATTATTTGATGCATGAATACTTTTTATTTTTTGTAGCTTCTTTTCTTCCTTAGCATGTAGAGATAAACAGACCTTCTGTCTTGTATATTGGTGTACATTATCATACAGTCTTGTTGCCGGGCTAAATTCAGTGTGATGCATTATTTCATCAACGATAATCTATTAGGTAAATGTATCTGATTATTGAGCATTTACTTTTCAGAGGGATTAACAATATATGTTGTTTTAATATGAGACAAGCAGGTGTGTTAGCGTAGTTAGCTACGCCGATAATGTCATGAACGTGGTAGGACTAGGTTTGAACACCCACGTTCGTAGTCTCTTTAAGAGATGGAAAGACTGGCCACCTCCTTATTCCTTCATGTATTCAGGCCTACATAATGTGATTGCCCTTGTCACCTTACAGACCCATACCAGGTTCCTGCTTTAGGACATGTTTTAAAAAAAAAATATAAGACAAGTCATACCTGGAAATAAGCGTGAAAAGACTCGAGCCATCTAGCCTAGAACTGTCATTTTGTTCAGTGTTAACACTTGTTTTGGTAGTCATTACTTTGTACATAATTTTTATGTACATATTTATTTACGGTGAATGAGCTTTTGAATATGCTTGAGTATTTTGTAAGCTTTCATAATGTACTTATATCCTTCGGAGAGATAAGTACTTTGTAATTGTATAAACATAATAAGAACACAGTAAAACTAATTAAAATCATGGTGAGCATACAAACCTGGTGTCTGTTCTTCTTCTTCTTTTGCCCTTTACTCTTCATGGGGGCTTTAGGACACTCAACCAGCTCACGCCAAGATGCTGGTTCTTGCAGTATTGAAACTCTTTCAGTTTCAGAATGTTTCCCACCAGATCTCCAAGTAGTCTTTTTTTTTTTTCCATCATGTGAGTTTCATCTCTCAATAGAGGATTGACAAACAGGTAACGCCAAGCTGTTTGTAGACATGTTCATGATTGATTGAATTTTACAGCTAAAGTTTTCTATTGGATGAGGTAGCCAGCTTCACACCAACCCTGTTTAGTTGCCTCTTATGACATGCATTGTGGTGTAGTTGGTATATATTGCTAACCCTATCATCTTATACACGTGTCGACACTCAGTGGGTGATGTCAGTATCACATTGGCGTCTTTACTTCCGGGACATTTCCTGGTATCCAGTTTAGGTTGGGTCCGCCTGCAAGTCCAGGTCACATTTTACAAATCTGCCCCTGTGGGAGTTGGAACAAATAAATATCGGGTCGGCAGGCAAGAGTGCTAGCTGCTGCACTGTTCAAAAGGAGTAGACACAGGCTGGCAAGTAGGTCAGCATGGCCGAATGGATAAGAACACATGGTCTTAAATATTCTGTGTGCTGATGCCGAGGTAAAGGGTTCAACCCCTACACCGGACAGTTGGAGTAAAATGTTGACCTATCATTCTTGATTTGGGGACGTAAATGACAAGTACCTCTGAAGTTGGAGTGGGTTCACCTGATGGCAAGGGACATTGGTAATAGGGAAAGCTAATTCACGCGCAAAATTCAGTGCAGTACTACTAGAAGTAGTGTGTACGAACTACGCTTGAGCTCAAAGCGAGCGAGAAGCACAAAAGACAAATAAGTAAATGTTAGTGGGATTGTGAGCTTGTATACAAGTTAATGGGGTGTAGTTGATTATTTTGAGTGATATTAAAATCATTACGTTTATTAGAGCAAGTAGGCGTAGATGGTGAAGATGTTTTTGTGCTCGTCATGAGATGAAAAGAAAAAAACTTGAAAACTCTGTGACAACTGGCATCTTTACGGAAAAGAGCAAGGGGAAGAGGTAAATACTTGAATAGCCCACAAAAACTTTGATCTAAGATTGGTGAACGTGTGAGACGATGAACAATGTCTGTCCAAGCCTATCGGTCTGGCACATGATGGTGTCATAGTATTCCAATTCAAATTTTCAAAAAAATTATTCCAAATTTGGCCTCGTCTAACCAGCTTCCTCAGGGTGGTTATTGTGAGAGCCGTGGTTTTTGTGGGTTTATAGCCCTGTTTCTTGTCTTGTGCAGCTCTTACGAGTGAGTCCTCCCTCGGACTGGTTACATAGCGTTTGTGTCAGTGATGTCAGCTGGGGGGGGGGGGGGGTGGTCAGAGGGCTATGCTTTGTGACCGTGTCCTCTTGTGGTTTTCTTTGTTGGTGCAGGCTCCTGGCTCGTCTGGCTTGCCTTGGTGCAGTCCTTATAAGGACTTTTTATTTGGTCTTTTTGCCTCCTTTTTTGTGTATTGTTCATAGAAGCTTTTCGATGTTGTCATTTTCCTCCTTGTGCCTGTTTTCATTTTCAATAAAGAGTTTATGTTTCCTTTCGCAGTCTTCCTCCAAGGACAGCCATGAGATGATCTCTCCATCACCTATATAGTACTTGAATCCGGTCTCACAGTCATAGATTGTATTTGGGTATTGTATCGGTTGCCCCCTGAGTTTCTTGGGCTTCTTTTCTTTTTCTTCCCAGTGAATTCTGAATTCCTTGCGCACGAGTTCCACTCTAATTGCTCCTCCCTTGCCGATTCTAGTAACTCCTTCAAGGTAGGTCCCCGGAGCCTCTCCGTGCCATCATCAGGGTGCTCATCTTGGTTTTCTTCGGATGTCTGGCGAGATATTGGTTTCTCCTTGACTATCTCGGATGTCATTGTTGGGCTGTTGGCTTTATCTTGAGGTTTCGGTTCAGTCTCTTGTTGGGTTTCATCTTGCGGTTTCTCTGTGTTCTTTTTCGTTTCTTCTGCTGGTTGGTTTTGGGTTAACTCCATTTAGCAGATCTCTCTCAGATTTAATGGTTCATAGCATTTCTTCGCTTTCCTTCTTCATCTCGGCCATATGTTCACTTCTTGCTTGATGTTTTGCTGGATCTCCTTTATTTTCACCAGCAATTTGTCGGTGTCGCTGGTCGGAGTCGGCGTCAGCAGTGCCTTGACTTGCTTCTTCAGCTCGTCTATCTGATTTTGCAGTTGATCTCTCTCAGATTGTGAAATACCCGCGGCTGTCTCGCACCTCCGCATTGCGTTCTTGTATGGAGTCTTTGTGGTGATGGCGAACTTTAAGACGTCTCTGTGTCTTTGGAGGTACGGACAGCCCAAGTATCTTGCTCCATGCTTGCCCTGGCAGTTGGCGCACTTTCTTTTGTTGTTGGGTGCTCAGAAGTCCGTGTCCAGCCTGGCCAGTGGACACTCCTTGAAGGCATGGTGATCGGCGCAGTACCGGCAGATTCCCGTCTTACTGCGACATGCAGCTCTGCTGTGGCCGGCCCTCTGGCATCTTGAACATTGATTGATTCTTGAGATGAATCTCTCTGGCTGTTGTATTTTCTTGTTGATTGATACTGTGGTCAGCATCTCGCTGGCCTCTGTCGTCACTACCGCCAGCATGGTAGGGATCTTTGAGTGCGTCAGGATCCGCTCTGCCTTCAAGATTCGGATGTTGAGATTCTCTTCTTGTAGCTGCTTTGTGATTTGTTCGTTTGACAGCTCCACTTGAATACTCTTGACAATCCCATCTGACTGTTTTTGAGTCGGTGTTTCCGATTCTGGTGTCTTTCTCCTCCTCCTCAGCTGTGTTGGCTCTTGTCTGTGGTGGGTTTTCGTCGATTTTCCTCGTGGTGGCTTCATTAGTAACTTAGTTTCAGGTTCTTTGTTGCAGCTCACATGAGTTCTCTCCGCTTGTCTTCTTTACGGCTTTGTCGGCTCCCACGCAGCCCATCTTGGATGCCACGTGTCTTTTGGTGTTCTTGCACGTGCCATTTTCCCCTGACAGGCTTCTTGAACTGTTCAGGTAACTTGTTCTTGATAGAGCTTGCAACCTGCACTGTATTTATAGAGACGTGAAAGAATACAAAAAGTGAATCGGTACAATTATCTCGGAACAGTCATAACATCTGATGGGAGATGCCTTGAAGAGATTAGAACAAGATTCGCCATGGCGAAAGTAGCCTTTAGCAAGATGAAAAACATTCTAACCAATAAAAAGATGTCAATTGAAATGAGAAAGGTTCCAAATGTTGCTGTATGTAGCCGGGGCGCAGTGTTGGGGGTGAGCGCCCAACCTTGTTTAAATACCCCAATGGCTCATGAATACATAACCTCTGCAGCAAAAGTCCAACTCCTGACCTTCACGTGGCGGAACTGTTTTAACTAACAGGAGACAGGGCGACGGCGAGTTTCTGGCGCGGAAAAATAACCAGTATGCTCTAGATGTGTATGCACGTACATGCATGCGCAGACACGCGTGTGCGCGCGTACACATCTAAACTCGAGTGAGACCACAGTCTGCTCTAACAAAGGAAAGGTGCTGAAGACGGAGGCAACCAGCCTGGAGGCCTCAACGAAAATATAGCCGTTCAAAATCAGAGACTACCAGTGTTACCGATCTTCCCGAAAGGACAGACGAAAAGGTGGGATACTGACCCTTGTAAAAAATAACATCACTGCTTCTCAAACCGAAGTCTCCGCAGAAGTCGGCCTAACGGCGCAAGAACGCAGCTCTGCTGTAAACAGGCACAACGCAATCACGTCCGGAAAAAAAACTTCGGATGAACGAAGAAGAGAAGAAATCGAAGTCTACATGGAAGGGGATGAGTATCAGACAGGCAATACAGACCTACATCTGATCAATTACTACTGTCTAAGTGACCGCCCGCAGGCACTGGGCACACTACCATTAAAAGAAAAAATGATTGTGTGTGGCGATTTCAACAGCCACTCGCAGAGCTGGGGCTATGATCACATGGACCAGAGAGGAGATAGACTAGGAAGACTGGCAGGATGAGGTATAGGTTCATCTTAATTAACAAGCCGTCCGACCCACATACTCTTCTACTCGAGATCATAACACACTACAACTCTATACCTGACTTGGCTTTTCATTCACCAGACCTGGAGTGGAACATTACATGAATCGTTGGGAAACAGCTTAGGTGCCAGTGACCATCGGCCAGTCTTTCTAACTGTAGAAAATGAGCTGTTAAGTGAAAGCAGCACCTTCTCTAGGTGGAACTACAAGAAAGCAGACTGGGCAACGTACAAGCATCGCACCAGCATACTGGCTAGAAACCTGAACACTGAGAAAGACATAAATAAGTAGTTGAAGATTTTGGGAAATGCATACTACAGGCAGCGCGAGAAACAGTACCAAGAGGAGCCCGTAAACAATATAAACTCTACTGCAGTAGTGAACTGGAACAGTTGCATAATGATGTGGAAGTGTATAGAAAGCAAGCAGAGGCCACACCCAGCCAAGAGCACCACAATAAATTCCAGCACGCAAAAGCCAAATTTCAAAGGGCCAAGCTGCAGGCTAGACGGAAAAAAACTGGCAGGAGAAAACAGTCTCCGAACTTTGAAAGAGACACAAGGAAGTTGTGGAAGCTAATAAAACAACTTAACAATGAGGGCACGGGGAGAAACTCAAAAATTGCACTACATAAAGATGGAAACAATGCAAGCAGCTGACCATTTTGCTGACTCATTCGCGCTAGATAACAATATCAAAATTAGTCAAGAGAAACAACAAGAGATTCAACAACGGCAACATACGCGACAGAAGGAAATATTACATAAGGTTCTGAAGGCACCCATCACTATCAGCGAACTGGGGCTAGCCATATCAAAACTGAAAATGAGAAAGTCACCAGGAGCTGATGGTATCTCCATTGAAATGATCAGGAACCCAGGAACAGAGGCCAAAGCAAAGTTGTTGTAGATCTTCAATAACAGCTGGACATTAGGTAGTGTTCCACAAGCCTGGAGAGAAGCAATCATGATACCCCTCCTAAAATCAGGGAAAGATAGTTCCATTGCCTCTAGCTCCAGACCAATTAGCCTCACCAGCTGTCTCTGCAAAACACTGGAGCGCATCATCAATCACAGACTGCAGTGGTACATTGAAAGTAAAATCATCCTTATGCCACAGCAGGCTGGCTTTAGGCAGTGCTACTATACGGAAGACCAGACAACCTACCTCTCTCAAGAAATTGAGGATGCATTCCAAGAGAAGAAGCTGGCGCTTGCGGCATGTATAGATCTGTGGAAAGTCTTTGGCAAAGTCTGGAAAGACGGTCTGACGAAGTAACTGAGAAACTGCAAAGTCAATGCAAGAATGTACAAATGGGTAAATACATACTTGCACAACAGAAGAGCCCGAGTACAGATAGACGGACTCAAGAGCAAGAAAGTACTACTGCGTCACGGTGTTCCCCATGGCGGAGTCTTGCCCCCTATACTTTTTCTAATCTTCATCAATGATCTTGTTGCTAACCTACTGCATGGAATTAAAGCGGCAATGTACGCCGATGACCTGGTTCTATGGAGCACAAATGAACATGCATCAGTGGCCACCAGATTGCAACAAAGAGCTGTAGATACATTTGTTGCATGGGCAAATAGATGGTGTGTCAGCATAAACGCTGACAAGTGCAGCACCACTTTATTTACTCTCCCTCCAAAACAAAAGGCAGAGATCATCCAGATAAATGGAACACCCCTAAGAGAAGATAAAGAACCAACATACCTTGGAGTAACATTTGATGGCAGGCTGACACGGAGAAAGCACATCAACAAAGCAGTAGCAAAAGCCAGAAGGAAAATAACCATCCTGAGAAAGCTAAGTGGAACCACATGGGGAGCCAGTTGGAAAATACTTAGCAAAGTGTATCAACAGAACATACGACCACACCTGGAATACGGGTCAACTGCGTGGTGTTCGGCATCAAACACCACACTACAAGAGCTGGACAAGGTGCAAAATCAAGCACTTAGAGTCACCACATGAGGGATGAGATCAACCCCTATAGTGGAAATGGAGAAGATGGGGAGGACACAAGCACTGAGAGAGCGCAGAGATACGAAAACGCTAATACAAGCAGAAAAGTTCCTCAGCTTGCCAGGCCACCCTATGAAGAACAGATTTCAAAACCTAGCTATGGGGCGCAGAACAGCCACTCTCAGCTTCCTTGATGAAGAATACCCACAGGATCTCTGGATCCGAGTCTACACAAATGGGTCAGCACAAATTGCTGTTTGAAATGGAGGAGCGGGAGTGTACACAGAACACCCAAATAATACTAGGGACACAGCTAGAGTACCGACAGGAAAGTACTACCATAACTATGATGCTGAAATTGAGGCAATCAAGATAGTAACAGAGAAATTACTAAATACCATCAATGGTACACAACCAGTGGTGCTATTGATAGATGCAAAATCAGTACTCGATGCGCTCCTGTCTGGGAAATTGCCAGTACTAAGGACACTACTTTCTGAACTTAGTAGTCAGCATAAGGTCACCATACAGAGGATACTATCCCACCATGGAGTGCCCGGAAACGACAGAGCTGATCAATTGGCTAAGGAAGGAGCCAAAGAAGAACAGCCTGATGTGCCCGTTACATACCACCAAAAGAAAAGAATGATCAAATCAGTCAGAAAGCCACCAAAACCTGCTCAAGATAACTACCACGTTATGGACAGACCAGAACAAGTCATAATTCTGCGCCTCAGAACAGGACACAATAGATTACGCAACCACATGTATACAAAATTCAAGATTGGTGAAACAACCATGTGCACATTTGGATTGACGACGCAGACAGCAGAGCACATACTCCAAGACTGCCCAAAATATAACATATCTAGGCAAACCTTCTGGCCTAGAGAGACGACAGTGGAAGATAAACTCTATGGACCGCTGTGTGAACTAAAAAAGACAGTTAAATTCATACAAGAGACAACATTGCAGATATAGACATATTTCAAGCGAACGAAAGAAGAAGAAGAAATTAGAAAAAAAAGTGTTGAGATGCTACATAGAGCATGTACTTTTGTATGGATGTGATACTTGGACAATGAGCAGTCAAGCTGAAAAACATCTGATGGCTTTAGAAATGTGGTTTCTGAGGAGAATGCAAAGAATACCATGAACAGACAGAAACACTAATGACCAAGTACTAAAGGAAACAAATGAAAATCGTAAATTGATTAGAGAAGTTAGACGTAGACAGTCAAAAGTTTTTGGACATGTTATGAGGAGAAATAAATTGGAGAACTTGGTGACAAGAAATAAATTGGAGAACTTGGTGACGACTGGCAAGATCGAAGGGAACAGACCTAGGGGAAGACCGAGAAGTAAATACCTGGATGGCGTGGGTATACTACTCTACAATGGCCGGTCATTTAAGGCACCCTGAGCATAATATTAAATAATACACGAAGCAGGGAACCTGGCATACGATGGATAGATATTCTTTAAGGCGAGCTGTGATGAAAGTGACGTTCTGCAAAGGACCTGATGCAATATGACACAACACAACAACTCAGCGCTGTTCATTTAGCTCATGATAAGATATTTCACCGCTTCCGCAATTCGTTTACACACTTCGCCGATAAACTGAACTAAATCAACATAGACAGAACCAGTATCATAGTTGATTGGCAGTCCATGAGACAGAAGACCGGACAGACATGATCACCAACGTCACACGGCATGGACTATAAGAAGAAGACGGTGGTCTTAGGCAATGAACTGCCAAAACGACGATGGACATAGAAGGGACATTAAAGACACACTAAACATGAAAATACATTATGGGAGGATCAGTGGGTGGGCAGGTAGTGAGAGAAGAACATAAATAGGTACGTTTGCTGGCGGGTGAACTCCGGCCCTGGATAACAGGAGACAGCAGGAAACCTCCCCAGCGATGGATAAGAGTGATGCGATAATCCCTTTCCTACACCGGACAAAAATCTCGCTGAGCCAAGACCCACGACCAATGAAAACGAAAACCGACGACAGAAAGCGGACCCTTCTTAGAGCCCACGGAAAAAAAAACAAACACACACACAACAATACAAGTAACAAAATGCCAAGCAAGAACCGGAACCAAGGATAATAAACCCCAGTCTGGCGGGTCCTCCTCAGGGTGAGTCATTCTAAGGGCCACTCAAGAAAACACCAAACAAAAAGAGGAGGTGGGGGAGGGGGTGAAACTGATAAAGACAGCAGAGCAGGGTGAAAAAGAATGCACCGCACAAGAGGAAAAGCCGGCACGCTCACGTAGCAAAGTCCACTAATGAAACGGAGCAACTATCGAGGATGTCGTCGGCGATCGTGCATGATCTTAGTATACGTGTAAGACAGCAGACTTGTTTCTCTTAGCTTAGTCTGATCCCTATCCTTAAACTTGGGTAACCCAGCCTGCAGTTACAGTGTGCAGACTATATGATACAATAATAGCTCTGGTGCCATTGGGACAGACGTCTTTCTGCCACCCCTACTTCTTCTGCCTTGTATCCCCACTGGACCATAGGTCATTTACACCAAGCTGTCCTACCTGTTGTCTCCCGCTGCTGCTTCGCTATCCCCCCCTCTCCCCCCCCCCCCCCCAGTATTCATTTATTTTTCTCCCGTTGCCTTGTATCGCCCTTTGGAGCATAGACCTTCAACAAACGCGTGATAAGCCGTCCTGTCTATTACTTTCTCTTGCAATTCCAATCATGCCCTCCCTATATTATTCTTCTGTCGTTAATTATCTTCTCCGTATAGGTGAAGCAGCATATCCTTTACATTACGTTGCAGTCAACCCCAGCATTTTGGCTGTTGTGATCTCTTGGCATGTTTACGTTCAGTAATTTGCCATTGCTTTATCAACGTCTTTAGATCTCTCACTATTTCGCTCGTCCTGTAGGTTCCAGATAAGGACATGTCTAGTTATACTATTCTCAGACTATCTCAATGTGTAAACTATCCAGCGCTAGCCTCATTTTCTAACCTCCTGATTCGCTGATATTTGTTCTCTTGATAAACTACACATCGGTGATTCTGTAATACAATTTGAGTCACACTGCTCGCACAGGCACCAACTAGTGAACGTATATAGTTGATTAGTAATTATTTTAATCATTCTCCACGTTTCTGACCCATAACATTTCTGATTTAACATTTGAGTTAAATACTGGCCTAGGGGTTAACGTCTTTCTTCTTAATCCCGTAAATTCTCGTGAGTAACGTACAGTGGCGTCACTGGGGTTGGTGTCACCCAGTGCGGTAAACTCTTGGTGTCACCCCTCTAGACTTTCACCACGGTCTTCTTCCGAGTGTTCCTGTACCATATATAATCGCATATAGTAATGTTTGTAAAATAAGTCAAAAAGTTAATAAGGACATAAGAAAGAAAACAAATTGAACAATATAACTTCAATACTTCAGGTAAAACATAAATAAAGAACTTCGACAAACTCGGACAAAGTTAAATTTGTGTTATTTAACATTAAAATTTCTGTTATTTAAAATTAAAAGTTTCCCATCCTGGTCTTCAAAGCTGCAAACCTGTCAATCACATCATCAAAATCAATATCTTTCACCATATCACTTTCAATTGATAATATAGCCAGATCAGAAAGTCTTGACTGTCCCATGGTTGATCGCAAATAGTTCTTTATAAGTTTCAGTTTTGAAAAGCTCCTCTCACATGAAGCCACAGACACACAGATCGTAAGAAATAGTTGTAGGCTTAGTGAGAGTATTGGGAGAGATTCAAGGAAATCCCAGTCAACTATGAATTTTAAAATATCAAATATTGACCAGTCTTTGGCTTTGTGGATATCAATATCTGCTGCCTTCAGGTGTCTTCTCAGCCTTGGTATTTCTGCTTTGTTAAATTTGCAATTTTTTTATTTTGGTGTCACCCGGTGCGGCCCGCACCCCCCGCACCCCCCTAGTGACGCCCCTGGTAACGTAGCTTGCGGTTCTCGCCGCGTTGGTAACTTAGGGGTATGTGAGCCGGTCGCTCAGAAAGCAATGGCAAACTACTGAGTAATCTTCCCTAGTACATCAACAGCAGTTGAAAAATGCTGATGTTCACTGCAACGTCCTGTAAGGAATATTGAAAAAAAAACTGGAAGTTTAGTGCTAAGCTTAATTAATTTCAGTTGACTTCCATAATTTCCCAACGTTATTACACTATTATTTTTGCCGTTAATATAAAATCGTTATCCCTCACCCCCTCACACTCCTACATTTGTCTACATGACTACGTAAATAGGTGTATGATTCTACTTCTTGAAGTATGGAGTCATCGATTAAATTGGGTTATATTTTCTTCATGTTTTTCCTCATTATCTTTGTCTTTCCCATATTAATTTTTGGACCTGGTTGATGTGGCCTCTCATCAAGTGTGATTGGTTTATCTATCATCTCATTTCGCGTGAGAGACAGGAGGGCAATGTCATCACCCAGGATCGTTTATGGGCCTTTTTACTAAGATCAATGTGTAGTATATTTTACCAGGGGCCACCAGCAGAGGCGGTCATCGAAAAGACACACAGGGACGTGAGGACCTGATGGGGCGGTTCTTGCCCCTGGGGGGGGGGGGGGGGGGGACTGGGAGCCCTTATTTAATAAAAAAATATAATTAAGCTGCGCTGCCATATTCCCTTATGGAGGTATTTGTTATTTTAATAATCCAATTTATGGTCAGTAAGAAAAATAAAGGTTACAATAAGCCACACTGACTAATTACTGTTCTTATTTCAAATGCACCCGTCAGTTTTCATTAATGAAGAAATCCGCATTTCATGTCTTTATACATGGCTCTCATAAAGTTTCAGTAATTTTATGTGGATCCCAGTTGAGTTGAGTCAAGAATCGGCATCCCAGCACTAGGGGCACTCCCATACGCGCCCCGCCCTCATCTTCATCAACCATGCAAGAGTCCAAATACTATTAGTATCAGGTACAGTCTGATTATGTGCTCGTCTGGCCTTTCCTAGGATCTCAGTGTACCTCAACAATATCCAAAGCCGCCTTTATTTCCAATTAAATGTCCTGGTACCTATTTTACTACCACTACCAGAAGCAACAGTGGTGGTAATAAAATTGTAGCTAATTGTATCTATTAACGAACAAGGCATTCTAGTGATATGTTACAAATTAAATAATTTAGGTTGTATTAAACATATATAACAGCAACAACAGTACTCTTAACGTTGAACTGAAATTATTTATACATTAGAAGTAATTTAAGAACTGGATGTCAATATTATTATTATGATGAACAGGGTTGCCACTTTTTTTTTAACCCAAAAAATCTAAAAACGGCACAAACAACATCCATAAATATCTAGATTTCATTGGAAAGTATCTAGGTAAAATATCCAGATTGAGAAAGTAAGAAATTACATATGTATTGATGTGACTGCCGGTCTCCCTGGCGAAGGAATTTACTGCTTTCGCCGTAACCCCGTATATTCTCGTGAGTAACGCAGCTGCGCCCGAACCGGCAGTGGTTCGAGCCGCACTGGTAACTTACGATGGCATGTGATAATGTGAGCCGGTCGCTCAGAAAGCATTGTGAAACTACTGAGCGTAATCTTGCCTTGTACATCACCAGCATCTGAAAAATGCTGATGTTGACTGCAACGTCCTGTAAGGGATATGCAACATTTAAAAAAATTGATGTGACTTACCCTATAGAATCATGTCCTCATCTTCACAGATGTCTGTCTCACAAGATGCACTTAGCTTGGATGATGAAGTTGAAGCTTCAGATTCAAAATGACTCTGGTATGCTTTAGCTGTTCCAATTTCTTTTAATACACGATCAGAGAGCTGATAAGTTGAACAGCATTTTCCTACTCTCATCAGGCCAAATCTTATTGTTAAGACAGCATTTAAGAGGTCAAGTATCAAACTGTTTCTTAGTTTACATTTTATATAATTCATAGTACTGAAAACTCTTTCCACATCAGCATTTGAATGGGGTAGTATCATGGCAGACATCGCACATTCAAAGAGCTCACAGAATGGACAGTTACCTGAGGCATCTTTAAATTGTCTTACTTCACTCCAAAAGGCTTCAGTTTCTGTTTTGTTTCTCGTCAACCAAATTTTTTTTGGTTAACCGATATTCTGCTTCCGCCACACTATTATCAGTAGCCCCTAAAAATTTCATAACTTGACAATATTTTGATATGTCCTTTACTGGCTGAAGTATGTTGTTAACAGAAAAGAGTGAAATATTTTTCAATACATCTAAATTTTCAGGAAGTCTCTGCTTCAATTGCTTGAATAATGAGAGAAGAAAATCTTGACAGCGCTTTCTTAAGTTGTTCTCTTCATTTTCTGTTAACAGTCCTTTTGTTTTTAAACCATCAATTTTTGATTCGATTTGGTATCCCAGGTATGGCTTAGGAGCCAAATAGCTCTCTATAGTGCAAGTGAACAAGTCAGCTTTAGAAGTTGGCAATATAAGTCTTTTACCAATTGAGTGAAATAGCAAAGTGAGATCGTCAAGTAATTTAACTTTATCAACATTTTGAGATTCAAACAGTTTATTAACTTTTTGCACTTCACTTAAAATGGGTTGTAAAAAGAGAAAGAATGCCAAATTTTTTTTTCATCACTGTACATTCCATATAGTACTTCAGGTGTGTGGCACTTTTCACTTTGTCTTGTTATTTCGAAGTGTGTCTTCAACTCCAACCATTGGTTCACAATTAATTCAACAGCTGGTTGAATTGATAACCATCTAGTTTTGCAATATGACAGAATTTTCAGTGGTGAGTGCCATGTAGCGTCGGAGGCAAGGGACAATGATTTAGAATAAGATACGGAAATTGTGGCAAACAGAACAAGAAGAGTTAACCAAGAAGCGACATAATACGCAAGTTGCTAGATGATGCCACAGCGTACTACGTCATTAAAGTTAGATTTTGGGATGATCATGGAGACGGTCGGATAAATAACAACACTGAAATATTAACGCAAATATCCAGAAGAAAGACATAGCGAACATGACATATAGTACTCCAGGAAGATAAGGAAACAAGGGCACAGTCGGCATTACGGAGAACGATCGGAAGATGAAGATTTAACGCAGAGAAACATAGGAAAGCACACTGCATCAGAACCTGCCGGTCGTTTGTCAAATAGAGGTCATGGCGTCAACACACACATAGCTCGGCGTAAGTAACATGGTTAGAATCAGGGGCGTAATGTAGTTTTCAGAACGATGGACCGTATGAAGTTTACTCGTCATTGATCAAAGTAGAAGGATGGAATCGGACTCTACAGTTAACATTGAATAATTACCAATGATTATTTATTATTTTTCACCGGCCCTCACATTAACATGGGAACGGTGACGTTGTTACACTGTATGGACTATTGCCACCAATAACGTTATATTTGACGAGGAACGCCAGCGTTTATGAACTCATTTCGTTGATATTGATTTTGGCTCCTGTCGATCTGCGATGTTGTTTTTGACTGGACGGCGAGCATATTATTAGAGGGAAACAGCGTAGCAGTGAGGAACTATCATTTAATGCTTCATATAAATTATTATATTGCTGTTGTCTGACAGATGATTTTGAGAACCAGTTATGTGTTTCAGCAATAAGGAATTCCAAATTCCTCGGTAAACATTCTGATGAGGCATGTTATAATGCTAGCTGCAAGGAATGACACACACATTTTGAGGATTAAAGATGGGATATCTTCCTTCAATTTTGCGTAAACGCCATGGTTGATACCAACCATTATCGAGGCATTATATGTACCAGTTGCAGCCAAATTCACATGAAAAGAATCACAAAGTCGGCATCAGTCAATAAGTTTACAGTTCAAATAATGTTATTATAATTGATGCGCCCTTTTACTCATTACCGAGGGGTTGCCAGATTGTTGAGCGCTGACTCAAGTCAGTTCAAAGTTTAAATAATGGCAGTTACCATAATTTACGTGCGTCCACACCAAACAAAAAATGGGTAAATGACACCAAAAGAAAAGTAAAATCTATAAAGTATCCAAAATATCCAGCTCCGAATGAAAAGTATCTAGAATTGCATCCAGCATCCAAACGTCAGAAAACGGCATCCAGACGCCGGCAAAAACCTCTAGATCTGAATATAAAATATCTAGAATGGCAACCCTGATGATGAAGTCGGAACCGAGGAACACTTTTTGATGTTTATAAGGGACATCACTGTAGGAAATCATGGCGGCAGCGTTGAGTAGAGGTCGAGTTAGCCTACACTGGTGTATCTTTCACGTTTGGAAAGCATCAGTGCGACGAAAATCTACATCGCAGACGTCATATTATGTTCTGTAAGGATTTACCTGTACTTGCAATTCCGATTGGAGCTTAGACCTGCATATATTGCTTAAGGATTACTTTCGTGATCTGTACGATACGTGCATGACAACAAGCCCACTGGCCACTGCCTTTCTCATTCATTTAAATTATTGAATTAATTATAATTATTAATTATTAATATTTTTATTTATAACGAAAATGATTCCCACATTAATATTATTATAATTAACAAATTATTTTTCCTCTTCTGCTGTTATCCCTTAGCACCCCCCCCCCCCCCCCCGGGGCCCACATATGAAACAAAAATGCTGGATTGTAATTGTTAAAATTATTGTGAAATCCAGGCCAACAGCACTACTAGCACTTCATTAAAGACTATTTTAATTTACATCAGTTAAAATGGAGGTCAGCATTAGCGAATAGATAAAAACTTGTTCTTAAATGCCCGGTGTCCTGATGCCGAGGTAGCAGGTTCAACTCCTATACTGGTCACTTGAACTAAAATAATGTCTTCTCGTTCATGACATGGGGATGTAAATTACAAGTACCCATGATGGAGGAGTGGGTTTGCCTAATGGCGAGAGACACTGGTAATAGGGAAAGCTAATTCACTCGTAAAAATCAGTCCAGTGAACTAAAAAGTAGTCGCAGTTCCAACTTCACAACAAAGGGTCTTCCTATTATGCTCAGTTCCTGTGCCAGTGAATATCACACAAAATTCCCCCCACTGCCCCATGTGAAAACAGACAGGAGTATTGACAAACCAACATACTGTATGCAATAATAACAGAATGCTGGAAAGCATTTGGCTGTGACATATGCTGTATATTCAAGAAGAAATCCACTAAAACAGATATCCTATTGCACTCTCCGCCTGGACCCCCACCTTTAAAGCCTCCAATAACTTATTTGTGGTTGTGATATTCCTTCCAGCGAAGTCTTGCCAGGTTCCTTTCTACTCTTGGGATTCAATGTAGATTGTATTTAAATAAAGAGAAATGAAATCCTTAAGTATCCGCTTAAGTTTATTATTATTATTACAAAAAAGTTAGGTTTTTGTCCTTTAGAGGACGTCACATTCAACCCTAGCATATTTTGCCTGTTTGTGATTTACTAGGCAATTTTCGACGTGCAGTAGCTTGCCATTGCTTTCTGAATGACCGATGCCTCATACCATTGAAATCAACACAAAGCAGTCTGCTTCCAAATTGGCTGTCGCTGATTTCAAACCCTCAACTTGGTATGACGGTGAATTGTGAGACTTGTTCACTGCACCTAAGCCTCAGAGAAAGGGCTATTTCTACATCTAATTTAATAATTACTCATATTATTTTGCAGCACATAGGTACCAGATAAGCTATTACAGTCATGTTTGAACATTAGCGCCTATGCAGTATGTCGTCAAGTGTGTGCCCATCTTATTCCAGTTATATGTACAATACAGTTAAGAGTAACATGACACGTTTGCATTTCAACAAATTTGCATTTGTCCCTATTTTTCAATAACCATTAACTAAAGTTGAACAAACAATTAATTCACAAACAAATTAAATATCTCCATTTTAACTGACAGTCTTGATTGCAGACAATGAACAGGACCTGCAAAAATTTAGTTTATTATTAACTGGGATTAGAATTGAATTGTAAGAAGACACATTATGGACGTCACTAGGAAGGAAGAAATACCACAGTGTAATATACAAGTAAATGGGCATATTCTTAAGCAAGTTAATTGGTACAGTTATCTCGGAACAGTCATAACATCTGATGGGAGATGCCTTGAAGATATTAGAACAAGAATTGTCATGGCGAAGGTAGCCTTTTGCAAGATGAAAAACATACTGACCAATAAAAAGATATCAATTGAAACGAGAAAAATAGTGTTGAAGTGCTACATAGAACCTGTACTTTTATATAGATGTGAGGCATGGACAATGAGCAGACGAGCTGAAAAACATTTGATGGCTGTGGAAATGTGGTTTCTAAGGAAAATGCAAAGAATACCATGGACAGATAGAAAAACCAATGAATAAGTCCTTCAAGAAACAAATGAAGATCGTAAACTGATTAGAGGCATTAGATGTAGACAGTAAACATTTTTTGGGCATGTTATGAGAAGAAATTACTTGGAGAACTTGGTGACAACTGGCAAGATCGAAGGTAACAGACCATGGGGAAGAACAAGAATTAAATACCTGGATGGCTTGGCACATGGCACGGTCGAGACAGAAACACGGAGCTGATCCACGACTCTGGTGATCGAGTGAGATGGCAGAACATGACCGCCCACGCTTAGGGCATGGCACGTATTGAATTAATTTTAACTGAATTAATTGAGTTAGCCTCTTACAGCCTGCATGCTGTTTCTATTGAATTTCTATTCTTTGCTTCCTGAAGGGTAGTACATGGGCGAAACTATACTAGTTAACTTCTCCCAGAGGGCATGCTAGGTTACAGTGTTACTCTTCTTTGCTTCCTGAAGGGAAAGGTGGAGAAGTAAATACCTGGATGGCTTGGCCATGTGGTATGGTCAAGACAAGAACACAGAGCTGATCTACGATTGGTGATCATGTGAAATGGCGACACATGACCGCCTACACTTACCAGCATGGCACATGATGATGATGATACAGAAAAGCCACAGCAGTGCAGTGGCTAGTACGCTTACCTGCTGACTCAGTGGTCATGTGATTGAAACCCCATCCAGGCAGATTTAAAAAATTGACCTGAGCTTCTAGGCTGACTTTGCCTAAATGGGTACCTGGAAATTTCATGGGAAGTAGAAGAGTTGACATGTTATTGAGCACATCACCCATCAAGTATCAATCAGTTTATACAAACATGGGACTAGCACCATATACCCAGTACAGCTTTACTTCCTTTACCGTACTTACTTAAACTATTCACATCATCCGATATTGCTTAAAGTCTACGTGCCTGGTATCCAGTAATAAAGACCTCATTGAAACCTTAGGCCAGTGGTTCTCAACCTTTTTTGGCCCATGAACCCTTTCACCACATGTTCAGAATGCCACCCCTCCCCCTCCCCACCCTGCCCCTACACAGTATTCGTAAAAATGGAAACTAAATTTAATAACACATACTAGAACAAGTCTAGACGTTTACATAAAATGTGATTTGCGGGTCTACTTACGTTATAAAACGAATTTCAGAAGGTCGAGAAGAACAGAACTGTAAAGTATGGAGGGAAAAACAATATCAAATAATCGGTTCTTGTATTAACAAGATCTTTATATAATCTTAATTTCCCCCTGGAAACCCTTAAAAAAACCGCCCCCCCCCCCCCCCACACCCAATTCCCCACTGGTTGAGAACCACTGCCTTAGGCTTTGTTGTTTAAAGAGCTTTCTCTTTATGCCATGTTTCATGCCATTCCTTATAAATGGAATTCTTTGTTTCCTCCACTTTCGAAACCTTTCAGCCTTCCAGAGATTCCAGCTGATACAGCAGAAACAAATCCTGTGATGAGAATAGATCAGCTGCCACAGTTCTCTCAGATTACTCCCAACAAATGTATAGCAGCGTGTGCCAAACTAGCTATTGAGTATCAGACTAAATTAGAGAAACACGTGGAATCATTGACAGGTAAGTTTGCAAGGGAGTTGCTTGAAGTTTGTTATTAGAGTGGGAGAATGACATGGTTATACTCCAATTGTTTATATGGAATCATGTAATAATATGAATAATGCTTGAAGGAAACATAATCTTTTGTTTACACAATAACATATTGCAAGCTCCTAGATCCCTACATTTTCTTTATACTTTTGTTTGTTTGAAATGTGTCTACATCTATAATGTTATCTCTTGTATGAATGTCACTGACTTTTTTGATTCACTCAGTGATTCATATAGTTTATCTTCCACTGCTGTTTCTCCAGGCCAGAAGGTTTGTCTATGTATGTCATATTTTGGACAATCTTGGAGTATGTGATCTGCTGTTTTCGATGCCAATCCACATGTTCACATGGCTGATTTGCCAATCTTGAATTTTGTATACATGTGGTTGCTTAATCTATTGTGTCCTGCTCTGAGGTGCAGAATAGTGATTTGTTGTGATCTGTTCATAAAGTGGTAATCATCTTTAGCTGGTATTGGTGGCTTTCTGACTGATTTGACCATTCTTAGTCATCTAAATGAAGCATTCTCTCTTGCTGAACCCATTTTTATTCCTAAAGAAAATTACCAAGTACTGATCAGTAACTTTTTTCATGACCAAAACACCCTGCTTCCTTTAGAAAATAACAATTACTTATGTGTGGAGTAATAAAACAATGTGTCCGTTATAGAATGATTAGAGATAATTTTACATGTTCATGCTCCTCTTCTACTTTAAGATTGTAGAGGTGCTATAGAGAGTTCTCCAGATGACACTACAGGTTTTAGGTCACATCCTCAGCTTCTCTTTGATTGTTTAATGCTGTTGCTCTTAGATGTGACATGAATAACAAAATGAATTGTCATATCCAAGGATTCTTTTACAAGAATGAGCAATTTCTTGAAAAACTGAAATATCACAAGCACAAAAATCTGCTTACTGACATGCTGTGTGTCTCCAGATCTTTTGTGTGGATAAAAAAATGCTGGACAATGAGTAATGAAATGGTGAAGGAATAGGAGAGAATGCAGATGTGGATTTTGAGGCAAATGTTGAGAATATCATGGACGTAAATGAAATCAAATGCTGAGATATTGAGAACTGCAGGTATTACGAGAACACTCCTGAAAACCATCAGGAAAAGACATCTGCAATTTATGATGCATATAAACAGAAGAGCTGAAATGGAGATATTAGCCTTAAGTGGGAAAATAATTGACAAGAGCGGCAGTGGAAGACACAGAGAGAGAAGGATATATGCGGAAAGCTTAAACAGCTGGGCAACAAATAATGTCAGCAAAACCAACTTCATCAAATTATCACATGACAGAGACAATTGGAGAATCATGGTCGTTGATGTCTGCTTCAGACCAGGTACTTGAAGAAGAAGAAAAACACGCCTTTTCTCAATGTTTTTATACAATTTGCCCATTAACCTTGTTTGTTAGTGAATTTCTCTTCATCTTATTTCATGTGTGGTACATGGCTTCTCAGTAACTAATTGATGTTAATGATCTTCTCTCTAGGGCTGTAGAGGTCAGAGAGAGAGAGAGAGAGAGAGAGTACTCTTGACAGTCCTGTTGGTGGCTTTCTGTTGTTACCTCTGGAGTCCTCAATTTTCCTGTTGTTACCCGTTTGTTAGTCCAGCACACTCATATATGGTTTTGATCCATAACTATTAGTCTTCCACACCTGTGGCTTCAGGTTTTCTCCAATTATGCAGATATAACTAAACCATCTCACCAGGGGCTGTATCATTTGCGTTTGTCAGGATTGTACTATTAGGTTATGATGTAACAAATAGTTTTTGAACTTTGTCTCTTCTGTCACCTTCATAACTATGTCCTTCTTTCCACCTCCATGACTGTCCTTCTTGTCACCTTCATAACTGTGTCCTTCTTTCCACCTCTACGACTGCTGCTTTTTCTTTTGTTCCATAACAGTTGTGAAGGTGACAAGGAGGACACAGTCATAGAGGTTGAAAGAAGGACACAGTTATTAAGGTGACAAGAAAGAACGAATGAACGAACAAACTTAATTTCCCAATTTGTTACCCTTCGAAAATAAAGTTTGTTCGTTCATTCGTTCGTTCGTTCTTTCTTGTCACCTTAATAACTGTGTCCTTCTTTCAACCTCTATGACTGTGTCCTCCTTGTCACCTTCATAACTGTGGCCTTTTTTCAACCTCCATGACTGTCCTTGTCACCTTATAACAGTGTCCTCCTTTCCACCTCTATGACTGTGCCATTCTTTCCACCTCTATGACTGTGCCATTCATAACTGTCCTTCTTGTCACCTTCTCAGTGTCCTTCTCATCATCTTATAACTGTGTCCCCATCACCTTCATAACTGATCTTTCTACTAACTATCATAACTATGTCCTTGTCAGCATCTTAACTATGCACTTGTCATATTCATAACTGTGCCCTGCTTTTCACCTTGTTGCCATCTTAACTGTGCCTTTTTGTCACCTTTTTGTCACCACTGACTGTGCTCTGCTTATTAACCTCTTAACTGCACCCTTCTTGCTACCTTCTTGTAACCTTTATGTATCTAATTTCCGAGAACTGCAGTTGCTTTCATGTTTTGGGTTGTGGTCATTGTCCATTATTCACCTCCACATATTAAGACTGGTGCATCGCTAGACCGGTATATAGCCATCTTAGATTTCTTTCTTTCTTTTATGGTCTGAAAAAGTGAACTAACAGAAGTAATTAATTTAGGATTTTACAGTGTGTGTGTGTGCGTGCGTGCGCACACACCTACCTATACCTGATCATTCAGTTTTTGTACGTTGTTTTCTTAGACCGAAAGAAGAACAGCTTTGAAAGTGTATATAATCCCTTGGAAGAAGTTTCAGTACCTCTCAACACTGCCTGGGCAACAGTGAAAAATCTTCACTATGTTTCTCCAACAGATCAGTATCATAAAGCATTTGCTCGGGTTAGTAGTGTTTTGTCTATAAAATCTTGAAGATCATTGAATGTGTGAACATTTATTGAAACTTTAGTGATAAATGTGTTTTTTCTTGATATTTTACTAGATATTTCATGTTTTGTGTGTGTGAGTGCAAGTATGCATGTGTATGTGTCTGTCATCATGTACCTTGCTAAATGGCACAAGCATACGAGTCTCTACAGATCCGGTCCTCTGTGTTCTGGATCATTGATATTCCTCCATGCCATGTTCTTCGGCCATCAAGCATAATTTCTCTTAGACTCACCTCTTCTACTGCTCATCTTTCCAGTT
This sequence comes from Cepaea nemoralis, assembly GCA_014155875.1. Lineage (NCBI taxonomy): Eukaryota > Metazoa > Mollusca > Gastropoda > Stylommatophora > Helicidae > Cepaea > Cepaea nemoralis. The sequence continues at coordinate 1,016,335 of JACEFZ010014901.1, read as the reverse complement.
GTTACGATGTTCTCTGATACCTCTCCTCTCATTGTTTGCTTAAAGAACACTGTTTGTCTCTTTCTTATAGTTGTGTATAATGTTATCAACAATATATATGGTTCCGTCACCCTGCTACTGAGTTGAATGCGTGGAGCGACACTGTGAGCTGGGAGTTTCGTGTGGGGTGCTACATCTGTCCACGGTTGTTTGTAACATGAACTGAATGTTCAGAAAAATTACAGCCGGCCGGTTGCTGAACTAATTGGGTTACCTTATGCAGTAATGTGTGGCTGCTGGTTTTCTAGTGACTTTCCATTGACAATTAATTGCATTTTTCGTGGCGGACTTTTGTGTTGGCATTCTGGCAATGGCATTATGCATAGTATACTTGTGTAGGCTGTCGGTTTGTCGAGACTCCAGTCTGTTCCATTTTTCACATAGGGCAGTGAGGAGCATTTTGTGTGATATTTACTGGTACAAGAACAGAGCATAATGGGGTGACCCTTTGCCGTGAAGTTGGAACTGCGACCAACTACCTAACTAATATCAATGTATAGATATGGATGGTGAAAGCTGTTAAATAACTCGGGAATTAAATTACTATTTTATTTAAACATCTCATGACATATGTTTTAACCCTTTACCGGGCAGACGCTTGTCCGTTTTTTAGCCCTTAACGGGCAAGATTTTTTCAGGTGCGGTAAAATTTTGGGTTACGTTAGTAAAAACAACACAAATAAGGTGTTAGTCAACCGATTTTAGTTAAATGAACAACACAATGAAAGGAAAAGCATGCAGAATATGTTACTCACGTGATTGTTGCCAGTAATCCATACATGAACACAAATATTTACGAAATACAGCATATTGTTTGTGATTGTCAGTCAATGACAATTTGGCAATTTACAAATACATTTTCAGAATCATAATCACTTTCTTTAAAGTCCGACTCACGAATGCTAACGCAAAGTAACGCTGATCACTGATATCTAGCTCTGATTAATAGTCAATTTCGTGCCTTTCCATGTCACTTAAATTGAACCCAGTGAAATCTCGGCTATCACTTGAGGAATCGCTGAAATCCATTTTGAGAAACGAAGTGTAAAAACCCCGAAAACTATTTTAAAAATCCTTTCAAATTCATCGTACGTGCTTGCAAATGGCGGCTACGTTGTCAAGCTATCGGCGAAAGCAGCCATCGGAAGTATCGGAAAGCCGAGAGATTGCGTTTTTACAATGCATAATAGTAACGGGCGGTTTGGGACGTTTTACTTGTCAACGGGTCAGGACGGAAATGGACGTTTCACCCGTTAAAGGGTTAAAAAAGTTAGTTGTATGTCCTTTACAAGATGTTGCAATCAACCCCAGTATCTACTAGCTGTTTGTGATTTACCAGACAATATTGACATTTATTGCTTTCTAACATACGTTACTTAATATAATGAACATACCCAAATAAGTACTGTTGTTTATATACTGTGTGCAGGGGGCTGAGTGGTCTCGGGGTATGGTGTCCGCCTCGAGTGCTGGAAGTCCCGGGTTCAAGCCCCGGTGAGGGCCGGAATTTTTTCACATGGACTTCTAGTAACAAAATTTCCCCTGGTCTCTGGGTAGTGAGATCGGACGCCCGTGTGTATTGTTGCGCACGTATAAATTCCTTGGCAGTTGGAAATCGAAAAAGAGTATCCTAACAGCGCTGCCAGGGCAAAATTTTGAGTTAAAAATCTACCTAAAGTATTTCAGGATCCTCTCCGGTGATACGGAGTTCGTGCACTGAGCCGAGATTCTTGAGACTCAGACTTGAGTTAGGAGTAGAACGGAGCACTTATGGGTTACACCCGTGTGCCGTGATGTTGATCTGTCGACTAAACGACACTAAATATACATATGTGCACACTTGTATGCATGAATTCTCACCTAGATGAGTATTGTATGGTACTGTAGTGTGTTTATTTAATGCATAAAGGCAAAGAAGCTAGAAAAGATATTTGCTTCTTAAATAGATTTGCCTTCCTACAGTTAAGTAATGCATGTAAATTATTCTTATGTCACATTTTAGGTTCATCAGCAAGTGGACAGAGCAAAGAATGAGAAATGGGTTAATGAACATCTATACTGTTCCTTCAAGGTACGTTTTGATGCTTGGCACAAGCATGGTCTTATTGTGTTCATTCATTTGCACTCTCTAATTCTTGCTGATAAGTTAAACATCCCACCCCCACACACACACGCACGCAGGCAGGCAGACACACAGACAGATAGACACAGACAGACAGACAGACACACACACAGATAGACAAACAGAGAGATGGAGATGAATGAAACAACTCACTACCTGCTGGCATTGCGAGAAGCAAAAGCAAAGCCATTACCCACAACCAAAACTCTGTTCAGTTGAAGAAAATTAGACACGGATAACAGACCTGACTCATTCCAACTTCAGAGGCAAATGCAAGCCACATCTTTCTTCAAAGGACTGACCACTGCAGGTTTCTTGTCCATTGCAACCTATTTGAACACAGTCTCAGTACAGACTACATCTTTCATCTGCTCTTATGAAGATTCACTAATACTTAAATACATTGGCTTGTTTCTGATTAGTTAAATCAGATTATAACACATTAACAGTACTATTTTTCTAGAGTATTGGACCACAGCTGATGCTGAAATACATTACAAATATCTGTTTCATCAGTAGTAATAACACTAGGAAATGAACAATTTAGGAATTACTTTATCTACACAGGCAATTACTGGGAGATGTGTAGAGCAGTGGCTAGTATACTTGCCTGCCTGCTATACTTCTTTTATAAAAGCCTTCTTGGGACGCAGAGGTGTTTCCAAGGCACCAGGGCCGGGTTATATACTGGCCAAGACCTATTGACGCGTCCTCGTCGAGCGTCCTGGGCAACAGGTCCCTTCGGGGTCCTGGCTAAGGTCAGTAGGATCGCTGATTCCTCCGAAGTCGGAGAGTGTCTGCCTGTACGGCGAGGAACCACCAGTCTGCACACCAATAAGCCAGACATGGGACAACGGATACTCACGCAAACCTCAAGTCCTGTATGACATCACACTGATGTTGGACAACAGGATGCCTTCATCCGACATACAGGACTTCGCGTTGGAGCTCAAGCCAACGAACACAAGCAAGCAAGCAAGCATAAAAGCCTTCTTTTATCTTGGTTGGCTGAGTTACTAAAGTCAGTCAGGGTTACATTATACAAAAATATAGACAATTATTTGCACCCCTTGCAGGAATTAAGTGCTGGTGGCAAGTCTCAGTGAGAACCAGAAACGCCTGGTTGATTTATACCTGCTGGAAGGGAAGTTGAATGGTATGGAACTGCCTGCTGCGGAGCGGGCACAGATGGCTGAATTTTCACGGTTTATTAGAGAAGGGAGCAGAAATTTTCGGTAAGTAGTATATTTCTTCTCTTATTCTTTTCCTCCTACTTGAGCTTGTAAATATCTTTACTACTAGCAAAATTTGTTTCCATTTCTTAGTATTCCCAATGATGTCTGTCAGATTGATGATGTTCAGTTTCTTTTACACAACATGTACACCATATCCATCCATTGTGTATTGTAACCATAAAGAAAAAAAAAAATAGTAGTTGTCACCACGCAAGGATTTTTGAACATGAGATAAGCAGGGGGGAACATGAAAGCATAATAGCAACTGACAAATTTCTTTTCTCAAATAAGCCTGGGCGGTCATGTTCTGCCATCTCACTCGATCACCAGAGTCGTGGATCAGCTCCGCGTTTCTGTCTCGACCATGCCATGTGGCCAAACCATCCAGGTATTTAATTCTTGGTCTGTTCCCTTCGATCTTGCCAGTTGTCACCAAGTTCTCCAATTCATTTCTTCTCATAATATGCCCAAAAAATTTTGACTTTCTATGTCTAATGTCTCTAATCAGTTTACGATCTTCATTTGTTTCTTGAAGGACTTGTGCATTGGTTTTTCTATCTGTCCATGGTATTCTTTGCATTTTCCTCAGAAACCACATTCCCACAGCCATCAGATGTTTTTCAGCTTGTCTGCTCATTGTCCACGCTTCACATCCATATAAATGTACAGGTTCTATGTTGCACTTCAACACTTTTTTTCTCGTTTCACTTGATATCTTTTTATTAGTCAGTAATAGGAAAAATAAAACTACTGAATTGAGATTGGCAATCATGTGAGGATAAGTAATAGAACAAAATTGAAGGACCCTTATACACCTTGAGATGTATTCAGTATGAGATGTATTCAGTATGAGGTGTATTCAGTATGAGGTGTATTCAGTATGAGATGTATTCAGTATGAGGTGTATTCAGTATGAGGTGTATTCAGTATGAGGTGTATTCAGTATGAGGTGTGTTCAGTATGAGGTGTATTCAGTATGAGGTGTATTCAGTATGAGATGTATTCAGTATGAGATGTATTCAGTATGAGGTGTATTCAGTATGAGGTGTATTCAGTATGAGGTGTATTCAGTATGAGGTGTATTCAGTATGAGGTGTATTCAGTATGAGGTGTATTCAGTATGAGGTGTATTCAGTATGAGATGTATTCAGTATGAGGTGTATTCAGTATGAGGTGTATTCAGTATGAGGTGTATTCAGTATGAGGTGTATTCAGTATGAGGTGTATTCAGTATGAGATGTATTCAGTATGAGATGTATTCAGTATGAGGTGTATTCAGTATGAGGTGTATTCAGTATGAGGTGTATTCAGTATGAGGTGTATTCAGTATGAGGTGTATTCAGTATGAGGTGTATTCAGTATGAGGTGTATTCAGTATGAGGTGTATTCAGTATGAGGTGTATCAGGTATGAGGATGTATTCAGTATGAGGTGTATTCAGTATGAGGTGTATTCAGTATGAGATGTATTCAGTATGAGGTGTATCAGTATGAGATGTATTCAGTATGAGGTGTATTCAGTATGAGAGTGTATTCAGTATGAGGTGTATTCAGTATGAGATGTATTTCAGTATGAGTATGTATTCAGTATGAGGTGTATTCAGTATGAGGTGTATTCAGTATGAGGTGTATTCAGTATGAGGTGTATTCAGTATGAGGTGTATTCAGTATGAGGTGTATTCAGTATGAGGTGTATTCAGTATGAGGTGTATTCAGTATGAGGTGTATTCAGTATGAGGTGTATTCAGTATGAGGTGTATTCAGTATGAGGTGTATTCAGTATGAGGTGTATTCAGTATGAGGTGTATTCAGTATGAGGTGTATTCAGTATGAGGTGTATTCAGTATGAGGTGTATTCAGTATGAGGTGTATTCAGTATGAGGTGTATTCAGTATGAGGTGTATTCAGTATGAGGTGTATGTCAGTATGAGGTGTATTCAGTATGAGGTGTATTCAGTATGAGGTGTATTCAGTATGAGGTGTATTCAGTATGAGGTGTATTCAGTATGAGGTGTATTCAGTATGAGGTGTATTCAGTATGAGGTGTATTCAGTATGAGATGTATTCAGTATGAGGTGTATTCAGTATGAGGTGTATTCAGTATGAGGTGTATTCAGTATGAGGTGTATTCAGTATGAGATGTATTCAGTATGAGGTGTATTCAGTATGAGGTGTATTCAGTATGAGGTGTATTCAGTATGAGATGTATTCAGTATGAGGTGTATTCAGTATGAGATGTATTCAGTGGTGTATTCAGTATGAGGTGTATTCAGTATGAGATGTATTCAGTATGAGATGTATTCAGTATGAGGTGTATTCAGTATGAGGTGTATTCAGTATGAGTTGTATTCAGTATGAGGTGTATTCAGTATGAGGTGTATTCAGTATGAGGTGTATTCAGTATGAGGTGTATTCAGTATGAGGTGTATTCAGTATGAGGTGTATTCAGTATGAGGTGTATTCAGTAAGAGGTGTATATCAGTATGAGGTGTATTCAGTATGAGGTGTATTCAGTATGAGGTGTATTCAGTATGAGGTGTATTCAGTATGAGGTGTATTCAGTATGAGGTGTATTCGTATGAGGTGTATTCAGTATGAGGTGTATTCAGTATGAGGTGTATTCAGTATGAGGTGTATTCAGTATGAGATGTATTCAGTATGAGGTGTATTCAGTATGAGGTGTATTCAGTATGAGATGTATTCAGTATGAGGTGTATTCAGTATGAGATGTATTCAGTATGAGGTGTATTCAGTATGAGGTGTATTCAGTATGAGGTGTATTCAGTATGAGGTGTATTCAGTATGAGGTGTATTCAGTATGAGGTGTATTCAGTATGAGGTGTATTCAGTATGAGGTGTATTCAGTATGAGGTGTATTCAGTATGAGGTGTATTCAGTATGAGGTGTATTCAGTATGAGGTGTGTTCAGTATGAGGTGTGTTCAGTATGAGGTGTGTTCAGTATGAGGTGTGTTCAGTATGAGGTGTATTCAGTATGAGGTGTATTCAGTATGAGGTGTATTCAGTATGAGGTGTATTCAGTATGAGGTGTATTCAGTATGAGGTGTATTCAGTATGAGGTGTATTCAGTATGAGGTGTATTCAGTATGAGGTGTATTCAGTATGAGGTGTATTCAGTATGAGGTGTATTCAGTATGAGGTGTATTCAGTATGAGGTGTATTCAGTATGAGGTGTATTCAGTATGAGGTGTATTCAGTATGAGGTGTATTCAGTATGAGATGTATTCAGTATATGATGCTAGCCCCATATTTTTTATCGACGACTCGGCACTTTGTGGGTGTTGTATTCAAAATAGGTGTTGTATTCGAGTGAGATGGCAGAACATGACCGCCCACGCTTACCGGCATGGCACATGATGGATGGATGGTTGTATTCAAGATGGATGTTGTATTCAAGATGGGTGTTGTATTCAAGATGGGTGTTGTATTTAAGAAGGGTGTTGTATTCAAGATGGGTTTTGTATTCAAGATGGGTGTTGTATTCAAGAAGGGTGTTGTATTCAAGATGGGTGTTGTATTTAAGATGGGTGTTGTATTCAAGATGGGTGTTGTATTTAAGAAGGGTGTTGTATTCAAGATGGGTGTTGTATTTAAGATGGGTGTTATATTCAAGATAGGTGTTGTATTTAAGATAGGTGTTGTATTTAAGATGGGTGTTGTATTTAAGATGGGTGTTGTATTTAAGATGGGTGTTGTATTCAAGATAGGTGTTGTATTTAAGATGGGTGTTGTATTTAAGATGGGTGTTGTATTCAAGATGGGTGTTGTATTCAAGATGGGTGTTGTATTTAAGAAGGGTGTTATATTCAAGATAGGTGTTGTATTTAAGATGGGTGTTGTATTCAAGATAGGTGTTGTATTTAAGATGGGTGTTGTATTAAAGATGGGTGTTGTATTTAAGAAGGGTGTTATATTCAAGATAGGTGTTGTATTTAAGATGGGTGTTGTATTCAAGATAGGTGTTGTATTTAAGATGGGTGTTGTATTCAAGATGGGTGTTGTATTCAAGATGGGTGTTGTATTCAAGATGGGTGTTGTATTCAAGAAGGGTGTTGTACCAGCTGCCTTTAATAATGTCATAAAGTCTTTTATTTAATGTCAATGTGAAGATATACTATAATTGAAAGACATTTATTTATTGCTAGTGTGAAGATATATTGTAATTGAAAGGCATTTATTTAATGTTGGTATGAAGATATATTGTATTTGAAAGGCATTTATTTAGTGTTGGTATGAAGATATATTGTAATTGAAAGACATTTATTTAATGTCAATGTGAAGATATATTGTAATGGAAAGACATTTATTTAATGTTAATGTGAAGATGTATTGTAATTGAAAAACATTTATTTATTCACCGTTTCTGTTTATGTGCAGGAACAAAGTACGCATCACCCAGGAGATGTTTTACCATGACGTCACCAACTTTAGTTTTCTACAGGAGATGCCGTGGCCTGTTTTAGCTCAGATGTCTAAAGATAGGTAATGATGTAATGTACTGTTTGTATCATACAACACTGTCTCTGTGCTGCTGTGTTATGTTGAGGAAGAATATGATTTTGATGTAGGATATGCTGGCAGGCTCTGAGGATGGAGATTCTCTGCTGTATGTAGAAGATAGATCATTGCAGAGCACAATGATGCATATTTAATGACTATATCTGGCATGGGAATGGAGGTTGAGGTAGTCACTGCAGCTCTTTGATAGGTCTCTGAGGTTCCATACATAGGAGTTGCCATTATGTGTGACTCAATCCGTGCTTCATCCCCGGGAAGGTTAACCCGGTCAACAAATGCCTGCAGAAGTCGGATGTGTCGGCCTAACGGCGCAAGAACACAGCTCTGCTGTAAACAGGCACAACGCAATCACATCCGGAAAAAAAAACTCCGGATGAACGCTGAAGAAGAAGAAGAAGAATCCGTGCTTCATAATTTCATTATGAATGGCTATGCTGTGTGTGTGTGTGCACACCTGTCTTGTCTGTTGCTTATGTGTGCGTATGCACAAGAGTGCACACACTCTTTGTTGTCAATAGACTACAACCTAATGTGTAGATCTGATATATATGAGGGGCATTCAGTAAGTAAATACACCACATCATTTTTCTCAGGAGCTGTTTATTCAAAAAGCATGAAATTTATACACAATATACATGTATTCGTCATGTAAAAATAGGTATTATTCAACATAATACCCATCAACCTGTACAGCTTTATGCCAGCATGAATGTATTCCTTGCTCGTACCAGATTTTGTCTTGATAATGTAGCCATTTATTCGCTGCATGAATCGCTCCTTCATCATCTTCAAACCTTATCCCATGGAGTGCATCTTTAAGTGGACCATATAGATGAAAATTAGAGGGTGCCAAATCGGGGCTATAGGGTATTTGGGGTAGTAAAGTCCAACCCAGTATGGTGATTGCTTTCCGTGTTGCCAGACTTGTGTGAGGGCGCGCACTGTCATGAAATAAAAGCAGGTCTGCGGCCAAACTAAAAATGTTGACTTTTTTGATGTCTTAATCCTTTACAGGGCAGACGCTTGTCCATTTTTTAGCCCTGAACGGGCAAGATTTTTTCAGGTTCGGTAAAATTTCGGGTTGCGTTAGTAAAAACATCACAAATAAGGTGTTAGTCAACCGATTTTAGTTAAATAAACAACACAATGAAGGGAAAAGCATGCAGAATATGTTACTCATGTGATTGTTGTCGGTAATCCATATATGAACACAAATTTTTGCGAAATGCAGCATGTTTGTGATTTTCCGTCATCTATACGGCAATTTACAAACACATTTTCAGAATCATAATCACTTTCTTTAAAGTCTGACTCATGACTGCTAATGCAAAGTAACGCTTTTCACTGATATCTAGCTGCGATTAATAGTCAACTTCGTGCCCTTTAATGTCACTTACATTGAACCTAGCAAAATCTCGGCCATCACTTGAAGAATCTCCGAAATCCATTTTGAAAAACTAAGCGTAAAAATCCCGAAAACTATCAAAAAAAGTACGTAAAAGTCCGTTCAAATTCATAGTAGGTGCTTACAAATGGCAGCCACGTTGTCAAGCTATCGGCGAAAGCGAAAGTAGCCGTCGGAAGGGTTGGAAAGCTGAGAGATCGCGTTTTTACAATGCATAATAGTATCGGACGTAAACGGCCGGTATGCTCGTTTAAGCGATCGGCTGCAAATGGACGTTCTGCCCTGTAAAGGGTTAATGTAAGCTTGCGAATTGATTGTCTCTCCTCTTGACATAACACCCACAAGAATCACACCTTCAATGTCTTAAAAGACCTTTCCAGCTGAAGGACTTGTCTTGAATTTCTGTCTTCATGGTGATTACAAACGTTGCCACCCCATTGACTGTCTTTTTGTCTCAATGATGTGTCCAGGTTTTCATCACCTGTAATGATCTTAGACAAAATGTTCTCTCCATCAGCATTAAAACACTCAAATAATTAAGAAGAAATGCTTTCATTTGCAATCGGTGGTCATTTGTGAGACTTTAAGGAACCCATCTTGCACAAATCTGAGAAAATCTGTGAGTTTTTATAACTGCATTTGCACTACCAATACTGACTGACCAATTGTTGGGTAGTGATTCGCCTGTTAGTATGAATATTGCCCTCATTTCATTTCAATATTTCTGCGTTGGTGGTTGTGGCAGGACATCCACAGAACAGCTGATCAAGCAACTCTGTATCTCCACTTCCTGATTCTTTGATTCTCTGAACCCAGCGACTAACTGTACTCTTGTCAACTGCAAAACTTCCATACACATCACATAGACGCTCGTGAATGTTCACAAGTTTTCTTCACTGTAACGAGAAATTCTATCACAATTCGCTGCCTATAACACCAGTTGCTAAAACGCTTCATTTCAACGGTTTAGGGCAGCCATATTATTTGGCCGTGTGGGTTGCAATTTGGTGCACACAATTGGCTCATGCCATATTTGAAGTATGCAAAAGTTGCATGCTTCTATCTTCATTATTAGCTGAGAAAAACAATGTGGTGCATTACTTTCTGAACGACCCTCATTTGTGTATCTCTCTCTCTCTCTCTCTCTCTCTCTCTCTCTCTCCCTCTCTCTCTCTCTCTCTCTCTCTCTCTCTCTCTCTCTCTCTCTCTCTCACTCACTCACTCACTCACTCACTCACTCACGCACTCACTCACTCACTCACTGACTTACCAGATCTACATCTTCTCATGGGCATTAGAGTTAGTCTGTGGGCAGTGAAGAGCCTCACAACTTGAGGAGGAAACTTAACTAACCTAGGCCTAATCTTAACCAGCCCATATGAACCTCTTTGATTTTAACTACAGTAGAATTCTCAAAAGTTGCTGAGCTACTTTATTCGCTGTGCATTTTCTCTGTATGTGTAAAGTTGGTCACTAATTCTGTATTGGAGTGTCTGGAATGTGAAAAGCTGCAATGTGAAAAGCTGTGTGTAAGTTTGGTCACTAATTCTGTATTGGAGTGTCTGGAATGTGAAAAGCTGCAATGTGAAAAGCTGTGTGTAAGTTTGGTCACTAATTCTGTATTGGAGTGTCTGGAATGTGAAAAGCTGCAATGTGAAAAGCTGTGTGTAAGTTTGGTCACTAATTCTGTATTGGAGTGTCTGGAATGTGAAAAGCTGCAATGTGAAAAGCTGTGTGTAAGTTTGGTCACTAATTCTGTATTGGAGTGTCTGGAATGTGAAAAGCTGCAATGTGAAAAGCTGTGTGTAAGTTTGGTCACTAATTCTGTATTGGAGTGTCTGGAATGTGAAAAGCTGCAATGTGAAAAGCTGTGTGTAAGTTTGGTCACTAATTCTGTATTGGAGTGTCTGGAATGTGAAAAGCTGCAATGTGAAAAGCTGTGTGTAAGTTTGGTCACTAATTCTGTATTGGAGTGTCTGGAATGTGAAAAGCTGCAATGTGAAAAGCTGTGTGTAAGTTTGGTCACTAATTCTGTATTGGAGTGTCTGGAATGTGAAAAGCTGCAATGTGAAAAGCTGTGTGTAAGTTTGGTCACTAATTCTGTATTGGAGTGTCTGGAATGTGAAAAGCTGCAATGTGAAAAGCTGTGTGTAAGTTTGGTCACTAATTCTGTATTGGAGTGTCTGGAATGTGAAAAGCTGCAATGTGAAAAGCTGTGTGTAAGTTTGGTCACTAATTCTGTATTGGAGTGTCTGGAATGTGAAAAGCTGCAATGTGAAAAGCTGTGTGTAAGTTTGGTCACTAATTCTGTATTGGAGTGTCTGGAATGTGAAAAGCTGCAATGTGAAAAGCTGTGTGTAAGTTTGGTCACTAATTCTGTATTGGAGTGTCTGGAATGTGAAAAGCTGCAATGTGAAAAGCTGTGTGTAAGTTTGGTCACTAATTCTGTATTGGAGTGTCTGGAATGTGAAAAGCTGCAATGTGAAAAGCTATGTGTATGTAAGTTTGGTCACTAATTCTGTATTGGAGTGTCTGGAATGTGAAAAGCTGCAATGTGAAAAGCTGTGTGTAAGTTTGGTCACTAATGCTATGTTGGAGTATCTGAAATGTGGGAAAGCTCTTTTTTATGATAGCTAGCATCTCTAACAGTGTGACTAACCAGGACTCCATGAAGTTAATAATATGATTGTTATACATGCCTTCTTTCTTGCATTTAGGGATGCTCCCACTCGGGGTCCGTGGCGGGCCACACTGCAACCTGCCAACTATCAGTCCATGATGGCATACTGCAGTGACAGAATGACCCGCTGGAATATTTGGCTTGCCTACCACAACCGAGGATCGCAAATGCACACCTCAAAGTTATTGAACAATAATAAGCTTATCGAGGACCTGAGGGCCTGCAGGTAAATTTGAGTGTGATATACAAGTTACTGCCAGTGATTACCATTGGTAGGGTTGTTTTGTTTTGTTTTGTATTTAAGGAATTAAAAAGGTGTTCTTAATAATACTTATGATTGGTTTAGGAAGTCCTATAAAATATGTACAAAATATGGTTCGTAAAGTACACAAATACAATAAATGTAGAATGATTGTAATTACTATTATATCATCATCATCATATGCAGTGTCAGTAAGCGTGGAAGGTCATGGTTCTCATACGATCACCAGAATCATGGACTATGTCCGTGTTCTAGTCCAAACTATGCACTTGGCCAAGTCATCAAAGTGAACTTTGTCTTCTGCTTGTTCTTTTCTCATCACGTTTGCCAGCTGTCACTAATTTTTGAAGAGTATTTCTCCATATAACGTGCCCACAAAATCTTGGCTGTCTGCATCTAATTTCTCTAATCACTTTATGGTTTACATTTGTTTCACGAAGGATTGAATCATTTGCTTTTCTGTCCATCCATGGTAATTTTTGCATCCTCATCAGAAACAACTTTTCCGTTGTCATGACATCCTTCTCAGCTTGTCTGCCCAGTGTCCTTGTTTCACATGCATACAGCAATTCAACTTCTATGTAGCACTTTAACACTGTTTTTCTTACTATTACTATTACATAGGACAGATTACATTGTATTTTGAGCATACTTCAAGTGTCCAGACATTCTTAGCACAGGATGAAATGCATGTGTGCTGATTGTTCCCCCCAGTATATGTCAGAATCTCCATCGCCTGTAGGGGACGGACAAGCACGACGATGAACCCGACGGGCAGCTACTACGCATTTGATGCCCAGTGGTCAGCTTGACGCACGAAGCGCACAGGGACTAGAAGCCAAGAGCTAACGAGAAACACCGGCGTTAGCTCAGACTGATTCAGGACTTCGAGACAGGACGGACATGAGAGAAAGTGTTGCGTGTATTCGTGTATTATTCTATGCTCAATGTGAGAAAGCCTGTATGTTTCGTAGATTCTGTTTGGGGACTGAGTGAGTGCTTTGTTCCAGTCATCTATGAATTTGTGTATTGCATATATGTATTTGTAATGGCATTGTCGCTAATTGTGAGCGCAGCATTATATGAATGCCGTTGAGGAGAGTGGTTTATGTGATTAAAGTGTTTCAGTTATGTTGCCGCGTGTCTGAGTACAATCATTCTTTGTGTATGATTGTTTCACTCCTGTTAGAGAACACGAGCCACTGTTAGTATAAAGTAAGACCCTGACAGTATACTGTCTGTGTTTATTCCAACATTGGCCTGTTTTTCTTTCTTCTAGTGTTACCTCAAATTACATATGTCAACTGTCTTTAGTTCATTGGTTCATTTTGTTGTTCACAAAGAAGGTGTATAGTAATTGCACAACTTTTATTCTTGTCCATGTTTCATGTCCCAACCAAGGATATCAGTAAACACTCATATAATGGTGTGGTAGAAAATGAACAGGCAGACAAATTGGCTGGTGCTGCATCATTAAGCGGTGATTTGATGCATGATAAGGCTGATGTGGTGAAGGCCCTCTGGGAGAATGTGATTAATGCAGAAGAACAAATAGGCTAGCATGGTCTAGTGAGAATGCAGCAGCAAGGGGTGGTCAGAGGATCTGATCAACAGTTGTCATTCAGAGGTAAAGCAAGGCGGACATATAATTAGATTGCAACGGGCACCATTCATATTGGAACTCTTTGCTGGCTGTTGATGATAAGGACTGAGCACTTATAAGAATGCCCTGAGTGCAGTGATGTCAGATTTTTACTCAACTCGTATAATGTATTTATGTGAGAGCAGTCCACACCCCCAAAAAAAGACAGATTTGTAAAACATTGTAGCAAGTCAGTGGATCAGCGAGTTGGCTACAACACACGTGCACCAGTGACATTGACCTTTTGTCTGATAGCGGGATCATAGCGACAGTTAGTCATTGATGTACTTCCTGTAAAATGAAGGCACTTGTAATGAATTTGGCGATTTGCGAAATGTTCAGCAGTGAAGGATCTTGAAGAACAATGAATTTGCGTGAAATTATGTTTTTTTTTTTATTGCTTTGTACGTTATGTCACTCCCATGGATGTCGATAACATTGAAAGAGTGAGTTCTGTGATTAGTGCAAATCGGCGCCTGTTCGTGAAGTCTCAGAAGAAGTAGGAATCTAAAAATTTGTGCCATAAAATTGTAGCAGAAAACCGTGGCAAAGGGGTTACGGACGTGATTCGTAATTCCGTATATCCGGGTTAGAAACAGCGGTGCTGGTTTTTTCGAAAAAAGTATAGGTGCGGGTCGTTCAGAAAGCAATGGCAAACTACTGAACGTAAAACTTGCCCAGGAATCACGAACAGCCAAAATGCTGGGGTTGACTGCTATGTCCTGGGAAGGACATGCAGCTAAATAATAAAAGTGTTACTTCAAAATTTGTGTCATGTCTGCTGACAGGTGAACAAAAGGAAATATTTTCGGTCACATTCGGTCAGGAGCTGTTAGATTGATCACATGATTATGAAAACTTTCTGAAAAATGTAATAACAGAGCAAAACCTCGGCTTATGGCTGCTTAATTTTAAACGGAACTTCACACAAATGTGTTGTTTTTCAAGAATCTTTATTGCTGAACATTTAAAAAATGCCAAGTGCACTACATGTGCTGTCACTTTACAGGAAGTACATGAAAGACCGACTTTCGTACCATAACCTGCTATTATTAGGCTATACGTAAATGTCACTGGTGCACATACAGGTAACAGCTAGCTCGCTGTCCCACTTACTTGTGATGGTGTTTGAACAGTCCGTTTCTTTTTTGGAGTGCCCTGGTATGTTCTTTTTACTTGCTAGGATTGTTTATATGTTGTTTTTACTTCCAGACATTTTGTGGCTCATATTATTTATGTTGTTTTTACATGCAGACATTTTGTGGTTTATATTATTTATATGTTGTTTTTACTTCCAGACATTCTGTAGCTCATATTATTTATGTTGTTTTTACTTGCAGACATTCTGTGGCTCATATTATTTATATGGTTTTACTTGCAGACATCCTGTGGCTCATATTATTTATGTTGTTTTTACTTGCAGACATTCTGTGGCTCATATTATTTGTTGTTGTTTTTACATGCAGGCATTTTGTGGTTTATATTATTTATATGTTGTTTTTATTTGCAGACATTCTGTGGCTCATATTATTTATGTTGTTTTTACTTGCAGACATTTTGTGGTTTATATTATTTATATGTTGTTTTTACTTGCAGACATTCTGTGGCTCATATTATTTATGTTGTTTTTACTTGCAGACATTTTGTGGTTTATATTATTTATATGTTGTTTTTATTTGTAGACATTCTGTGGCTCATATTATTTATGTTGTTTTTACTTGCAGGCATTTTGTGGTTTATATTATTTATATGTTGTTTTTACTTCCAGACATTCCGTGGCTCATTTTATTTATGTTGTTTTTACTTGCAGACATTCTGTGGCTCATATTATTTATATGGTTTTACTTGCAGACATCCTGTGGCTCATATTATTTATGTTGTTTTTACTTGCAGACATTCTGTGGCTCATATTATTTGTTGTTGTTTTTACATGCAGGCATTTTGTGGTTTATATTATTTATATGTTGTTTTTATTTGCAGACATTCTGTGGCTCATATTATTTATGTTGTTTTTACTTGCAGGCATTTTGTGGTTTATATTATTTATATGTTGTTTTTATTTGCAGACATTCTGTGGCTCATATTATTTATGTTGTTTTTACTTGCAGACATTTTGTGGTTTATATTATTTATATGTTGTTTTTATTTGTAGACATTCTGTGGCTCATATTATTTATGTTGTTTTTACTTGCAGGCATTTTGTGGTTTATATTATTTATATGTTGTTTTTACTTGCAGACATTTTGTGGTTTATATTACTTATAT
This sequence comes from Cepaea nemoralis, assembly GCA_014155875.1. Lineage (NCBI taxonomy): Eukaryota > Metazoa > Mollusca > Gastropoda > Stylommatophora > Helicidae > Cepaea > Cepaea nemoralis. Next base: position 1,000,149 of record JACEFZ010014901.1, on the reverse strand, counting down.
GTTTTTACTTGCAGACATTCTGTGGCTCATATTATTTATGTTGGTTTTACTTGTAGACATTCTGTGGTTTATATTATTTATATGTTGTTTTTACTTGCAGACATCCTGTGGCTCATATTATTTATGTTGTTTTTACTTGCAGATATTCTATGGCTCGATTGTTAGGATATACTAATTATGTTGAATTATCTATGGAGACCAAAATGGCAAACTCAGTAGAAAATGTTCTAAGCATGATTGAAACGTAAGTGTTGTTTACAATATGTTTACTTTAAAGTATTGCAGATACATATTAACAGATTCTTGTAGTGGATTATATTTTTAGAACTCCAGATGTGGAGGTCAGCATGGCTGAATGGATAAGAACATGTGTTCTTAAACATCCAGTGTGCTGATGTCGAGGTATGGGGTTCAACCCCTACACCAGACAGTTGGACTAAAATGTTGACCTCTCATCCTTGACTTGGGGACATAAATTACATGTACCTCTGAAGTCGGAGTGGGTTCATCTGATGGCGAGGGACACTGATAATAGGGAAATCTAATACACACGCAAAAATCAATCTAAGGCAAGAAAAAGTAGTTGCACATTTATGGACTATGCTTGAGGTCAAAGCGAGCGAAGATTAAAAAAAAGTGATGCATATAACACTCTGCTGCATGCCAGTTTATTCAGCTGTCTTTTACTGTTTAACTGATATTATTTTGAATGGGATGGAATCTTGGTCTTGTTTAATCCAGAGGTGACATTGTTTAATAATACGGGGGAATGAACAGGCTGATGGGCTAGCAGGGAATGCACCTCTTGGTGGTAGTTTGCCTATGGACAAGGGGGAGGTGGTTGTGCGCTTGTGGGACCAGGTGGAGAAGGCGGAGGAACAGATTGAGAACCCATATGTGGAAAGGATGAGATTGCGGGGGATCAGCAGGGGTTCTGGAAGAATCTCAAAACTGAGAGGGAAGACGGTGGAAATAGCGGTGGGAACGATTAGTATGAATTTTCGCTGGCTGTTGAACGAGGGGATGGAGCACGTATGGGAATGCCCCGAGTGCAGTGATGTCGGTTCTTAACTCAACTCAAGTTTCTAAGTACTGTTTCTTCTTCTGCGTTTATCCAGAGTTTTTTTTTTTTTCCGGACGTGATTGCGTTGTGCCTGTTTACAGCAGAGCTGCGTTCTTGTGCCGTTAGGCTGACACACATCCAACTTCTGCTGGCATTTGTTGACCGGGTTGATCTTCCAGGGGCAAAGTACTGTTTTAACCCAATGAAGTTCAGTAATCTAATTTTCCATTGTTAATTAATGTTGTTTTGTTAGTCGGTTAGTTATCGCGGTTCCAACTTCATAGCAACGGGTTGTCCCCATTATGCTCTGTTCCTGTGCCAGTGAATATCACACAAAATGCTCCTCACTGCCCTATGTGAAAAGTGGAATTGACAGGAGCTTCGACAAGCCAATAGCCCGCACAGGTACACTGTACAAAATTAATGTATCTGACCACAGCGATAATTAAACATGCAAGTTAATTTAAATCCAGTTAATGCTACTTAATTTTATTATGACATCTTGAAATGTTAACTATTAATAGGTGCAAAGTTTTCCCAGTTAGCTCAGGATAAAAGATTTGCTTAAAACTACCAGGCTTCTTGCAAGCTTGCAAATATCAGCCTCCGAATACTGGCCTCGCATTGTTAGCTAACAAAATATTGATACTGTTGTATTTGAAGATTGAAGGGCAGGTTTGCACCAGTTTTGTGGGAGGAGATGGCTCAGTTACAGCAGTTTGCAGATTCAGAAGGTTTCAGATATGACTTGCAAATGTGGGACATCAGCTACTGGCAGAGGCGCCATAGGGATCATCTGTATGGGTGAGTTATATTTGGCTGTTTTTCAAGATGGGAGAGGTGGTAGCATAATGGCTACGTGCTTGATGGTGGCCATGGGTTTGAATCTGCATTGAGATGGATGTGAAAACTTGACCTCAGACCACAGGTTGTCCCAGTTAAAATGGGTACCAGGAAATATCTTGGGAAATAAAGATGGCTGGCATGATGTGGACCACATCATTCACATAGTGCTGATTGGTGTATTAAAATATGGGTCTACCACCATGTACCTTAAGGCATTTAAAAGGGTTCTTTACTTTTATTTTCCAAGAAAGATGTTGAATTCTGTTTTGGTCAAAGATTGCTGAAAGCAAATTTGTCATCATTTATTCAGTTTTTGTCATTTATAACTGCTCTTCCAACTGTTCTGTATTGCTACCCAAGATTTGAAATAAAGCATTTGCATTTCTTCTTATCAATAATTCTTACCTTCATGTCTGGTTATTATAAATGTATAATTGATTTATTCTTATTGCCTTTGCTTTGTTTATATTTCTGCATAAACTTTGCTCAGGCGGGAGGTTTTGTGATTAATTGTGTGTGTAAAAAATTCCTGGACAGTTTTAAATTATAAATAGCAGGTCCATCGGCAACTGCTGAGACAGAATTTCAAAATTATAAAAAACTCACTCACTGGCACCTTGCTGTCTTTGCAGATGATATTTTGTTACATTAACATTACATTCTAACAAGACATAATAACCACAACCCATGGCGATAGCGAATGTTATACCTGTCTGTAGCACAAAGTCTGGGCTGAATTGTAGAGACCATGTATTGCCCATACAGCATGATGCCTCTCTACCTGCCTAGTTTACTCCAGAGGAAATGTTACACCAATACATCTGTATATAAAACTAGCCATCGTTGAAAAACATCTATAGAGAATATGTGACTCTTGCATATATTGCAAGCCACGTTGATGTTTAATATTTAACTGAAGCATGTGTGTATACATACGTGTGTGCACACTTACACCTGCACACACACATTCATACAATTATATTTTTTTGTAATTTAAATCAAAGATAGGGAGCATCCATTGGATCTTTTCCCCAGAGCATGCTGGGGTGTTTGGAAACGAGCAGGTGGAAAGATTGGCTGGGTGTGTACCACTGGGTTGAGTAATAGTGTATGATAAGACAGATGTGGTCAGTTTCTTTTAGGATCATGTGAATAGTGTGCAAGAACAGATAAATCATCATGGCCTGCAGAGAATGGTGTGGCAGAGAGTGACCAGAGGATCCATCAGACACTCAGTTTTCCAAAGAAAGGCCAGGTAGATTGCAAATGGTATCATTAGTATTAGGATTCTTTGCTGGTTAAAGATGGGTATGGATTGCATATGGAAATATCCTGAGTGCTGTGATATCAATTCTTGACTCAACTCAGCTTTTAATATAAAGTTAATATTAATACATATTCTTAACGTCTATTGTTAATATTTATATACTACTAGCTGACCCGGCCCGGCTTCGCCCAGGCCCTGGAGGGGATCTATCTATCTATCAGTCAGTCTGTCTGCTTGTTTGTCTGTCTGGCTGACCCGGCCCGGCTTCACCCAGTCCCTGGTGGGGAGCATCTCATTTAATTCATATAAGTAGTCATATAAGCTCTCCCGTTGCCGACTGTCTGTCTGTCTGTCTATCTGACCGGGCCCGGCTTCACCCAGTCCCTGGTGGGGAGCATCTAATTTAATTCATATACGTAGTCATATAAGCTCTCCCGTTCCCGACTGTCTGTATGTCTGTCTGTCCCGGCCCGGCTTCACCCAGTCCCTGGTGGGGAGCATCTAATTTAATTCATATAAGTAGTCATATAAGCTCTCCCGTTCCCGACTGTCTGTCTGTCTATCTGTCTGACCGGCGTGGTTTCGCCCAGCTTTTGGCGCACAGTAACTTAAAAGAATGTCCTTCCACACACCATTCAATGAAAACTGTAGAAAAAGATGGGTTAAAATGTTATGCATAATGCATTATTTTTATGCCAACTGTAAAAATACCTTAAAGATTATATCATTATTTAATATAACTCATATGCCTAAAAATAACTATAGACAAAGAGTGTAACAATAGTGCAGGAAAGTCCAACAATATGACTATAAAGTATTTAGAAATGTTATTAAAAGTTACGCCCCTTGAAATAACTTTTCTAGAGTGAAGTGCCCCTGCTATATAGACATTATATAATGAAAATGGAAAAGTAAATGTTATTAAATAAGTAGAAGATTTTACATTCAGAAATTATTATAGTCGGTTGCACAGGAATGAAAGGAAGACGTGTAGAAAATTTCATCTCAATCGGATGTACCGTTATCGAACGCATCCAAATCCACAAACCCACAAACAAACAAACATACAGTCTCTTTTATAGATATAGATTACTGTACATTTATTGAATACTCTGTTGAAGACTAATTTAATACCTGTTATCTTGCTTTGACCCTAACAAATTGAGACCATATATGACTTTCCCTCCAGAAATGACAAGGACAAAGTATCCGAGTACTTCCCAGTGAATACTGTACTGCTAGGACTGTTTGACTTGTGCACCAAGCTTTTTGGTGTTTATTTTGAGGCAAGTATTAGTGATGTTCACACAAGATTTCTGCATAATCAGTAAGGTAAAAACCAAAAAAAAAAGTAATTGACGGAACACAAAAGAGATCAATATAGAACATTTGTGTGTGCTGTAAGAGGCTGTAGGTATTACTGATTGTGAGAAACAAAATGTATTTACTTTCTTTGTTACATGATCAGCCTTCCTGAGAAAATCATCATCCAGACCTCTGGTGGTATTTGTTCTGATGCATGGCTGTGATATCTGGACTCTGGACACTTGCTACATATTGGAAGTGAGAGATCCAGGATTTAAAGTGTTACAGAAAACTTCTAGCAGTTTATCTATGGAACACAAAACAAATGTCTTTGTTAAGATAGGAGAAAGTGAACAGACTGCAGTGTGTACCACCCCATTATGTCGTACCTGGGAATGAAAAAGCAGATGAACTTGCAGATACTGGGAGGACTATGTGGAAATATCTTAAGTCGTATGGTTCCAGCGTCATAGTAATGGGTCACCTCATAAGTGCTCCGTTCCTGTGCTAACGAAAAACAATTTGAAATGTTCATTATTGTTCCATGCAAACTCTTGAAGGAAATATGACATCCGAATGAACCCCAGCAGCATTGCAACACGTTATCACATAAGGCAGTGGGCGAGGTGCCGGCAGCTAGCCTTCCACCATTGTCTTAATCAACACATAACAGCACAGCAAGTGTGGGCATAAACAAAAAGCATTCCAAAAGAAATTCACAGTTCACAGTGTCGCACCAAGCACTCAACGCAGTAGCTGTGTGACAAAACCATGTCCTGCAAGTCCAAACATGGGAACACTGCACTAGCAAACGGCACCCAAAGACAATTAGTTCTTACAGGACTATGAGGCCTGCCTGTATATTTGTCAATTTGGCCAGGTAGTCATAGAATGTGAAAACTAAGATAAGGGAGTCTCATGCTATGAGAAAAAAAGAAAGCTATACAGGCTGTCAGAAAGGTAAGAATCAACCCAGTGATGACTTCCACACTCTTGACTGGTGTGACAGATCACCATTCTTTGCCTCACGGATGCAGCACATCAGACTAAAATTAGGCATATGTTTCTCCTGCCTGAATCACCACAGTTCAACTGTGGGCTAAGCAAAGAAACTGCTGAACATGTTCGGCAGCCCCTCTGATGTGTCTCCTCCACCTTGAAGAGGTACAGGGGCTTGCATATTCCAGTGACCCTAAGAATTATGCTGATTAGTAGCACAGCTACTAGTTGGGCCCCTCCATGTCGGACAGGTTAAGGGTAGAAACCAGACACAGAGACAAAATCTTGCTGCTTTGTGGGTAGACTTGGAACAGTCAAACCTGATAAAATCCTTGTCAAAGTCGGGTGTACTGAGCCACAGGCTTGACGAAACAGCGCAGCACAATGCACCAAATGATTTCATGTTCTGTTGGATCGTCCTTTGTATGGTGAGCTTAGAAAGTAAGATAGCAAGAAAATGCCACAAAGTCCCAGAAATGTGGTTTTGTAGAACAATGTTTTAAATACCAAAGATAGTCAAAAGGAGTCATCTACATGTTTTGAAAGAGGCTGAGACACATAACAAAAAACTTATGACAAATGTCAGAAGTAGGCCGGCAGAATTTTTGACATTTTGATAGAAGAGAAAAGGATGTATAAGATGCCTCCTTTCCTCCGTTAGTCTACGGGAGTTCCTTGGGCAAGGAGGAGTACCCATTTAGCCCCTCCAATCAGAGTTATGTGAAGCTATGGAAGCAGGTGGTGGATGGAGTGTGAGAGCAGCCAACAGATAGTTGTTGGTTATGGTCTGCACTCTGCAACGGTAGGCAGATGATCTCATCAGTAGAGACAATGGCTATGGCCACCGACTAGTACAGTCACTGCCAAGAAGGAAAGCAATGGCAAACTACCTTCTACAAAACTTGCCAAGAAACCATAACAATCATGAAAGTAAAGAAAAGAACAAATGCATCCATACTTCAGGAACTGAATATTGAAGAAGTATGGCTATTAAAGATGATAAAACAAAGAAAACTGAAATATTTTGGTCACTTGAAACGTCACAAAAGTTTGGAGAGAACAATAATGGATGGGGTATAGGCCTGGGAAGAGGGGAAGAGGAAGGCCAAAGAGAAGATGGGTGCAGGATGTGGCGGATGATCTTCAGATGGGTGTGTCAGACGCGGGACATCTTGCTTATGATCGAGAGGTTTTCCGGAAGGTTGTTATGGGAGCGAGGTTCTGCAAAGAACATGCTACTGAATGAATGAATTAATAGAATAGAAGAGAGAAACTGGAACATATTGTAACAACTAGTAAGATTGATGGAGATGGCAGAGAGAGAGAAAATATTCTTGATAATCTTGCATGGAGGTCAGTATGGCTGAATGGATATGAGCCCCTGCTCTTAAACGTCCAGGTGTGCTGATGCTGAGGTAGCTGGTTCAACCCCTAGACCAGTCAGTTGGACTGCAGTGTTGACTTCTCATCCTTGACTTGGGTACTAAATTACAAGTACCTCTGAAGTCAGAGTGGGTCCGCCGTATGGCGAGGGACACTGGTAGGAAAGCTAATCCACATGCAAAATTCATTCCAGTGCACTAGAAGTAGTAGTAATAGTATGTATGGACTACGCTTGAGTTCAAAATTAAGTGAAGGCCAAAAAAAAAGGGTATGGAAATAAATCAGCTTATGAATTGATACATTCTTTTAGAGAACTGGAGATCCTTGATCACCCATGCACATAATGATGATAACACAAACTATTTGATTATTTAGCAGAGTAGAGTATTATTTATTGTGGAATGTGCACATAATCTATTGTTTCACTACATTCTTACAATAATTACTTCAACCTGATACTTGCAAACAGGAGGTCACCCCAGAAGTTGATGTGTGGCATTCAGATGTTAGAGTTTTCAATATAATGGATTCAGATGGTTAGTTTGTGGTCATATTTGTTATTCATATTATTACATTGTTCTCCTCTGTCTAATTTTAAAGAATCAAATAAAGGACCCCTTTCATGCCATGAGGGAAGTCTTTGTGTTTCTGAGAAATGAAATGTTCACAGCACTTATTCTTGAGTTTGTTTAATATACCTTTTACTAACAAGGCTGTTTTTAAATGCCAGTCGTATTTTACATTTCTCCATTTTTATTTGCTTTGATAAGATTCCTTTTCCCAACCTGCACAGCTCTTGTTTACAATTTCATCATTGCTTCTTGTCTCAGACACTTGTAACTTGAGCCCCACTCTTAATTCCTTCCATCCCAGTTAGTAGTTTAATCTTTCCATCCAGAACAATTAATATTTAGCTTTTTTCATCCGAGATAGTTAATATTTTAACATCTTTCAATCATCCAAGACAATTAATATTTTATCATCTTTCAGTAATTCAAGACAGTTAATATTTATTATCTTCCAGCCACCCAGACAGTTCATATTTTAACATCTTCAAGTAATCCACAACAGCTAGTCTCTTAACTCTTTCTGGCCAAGACAGTTGTTACTTTAAACGAAACAAAAATATAACATCAAATTTACCACAATAAATATAAGATATGCAGGCAAAACTTTCAGATGCATATTTCTACATTGTCCTGCCTGCAAGCAGCAACAGTTGTTACTTTAAACGAAACAAAAATATTACATCAAATTTACCACAATAAATATAAGATATGCAGGCAAAACTTTCAGATGCATATTTCTACATTGTCCTGCCTGCAAGCAGCAGAGTGAGAGAGTTTAAGGTCACAATCAACTATGGAAGTAAAAATTTTCATTGACTTTGTCATCAAATTGGCTGGGGTTAGATCCTGGGTGGACAACCACTCAGTCAAAAGTCATTTTCTCCTACTGGTGTTTAGTTCTGGGTGCAGTTTGAGATCCCTTACCTCTGTCAGAAGTGACTAATTACCATTCCAGATCCCATGGAGAAAACATGGAACAAATGTCTGTTATGCTGATTTAAGACACCGTCCCTGGATACTCAAGAAAACAGCCAAGAAGTGGCTCATTGGAAATAAAATAGATTTAGCTGTTCTTGGTATCACCAGGAGAAGAAAGAGGAATAATGTTATGCAGAATAAGCTTGTTACTTGACAGCTGCATAGACAAGGTACCTCCCTGACATAATCTACTCCTGGAATATATCTTCGAACCCCCACTAAATGATTTAACAGTGTGTGTACTTATTTAAGCTACACAAACATTTTTAGAATTTAGAATTTATATGGACAAACTTAGTTTAAAATACAACAACTGTGTTTATTATTGCTTTTCCTGATGATAATATGATGATGATGATGATGATGATGTTAATGGTTATAATGATGGTATACATAACTTAAGAGGACACATAGGTCATGCTTCCCCCAATGAGGCGCAGTTCACTGTCAGCTTGAAGGAGTCCAAATTGGTCCCTTCACTAGGCTCAGTCACTCCCTGATATGAGTTGTTGACTGTCCATGGCTCTTAAGAGAGCTGAGTTTAGCTAGGAAATTCTGTCACAAGATTTCGTATTGAAGTAACAAAACGAGAGGATAATCTTTCACCAGAAATTAAAATTCCAGCATCCCTTGTACGCTATTGTGAACACGTCTGAAGTCTTGTTGGCCATGCCCGTTGTTAAATATTCTGTTCTCCCAAGACGAGATTTCTGTCTTCACTGCTTCACTTTCCACGTGAGCTAATTAGCTATGCTCGGTCTCGTTAACTCCACCTATTTTCCACATTGGACTGTAGTTTCATCTGTCAATCAATTTGACTGCCTCTCCGCCACGTGTCTGAAACAATGCTTTGTTTCACTGCCCAGAGAATGTACGTCACATTGCATCATGCCTACATTCCAATCTGCTGTTAACACAAGCCTTCCTGGGTTGCTGCCTTTTAAACATTCTTATCTCCATTTGGCAAGAATGTGGCAGACATGTGTTCATCATACTTTACTGCCATGTTTCTCTCACATGCCTGGCAGGCTAAGAATATTATCTCCCTGTATTGCCATCTCTACTTCACACGTCAGGCAGAACGCCCTGACCTCCAAGTCGGGATGAAGTGTTAACAAGAACGCTGCTTGCCGCATTACACAAATTCTCCCATCTCCACTATGTCTGGACTTTAGGTAGGTGTTAGGCCTGCATTCAATTGCCCTCTTAAGATCACACAGGTTTTTTCCCTAAGTGACTCCACTATATCTAGACGTTACATTTGATCAAGACATCAAAGTGAAGATTCCTCAGATGTAGAATTATTGAAATGATGGCACGCCCACGCGTGGTAAAAATGTATTTTTCTCTTGTTTTTAATCCATTTTAGTTTGTCCTTATTCCTTTGTTGGGGACTCAGATTATTCACTGGTGGGATTAAATATATCTTTTGGATGTGCCAAAGCATCTCATCACAAACTTGCCAGACATGATGAGGACCACTGGCTGGATCAACAGCACAGGTGTTATGTGAAGATGTCATTCAAAAGTTGTCAAAAAGGACGCCTAAAGATATATTTGGTAGCATAGTGGCAAGATGCTCGCCTGCCGGCTCGGGGGCCATAGGTTCAAATCTGCATGGGCAGATATTTTACACAGACCTGGGTTCTTAGATCAACCCAGTCTAAATTGGATACCAGGAAATGTCTTGGAAAGTAAAGGCAGCCGGTGTGAAACTGACCTAATCACGCACCCAGTGCACACACAGTGGTCTATAAATTATGGGTTTAGCAGCACAAGCCCAATGTGCCTTAAAGTGGGTAAAGGGATCCTTTCTTGTTTAAAGATATTTACAAATCATTTACATGCTAATGTGTCTGTAATGTTGTAATGTGCTACCAGGAGTCTTCAGGAAGCAGAGAATAGTAGCACAGTAACTTACCATGCATGTCATTAGAGGCAGCAAAGGAGGGCTAGCATGGGAGTGGCTACCTGATTCTGTAGAAGACAAAATTCTACCAGTCATTAACAATTCTACAAGTGCATGGCATGGTATCGTTGTCGACCTACGCTCCATTGGGAGATTAATTTCAGAAGAGAACAAAAAAGGCGGGAGTATTAAAACCTGGTTAGAAGACTGAACCTAATTGATAACATTCTAGAACTTTCTATGTGAAGAAAGCATGTTTCCGATAAGTGGGTGTATATATATTTGCAGTTCTGTGTTTAGAAAAAAGTATTTCTCGAACTATATAATGTAGAACTCATGTCTGTTATTGTTGTTATGTTCAGTATAAATGCACATTCTGAAGTAACTAACACATATTCTTCCTTTCAGGGCGCCATTTAAGCTCTTTTTACTTTGACCCCTTTGCTCGACCAGAAAAAAACACAGTGGCGTACATGGATATGGGAAGAGGTGGGTGCATTTACCTGAATGAATGGAAGTTATTTTGTTTTTCATGTCTAGCATGAATGTCGGATTGCTTAGATTTACTCCAGTTGTCTCAGAATATACACACACACTGGCACCTTGCTGTCTTGACAGACGATAGTTTGTTACGTTGTGCTTAAAAAAAGGCAAAATAACTACAACCCATAGTGGTAGCGAGTGTGACTGAACAGACCAATTTATGGTCATCCACAATGGATGCATGTGAACACAAGGTCATTTCCACCATCACACACGATCTGACTTTTCACATGCTCCATGTGTAACCTATCTGCAGTCATATATATAAGGTCTGTTCAAAAAGTATCAGCCTTTTGGATACGAAGCATACAGTAACTCACCTGGAGTCTGTAACCCTAATCCCTTCAAAGTACTCTGCATGGAACTGTTCACACTTCTACCAGTGGTCCTGCCATTTGTCATATATTCTGAAGGGAGTGGGAAATCACTTTGGTGCATGCCCCATTTCTTATCAAAGAAGTTGGGCCCCATCCTCTTCTGCCTTCAATAACCCCAGAATATGACCCTCGAGTTATCTGCAGGCCTCGTCTTATTTAGTTTTGTCTAGGAGATATAGATTATGGCCCTGGTGAAAATAGAAAATACCAACTGGGATTCTGCCCCTTCTCCAAGGATTCTTATAGCTCTTGAGCCCCCCTTTTTGTTTATCAAATCTGAGGAAAGTCTGAAGAATTCTCTCAGCCTGATTTATGTTAAGAAAGCATGGATGTTGAGCAGTTGATAGACCTAGAGTCTTCTCTCCCCAATTTAATATTCCTTTATAAGTTAACTTGTTTTTAAACAATTAAACACATAACCAATCACAATAGATCTTTACAACATGGTGTACACACACAAGATGGAGAATCACAGATAGGTTGAACCAATAATCAACATAAGATCAGTGACAGTTAATTATTTATTGAATGGGCCTGTGTCTTCTGGCCTGCTATTCATTTTCTATGTTGGTTTATACAAGATAATTTAGAAAAATGCATATAGGACCAATGTCACAGACCATCAACAAACAAGCATCAATACATTAGATGTCAATAAGTGTGAAAACATGGTAAACAATTGAATGTTGTACATGTTAAGTGTGGTGATAGTGAAATCAACATTTATGTATCAGTTCCTGAAACTGAGTGTTGTGTGTTCCTAAAAGAAAGGTACCCTTGTGATGGGAGATTTGGATAAGCCTGGGTCCATTGACTGATGGATCCACTCCAGTTCTGCCCATGACCAAGTCTTCTTCCATCTCAAGTGTGGGTCATCTCTTTCTCTCTCTGGGATCTGGTTTGGTTGGTTGGCCAGTTGGTTGCCAGCTGGTTGGTTGTGGGTTGCCAACTGGGTTGCCACCAAGATTTCACTGTGTAAGATTCACATAAACATATACAATCTTCCCAATACAATATTCTAGAAGTAGGTCGGAAGAAATCTAAATTCCTGAAGTAGGAACTAGTTCCCCTCCCCTCCTTTTTTCTCTAATCTAGTGTTGGGTTAATTTGGGGTGGTCAGAGTTTATCACACTGTGTATGCCTTGTATCAACTGGTTCCTGCTGTATGTAAGTTCTCATTTGACCTGGGGTCAGTGAAACGTGTACAGTAAGACAGTGACAAGATTGAGGAGGTGTCAAGATGCATGTAAATAAATGACATACATTTATAACATTTCTATCACCCAATTGTGTTTGTAGTGTATATAAATAATTCTCTGTGTTTTCCCAATTAACCAACTTCTTCTTCTTCTGTGTATAATAACTCCTTTCCCATTATCTGTTGTGGTTGTGTTGAGTGTTGGGTGGTGTGGTGTTGAGTGTTGGGTGGTGTGGGGTTGTGTTTTTAAGTTGTGTTGAGTAATGAGTTAAGTTAACTTCTGGTGGTGGAGTTCCGCGAAGCACAACTTTCTCATGTAATGCAGTTCATGTGTGCCCTTATCTAATTAAATTGTGACACAAATATAAATATTTATTCCATCAAACCCTATTTATTCAATAGATGAAGCAGAAAGGAAAGATTGATTTCTCTTTCAGCCTTCTAGATTGTAAATAGGCATAGATAAGTCTGTTTTAGAACGAGGCACTTGTTCTAGTACACGAACTGTCATTTTAGCTGTAGATAGTGATAGCATTTTTAACAGTGTTTCTGCTGAAATGCACAAGATTGCTTTAGAATCATCACTTCGTACAGTTGTCTAGAATAGAATATAGTATTATTATGCACTTCTTAAAGTTAATAATTATCTTCAAGAATATCAGAGATTGCAGTATTCGAAAAGAGTATTAGATTGTCAGTTTGCCCGGGAAACGGCTCATGCGTCGTCAGAATGGAACAGTCAAACATTTTTTCACTTCAGAGGTTTTAATTTATAATAATATATTTCAATTGACATTACAAACACTGAATACCATTCCTGGGCCTTTGATACATCTGGTCATCAGTTCAATCTAAGGACTAACAAGCTCACCTGGGATCCAGACATTCTGCCTTCCCTATTTGAAAAACGGTCACACTAGTTTTCACGTCTGTTCATCAGGCATGTTTTAGGAAGAGTGCGCGATTAACATAATCTATACAGGCGTTGGCGCGAAGGCATTGTCACATGTCTGTTTTATCCAATGATCTCCTGAGTTTGGGCTGATGAAATGTTTCCTAGAATTGACGTCATCTGTCACTTGTTCCAGTTCCAGTTTTGATGTTGCATTAAGTTTTAAAGGTTTGGTTTCAGTTTGCGTTAGTAAAGTCCATTGTTTTATATTTTCTCCTCTTCTTGGCTTGAATTCTTGTCCACTGAATAATGGTGGTTAGCAATTATGCCACACCATTGTAGGAAGTATGTCAGGAAGGCCTCTTTAGAAATGGTGTTTCATTCTACATAATGTCTTCTTGTGACACATATGTGATCCCTTCCATCAGCGTTTTCAGCTTGGGGAACAGCCAGAAATTGCAGGTAGCCCTGTTGGGAGAGTAGGGAGCGTGACAAACCAGAGGAATATTGTGTTTAGCCAAGACAGTCTGAATTGTGTGGGTCGGTGGATGGTTTGATGCATGCATGTTGTGATCATATTTAAATAAAATAAGATCATTAAATTTGCGGTGATAAACCTCCACAGTTCTCCCTCTGTATACCATATTGTTGGCTTTAAATATTTACAGTTCTCACTCTGTAACCATATTGTTGGCTTTACATATTTACAGTTCTCACTCTGTAACCATATTGTTGGCTTTACATATTTACAGTTCTCACTCTGTATACCATATTGTTGGCGTTACATATTTACAGTTCTCACTCTGTATACCATATTGTTGGCGTTACATATTTACAGTTCTCACTCTGGTTACCATATTGTTGGCTTTACATATTTACAGTTCTCACTCTGGTTACCATATTGTTGGCTTTACATATTTACAGTTCTCAGTCTGTAAACCATATTGTTGGCTTTACATATTTACAGTTCTCAGTCTAAACCATATTGTTCACTTTACATATTTACAGTTCTCACTCTGTAAACCATATTGTTCACTTTACATATTTACAGTTCTCAGTCTGTAAACCATATTGTTGGCTTTACATATTTACAATTCTCAGTCTGTAAACCATATTGCTGGCTTTACATATTTACAGTTCTCACTCTGTAACCATATTGCTGGCTTTACATATTTACAGTTCTCACTCTGTAACCATATTGTTGGCTTTACATATTTACAGTTCTCACTCTGTATACCATATTGTTGGCTTTACATATTTATATGTAACATATATATATGTTATTTTCTGTGGTGACTTCAACGCTAAAGGCAGATCATGGGGAAACACTTCCTCCAATACACAAGGGGAGGAGCTCGAGACTGCACTGGAAACCATCGACCTGGTTTGTATCAACAGTGGCGGTGTCACCAGGACAGCAAGCCGTCCGGGCGATGAGGACAGTGCTATTGATCTGGCGCTAGTTTCACCTTCACTCACTACAGTGTGTAGATGGGGTGTCCTAGGACACCATGGCAGCGACCACCACCCTTGCAGCATACTGGTGGAGAAAGGCAGAACCAGGCAGCACAAGCTAAAGGTAAAGACGTTCCAGTATGACAGTACAGGGCAAGATGTGGTGAGTAAAATAAGACGTGACAAGCGCAGAACGTTTCAGGGCAGGAAAAAAAGCTGGGAGCAGCCACCGTGGTGGAGTTTCGAGGTGGAGCAGGCTTGGGTGGATAAGCGTAGTGCTGTAAGGAGATGGCAAAATGCCAAGAAGAACAGAGCTGGTCATCCTAGTCCCTGCTTGCACTTAGAAAGAGAGATGCACACAAAAGTAAGCTATTTCAAAAAACTGGTCAAGGTGGTTAAAAGCGAAAAATGGGCAGAGGTGTGTCAAAGAGTAAGCACAGACAAGTCACTGAAATTGTTCTGGCGACTACATAAAAGCATGAGTGGTGTAGTCAAGAATAAGAGCATTTCTGACTTCCAAGGTGCTGACCTCATCTGGCAGAGGACTGACGAGGACAAGGGCAAAGCCCTCTTTGAACGCTACCTTGAGCAGAGCAACCAGACAGACATGGGAGGCCGAAATCTGGCCAAGGAGGTCACCTCAGACAGATGCAAGGCCCAGAACACTTCGGATGAAGACACAGTGACAGTGAAAGAAATCAAGGCTGTGCTTCGACGATCAAAAAACAGTGCTCCAGGTCCTGATGGCATAAGATACGACGACATAAATAGGTGTACCGACAATGAGCTAGAGAAACTAGCAGACATGTACAACAACAGTATAGGGAGTGCTAGCATCAAGGAGGAATGGTTACACAGCTACCTGATTCCCTTGCCGAAGCCTGACAAAGACCACAAAAAAATTCAGGGATATCGAATTATAACCATGCAGAATACAATAGGCAAGCTGCTGGAGAAGGTAATTGCCAGGAAAATATCAAGCCAACTAGAGAGGCAAGGTGTTTTCCCACCTACCCTGGGTGGGTACCGTCCAAAAAGAGAAACCTGGACCAATGCAGCAGTCTTTGCCCAGGATGTCTATGAAGGTTTCCACGCAGGCACTGAAACCGTTGCTGCAGCGATTGATCTTGAGGACGCATACAACAGAGTACCACTGGATTTTTTAATGTTTCAGCTTCTCGAACTAAACGTAAGTCCATTCCTCCTTAGTTGGATCGCTGCAGCCCTCTTCCAACGGAAAGTAGTTTTTAGATGTGGCAGTTGGACTTCGGAACCAACAACAATATATCCTGGCCTACCACAGGGATCACCATTATCTCCGGTACTGTTCAACGCCTACACAGTGAGAATCACCAGTGAGCAGATCACTGGACCTGGCAGGACATTGTCATATGCCGATGATGTTTTAGTGTATCGTCAGGGTAAGGATAGAGAGGAGGTTGCTGTGGAACTACAAACCGAACTCAATCGCATAAGTACTTGGTGTGATGAAGCTGGGGCAATGGTCAACCCAACAAAGGCAACAGTGACTTGGTTCTCGTTGAATAATCATATTGTCAACACTCCAACACCAACTGTAATGTTGTGTTCAGAGGCGGTGGAAAGAACGCAGGCAATGAGTTACCTGGGGATACGGTTTGATCGAAGCCTTGCTTATAATGTGCACATAGACCAGGTGATAACAAAGGCCAAGCGGGGTTTGGCAGCGATGCGGGTGATGGCGGCAGCAAACTGTGAGCAGCGCCATCTATGTCTTCTGTACGAGGGGCTGGTCATGTCTGTTTTGGAGTATGCAATGGCAATCCTGACTCTCAGCCATAAGCAGATAGAAAGGATGGAAAGGATACAGAATGAAGCTATGCGCATTATTCTTGGATGTACAAGAGATACAGCATGCAGGGCGATGCGCTACCTTCTTGATTTTCCAACCATTGAAGAGAGAATACAAGGTTGCAGGGCACGCGCCTACCTCAGAATTAACGCAAACACACAACATCCACTGCATAGTGAAATTAGGAGGGTGAAGGGCAGCAGGTTAAAAAGAGGACGGTCGTGGATGGGTCAAGCCGAAGACATTCTTCAACAGGTGTGTTCACTTGAGGACTTAGAACCTGGCGAGGAGTGGGTGCAAGTGCCAACAGACTTCTGCACATCCTTTTCAGTTTGCATCCAACTAGATAGAAAATGCAGACAAGAAAATCCGGCTGCTGTTGAGGCTGAAGTACAAGCGTTGATTTTCGAGAATTCGCTAGACGGTGACGCGGTCATCTACACAGATGGGTCGGTCGTCCGACATGTGAGAAGCTCATGGGCCTTTACAGCTCGGGCCGGAGGGAGAATTGTGAAGGAGGACTCTGGTGCTTTCACTGAAACCACAAGTAGCCTGACCATGGAAGTCATGGCAGTAAGTAAAGCAATAACATGGCTCGAGACACAGACATTCACTAGGGCTTGTTTCCTTAGCGACTCAATGAACATGATCAAGAGGATAGAGGAGGGGTCGATCCGAAGAGATTGGTTGCTGCCTCTGGAGCGGTCTCGACTGGCAAAGATTAGTTTCATCTTCGTGCCAGGGCATGCGGGAGTACAAGGAAATGAGCGGGCTGACAAGCTCGCAGGTGAGGCTACTGTTGAGGGCGGACGCGCCATGGACCAGGCCGACATTCTGAATGCTCTACGAGAAGTAAGACTTTTGCGAGAACCAAGTGATGACTGTGAATCTACAACAATGGCCAGACTGCGAGAGCAGCAAATTAAAAGAGGGGTGGCCAAACAAGAACATTACGCAGGAAGCCAAAGAAGATTGATAAACCAACACAGAACTGGCGTCGTTAGCCGCTACACGTTGCAGGATTTGCTGAGGAGGGGATCCGAGCACTTATGGACTGAATGGTTCGATGTGCAATGAGGATGATCTGTCGACTAACTAACTAACTAACATATTTACAGTTCTCACTCTGTAACCATATTGCTGGCTTTACATATTTACAGTTCTCACTCTGTATACCATATTGTTGGCTTTACATATTTACAGTTCTCACTCTGTAACCATATTGTTGGCTTTACATATTTACAGTTCTCACTCTGTATACCATATTGTTGGCTTTACATATTTACAGTTCTCACTCTGGTTACCATATTGTTGGCTTTACATATTTACAGTTCTCAGTCTGTAAACCATATTGTTGGCTTTACATATTTACAGTTCTCACTCTGGTTACCATATTGTTGGCTTTACATATTTACAGTTCTCAGTCTGTAAACCATATTGTTGGCTTTACATATTTACCGAGGTCACCAATGCCAAATGGATAGGAGCTCTCGTTCTTAAACACCCAGTGTTCTGATGCAGAGGTAGCAGGTTCAACCCCTACATCGGTCAGTTGGACTAAAATGTTGACTTCTCCTCCTTGACTTGGAGACGTAAATTGCAGGTACCTCTGAAGTCAGGAGTGGGTTCAACTGATGGCGAGGGGCACTGATAATAGGGAAAGCTAATCCACACACAAAAATCATTCTAGTGCACTAGAAGTAGTAGCACATGTATGGCTATGCTTAAGTTCAAAGCGAACGAATGCCCCAAAAACAAATATTGACTGTATTCAACAGATTCTTGATTTGTTGAATATTCTATTGTAACAACTGTTGATGATAGTCACAGTTGTTCCATATGTTGGTACTTCTTCTGCTTCTTCTTTGTTCGCTTGAAATGTGTCTATAACTGCAATGTTGTCTCTTGTATGAATTTAACTGTCTTTTCTAGTTCACTCAGAGGTCCATAGAGTTTATCTTCCACTGTCGTCTGTCTAGGCCAGAAGGATAGCCTAGTTATGTTATATTTTGGGAAGTCTTGGAGTATGTGCTCTGCTGTCTGCGACGCCATTCCACATGTGCACGTGACTGATTCGCCAATCTTGAATTTTGTATACATGTGGTTGTGTAATCTATTGTGTCCTATTCTGAGGCGCAGAATAATGACTTGTCCTGGTCTGTCCATAATGTGGTATCGTCTTGAGCAGGTTTTGGTGGCTTTCTGACTGATTTGATAATTCCTTTCTTTTGGTAGTATGTAACAGGCACATCAGGCTATTCTTCTTTTGCTCCTTCCTTAGCCAGTCGATCAGCTCTGTCATTTCTGGGTACTCCACAGTGGGATGGTATCCACTGTATGGTGACCTTATGCTGACTGCTAAGTTCAGAAAGTAGTGTCCTTAGTACTGACAATTTCCCAGAGAGGAGCGCCTCGAGTACTGATTTTGCATTTGTTAAAAGCACCACAGGTTGTGTACCATGGCTGGTATTTAGTAATTTCTCTGTTGCTATCTTGATTGCCTCAATTTCAGCATCATAGTTATGGCAGTACTTTCCTGCGCTCCATTTTTTTGTAGAGACAGCTGATGAAGGCTAATTGGTCTGTAGCTGGATGCATTGGAATTGTCTTTCCCTGATTTTAGGAGGGGTATCATGATTGCTTCTCTCCAGGCTTGTGGAACACTAGCCTAAGGTCCAGCTGTTAATGAAGATCTGCAACAGCTTTACTTTGGCCTTTGTTCCTAGGTTCCTGATCATTTCATTGGAGATACCATCAGCTCCTGGTGACTTTCTCATTTTCAGTTTTAATATTGCTAGCTCCAGTTCGTTGATCTGATAGGTGCCTCCAGAACTTCATGTACTATTTCATTCTGTCTTGTATGTTGCCATTTCTCTCGAATCTCTTGTTGTTTCTTTGGACTAATTTCGATATTGTTATCTTGTGCAAATGAGTCTGCAAAATGATCAGCTGCTTGCTTTCCTGTTAAGATGTTTCCGTCTTTATGTAGTGCAATTTTTGAGTTTCTCCCTGTGCCCTCATCGTTAAGTTGTTTTATTAGCTTCCACAATTTCCTTGTGTCTCTTTCAAAGTTCAGAGACTCTGTTTTCTCCTGCCAGCTTTTCCATCTAGCCTGCAGCTTGGCCCTTTGAAATTTGGCTTTTGCATGCTGGAATTTATTGTGGTGCTCTTGTCTGGGTGTGGCCTCTGCTTGCTTTCTACATACTTCCACATCATTATGCAACTGTTCCAGTTCACTACTCCAGTAGGGTTTATATTGTTTACGGGCTCCTCTTGGTACTGTTTCCCGCGCTGCCTGTAGTATGCATTTCCCAAACTCTTCAACTACTTTATTTATGTCTTTCTCAGTGTTCAGGTTTCTAACCAGTATGCTGGTGCGATTCTTGTACATTGCCCAGTCTGCTTTCTTGTAGTTCCACCTCGAGAAGGTGCTGCTTTCACTTACAAGCTCATTTTCTACAGTTAGAAAGACTGGTCGATGGTCACTGCCACCTAGTTGTTTCCCAACAATTCGTGTAATGTTCCACTCCAGGTCTGGTGAATGAAAAGCCAGGTCAGGTGTAGTTGTAGAGTGCCATGATCTCGAGTAGAAGTATGTGGGTCGGACGGCTTGTTAACCAAGATGAATGAATCTATTCTCATCCTGCCAGTCTTCCAGTCTCTCTCCTCTCTGGTCCATGTGATCATAGCCCCAACTCTGCGAGTGGCTGTTGAAATCGCCGCACACAATCATTTTTTCTGTTAATGGTAGTGTGTCCAGTGCCTGTGGGCGGTCACTTGGACAGTAGTAATTGATCAGATGTAGGTCTGTATAGCCTGTTTTAAGTTTAAGTGTCTGATACTCAGCCCCTTCCATATAGACTTCGATTTGGGAAGCAGTGATGTTATTTTTTACAAGGGTAAGTATCCCACCTTTTCGCCTGTCCTTTCGGTCAGATCGGTAACACTGGTAGCCTCTGATTTTGAAGGCTATATTTTCGTTGAGGTGAGTTTCTTGCAAGCAACATATGCTTACTTTTTCTTTGTCCAGGATGTTTTCTAATTCTACTTTTTTGTTGCTGACTCCCTCCGCATTCCAGTGCATTATTTTAAGTCTTTGTTTAGTATGGCCAGCTGTTCTATTCTCATGTCCCCTGGCTCCACAGGACATCTGAGAAGGACCTCCAGTAGTTGGGGTTGGACCCTTTCGAGACATAGGGCCCGGCACTGCTCCTGCCTGGGGGTCCAAAGCAGGGCGAGCACCATAACTTTTAGCAGTAGTCGACATATTCCATTTTGCGTAATTGCGTGGCATCCTGATTTCTGTGGTGCGCCTCCTGGCTGGTTGCCTCCGTCTTCAGCACCTTTCCTTTGCTAGAGCAGACTGTGGTCTCACTCGAGTTTAGATGTGTACACACGCACACGTGTCTGCACATGCATGTATGTGTATACACATCTAGAGCACACTGGTTATTTTCCGGCGCCAGATACTCGCCGTCGCCCCTTCTCCTGTTAGTTAAAACAGTTCCGCCACGTGAAGGCCAGGAGTTGGACTTTTGCTGCATAGGTTATGTATTCACGAGCTATTGGGGTATTTAAGCAATGTTGGGCGCTCACCACAACACTGTGCCCCGGCTACATACAGCAACATTTGGAACCATCGGTACCTCTTATCTTTAGTTTATTGAGCAAGTGGTATTTCAGCCTGTTATGTTCTGTGCGGAAGATTGCTACTTGGTCTCTTCTGTCGAGTTTGTAATATGCATCATCCTTCTGGTGACCTGGATGCTCTGATTCCCATTTAGTTCTATAGGTGCTTTTTATAAACCTCTTTGCCTCATTATAGGTTATGTCCATGTCAGGCTGTGGTAGTCGTCCACCCTCTTTTGCCAGTCTGTCAGCCTCTTCATTTCCAGGTATACTGCAATGTGATGGGATCCACTGTATTACAACTTTTTTGGATTTCTGGCATAGACCATGGAGTGCTGCTCTTAGGTCAGCTAGTTCTGTGCTGTTTTTGCTCCTCAGTATTGAGACAGCTGACTTTGCATCTGTGAGGATAGCTATTTGCTTCTCTTTATTTTCCTCCATCAAGAGCATTTCTGCTGCAGTTTTCAAAGCCTCCGCTTTGAAGTTACTTGAAAATTTTCCAGTTACCACTGACTGTTTTTTTCACTCCATGTTTTAAATTTAGGAGAATTCCTCCTCCTCCATTTTCTATTGAATTTTTGGCTGATCCATCTGTATATGCATGTGTCCAATTGCTGCTTGGGTAATGTTCTTTTATGTAGTTTAGGGTTATTTTTCTTCTTTCGGTTTCATTCTGAGTGTTATTTTTCTCAATATTAGGATTGTTTTCTATCATCTCAGGTAGTTGTTGCTGTCTCCAAGCTGGGAACTTGTGTGCACTGTAAATGGGCTTGACTGTTGATATGTTAAGTAAGGGATCTGCCCTAATCTTTCGTTTTGCAGTTTCTACAAAGTTGCAACGCTTCAGTCTTCCCTTTCCAAAACCATTAAACCTGTTATACATAGGGTGGTCTGTCAATCTTCTAAATTTTTCTGCTTGTTGCTGGGCTCTGCTATCTCTTCTATCCTGCATTGGTTGTAAACAAGTGATCTTTTCTAGTTCATTAATAGGCGTTGTCTTCAGGCTTCCTGTTATGATTAGCATTCCTTGATTTTGGACTTTACTTATTTTGTTAAAGTTTGACTTAGCTGCTGTTGCCCAAGCTGCAATGCCATATTCCAGTACTGGCCTCACCCGTCCAGTATATAACTTCTTGAGAACTTTCTCATCTGCTCCCCACGTTGTACCAGCAAGCTTTTTCATGATTGCCATTCTTTGCCTTGCTCTTGTTCAATTTTTCTCAACCTGTGTCTTCCATGTCAGGCGACGATCAAAGGTGACTCCTAGATAGTTTGGATTTTCTTCATGGCGCAATATTTTTCCATTCAATACCAGCTTAGGTTGCTGGGTTTTATTTGAGAGGGAGAACACTGTGCATGTTGTTTTCTCCTCACTTATCTTCACTAGCCATGATTTTGACCAGTCCTCTAGCGCTAATAAGGCTTGCTGTATTCTGCTGTTAGCTGTACTAATATATTCTTCAGATGTCCATATGGCTAGGCCATCTGCAAAGGAGGATGTGTGTACTCTGGCTGGAAAATTTTCTGTGATGTCATTTATATATGCTAGGAATAATGTTGGTGAAAGAACTCCTCCTTGGGGGACACCTTGCTCCAATAGCATCATTCTGCTGTTTTGTCCTTGTACTTTTGTCCTGGCAGTTCTGTTCTCAAGGTAGTGGCTGATCCATTTATACATTTTCCCACAAACATGCATTTTTTGCAATTTTACTTTCAGTCCTTCCTTCCATACTTTATC
Organism: Cepaea nemoralis; assembly: GCA_014155875.1. Taxonomy (NCBI): domain Eukaryota; kingdom Metazoa; phylum Mollusca; class Gastropoda; order Stylommatophora; family Helicidae; genus Cepaea; species Cepaea nemoralis. The sequence continues at coordinate 977,167 of JACEFZ010014901.1, read as the reverse complement.
AAATGCTTTTTCTAAATCTATCCAGACTGCTAGTGTGTGCTTCTTCTCTTGGAAGGCATCCTCTATTTCCTGAGCTATATAGGTTATTTGATCTTCAGTGGATATAGATCACTCTGAATCCTGCTTGGTGTGGTGTTAAGAGTTGGTTTTCTTCCAGATGACATGTAAGCCTGCCATTGATAATGCATTCCATTAATTTTCATACACAGCTAAGTAGACTGATAGGTCGATAGCCATTTGATTCTTTCAGGTCTTTTCCTTTCTTTGGGACTGGTATTAGTATAGCTTCCTTCCATGCCTGTGGGACTATTCCTCTCTTCCAGCTGTAATTTAGGACTGCTAGTAGTTTCTTTTTTGCCTTAGTGCCTAGTCCTATTAGCATTTCATTTGTGATTTCTTCTTTTTTAGAGTGTTCATTGTTCAGAGTGTTCATTGATTTTTAGTTAAATAAACAACACAATGAAGGGAAAAGCGTGCAGAATATGTTACTCATGTGATTGTTGCCGGTTATCCATATATGAACACAAATATTTACAAAATACAGTGATTGTTTGTGATTTTCAGTCATCTATACAGCAATTTACAAACACATTTTCAGAATCATAATCACTTTCTTTAAAGTCTGACTCACGACTGCTAATGTAGAGTAATGCTTTTCGTTGATATCTAGCTCCGATTAATAGTCAACTTTGTGCCCTTTAATGTCACTTAAATTGAACCTAGCGAAATCTCGGCTATCACTTGAAGAATCGCCGAATCCATTTTGAAAAACTAAGCGTAAAAACCCCGAAAACTATTTAAAAAATCCGTTAAAATTCATAATAGGCGCTTGCAAATGGCGGCCACGTTGTCAAGCTATTGGTGAAAGCGAAAGTAGCCGTCGGAAGTATCGGAAAGCCGAGAGATCGCGTTTTTACAATGCATAATAGTAACGGGCGGTTTCAGACAGTCTGCCCGTACCGGGGACCGGACGTAAACAGACATGCCCGGTAAAGGGTTAAATCAGTTCTACCACGTGAAGGCCAGGAGTTGGACTTTTGCTGTAGTGATGGTGAATGCACGAGCCATGGGGTATTTATGCAAGGTTGGGCGCTCACCCCAACTCTGCGCCCCTGGCTACATAACTGAAACATTTAGAACCCTGTTGGTACTTTCTTTACAGTCATAAATCTGTGACTTCTCTCTGCTTGCAGATCGCTGTGATTTACTCGGCTTGTGGCCATATTCATATATGTCATTGAATATTCCCCGCCCACCTTCAGCATCTGACCCTGCTCTCATGAGGTTTGAGGATGTGCAGAATCTTTTTCAAGAGGTATTATGTTCATGTTACATTTAGTGTTTGTAGACAAAGATAGAGATATCAGAATAATGACTGTATAGACAAAGAAAGGAGAACAGATAGAGATATTGTTTTTTTTTTTGGCGCTCGCTTTGAACTCAAGCGTAGTACAGACACACTATTTATAGTAGTGTTGGGCTGAATGTTGCATGTGAATTACCTTTCCCTATTAACAGTGTCCCTCGCCATCAAGCAAACCCACTCTGACTTCAGAGGTACTTGTAATTTACAAGGACAACAGGTCAACATTTTAGTCCAGCTGTCCGGTGTAGGGTTTTAACCATTTACCTCGGCATAGCACACTGAGTGTTTAAGAACACACATTCTTACCCATTCGGCCATGCGGACCTGCAGATAGAGATATTAAAATAATGACTTTGTAGACAAAGATGGGGGAACAGATTGAGATATCAAAATAATTACTATGTAGACAAAGATGGGGGAACAGATAGAGATATCAAAATAATGTCTGTGTAGACAAAGATGGGTGAATAAATGGAGATATCAGAATAATGACTCTGTAGACAAAGACAGGTGAATAGATAGATAAATACATCAAAATAAGAATATAAAAGGCAAAAGGAGCTTCTATAGCACTAGGAAATTTGTGGAAATAAAAAAAAAAATAAAACTTAGCACCAAAATTAGTAACATTCAGTACTAACATTAAATCAGTACCATGTATGGATCAGAATCATGGAGAATGGCTACTATAATTACTTATACATTACACAACATTCATTCATTAACTGGTGTCTGCTCAATATAGGCTGACTACAATGGTACGACAGAATCACCAGTCTGGAGCTCATGGAGAGAACTAAATAAATACCAGTGTGGAGCTCATGGAGAGAACTAAATAAATACCAGTGTGGGGCTCATGGAGAGAACTAAATAAATACCAGTGTGGGGCTCATGGAGAGAACTAAATAAATACTAGTGTGGAGCTCATGGAGAGAACTAAATAAATACTAGTGTGGAGCTTAAGGAGAGAACTAAATAAATACTAGTGTGGAGCTCATGGAGAGAACTAAATAAATGCCAGTGAGGAGCTCATGGAGAGAACTAAATAAATACCAGTGTGGGGCTCATGGAGAGAACTAAATAAATACTAGTGTGGAGCTTAAGGAGAGAACTAAATAAATACTAGTGTGGAGCTCATGGAGAGAACTAAATATATACTAGTGTGAAGCTCATGGAGAGAACTAAATAAATACCAGTGTGGAGCTCATGGAGAGAACTAAATAAATACCAGTGTGGGGCTCATGGAGGGAACTAAATAAATACCTGTGTGAAGCTCATGGAGAGAACTAAATAAATGCCAGTTTGGAGCTCATGGAGAGAACTAAATACCAGTGTGGAGCTCATGGCAAGAAATAAATACCAGTGTGGAGCTCATGGAGAGAACTAAATACCAGTGTGGAGCTCATGGAGAGCACTAAATAAATGCCAGTGAGGAGCTCATGGAGAGAACTAAATACCAGTGTGGAGCTCATGGAGAGAACTAAATAAATGCCAGTGAGGAGCTCATGGAGAGAACTAAATACCAGTGTGGAGCTCATGGAGAGAACTAAATAAATGCCAGTGAGGAGCTCATGGAGAGAACTAAATACCAGTGTGGAGCTCATGGAGAGAACTAAATAAATACCAGTGTGGAGCTCATGGAGAGAACTAAATAAATACCTGTGTGAAGCTCATGGAGAGAACTAAATACCAGTGTGGAGCTCATGGCAAGAAATAAATACCAGTGTGGAGCTCATGGAGAGAACTAAATACCAGTGTGGAGCTCATGGAGAGCACTAAATAAATGCCAGTGAGGAGCTCATGGAGAGAACTAAATACCAGTGTGGAGCTCATGGAGGGAACTAAATAAATGCCAGTGAGGAGCTCATGGAGAGAACTAAATACCAGTGTGGAGCTCATGGCAAGAAATAAATACCAGTGTGGAGCTCATGGAGAGAACTAAATACCAGTGTGGAGCTCATGGAGAGCACTAAATAAATGCCAGTGAGGAGCTCATGGAGAGAACTAAATACCAGTGTGGAGCTCATGGAGGGAACTAAATAAATACCTGTGTGAAGCTCATGGAGAGAACTAAATAAATACCAGTGTGGAGCTCATGGAGAGAACTAAATACCAGTGTGGAGCTCATGGCAAGAAATAAATACCAGTGTGGAGCTCATGGAGAGAACTAAATACCAGTGTGGAGCTCATGGAGAGCACTAAATAAATGCCAGTGAGGAGCTCATGGAGAGAACTAAATACCAGTGTGGAGCTCATGGAGAGAACTAAATAAATGCCAGTGAGGAGCTCATGGAGAGAACTAAATACCAGTGTGGAGCTCATGGAGAGAACTAAATAAATGCCAGTGAGGAGCTCATGGAGAGAACTAAATACCAGTGTGAAGCTCATGGAGAGAACTAAATAAATGCCAGTGAGGAGCTCATGGAGAGAACTAAATAAATGCCAATGTGGAGCTCATGGAGAGAACTAAATACCAGTGTGGAGCTCATGGAGAGAACTAAATAAATACTAGTGTGGAGCTCATGGAGAAAACTAAATAAATACCAATGTGGGGCTCATGGAGAGAACTAAATAAATACTAGTGTGGAGCTCATGGAGAGAACTAGAGAAATACCAGTATGGAGCTCATGGAGAGAACTAAATAAATACCAGTCTGGAGCTCATGGAGAGAACTAAATAAATACCAGTATGGAGCTCATGGAGAGAACTAAATACCAGTGTGGAGCTCATGGAGAGAACTAAATAAATGCCAGTGAGGAGCTCATGGAGAGAACTAAATACCAGTGTGAAGCTCATGGAGAGAACTAAATAAATGCCAGTGAGGAGCTCATGGAGAGAACTAAATAAATGCCAATGTGGAGCTCATGGAGAGAACTAAATACCAGTGTGGAGCTCATGGAGAGAACTAAATAAATACTAGTGTGGAGCTCATGGAGAAAACTAAATAAATACCAATGTGGGGCTCATGGAGAGAACTAAATAAATACTAGTGTGGAGCTCATGGAGAGAACTAGAGAAATACCAGTATGGAGCTCATGGAGAGAACTAAATAAATACCAGTCTGGAGCTCATGGAGAGAACTAAATAAATACCAGTTTGGAGCTCGTGGAGAGAACTAAATAAATACTAGTGTGGAGCTTGAGAGAATTAAATTAATACCAGTGAGGAGCTCGTGGAGAGAACTAAATAAATGCTAGTGTGGAGCTTGAGAGAACTAAATTGATACCAGTGAGGAGCTCATGGAGAGAACTAAATAAATGCCAATGTGGAGCTCATGGAGAGAACTAAATAAATACCAGTGTGGAGCTCATGGAGAGAACTAAATAAATGCCAATGTGGAGCTCATGGAGAGAACTAAATAAATACCAGTGTGGAACTCATGGAGAGAACTAAATAATTACTAGTGTGGAGCTTAAGGAGAGAACTAAATTAATGCCAGTGAGGAGCTCATGGAGAGAACTAAATAAATACTAGTATGGAGCTCATGGAGAGAACTAAATAAATACTAGTGTGGAGCTCATGGAGAGAACTAAATAAATGCCAGTGTGGGGCTCATGGAGAGAACTAAATAAATACCAGTGTGGGGCTCATGGAGAGAACTAAATAAATACCTGTGTGAAGCTCATGGAGAGAACTAAATAAATACCAGTTTGGAGCTCATGGAGAGAACTAAATAAATACCAGTGTGGAGCTCATGGAGAGAACTAAATACCAGTGTGGAGCTCATGGAGAGAACTAAATACCAGTGTGGAGCTCATGGAGAGAACTAAATACCAGTGTGGAGCTCATGGAGAGAACTGAATACCAGTGTGGGGCTCATGGAGAGAACTAAATTGATACCAGTGAGGAGCTCATGGAGAGAACTAAATAAATGCCAATGTGGAGCTCATGGAGAGAACTAAATAAATACCAGTGTGGAGCTCATGGAGAGAACTAAATAAATGCCAATGTGGAGCTCATGGAGAGAACTAAATAAATACCAGTGTGGAACTCATGGAGAGAACTAAATAATTACTAGTGTGGAGCTTAAGGAGAGAACTAAATTAATGCCAGTGAGGAGCTCATGGAGAGAACTAAATAAATACTAGTATGGAGCTCATGGAGAGAACTAAATAAATACTAGTGTGGAGCTCATGGAGAGAACTAAATAAATGCCAGTGTGGGGCTCATGGAGAGAACTAAATAAATACCAGTGTGGGGCTCATGGAGAGAACTAAATAAATACCTGTGTGAAGCTCATGGAGAGAACTAAATAAATACCAGTTTGGAGCTCATGGAGAGAACTAAATAAATACCAGTGTGGAGCTCATGGAGAGAACTAAATACCAGTGTGGAGCTCGTGGAGAGAACTAAATACCAGTGTGGAGCTCATGGAGAGAACTAAATAAATACTAGTGTGGGGCTCATGGAGAGAACTAAATAAATACTAGTGTGGAGCTCATGGAGAGAACTAGATAAATACCCGTATGGAGCTCATGGAGAGAACTAAATAAATACCAGTATGGAGCTCATGGAGAGAACTAAATAAATACCAGTTTGGATCTCGTGGAGAGAACTAAATAAATACTAGTGTGGAGCTTGAGATAACTAAATTAATACCAGTGAGGAGCTTGTGGAGAGAGCTAAATAAATGCTAGTGTGGAGCTTGAGAGAACTAAATTAATACCAGTGAGGAGCTCATGGAGAGAACTAAATAAATGCCAATGTGGAGCTCATGGAGAGAACTAAATAAATACCAGTGTGGAGCTCATGGAGAGAACTAAATAAATGCCAGTGTGGAGCTCATGGCAAGAACTAAATACCAGTGTGGAGCTCATGGAGAGAACTAAATAAATGCCAGTGTGGAGCTCATGGAGAAAACTAAATAAATGCCAATGTGGAGCTCATGGAGAGAACTAAATAAATGCCAATGTGGAGCTCATGGAGAAAACTAAATAAATACTAGTGTGGGGCTCATGGAGAGAACTAAATAAATACTAGTGTGGAGCTCATGGAGAGAACTAGATAAATACCCGTATGGAGCTCATGGAGAGAACTAAATAAATACCAGTATGGAGCTCATGGAGAGAACTAAATAAATACCAGTTTGGATCTCGTGGAGAGAACTAAAATAAATAACTAGTGTGGAGCTTGAGATAACTAAATTAATACCAGTGAGGAGCTCGTGGAGAGAGCTAAATAAATGCTAGTGTGGAGCTTGAGAGAACTAAATTAATACCAGTGAGGAGCTCATGGAGAGAACTAAATAAATGCCAATGTGGAGCTCATGGAGAGAACTAAATAAATACCAGTGTGGAGCTCATGGAGAGAACTAAATAAATGCCAGTGTGGAGCTCATGGCAAGAACTAAATACCAGTGTGGAGCTCATGGAGAGAACTAAATAAATGCCAGTGTGGAGCTCATAGAGAAAACTAAATAAATGCCAATGTGGAGCTCATGGAGAGAACTAAATAAATGCCAGTGTGGAGCTCATGGAGAGAACTAAATAAATGCCAGTGTGGAGCTCATGGAGAGAACTAAATAAATACCAGTGTGGGGCTCATGAAGAGAACTAAATAAAGGCCAGTTTGGAGCTCGTGGAGAGAACTAAATAAATACTAATATGGAGCTTGAGAGAACTAAATTAATACCAGTGAGGAGCTCATGGAGAGAACTAAATAAATACCAATGTGGAGCTCATGGAGAGAACTAAATAAATACCAGTGTGGAGCTCATGGAGAGAACTAAATAAATGCCAGTGAGGAGCTCATGGAGAGAACTAAATAAATACCAGTGTGGAGCTCATGGAGAGAACTAAATACCAGTGTGGAGCTCATGGAGAGAACTAAATACTAATGTGGAGCTCATGGAGAATACAAATAAATACCAGTGTGGAGGTCATGGAGAGAACTAAATAAATGCCAATGTGGAGCTCATGTTAAGAACTAAATAAATACCAGTGTGGAGCTCATGGAGAGAACTAAATACTAGTGTGGAGCTCATGGAGAGAACTAAATAAATGCCAGTGTGGAGCTCATGTAGAGAACTAAATAAATGCCAATGTGGAGCTCATGGAGAGAACTAAATAAATGCCAGTGTGGAGCTCATGGAGAGAACTAAACAAATGCCAGTGTGGAGCTCATGGAGAGAACTAAATAAATGCCAGTGTGGAGCTTATAGAGAGAACTAAATAAATGCCAGTGTGGAGCTCATGGAGAGAACTAAATAAATACCAGTGTGGGGCTCATGGAGAGAACTAAATAAATGCCAGTGTGGAGCTCATGGAGAGAACTAAATAAATGCCAGTGTGGAGCTCATGGAGAGAACTAAATAAATGCCAGTGTGGAGCTCATAGAGAGAACTAAATAAATGCCAATGTGGAGCTCATGGAGAGAACTAAATAAATGCCAGTGTGGAGCTCACGGAGAGAACTAAATAAATGTCAGTGTGGAGCTCATGGAGAGAACTAAATAAATGCCAGTGTGGAGCTCATGGAGAGAATTAATAAATGCCAGTGTGGAGCTCATGGAGAGAACTAAATAAATGCCAGTGTGGAGCTCATGGAGAGAATTAATAAATGCCAGTGTGGAGCTCATGGAGAGAACTAAATAAATGCCAGTGTGGAGCTCATGGAGAGAACTAAATAAATACCAGTGTGGAGTTCATGAGAGAACTAAATAAATGCCAGTGTGGAGCTCATAGAGAGAACTAAATAAATGCCAATGTGGAGCTCATGGAGAGAACTAAATAAATGCCAGTGTGGAGCTCACGGAGAGAACTAAATAAATGTCAGTGTGGAGCTCATGGAGAGAACTAAATAAATGCCAGTGTGGAGCTCATGGAGAGAATTAATAAATGCCAGTGTGGAGCTCATGGAGAGAACTAAATAAATGCCAGTGTGGAGCTCAGGGAGAGAATTAATAAATGCCAGTGTGGAGCTCATGGAGAGAACTAAATAAATGCCAGTGTGGAGCTCATGGAGAGAACTAAATAAATACTAGTGTGGAGCTTGTTGAGAGACCTAAATAAATGCCAGTGTGGAGCTCATGGAGAGAACTAAATACCAGTGAATCAAGAGGTGAAGAAAGACGCTGGTAATGGATAGGACATACATTTAGAACATTTGTACACAGTGTAATTAGAAAGACGCTGGTAATGAATAGGACATACATTTAGAACATTTGCCATCCTCACTGTCAGCCCTACACAGATTGGAAGACTCGAAAAGGTACAAAACGAAGCCATGCGCATCATTTTGGGCTGCACGAGAGACACCAGCTGTGTAGCAATGAGATACCTCCTTGACTTCCTGACAATGGAACACAGAATCAAGATCTGGAGAGCTCGTGCATACTTAAAAATAAGTGCAGATGAGCAGCACCCTCTGCATGACGCTATATTCAGAGAAAAGGGTGACAGGCTAAAGAGGGGCAAATCATGGATGGGTCGGGCGGAAGATGTCGTCAGACAGGTCTGCAGTCTTACCAGTATCAACCCCGGCAAGGAATGGGTGCCGGTGCCTCCAGCCTTTAAGTGCACTTTCTCCTGCATTATCACACTCGACAGACGGTGCAGAGAGCAGAACCTTGCCGCTGTCAATGCAGAGGTTAACGCGCTCATCTATGAACACTCAGATAGCCCCGAAGTGCTCATCTATACAGATGGATCTGTTGTAAAGCAGCAGAGAAGTGCGTGGGCATTTACAGCCCGTTCAGCGGGCCGAACCGTTCAAGAATCCAGTGGTGCCCACTCTATGACCACGAGCAGCATGACGATGGAGGTGATGGCAGTTACACAGGCTTTCATATGGCTGGAATCACAGCATTATACCAACGTGTGTGTACTAAGTGATTCAATGAGCATGATTCAGAAAGTCGAAGCTGGATCTGTACGTAGACAGTGGACTGAATCGCTGCGGAAGTCTGTTGTCCGTAAAGTCACCTTCATCTTCGTCCCGGGACATGCGGGAGTCGAGGGAAATGAACGAGCTGACAAACTGGCTGGCTCTGCACCCCCTGTAGATGGCCAGCCCATGGATCGTGCCGATGTTATTAACGTCCTTAAAGATTTGGCAAGAACAGAGGATTTTGACGTCAGTGATTCCACATCGCTGTCCAGGATGAAAGACCTGGGAGTAAGAATCGGCACAGCCAGACGCGAGAGGTACATCGGGAAAACAAAGTGCCTCGTCAACCAACACAGAACTGGCACTATTAGCCACCGGACGCTGATGCATATGCTGGGGGGAGGATCTGAGCACCTATGGACATGTCCGGAGTGCAACGAAGATACCCCAACTGATAACTGATAACTAATAACTGATTAGAACATTTGTACACAGTGTAATTAGAAAGACGCTGGTAATGGATAGGACATACATTTAGAACATTTGTACACAGTATAATTAGAAAGACGCTGGTGATGGATAGGACATACATTTAGAACATTTGAAAACAGTGTAATTAGAAAGGCCCTTATCTGAAATACACAGGGTAAAAGAAATAGTTGCATATCCTTTACAGAATGTCACAGTCAACCCCAGCAATGTTTGGCTGTTTATGTTCAGTAGTTTGCCATTACTTTCTGAACAACCATCACCCATACCATTTTATTAAAAACCCAGTGCAAGGCGGTCTGCTGCCAAATCGCCTGCAGCTGTGTTTCAAACACGATATGCGGTATTACAAACTACGCCCATAATCCCTTCACCTAAAAACACATGGAGAGGAGAAGTAGAGACACAAATGGATAATATGGAGAGGACGTGGATGGAGTTGCATGAGATAGCTAAGGATACGATGGCTTGGAGTGTGTTGGTAGACAACCTCTGCCCCAGTGGGGGATTACTGGCAAAAGAAGAAGACATGGACTGTTGATTTTCATAACATATGACATTTGTCATCAATAAAATGACAGAGCTCAAAATTTGCATCGCAACAGACTATTGAAAATAACATATTTCAAGGCACAAACTCTATCTTGTTGTACTGACAATGTTATAATGCTTCAGTTTGGCAATGGACTACAACAGCTGCTGACAACAGTCCCCTACAGTGAGATTTCTGGTCAGAAGAACATTGAATGGGACGCTGTGCGTGTCTGCTCCAAGTTCATGCAGCAGTGGCTTACAGAACCCCAGATTGTCAGGTCGGTTAGTGGTCACTACCAGACTGGCCAAGCCATACCTGATGACCTGCTGGTTAAAATATACGGGGGTAAGTTTTGGACAGGGCTTTTACTAAAGCATTTTACTTTTGCACATCCTTCCTAGCCTGCTTTAGCTCACTCGCGTGTGTGTGTATGTACGTTTGTGTGAGAGAGAAAAGAGAGAGAGAGAGAGAGAGAGTTGAGCGCATGCATGTCATCTAACATGCTGCTCCATATTTTTTGTGTATTCTCATTTTCATATTATCACTTTGAATGCCACTTGATTTTAACATGCATAAAATTAACACATGTAAATTACTGTAGAGTGAGTGGGAGAGTTAGTGAGTGTGAGTGAGAGAGAGAGAGTGAATGAGTGTGAGAGTGTGTGTATGTAAAGAAAAGAGAGAGAGAGTTGAGCGCACACATGTCATGTAACATGCTATTCCATATTTTTTATGCATTCTCATCTTTCATATTACGAGGCATCATTTTGTATGCCACTTGATTGTCCTGTAACATGCCATTCCATATTGTTTTTGGTGTATTCTCATCTTTCATATTATCATTTTGTAGGCCACCTGATTTTATCATGTATAATATAACATTACTGTGATGTGAGTGAGAGAGTTAGTGAGAGAGAGAGAGAGAGAGAGAGAGAGAGAGAGAGAGAGAGAGAGAGAGAGAGAGAGAGAGAGAGAGAGAGAGAGAGAGTTGAATTGCATCACTAATTTTTGTGCTACACAATGTATATGTACAATTTTTTCTCCACTTCTTACAATTTTTGCGAGAATGCTCACGACAGTCATCAATGTCTCAACTGTGTGTAAAGTATGGGAGTTTGTTCTCATTAGTTTCAGTGATCATGTATGTGTGTAGATGTGAGGATGTTTGTGTGGGTGTGTATGTGAGGGATGTGTGTGGGGAATGTATGTGTGGAGGGGTTGTGTGTGGGTAATGTGTATGGTTTGATGGGTGATGTGTGGGTGGGTGAAGAGATGTGTAGCCTGTGGGGGATGTATGTGTGTGTGAGGGTTGTGTGTGTGTGGGGGGGATATTTGGGAGGATTATTGGAAGTATGTGGGTGTTGATGGGTTGGGGGGTGTGGGTAGGGAATGTGTATTTGGGTGGGTGAATGGGTGTGTAGGAGATTGTGTGGGTTGGGGGATGGGTGTGGGTGGGTGAATGGGTGTGTAGGAGATTGTGTGGGTTGGGGGTTGGGTGTGGGGGGATCTGTGAATGGGATATGTCTGTGTGGGTGGGAGTGTGTGGATGAGGTAAATGTGAGTGGGTGAAGGATGTATGTGTGGGTGGAGAGAACTAAATAAATACCAGTGTGTTTGTAGGTTTGTAGGTAGGGGATGTGTGGGTGGGTGGGGAGATGTGTGTGTGGGTGAGGTATGTGTATGAGGAATGCATGTGGGGGATGTGTGTGTGTGGGGGGGGGGGGGAATGTGTTTATGGGTGGAGTGTTGTGTGGCAGGGGAGATGTGTGAGAAGTGGGGGAGGTGTGGGATGTGCAGGTGGATGACGGATGTATGTGAGGATGGGAGATGTGTGTTTGGCTGGGTGGTTGGGGTGTGTGTGGGTGGGAGGGTATATGAGAGATGCATGTGTTGATGGGTGATATGTGGGTGTGAGTGGTTGATGGATGAGTATGTGAGTGGGTGGATGTGTGTGAGAGATGAGTGTATGGTTGGGGGATGTGTGTGTTTGTGGGAAGATGTGTGTGAGCGGCTGATGTGTGTGGGTGGGGTATATGTGTGTGGTGTGTGTGGGTGGGAGGTGTGTGTTTTTGGGTGTTTATGGGTGGGGGATATGTGTGGGCAGGTGGGGAGATGTGTTTGTGGGTGGGGATGTGTGTATAGGTGGAGGATGTGTAGTTGAGAGGTGGCGCATATTGGGTGGTTGAGTGGGTGTAGGTTGGCTGATGTGTGTGTGGGTGGGTGGGGTAAATTGTGAGGGTGCAGGATGTATGTATGGATAGGTGAGGGATGTGTGGGTTGACGGGGGTATGTGTGTGTGGTTTTGTGATGTGTGTTTTGCTGGGTGGTTTCGGGTGTGTGGGTGGGTGGTGGAAAATATGTGGGTTGGTGTGTGCATGTCGGTTATGGGATGGGTGGGTATGTATGTGTGGGTGGGGGATCTGTGGGTTCATTCGTTCGTTCGTTCACTCAGAGTGTTACGCGTTGGTCTTTCCTTGTTTCTTAAGAGAGCTATCTTCTTCTTATCAATCAAGGGCTGCAGAGTCTGGCTGTTTGCCACAAACCAGTCCTGCCTCTTTTGATCCACAGTGCCGTAAACCCCTACGGCAGTTTTATAAAGAGTTTCCTTAAGTTGACCCCACTTTTCACTTATTGTACAATTTTCTGGTGTATCAGTGAAAGCGTCTTCAAGTTGCTTTTAGAACTCAAAGCACTTAACAGGATCGTGGGTGTTAATAATATTAATCCTGGAGCTAGATTTGTGTTTAGCTGTGCAGATTCTCTTTGGTCTCAGTCTAACCCTTGCAACAACTAAAGAATGATCCGTATCACAGTCAGCACTGTGGTAATTTCGAGTTAATGATGTTTGGTTCAGATGTTGTCTATGTGTGATGATGAAGTCCAGCTGAATCTTGGATGTTTCCATGTGATCTTATGCAGCTCTTTTCTTTTAAAAAAGGAGTTTCATATGTCATTTCTGGCGCAATCTCCAGCAGCCTTTGCCCATTTTCATTCATGCGACCGATGTTGTATTTTCCAAGGCACACTGGCCATGAACTCAAGTCCTTGCCCACACGAGCATTGACATCACCGAGCATATAAATGTTAGTAAGATTTTGGAACTGCCTTGATCACGGAGTCTAACTCCTCATAGAATGAATCCTTCATATCAACAGAGGAATCGAGTGTCGGTGCATATGCAGTAATAATGGTGGCAAAACCACAAGAGGTTGCCAAGCTCAGGGATAATAGTCTTTCATTTCCTCCTGCTGGAATTTCAATCATTCCCAGTAGCGAATTCTTCACTGCAAAGCCCACACCGCGTTGCCTTTTTTCTGCCTGCCCTCTACCCTTCCAAAATAAAGGTGTAATTGTTTTCCCTGAGTGACCCTTCCTCAGCGAGGCAAGTCTCCTGCAGGCCAGCAATATCAATGTTAAGACAATTGAGTTCGGCATCAATCACAGCCGTTTTTCTCACATCGTCAATATTGGTCAAGTCAGTGGAAAATCCTGGACACATGGTTCTCATGTTCCAGGTTGCAAGCCGTAGCTTGAGGTTTCTATTTTTCTTTTTATTAGTACCAGGTGCATAGGTTTTACAGCCTGTGATTAAGATTTTGTCCTAGTCCCAGGCACCCATTGAAGCAGGCAGGCTGTGGCGGATCAGCACCCAATTGGCCGGGTGCTGCCCAGCTTGAGGCGGGCGGCAGCTGATCAGTGACACCTGTAGGTGTCTCCCACTGTCAGAGGCAACGCGTGGCGCCCCATGTCTACGCCAACTGACAAGGACTTATAACCTGTAACAGTTGCCTCTGGCTTTGATTCTGAGACCAGTTAAGACCAGGGATGGAGTTATTGCCTCTCCATAGCACAAAGCCTGGGCTAAAATATAGAAATCATGTGTTGCCCATGCAGCATGATCCCTCTCTCGGCCTGCCTAATTCACTCCAGAGGAAAGGTAACACCTCTACATCTGGAACAAGACAAGCTGCAGAAGCTGCCAGATCTGCAAAGCAATGCTCTAACTGTCCGCCTGTCTGAGCTTCGATCCTAGACCAGCTGCCAACCATGGCTTAGGGCCTGGTCTGCCCTGAAGACCTGACACCCAGCTAGCACTAGAGCTTAAAGCTAGCACTATAAACCTGTTACATCCCATAGCAAGGTAAGGAGCTCTTTACTTTTATGGCTGAAGCAAATATGGACCAAAATAGATCATAGCTTAAAGTCGCTTAAAAGTCGACAGGGTCGACTTCATCGCACCAGGTTTTATCCCATATGGCTCGGTCTCTTTCCGCAGCGCGGAAAGCGTCGCACAAAGCACGAACTCCGTAGCTTTTAGCGACGACCCACAGGAGTCTCCGAAACATTTAACTCGTAAACCGAAGGGTGCAGCCCGGAATCGAACCCACAACCTTCGGATCACAAGTCAAAAGGCTTGACCACTTCGCCACAGAGACTCGACATAGATCATAGCTAAATAAAGTAAGGGATATTTTATGGAGATCTGAACAAGTATAGCATAGACTACTGAGGTGTGGTAGATCTAGACAATATGTGACGTTAAAAACTGATGGCTGTATGAAACAACAGCCTGGAAGCGATAACATCAGCTAAGTAACTTTTATGTATATATGTAATGTAGATTTTGTATTGTAGTTGTATCAGTGTATGCTTGCTGTTACAGTGCTGATGAAGGCTTTAGCCACAACATCCATTTTGTCACTTGTGATTGTGTTCCAGTGAAGCTACTTCTCGTGTTCGTTGATTCACTTCTTGTATCACTGTATAGATAAATGTAAGATTGTTTAAAATTGTTTCCACAGCAAACAATTATTCATACAACCTCGACATGATGTACCAGTTGTTGATTTCTGCATATGACATGGAAATATACATGACGTAAGTAAATATCTTCCGCGCTGTCCTTAGTGTAGTCCATCATACTAGATCAGTGGTTCTCAACTGGTGGGGAATCACCCCTACTCCCCCTGGAAAGGGGGGAATTCTTCTTTCGTTCGCTGGAAAGGGGAATGACATTCTGACATATGGTGAAAGGGTGCATGGGCCAGAAAAGGTTGAGAACCACTGTGCGAGACATTTTGTTGCAGTCTTGTCTTCTTATGTATCACTGACTTGGGCATTGGTTGGGTGGTGACTCCTCTGAAGGCCAAGTTTGTGACTCTTTAATCCAACACACTGGTGTTGCAGTTATCTGAGCCTGGGAAAAGGCTAACAACAAACGGAGCTAGCGCTATGGCTAACGGGTTACAAACACAAATTGTAATCCTGCATTCAAAACACAGCTGCAGGGGATTTGAAAGTAGACCGCCTAGTGCTGGTTTTAATACAATGGTATGAGTTCCGGTTGTCCACAAAGCAATGATAAAACTACTGAACGTAAACTTGGTTAGAAATCACAAACACATAGTTTTATGTAGCTACTGCATTTTGGTGTTACCGTACTTTACCGGCGATGTTTTTACAGTGATTTTCGCTTTCTTGTTCTTGTATCCCCGATATTAAGGATATATAGAGTACTCGTGGCGTTTAATTCGCCGATTATTTCAAGATCGCATTAAAACAGAAACCGACAACTGAGTATTGTTTTTGGCTTCATTGTCTACAAATCTATACATCTTGACTTCTGAAATGTTTCTTCTAACGGGGATAAAGACTTGATTTAGTATGAATAATTAGATTGAACATCCATTCTTATGCGTACTGTGAAATTTTCAAATATTTAAGTCGGCGGGGTCATCCCAAACAGAAATCATTAAGATCGTATGCCATGATGCCGTCATGTGAAATTTCAATGGCAGGAATATAGCGGCTTTCCATGTCGTAATACAGCGATGATCATTTAATATTCTTATGGATTATTCAGAGCGACGAGATGATAATGGATGCATGTTTGCATTCACCACCCATTCTAGTATTTAGATTTAAATTTGTATGACTCTATGCTGCCGGGGTCGATTGTTTTTAGATAACTTTTTATCACGACTTCACTCAGATCTACCAGCGCCGGCAGACAGCAGACAATGACATTGCATCGACACTGTGTGTGAGTGTGTGTGCGTGTGTGTGTGTGTGTGCGCACGCTGTTGATTTTCTTCTTAAAAGTAAGAAACATGTACACTTTATTATTATTCTTTAACTCTGACCTAATAAAAAATTGTAAATGGGTAGTAAAATATGCAGCTTTCAATGTAAATGTATGCACAAATTGTTGGCATGTTTATTATAGACAATGGCAAAGCAAATCAAATAGATTGGTGTAATGATTTATTAATGCAAGATCTGACCGAATGGAAATAATTGAAATGGGCTCATATTAAACCCAGCAGCCAGCTTCTAAAGTAAATCATAATACACTATTAATTCATTGGCAACTTTCCGTCTTGACAGACGATAGTTTGGTACATTGTGCTTTAAAAAGGCTTAATAACTACGATCCATGGCGGTGGCAAGTGTGGCTGGTAAGGCCAATTCTTGCTGCAAATGTTTGCCCACAGTAGGTGCATGTGAAAACATGGTCATTTCCACCATTTTGCACCATCTTACGTCTCTCACGCTCTGTGTGTGCTTTATCTGCAATCATTTTCTCCTTTGTCTTTATTCCGTTTCTGATAGTTGCCCTCCATGCAACACGTTCAGCGGTGACGTGCTCCCAATGTGCATTATCAATGCCTGTATCAATCATGTCCCGCTTAAGATGTCCTTTGGTATTCTACCATCATCCATCCTCCTAACGTGTCCTATCCATCTAAGTCTACGAAGACTGAGCATGGAATACACCGTCACACAACCTGATCTTTCCAATACTTCAGTATTTGTGATTTTGTCTTGCCACTTAATACCAAGTATTCTTCGCAGACACTGCATATGAAAGCTGTTTAAATGTTTCTCTTGGCGTGAGTAAGTTGTCCAGGTTTCACTGCCATAAAGAAGAGTACTAAGGACACAGGCTTGGTAGACGAGGACTTTTGTTTTGGCAGTAAGCTTACTATTCTCCCAGACTCTTTTTGCTAACATGTTCATTGTTGTTGCTGCCTTGCCAATCCTGATGATGATTTCCTGATCGAGGGATAATTTGCTATTTACCTCTGATCCTAGATATGTAAAATGGTCTACTATCTCCAGTTCGGCGTCGTCAATAAAGATTGATGGTACACCATGTGCACCTTGTGACATAATCTGTGTCTTCTTTTTGTTAATTGTTAAACCAAATTCAGAACAAGCATTGGAGAATGCAGATAGTAGATGTTGTAATTCTTCCTCAGAGTGGGTCGTAATCGCAGCATCATCCGCAAAAAGCAACTCTCTGATTAGTACCCTGCTAATTTTGGTCTTGGCCTTCAATCTCTGAGCATTATAGAGGCCACCATCTGAGCGTGAGTGAATGTATATACCATCATCCTGATCACGAAAGGCATGTTTCAGTAGAAGTGAAAAGTATATCCCAAAGAGTGGGTGCTAGCACACAGCCTTGCTTAACTCCACTCTTGATTTCAAACTCTTCTGAAGTTGAGCCATCAAACTTGATTATACCCTTCATGCCTGTGTGGAACGATTCCACAATGGACAGAAGAGTTGGTGGGCAGCCAATCTTCTTTAGTGCTTTGAATAGACCCTCATGACTGACCAAATCGAATGCCTTTGTGAGGTCGATGAAGGCAATAAAGTGGCTGATGTTGTTCCCGGCATTTTTCTTGCATCTGTCGCAATGAGAATATCATATCAATGGTAGACCGGTTCTGACGGAAGCCACACTGTGATTCGGGGTAGACTTGATCTCCCAGGACTTGAAGTCTGTGCAGGACAATTCTGGCAAATACTTTCCCAACAATACACAGAAGTGAGATACCCCTATAGTTGTTACAGTCGCTCTGATCTCCCTTGTTCTTGTACAACGTTATGATGTTTGAATCTTTGAAATCCTGTGGGACTTGTCCTTCTCGCCAGCAAAGCTCTATTAGCTGGTGGATCTGTAGAGCGAGTGTGTCTTGCCCACTCCTGATCACCTCTATTGGAATCCCATCCTTACCTGGAGCCTTGCCAGATGCAAGCTCATTTATAGCACACTTAACTTCTGTTATAGTGGGAAGTGTGTCCAGGTGGTCAAGAGTTGGCAGGGCCTCTATGGCGTTGAGGGCATCATCCGTTAGCTTGGTCTCACTTGAGTAAAGCTCTAAATAGTGCTCGACCCATCTATCCATCTGCTGTTTCTTATCAGTGATGATTTCTCCAGTCAAGGTTTTCTGCGGTGCACTTCTTTTGATCATTGGACCACAGGCTTTCTTTATCCCTTCATACATGCTTCTGATGTTTCCCTTATCACTTGCGATTTGAATGGACTCACATAACTTGATCCAATAGTCATTCGCACACTGCCTGGCAGCCTTTTGAACATCTTTCCTCGCTTGCTTCAGCTCACTCAGAGTGTTACGCGTTGGTCTTTCCTTGTTTCTTAAGAGAGCTATCTTCTTTTTATCAATCAAGGGCTGCAGTATCTGGCTGTTTGCCGCAAACCAGTCCTGCCTCTTATGATCCACAGTGCCGCAAACCCCTACCGCTGTTTTATAAATAGTTTCCTTAAGTTTACTCCATTTGTCATTTACTATACAATTTTCTGATGTATCATTGAAAGCGTCTTCAAGTTGCTGTTGAAATTCAAAGCACTTTCCAGGATCGTGAGTGTTAGTAATATTAATCCTGGGGCTAGACTTGTGTTTAGCTGTGTAGATTCTCTTTGGTCTCAGTCTAACCCTTGCAACAACCAAAGAATGATCTGTATCACAGTCAGCACTGTGGTAACTTCGAGTTAATGATGTATGGTTCAGATGTTGTCTCCGTGTGATAATGAAGTCCAGCTGATGCCAATGGCCGGATCTTGGATGTTTCCATGTGACCTTATGCATCTCTTTTGTTTTAAAAAAGGAGTTTGTAATACATAGGTCATTTCTAGTGCAATGCTCTAGCAGTCTTTGCCCATTATCATTCATGCGACCGATGTTGTATTTACACTATTAATAAAGCCCATAGAAACCATATCTTATATATAAAAAAGAATGTAATATGTATGTCTGTCTGTATGTCCTTTATGCGTTCGCGAACGGTCCATCCGATTGAGATGAAATTTTCTACACGTCTTCCTCTCATTCTCGCGCTGCCAACTGTCATATTTTTTTTAGTGTAAAATCGTCTACTTCTTAATATTATTTAATATTTCTTTTTTCACTATAATTTCTATATAGCAAGGGGACTTAACTCTAGAAAAGTTATTTCAAGGGGCATAATTTTTAATAACATTGCTATATACCTTATAGTCATATTGTTGCATCGTTTTCAAAGATTTATAAACTCTTTGTCTATAGTTATTTACGGGCATATGAGTTATAATAAATAATGATATAATCTTTACGGCATTTTCAAAGTTTTCATAAAAATAATGCATAATGCATAACATTGTAACTCATCTTTTTATGCTTAAAGAAGTTATCTACAGTCATGTCGGTTATTAACAACATCTTATATATAAAAAAGAATGTAATATGTATGTCTGTCTGTATGTCCTTTATGCGTTCGCGAACGGTCCTTCCGATTGAGATGAAATTTTCTACACGTCTTCCTCTCATTTCGGTTATTAACAACATAATAAATAAATAATAGTTACCTTATCTCCCTAGAATAGATGTGGCATGCATTCAAGAGACACACCTCAACGCCAATCACAAATTCTCAGTCAGAGGATATCAGGCCACACGTTTCGACTGCGAAGGACACAAAGGAGGAGTTCTAATACTTACACGAAATACAATACCTTGCAGCGAAGTATCTGTGATCTCTGACAACCAAACGGAAATTATAGGTGTTGATATAATGATAAAGGACGTGAAAATAAGAATCTACAATCTGTATAGCCCAGCAGATAAGGACCTTACACTCTCAAACATGAAAATAACTGACACAAACTGCATTATTGTTGGAGACTTTAATAGCCGTTCAGAAAGATGGGGATACCCAGATACTGACAAAAGAGGAGATGAATTGGAGGACTGGGAAATAGACTCAAATCTCCATCTACTCAACAAAGCGGATGACACACCGAGCTTCTACTCCAGAAGATGGCTTACCACTTCTTCTCCAGACTTAGCTTTCTGCACAGGAGACATCCTCCACAAAATCGATCGCCATGTGCTGGACCAATTAGCAGGTAGTGACCACAGACCAATCAAGCTTGTAATGAATATGGAGTATGTTCCACAGGAGCAAAAGCCCTTGCCCCGCTGGAATTACAAACGAGCAGATTGGGACAGATTTGCCATACTAACAGACAAATATTGTGAAAACATAAATACACGATATGGCAACATGAAGCAAATGGTGGAAAGTCTAAACAGAGCAATAATACAGGCAGCCACTGAGTCTATTCCAAGAGGAGCGAGGAAAAATTACAAACCATACTGGACTGAAGAACTACAAAGTTTGGAGGACAAAGTTGAAGATGCCAGGAAGACAGCAGAGAGAGAACAAACAATTGAAGCGAACATCTCTCTGAAAGCCATCTCAGCAAAATATAAAAGAACAGTAAATCAAACAACAAGAGATTGTTGGAGAGAAAAAACAGAAAACCTGAATTTTGACAGGGATGGAAACAAACTATGGAAACTAGTGAAAGCCATGAACAATGAAGGACCTAGAAACAAACAAATAACAATTAAACAAGGAAATGCCTTGCTTACAGGAAAAAAGGCTGCAAATGCACTAATGGAACACTATGCAAATGCAAACCACATTGATATTACAACCGAACAGAAGAAAGCAATCAAAGACAAACAGATACATCATAGAAATACAGAGACAGCAGCAGAATATATGATGGCAACTCTAACAATGGAAGAAATGGAACAGGCAATGAATACCCTAAAAAAGAAGAAATCACCGGGAAAGGATGGAATCACAAATGAAATGCTAATAGGACTAGGCACCAAGGCAAAGAAGAAACTACTAGCAGTCCTAAATAACAGCTGGAAGAGAGGAATAGTCCCACAGGCATGGAAGGAAGCTATACTAATACCAGTCCCAAAGAAAGGAAAAGACCTGGAAGAACCAAATGGCTATCGACCTATCAGTCTACTTAGCTGTGTAGGAAAATTAATGGAACGCATTATCAATGGCAGGCTAACATGGCATCTGGAAGAAAACAAACTCTTAACACCACACCAAGCAGGATTCAGAAAGTACAGATCCACTGAAGATCAAATAACCTATATAGCTCAGGAAATAGAGGATGCCTTCCAAGAGAAAAAGCACACACTAGCAGTCTGGATAGATTTAGAAAAAGCATTTGATAAAGTATGGAAGGAAGGACTGAAAGTAAAACTGCAAAAAATGCATGTTTGTGGAAAAATGTATAAATGGATCAGCCACTACCTTGAGAACAGAACTGCCAGGACAAAAGTACAAGGACAAACAAGCAAAATGATGCTGTTGGAGCAAGGTGTCCCTCAAGGAGGAGTTCTTTCACCAACATTATTCCTAGCATATATAAATGACATCACAGAAAATTTTCCAGCCAGAGTACACACATCCTCCTTTGCAAATGACCTAGCCATATGGACATCTGAAGAATATATTAGTACAGCTAACAGCAGAATACAGCAAGCCTTATTAGCGCTAGAGGACTGGTCAAAATCATGGCTAGTGAAGATAAGTGAGGAGAAAACAACATGCACAGTGTTCTCCCTCTCAAATAAAACTCAGCAACCTAAGTTGGTATTGAATGGAAAAATATTGCGCCATGAAGAAAATCCAAACTATCTAGGAGTCACCTTTGATCGTCGCCTGACATGGAAGACACAGGTTGAGAAAAATCGAACAAGAGCAAGGCAGAGAATGGCAATCATGAAAAAGCTTGCTGGTACAACGTGGGGAGCAGATGAGAAAGTTCTCAAGAAGTTATATACTGGACGGGTGAGGCCAGTACTGGAATATGGCATTGCAGCTTGGGCAACAGCAGCTAAGTCAAACTTTAACAAAATAAGTAGAGTCCAAAACCAAGGAATGCGAATCATAACTGGAAGCCTGAAGACAACGCCTATTAATGAACTAGAAAAGATCACTTGTTTACAACCAATGCAGGACAGAAGAGATAGCAGAGCCCAGCAACAAGCAGAAAAATTTAGAAGATTGACAGACCACCCTATGTATAACAGGTTTAATGGTTTTGGAAAAGGAAGACTGAAGCGTAGCAACTTTGTAGAAACTGCAAAACGAAAGATTAGGGCAGATCCCATACTTAACATATCAACAGTCAAGCCCATTTACAATGCAGACAACTTCCCAGCTTTGAGACAGCAGCAACTGCTTGAGATGATAGAAAACATTCCTGGTATTGAGAAAAAGAACACTCAGAATGAAACCGAAAGAAGAGAAATAACCCTCAACTACATAAAAGAACATTACCCAAGCAGCAATTGGACCCATGCATATACAGATGGATCAGCCAAAGATTCAATTAAAAATGGAGGAGGAGGAATTCTCCTTAATTTAAAAAACACAATCAGTGGCAACTGGAAAATTTTCAAGTAACTTCAAAGCGGAGGTAGAGGCTTTGAAAACTGCAGCAGAAATGCTCTTGATGGAGGAAAATAAAGAGAAGCAAATAGCTATCTTCACAGATGCAAAGTCAGCTGTCTCAATACTGAAGAGCAAAAACAGCACAGAACTAGCTGACCTAAGAGCAGCACTCCATGGTCTATGCCAGAAATCCAAAAAAGTTGTAATACAGTGGATCCCATCACATTGCAGTATACCTGGAAATGAAGAGGCATGACAGACTAGCAAAAGAGGGTGGACGATTACCACAGCCTGACATAGACATAACCTATAATGAGGCAAAAAGGTTTATAAAAAGCACTTATAGAACCAAATGGGAATCAGAGCATCCAGGCCACCAGAAGGATGATGCATATTACAAACTCGACCGAAGAGAACAAGTAGCAATCTTCAGACTCCGCACAGGACATAACAGGCTGAAACACCACTTGTTCAATAAACTAAAGATAGGAGATACCGATGAATGTAATTGTGGAACTGGTAAAATGACAGCTAAACATTTGCTGCAGGAGTGCCCAATATATGCAGAACAGAGAAAGATATTTTGGCCCACGCCTGCTTCATTTGAGGACAAGCTCTATGGAGATATCAACAAGCTCAAGTTGACTACAGCTTACTTTAACTACATTCAGGTTGACATCTAAAGGTGCATGAAGATGTATTTAGACTGCCACACTTCATACCACAGGTATGTCGGTTACAAAAGCGTCCCAGAGGCATGAAATGGAATATTGCTTGGATAGCAAATCCATTACGTGAAAAGTCCGAATCGAAAGCTCACTGTGTGGGCTTCATAAAAGGTGGAAAAAGTGTCCTAGTGGCACGAAATGGAATATTGCTTGGATAGCAAATCCATTATGTGGAAAGTCTTAATCGAAAGCTCACTGTGTGGATGTCATCTGCAGACTGCATTCTTCTGGTTTCCGGAGGAACAGCCTATGGTGAACGGAAGGCCCAATATACGGAAGTGAGGCTAAGCAGCCATGTGCAGGACGTGACGATTCCTTGGGTGAGCGCAGTACCAGAGCGCTGTGTGATGGCTCTGCAAGTATGGAAGCCTCCTTGGATGGCGGGGAATGCCCATGGTCTGCCCCTGCCTTCCCTTAAGGGTTGACCAGGATGTCTTTGGCTGTTCTATATGGGCCAGCTAGGATGGGGGATAACACCACAACAGTGAGATTCAAACGTCCTAAGAAACCCCCGGGAAGGTTAACCCGGTCAACAAATGCCCGCAGAAGTCGGATGTGTCGGCCTAACGGCGCAATCAGCAGCTCTGCTGTAAACAGGCACAACGCAGTCACATCCGGAAAAAAAATCTGGATAAACGAAGAAGAAGAAGAAGTTACCTTATCTCTATCAAGTTTGAAGATTTTATATTTCTTTACACTGCCGCCAACTCTAAGAAGACATGGAACAACTTCAGTCATTATTAAATCTACAGGCATATGCGTTATAATCCTCCTCCTCCTCCTCTCCCCTCCTCCTCCTCCTACCATCTTCCCCCCCCTCCTCCCTCTCCCTCCTCTTCCTCCTCCTCCCTCTTCCTCCTCCTTCCTCCTCCTCCCTCTTCCTCCCTCTTCCTCCTCCCTCCTCCCTCCTCCTAATCACTGCTCTTCCTTCCTCCTCCCTCCTCCTCCTCCTCTCTTCTCCTCCCTCCTCCTCCTCCTCCCTCCTCCTCCCTCCTCCTCCTCCTCTCTCCTCTTCCTCCCTCCTCCCCCTCATTCCTCATCCTCCCCCTCATTCCTCCTCCTTCTCCTCCCCTCCTCCTCTCCCTCCTCCTCATCCCTCCTCCTCCTCCTCTCTCCTCCTCCCTCCTCCCTTTTCCTCCCTCCTCCTCCTCCTCCTTCCTCCACATCCCTCCTCTTCCCTCTTCCTCCTCCTCCCTCCTCATCATTCCTCCTCCTCCTCCTCCCCCCTCCTTCTCCTCCCTCCTTCTACCTCTTCCTCCCTCCTCCTTCTCCCTCCTTCTCCCTCCACCTCCTCCCTCCTCCTCTCTCCTCCCTCCTCCTCCCTCTCCTTCCTCCCCCCTCCTCCTCCCCCTCGTGTGTTTTTCCTCCTCCCTCTTCCTCCTCCTACTCCTCCTCCTTCTCCCTCCTCCTTCCTCCTCCTTCTCCCTCCTCCTCCTCTCTCCTCCCTCCTCCTCCCCATCCTCCTCCTGCGTTCTCCTCCTCCCCTCCTCCTCCTTCTCCCTCTTCCTCCTCCCTCCTCCTCCTCCCCTCCTCCCTCTTCCTCCTCCTTCTCCTCCTCCTTCCTCCTCCTCCTTCTCCCTCCTCCCTCCTCCTCTCTCCTCCTTCTCCCTCCTCCTCCCTCCTCCTCCCTCCTCCTTCCTCCTCCCTCCTCCTCCTCCCTCCTCCTCCTCTCTCCTTCCTCCTCCTCCTCTCTCCTCCTCCTCCTTCCTCCTCCTTCCTTCTCCCTCCTTCTCCCTCCTTCTCCCTCTTCCTCCTCCTCCCTCCTCCTCCTCCCTCCTCCTCCTCTTTTCCCCTCCTCCTCCCTCCTATTCCTCCATACTCCTCCTCCTCCCTCCTCCTCCTCTCTCTGCCTATCTCTTCCTCCCTCCTCCTCATCCTCCCTCCTCCTCATCCTCCCTCCTACTCCTCCTTTTTCTTTTTCTGCTGCTGCTGCTGCCGCCGCTCCATTTATCCAAGTTAATTGTTGGGGGAAGATGTAAAGATTTTTCAAGTGCTCTTTCTAATGCTTTTTGTAAGTTGGTCTTCGTTTATCTAAGGTTGTTCTAACTGCAACCAATAAATGATTAGACAGACAGGCAGACAGACAGACAGAGAGGGAGGGAGGGAGGGACAGACAGACAGATAGTCGGGAATGGGAACTTATATGACTACTTATATGAATTAAATGAGATGCTCCCCATTAGGGGCTGGGCGAAGCCGGGCCGGGTCAGACAGACAGACAGATAGTCGGGAACGGGAACGAGAACTTATATGAATTAAATTAGATGCTCCCCACCAGGGCCTGGGCGAAGCCGGGCCGGGTCAGCTAGTATATATATATATATATATATATATATATATATATATATATTATATAGAGTATCTTTCGAGAGTATCTTTCGAGCACTTGACGCAAACCCTCCTGAGACTGAAAGTGCATCCTCACCTTGTACGATGGATAGCTGCAGTTCTGCTCCAAAGGAAGGTGGTGCTAAGATGCGGGAGTTGGTCTTCTGAGCCGATAACGATTTGTCCAGGATTGCCGCAGGGTTCACCACTGTCACCAGTACTATTCAACGTGTATACGGTGCCGATCACTGAGCAACAGTTGGACGGGAGGGGTAGGACTCTGTCATTTGTTGACGACATCCTCGTGTATCGACAGGGTCGAGATAGACAGGCGGTTGCCAATGATATGCAGGGCGAACTAGATCGAATTTCCTCATGGTGTGCTGATGCCGATGCCCTTGTCAACCCTGCAAAGGCAACGGTTACATGGTTCTCACTAAACAACCATATTGTGATAACAGACCTGCCGGCAGTAAGAATGGATGGGAGCAGTTTGAGTAGAACCCAGTCAATGACATATCTTGGCGTGAGGCTTGATCGTAGCCTGTCCTTCATAGATCATGTCGATTATGTCATAACGAAGGCTCGAAAAGGTTTGTCAGCAATGAGAGTCATGGCGACTGCCAATATCGAGCAAAGACTGCTAATACTTCTGTTCCAAGGACTTGTACTTTCACGCATCGAGTATGCCCTGGCCATCCTCACTGTCAACCCTACACAGATTGGAAGACTCGAAAAGGTACACAACGAAGCCATGCGCATCATTTTGGGCTGCACGAGAGACACCAGCTGTGTAGCAATGAGATACCTCCTTGACTTCCCGACAATGGAACACAGGATCAAGATCTGGAGAGCTCGTGTATACTTAAAAATAAGTGCAGATGAGCAGCACCCTCTGCATGACGCTATATTCAGAGAAAAGGGTGACAGGCTAAAGAGGGGCAAATCATGGATGGGTCGGGCGGAAGATGTCGTCAGACAGGTCTGCAGTCTTACCAGTATCAACCCCGGCAAGGAATGGGTGCCGGTGCCTCCAGCCTTTAAGTGCACTTTCTCCTGCATTATCACACTCGACAGACGGTGCAGAGAGCAGAACCCTGCCGCTGTCAATGCAGAGGTTAACGCGCTCATCTATGAACACTCAGATAGCCCCGAAGTGCTCATCTATACAGATAGATCTGTTGTAAAGCAGCAGAGAAGTGCGTGGGCATTTACAGCCCGTTCAGCGGGCCGAACCGTTCAAGAATCCAGTGGTGCCCACTCTATGACCACGAGCAGCATGACGATGGAGGTGATGGCAGTTACACAGGCTTTCATATGGCTGGAATCACAGCATTATACCAACGTGTGTGTACTAAGTGATTCAATGAGCATGATTCAGAAGGTCGAAGCTGGATCTGTACGTAGACAGTGGACTGAATCGCTGCGGAAGTCTGTTGTCCGTAAAGTCACCTTCATCTTCGTCCCGGGACATGCGGGAGCCGAGGGAAATGAACGAGCTGACAAACTGGCTGGCTCTGCACCCCCTGTAGATGGCCAGCCCATGGATCGTGCCGATGTTATTAACGTCCTTAAAGATTTGGCGAGAACAGAGGATTTTGACGTCAGTGATTCCACATCGCTCTCCAGGATGAAAGACCTGGGAGTAAGAATCGGCACAGCCAGACGCGAGAGGTACATCGGGAAAACAAAGTGCCTCGTCAACCAACACAGAACTGGCACTATTAGCCACCGGACGCTGATGCATATGCTGGGGGGAGAATCTGAGCACCTATGGACATGTCCGGAGTGCAACGAAGATACCCCAACTGATAACTGATATATATATATATATATTGATATCTATGGTACAAGGAAACAGAACAGATGGTGTCACTATTTTATTAATGTCATATGATTTGAATCCATGAAAGATTTAATAATGTTAGTTAGTTGCATATCCTTTACAGGATGTCAAGTCAACACCAGCATATTTTGCTGTTGTGATCTCTTGGCAAGTTTACATTCAATAATTTGTCATTGCTTTCTGAATGACCGGCCCCCCCATACCATTTTTAAAAAAAACCAACAGTCTGCTGCCAAATCGCCCACAGCTGTGTTTTGAATGCGGGTATGCGGGGTTATGAACTGCGTCCATTACCTCTTTGCCAATGAACTGGCTTTAATAATGTAGTTGATTAATAACAATTACTCAATTAATATAACTCAGAATAATATTTTTGTATATGCAGCCTATCATTCTCCATGGCGAAGGGCTTACAGACACAATTCGTAATCTTGTATACCCGGGTTCAAAACACAGCGGTGCTGGGTGTTTTTCGAAAAAGGTATGGGTGCCAGTCATTCAGAAAGCAATGGCAAACTACTGACTATAAGATTTGCCTAGGAGTTGAACAGCCAAAAATGCTGCGGTTGACTGCTACGTCCAGTGAAGGACATGCAACTAAAAAATATGCAGACTAAATAACTCATGGTTTTGTTATTTACTTTTTCTAAAGTACATGATTTGGCATTTTATAAAAGTTGAAAGTCACCATAAATCCTAAGGCTTATTACATTATTCACAATTTTTATTACATGACTGTCGTGGTGAATATTTTTGCATTAGCAAAAATGTGCCATATTATTAAAATGGCTTTAGGAGGAAGGAGAAGGAGTAGGCGGAGGAGGGGTTGGAGTGGAGGAAGAGGGAGTTTAAGGTTTTCATTTTAATTTTGCGTTCTAACGGTGGCTCTCAAAATAAAAACATGAGTTATCTCCCTTAGAGAGAAAAAAAACCAAGAGCAGTTACCTGCCCTTAGCTTATGTGTTATGGTCACACTTTTCCAAGTGGGATTTTGACCATTTCCCAATATGTCAATGTTAAATAATAAACCGACATACAAAAATTAATATCTCAGCGTACAATTGACCTACAGACTTGAATAAGGTATCATTGGATTTGTTTTTTTCAAGAGGTATCAAACTATGCAGCTTATATAATTAAAAAGCAATTTAGAAAATGTTACTAAAGTACCTAGTTTTATGAGTAATCAGTTTTATAATGAGTCACCACATAGTTTTATTAGTGTCCACAAAGTTTTATTAGTGTCCACAAAGTTTCATAATGAGCAACTAGTTTTATGATTATTGACCACATAGTTTTATGATGAGTGAGCACATAGTTTTATGATAAATGGCTATAATTTTATGATGATTGAACATAGTTTTATGATGAGTGAGCACATAGTTTTATGATAAATGGCTATAATTTTATGATGATTGAACATAGTTTTATAATGAGTGAACACAGAGTTTTATTAGTGTCCACAAAGTTTTATACTGATCAGCCACAGTTTTATGATTAGTGACCACATTAGTTATAATGAGTGAACACATAGTTTTATGATAAATGGCTATAATTTTATGATGATTGAACAGTTTTATAATGAGTGAACACAGAGTTTTATTAGTGTCCACAAAGTTTTATACTGATCAGCCACAGTTTTATGATTAGTGACCACATTAGTGTTATAATGAGTGAACACATAGTTTTATGATAAATGACTATAATTTTATGATGATTGAACATAGTTTTATAATGAGTGAACACAGAGTTTTATTTTGAGTGAGCACATAACTTTATGAGTGAACACATAGTTACATAGTGAGTGAGCACATAGTTCAAACCCACTGACCAGACATTTGTAGTTTCATGTGTATTCATTTAGCCACTGCTGGGAGACATGAAATTAAACGTTTACTCGTGTACACTTTTCAGGAATACCCACTGGAATACTATCATGAGCCAGTTGTGGGAGACATTTATGCCAATTCCGTTGAATGACAAGGATTGTCGTCCCTGTTCTCTGGTATCCATCTTCTGTGAGCTGTATCCTGCAGCGTATTATTCCCATAAATGGTCAGAGGTAAGAAGTCAAGAGTTTCTGTTCATTTAACTATATTTTCTATGCATTGAAACTGCACTGTTATAATGCTGTCGTTTGAGTTTCTGTTCATTTATCTACATTTTATATACATTGAAAATGTGCTGTCATAATGCTATCGTTATTGCTGTCCTAAAGAGGAAGTCACGGACATCTCTTGAAAAATGAAATATCACAATGCTACATACAAGTCAGGAGCCACGGAAGCACAATGGCTAGTATGCGTGATCATGGATGTAAATTCACATTGAAGCTGATTCCATATTGCTGTCATAGTTGAGGAGTTGAGGATGCGCTTTCAACCATGCAAAATACCCCATTGGTGTTTGCATTCATAAACTCAGCAAAAGTCCAACTTCTGGTCTTCTGTTTTATCTATCAAGGGAAGGGGCGGCGGCAAGACTCTGGCACCGTAAAACCAGAATGCTCTAGAAATGTATGTAGATTTGTGTCTACATACAAATATCTCGAGTAAGATCTACTCCAGCAAAACAAGGTGCTGAAGACAGATGTAACCAGCCAGGAGGTGCATCAGAGCAATCAGGATTTTATGTGAATTGCACTCGGCAGTCTGAACAATGCAGTCTGAAAAGGTTGAGATACAACCTTTAGAGCACAATGCAGATAGCTTGACCATGGCTGAAGGGTTAATGGTAGCCATATCCATCAAGAAGATGTTTCTTCTTCTTTTCGTTCATCCGGAGTGTTTTCTCAGATGTGATTGTGGTGTGTCTGTTATGCGCCCTTGGGCCGAAACCCGTAGGCCAACACATCCGACTACAGCGTGCTTTTTTGACCAGGTAGCATTCCTGGGAGACTCACTTTTGTGGTGCCATCTACAACCCAGCTGGCCAAGTTGGAACGGTCGAAGACAACAGTCTTCCCTCAAAGGAAGGAAGGAAGGGACAGTCCATTGCATTTTCCGCCATCCAAGGTTGCTTCCATAGTTGCAGGGCCGAAACATAGTGCCCTGGTGATGGGTTTACCGAGGGAATCGTCACGTCCTGCTCATGGCTGCTTTAAATCCTCACTTCAATATATTGGTGCATTTCATTTGCCCCGAGCCATTCCCACACAGGTTTGCAGACGGTATCCACTCAGCGAGTTTTCGGACATGTGCTTGTCGTTGCGCCCGTCAGAGCTGTTCCAGGCACGACAGACATTCGGAAAACTACCTAGTCAGAGCTGTTCCGAACAAGAGCGGCATTCGGAAACTAGGTAGTCAGAGCTGTTCCTAGCACGAGAGACATTTGGACGAGACATTTCACTCGGACGTAATTGCGTAGTGTCAATTTTTAGTTTGCCACCCGTAGGACGACACTTCCGACTTCCGGCGGGCATTTTTTAATGAGGTTAGCCTTCCTCTGAAGAAGATGTTTCATAACTTTGGAAATTGTCGCAACACAACCTTCATTATTTGCCTTTCCAGTATAAATCTCTAGTTTCAGACAGTACTGGGTTTTGGCATCAGTAAGTACAAATAATTTGAATCCCCACTTTGTCAGCTTTGCTGGCAGGTATTGCTTGAAATATATCCTGCCTTTGAACCTCACCATGGATTCATCTATTGATAACTCCCGTCCCGGTGTGTAGTGTTTCCTGTATGTAGGCAATATGATGTCTAGTAGGGGTCTGAGCTTGAACAAGGGGTCATACCCAGGCTGTTCTCTTTCAATTCTAAAATCATTATTGTTGAAATGAAGATTTCTGTGAAGCTCTTGGTATCTGTTCCGACTCATGCTGATTATGCTGTTTCATTCAGCCAAAAATTCTTAAACCAGTAGTCTGAAACTGCTGGTTTACAACACATTCCCATACCAATCTGAAGGCCTATGAATGCAGAAATTTCAACTGCATCAGTATGATCCCAAGTAAGCTTTTTTGTACTTGGCATTCCTGTGTAGTGAGAGAGGTGATTTTCACCATACCTGTTGACTTCACACGTGATCAGATCTATGGCAGTGTCAGGGGGAAAAAACTTGAAAAAATCAATGGGCATAAACCCTAGTTGTGTCTGACACTGACACTCTGTTGTTCTTCGTATGGAGGAAGATTGTCATGCTCAATAAGTTCATTTTGAGGAGCCTTTCTCCATTTCCAGACAGCGTTTTCAGCTGTAGAAATGTTCTGGTCTCTTGTGCCATGCCCACTTCTTTCTTCGGACATACCTTCATCACTGCCGTCATCAATTTCAACATCGTAATCGCTACTTTCAGTCGCGATATCATTCACTTGTGCATCCCTTCTTAGCCAGGAATCATCACTTTCAGCTCCAAATTCGCTGGCAGAGTCAGAATCCTTTACATTACGAGCCTGGTTTTCATCATCAGACATGATGAAAATGATGAATAGTCACTTGCCACAAAAATTAACAAAATTTCACTAAAAACACGCTCCAAACGGCTCTAAACAGTATGAATCATGGACGCAGCCATATTGGAATAATATAAACTAACCGGATCAAGCCGATTCAGTGGCTATCGGTAAGGCCATCTGTTTGAAATCTGCATGTCGCTGATTCGACGACCGTTAAAATTGGTCACGAAGGCATATAATCGGAAATTCGACAACCGTCGAATTTGGCCAGCAAAGTGTTAATGGGTGTTTTAGTGTGTGTGGTTAGCAAATGAGCTTAGTTAATGATCGTTTTAGTGTGTGGCTAGCAAATGAGTTAGTTAATGAGTGTTTTAGTGTGTGTTATCAAATGAGTTAGTTAATGAGTGTTTGTGTTTATTTGATGAATGCTATATAACTGTTATTGTGTCCTGTGATAGATGGTTGCGGCTGACCTGTTTGCTGCCTTCAAGGAAGTTGGTCCTTGACAATGAACAGGAAATAAAAGCACTGGGAAGAAGGTAACTGTTGTGTTGGTTGACATGTTTTTCTCTGCCAAGTCAGTTGTAACAGACTGATTACATTTACAGGGAGGTGACCTAACAAGCTCCTTGTAAACTTTATAATCTCATAATCAGACCTCCATGTCTTCAGATTCAGTCAGTCTGTCTTCAAATTTCAACAACAAGTTCTGTGTGGTGTTATTTAGTTCATTGCCTTCTCATTTTCTGTCATTCTCATTTAGTTGCTGAACATTCTTAGAAATAAACCTTGGTTTATTTTTCGTTCATCTAACAATTGTCCTATATTTAAGCTCAGTACATTCAACCCATCTAAAAATGGGTGCCAGGAAATGTCTTGGGAAGTAAAGGCCGCCACCATTATATTAACCACATCACCCTTGGAGTGCCGATTGGTCTATACAATTATAGGTCTAAAACCCTATGTCTAATACACATTCAGCTGTGTTAAAGAGTCCATTTGCTGACATATTTTACTGTATACAGCCCAGTAGTAGTAGTAGTAGTAAGTAAATAGTAAATCTTTATTTTTCCAAGGGTTAAGAATTGGGCACGCAGGCCTGTCTGACATTCTGCCCTATGTCACTGCAAGCTGTAGGGCAGTTGTAATCTCTTCATTTTCTGCCTTTTATCTCCCAGTAGACATAGGTCCTCCACCAACCCACACAAATACCTCCCTTCCTTTGCTGTCTCCTGGAGCTCCTTCAATGTCCTCCCGTATTATT
The DNA here is from genome assembly GCA_014155875.1 of Cepaea nemoralis. Lineage (NCBI taxonomy): Eukaryota > Metazoa > Mollusca > Gastropoda > Stylommatophora > Helicidae > Cepaea > Cepaea nemoralis. The sequence goes on along the minus strand of JACEFZ010014901.1, from coordinate 943,828 downwards.
CATGGCCTGCCTGGGTCACTAGCAGTGGTGGACATGGAGCACAGTTGTTTATACTCTACCTACATTTGATTATATCGGTGATTGAGTATGGTCTGGCAATGCTTACATATATCTTATAGCCAGCTGGTGAAGCTAGAACACATACAAAATGAAGCCGATGCGAGCCAGTCTTGGCTGTGCAAGGGATATACTTATTACAGTCGAGTCCACTTAAGTCGACGTTACTGGCTTAGTCCCGGCCATTATCCTTCTTTATCATTGTATAAAAAGTCCTGATAAGTCGAATTCGGTTAACTCAAATTTTCGGATTAGTCGAACATATAAATGAATACCGACTATATATGTGTTCACATTTAAGTCGAATTGTTAATTCCACACCAAAAATTTTAAAAAATTGTTTCGCGATAGAATTATTTTTAGTCAGCCCGGAGAACAACAATTTATACGGCACATGCGATATCTCGCTACATGTCAACAATGGCTACTAGTGGACGAAAGCTTGCTACTTTAACTTTAAAAAGGAAGATTGAGCTGTTGGAAGAGGTTGAACATAGTGGGAAGAAGAAAGTGAATATAGCTAGAGAATTTGGTATTCCAACATCGACACTTTCCGGCATTTTAAAGCATAAAGACCGCTACAGAAAATTGTTTTTCGAATGTCAAATCGACGGTAACTGACAGCGAGCTAGAACTGCCGCGTGTGATTTTGTTGATGCTGCCCTTTTAAAATGGTTCACTGTGATTATATCGGCAAATGTACCAGTAAATGGGACCTTTACTTATTGAGAAAGCAGAAGAATTTGCACGTCTTGGAGGTCAGACAGACTGGAATTGTAATGTTGGCTGGTTGGATTGTTTCAAAACACGACATTGCATCATGTACAAGAATGTGTGTGGAGAGAAACAGTCAGTTGACGAAGCAACGACTCACTCATGGATAGAAGATGTGCTCAGACCTACTGTAGTTAAATATAATTCTGCGGATGAAGATGACTGTGGGCCGCAGTAAGATATTTTGGCATGGATTGACAAAATTGACATTTACATGATGCAGACTGGATGTTCAGATGATGCAGTCTCACCATTGTGTGCCTTTAAACAGGCCATGGGAAGACATTTTTCACAAGTCAAGAAGCAAAGCAAAATCACAGACTTTTTCTTTAATTAATTTGGAAATTTTCAACATTAAAAATTTCAACATTTCTGATATTGTATTGCTATTTATTAGTTCACTAACTGAGTTTCCTAAGTGGTACATTAATTTTCTCAATGCTACTGCATGGTATTAGTGTAAATTAGTGTAAATGTGTGCAGTCTGGATAAGTAGAATATCTGATAAGTAGAACAAATTCCTTTGGCCCCTGTGACTTCTACTTATCCAGACTCTACTGTATATGTAAGCAACATATACCGGCCCTGCCATCGATTTATCACAGGTATATGGTGCTCTAGGCAAAGATATCTTAGAATTACAGCAGACAGAGAACATTCCCTGCACAAAGCTTTATATTTTATCAAGGGATATAGATTGAAGAGAGGCAGGTCTTGGATGGCTCAAGCTGAAAGACACAATCAATCAGGTGTGTGTATGGACAGGATAGCATATGGAGAAGTATGAATCATGGCACCTCCCAACAATAGAACATTAGATAGTGAGAGTTACAGTTACATTGGGCCGAGGGTGCAGAGAATGAGCAGCAAGGTGTTACAGAAATGTCTGTGCAACGGCAGACAGAAAACAACTGACACCCTAGCAATGTAATTATATACACTGATGGGTTGGTTATTACAGGTAAAAACCATGAGTGGGGTTTTATTTCAAAGTCAGATGGACACTGTTTAAAAATGGGAAGGTTGGCATATGCTACTTCAACATCTAGCATGAGAATGGAGGCTGAGGTAGCCTTTTCGATGGTTGGAGATCAAGCACAGCCAGACATGTTGTGTTCGTATGGCACTCACAGAGTATGCTTCGGAAAGTGGAAATGCAGGTTCCAGGTGGAGTGGCAAGCATCACCCGACTAGGGCAGAGATTGTGAGCTATTATGAATTTTTTTTGTCCAGGGCATGTAGGTGTGCGGGGCAAGGAACAAGCTGATAGATTAGTGGGGAGCTACTTTATGATAAAGGCTATGTGGTGATGTGGTAATTTTTTTGTCCAGGGCATGTAGGTGTGCGGGGCAAGGAACAAACTGATAGAACGAATGAACAAACAAACTTGATTAGTGGGGAGCTACTTTATGATAAAGGCGATGTGGTGAAGTCTCTCTGGAATCTGGTGGAGAGTGTGGCTGAGCACATGGAGTATCTGTATCTGGTAAAGACTGGCTCAGAAGAGAGTGAGTAGTAGGGTCTGGACGATACTCAGTGTGTGTAGGAAAAGACAAAGCCAGGTGGACTTTGTGGACCTCATGGTCCACATCAAATTGCTACTGCAATAATAATTGGGGACTTCTTTGGTGGCTTTTGAAGAGGGAGGCAGAGCATGTGTGGGAATGTCCCGATTACAGTGATGTCGATTCATAAATTAGCATTCCTGGCCATTAGCTGGTGATACACATATTTCTGTGATCAGGGAAAAGTTGCCCTTGCCACTAATTGGTGATACATATATGTATTCATTATTTCAGGTTTAGGGAAACCTACTTATCATTGGGAGGAGGTGTTTCTGCAAGTGAAGTCTTTCGTAAGTTCAGAGGTCGTGACCCATCCACAGAGGCTCTGCAGCCAAGGACATTCTCTTCCTGAGCGGAAATTCTGTTATGTGCTGTGGAGTTTTTGTTCATTCATGTAAAACTGGTGTATGTATAAGTAAGTTCACTTGTCAGTTCATTAAGTGATACAGCATCTTCAGCTAACAAACTTCAGCCATCTGATGTGCTTTCTACAGCACTGTTTGGGAATGATGCCTTTAGCTGTGCAGTTACATCATTGAAGTGTTGCATTTCATAGATTCTTTCCATATTTTTGGCACCATTAATTAGAGTTGTTACAAATGGAAATTGTTGTATAGTTTCAGTTTATTTTGATGTGATAAAAATAGTATTGCAACAATAAATGTATAGAAAAATCTAGACACTTAATCAGACCTGATTATAAAACAGTGCAGCTGGTATTAACAAAGTGTCAGTGAAATAGAAAGATCACCATACAATTGTTAATGCATAAATATGTATGAAGTATTATTTATATTATGATACAACATTTTTAACCTTCTGCATAATTTTAGCTAAGATCAATACCACCTGTGCTAACAAATCTTGTCTTTTACAATGGGATGTAATAGTGCTGTTCTTACTTGTGATTTGCCCAAAGGTGCATTATTTCCACAGTTGGGGTGATTGTTGCAAATACAGGTGTATGAATGTCGACATTTGTTGCAAATACAGGTGCATGAATGTCCACATTTGTAGTGTTTTTTCCCTGGACAAAATCTACCTGTCAGATAACAGTGAAAACATGTGCAGTACTGGATGTTATATTGAGTTACATGTTTTGTGGTATTTTGAATGCCTGTATGGGCCTGTTTTAATGTAATCTTGAATATGTTTTGTGTTGTTAAACTACTCTTCTCACCATATGTTGTTATATAACAATGGGTACATTATTGTTCCTCACTGTGAAAGCATGTCTGTATTACTATCCAAACAGGCAAATACATGTACAAGTTTGGATAGAATGGGGAACTGTGACGTCTAGAATAATAGCAGCAACATTCAGTAAGACTAAAGGAAGAAGGTGTGACTGCAATATGGGACAGACATGGAAGCAACTACAAGATACAGCAAGGGATAGGATTGCTTTCATTAATTTTGTTGAGGGTTTATGCTCAACTGAGGGATACAAGGCAGAAGGTCATATTGTTATAGGGATTATATTGTATTTAATGATGCTATAGTAATAGTACCGGTCTCTAAATCTTATTTGAATGCAAAGCTATTTCAACCACAATGTCACTTACACAAATGACACCAATATAAGATGTGACAAACTGATGTCATTCTTAAATTTTCATGAGTCATATTTTTCCCCCCGAGTCATAATTCCCCCATTTCCTGAGTCATTTGGAGATGAAGGTGCTTGTTAAATAGCTGTGTCAGTGTATAAAGCTATATATAGTGATATAGGGTGTTGATGACACAGAGGTTCACATAGATCTTGCCTACATATAACAGCTAATGTGTCAGAATAAATGGTGCTGTTTTTTCATCTTGTCTTCTTGTGGTATGTGCCGTATCCTATCTACTCCATGGTTGTGTTGAGTATTACATTTTGTGTTCATAGTTTGAAAGCATCCTGGCCTGGTGTATGTTACTATTGCAGTCTTCTTGGATCTCACAGCTACACGTCCTGTTAAAAATCTATTGCAACTACTCCAGTAGCTTGTTTGAATGTTGTGTGTCCTGACAAAAATCTCTTGCACTAATTCTAGTAGCTTGTTTACGTTGTGTGTCTTGACAACATTCTTGCACAGTTACTCCAGTAGCTTGTTTATGTTGTGTGTCTTGGTAACATTCTTGCACAGTTACTCCAGTAGCTTGTTTATGTTGTGTGTCTTGGTAACATTCTTGCACAGTTACTCCAGTAGCTTGTTTGAATGTTGTGTGTCCTGACAAAAATCTCTTGCACTAATTCTAGTAGCTTGTTTATGTTGTGTGTCTTGACAACATTCTTGCACAGTTACTCCAGTAGCTTGTTTATGTTGTGTGTCCTTGGTAACATTCTTGCACAGTTACTCCAGTAGCTTGTTTATGTTGTGTGTCTTGGTAACATTCTTGCACAGTTACTCCAGTAGCTTGTTTGAATGTTGTGTGTCCTGACAAAAATCTCTTGCACTAATTCTAGTAGCTTGTTTATGTTGTGTGTCTTGGTAACATTCTTGCACAGTTACTCCAGTAGCTTGTTTATGTTGTGTGTCTTGGTAACATTCTTGCACAGTTACTCCAGTAGCTTGTTTGAATGTTGTGTTTCCTGACAAAAATCTCTTGCACTAATTCTAGTAGCTTGTTTATGTTGTGTGTCTTGGTAACATTCTTGCACAGTTACTCCAGTAGCTTGTTTATGTTGTGTGTCTTGGTAACATTCTTGCACAGTTACTCCAGTAGCTTGTTTGAATGTTGTGTGTCCTGACAAAAATCTCTTGCACTAATTCTAGTAGCTTGTTTATGTTGTGTGTCTTGGTAACATTCTTGCACAGTTACTCCAGTAGCTTGTTTATGTTGTGTGTCTTGGTAACATTCTTGCACAGTTACTCCAGTAGCTTGTTTGAATGTTGTGTGGTCCTGACAAAAATCTCTTGCACTAATTCTAGTAGCTTGTTTATGTTGTGTGTCTTGGTAACATTCTTGCACAGTTACTCCAGTAGCTTGTTTGAATGTTGTGTGTCCTGACAAAAATCTCTTGCACTAATTCTAGTAGCTTGTTTATGTTGTGTGTCTTGGTAACATTCTTGCACAGTTACTCCAGTAGCTTGTTTGAATGTTGTGTGTCCTGACAAAAATCTCTTGCACTAATTCTAGTAGCTTGTTTATGTTGTGTGTCTTGGTAACATTCTTGCACAGTTACTCCAGTAGCTTGTTTGAATGTTGTGTGTCCTGACAAAAATCTCTTGCACTAATTCTAGTAGCTTGTTTATGTTGTGTGTCTTGGTAACATTCTTGCACAGTTACTCCAGTAGCTTGTTTGAATGTTGTGTGTCCTGACAAAAATCTCTTGCACTAATTCTAGTAGCTTGTTTATGTTGTGTGTCTTGGTAACATTCTTGCACAGTTACTCCAGTAGCTTGTTTGAATGTTGTGTCCTGACAAAAATCTCTTGCACTAATTCTAGTAGCTTGTTTATGTTGTGTGTCTTGGTAACATTCTTGCACAGTTACTCCAGTAGCTTGTTTGAATGTTGTGTGTCCTGACAAAAATCTCTTGCACTAATTCTAGTAGCTTGTTTATGTTGTGTGTCTTGGTAACATTCTTGCACAGTTACTCCAGTAGCTTGTTTGAATGTTGTGTGTCCTGACAAAAATCTCTTGCACTAATTCTAGTAGCTTGTTTATGTTGTGTGTCTTGGTAACATTCTTGCACAGTTACTCCAGTAGCTTGTTTATGTTGTGTGTCTTGGTAACATTCTTGCACAGTTACTCCAGTAGCTTGTTTGAATGTTGTGTGTCCTGACAAAAATCTCTTGCACTAATTCTAGTAGCTTGTTTATGTTGTGTGTCTTGGTAACATTCTTGCACAGTTACTCCAGTAGCTTGTTTATGTTGTGTGTCTTGGTAACATTCTTGCACAGTTACTCCAGTAGCTTGTTTGAATGTTGTGTGTCCTGACAAAAATCTCTTGCACTAATTCTAGTAGCTTGTTTATGTTGTGTGTCTTGGTAACATTCTTGCACAGTTACTCCAGTAGCTTGTTTGAATGTTGTGTGTCCTGACAAAAATCTCTTGCACTAATTCTAGTAGCTTGTTTATGTTGTGTGTCTTGGTAACATTCTTGCACAGTTACTCCAGTAGCTTGTTTGAATGTTGTGTGTCCTGACAAAAGTCTCTTGCACTAATTCTAGTAGCTTGTTTATGTTGTGTGTCTTGGTAACATTCTTGCACAGTTACTCCAGTAGCTTGTTTGAATGTTGTGTGTTCTGACAAAAATCTCTTGCACTAATTCTAGTAGCTTGTTTATGTTGTGTGTCTTGGTAACATTCTTGCACAGTTACTCCAGTAGCTTGTTTGAATGTTGTGTGTCCTGACAAAAATCTCTTGCACTAATTCTAGTAGCTTGTTTATGTTGTGTGTCTTGGTAACATTCTTGCACAGTTACTCCAGTAGCTTGTTTGAATGTTGTGTGTCCTGACAAAAATCTCTTGCACTAATTCTAGTAGCTTGTTTATGTTGTGTGTCTTGGTAACATTCTTGCACAGTTACTCCAGTAGCTTGTTTATGTTGTGTGTCTTGGTAACATTCTTGCACAGTTACTCCAGTAGCTTGTTTGAATGTTGTGTGTCCTGACAAAAATCTCTTGCACTAATTCTAGTAGCTTGTTTATGTTGTGTGTCTTGGTAACATTCTTGCACAGTTACTCCAGTAGCTTGTTTATGTTGTGTGTCTTGGTAACATTCTTGCACAGTTACTCCAGTAGCTTGTTTATGTTGTGTGTCTTGGTAACATTCTTGCACAGTTACTCCAGTCGTTTGTTTATGTTGTGTCTTGACAACATTCTTGCACAGTTACTCCAGTAGCTTATTTATGTTGTGTGTCTTGATAACATTCTTGCACAGTTACTCCAGTAGCTTGTTTGAATGTTGTGTGTCCTGACAAAAATATCTTGCACTAATTCTTGTAGCTTGATAACAAACAATTTTGCACACTTACTCCAGTAGTTTGTTCGAGGGTTGTGTGTCCTGACAAAAATCTCTTGCACTAATTCTAGTAGCTTGTTTATGTTGTGTGTCTTGACAACATTCTTGCAATTACTCCAGTAGCTTTTTTGAATGTTGTGTGTCCTGATAAAAATCTCTTGCACTGATTCCAGTAGCTTGTGTGAATGAAATCTTATGGTAGTGTAAAATGTTTTGTACGAATTCAAATTGCTTATTTGAGTGACAAGAACTAGATAAATGCCACACAAAATTGTGATTTTGTTGTCCTTGCTTAAGAACAAGGATTGAAGTTTGACTGAAACTCTGGATGTAACTTTTAATTGACGTTACACTTTATATGTATAGGAAAATATGACATGTTCAGGTGCAATCTTCATCATGTTCCCAGCTGAGCAGCACAGGCAATTATAATAAGAGAGATTACAACTGCGGCAGGATGTGACAATGTGAAATGGAACAATTAGGTATGTGTTTATTCTGTTGACAAAAAGCAAACACAGATAAACGGACATACTTTACAAAGTTCTCTGGCTTGGGAACATTGTAAGGTATGTACATTTATCTTTTTTTTTTTGGATTTCTCTGCAGGATCAGCACATACCTAATTGTTTCATTTCACTAGACATCATCATTCCTCCACAAATATCTGTCCTCTGTGTTCTAGATAAGTTTGACTGCTAATAATCTGTGCCAACTCATCCAACATGTTCTCCCTCTGTTGACCTCTGTTACTAACACCCTGATTGTGACGCCCTTCATCAGACCCTCAGGTCTTATGTTTATGTGAAGACTGTCTCGCCCTGGTATGGGTAATCATCTGTCTTTCTGATCTGGCCTTTTCTAGTAGATGGATATTGATCATCTTAGCGTATCCATGGCATGCTCAAAGAAACCACATCTGTGGTCTTCAGTTTCTTTCTTGTCTCATTCAGTAATATGATCGGTTTTGTTACAATACAAATTAAATTACCAGTATATTTACATTACAGTGAAATATCCTTTGTTGTCAGTAAAATATTTCTTGACTACATCGTGACACAAGTGCTACGACAGTGCCTCGAAGTGCCTACACCGGCAACCATCGAGGTATCAATAATGTAAAACAGCAACGAAGGACGAGGAATTCAACTTGCGTCCTTACCTTGAATACAATGACAATCAACGGCAAAAGTCAAGATATCAAAGCGCTATCAGAAGTTTATTCCGTAGCAGACATGCGAACATTAAACTCACGCAGACCTGTAGGTTGACCCCTATAGACGGGATCGGCACCTACTTTACTAATCCACCGATGAGTGTCCAGTCTACTGCGCTCTGCTTGACGCCCTGATCCACTGATTCCATTTAAGCTGTAATTCCACTCTAGGTTTTTCCGCCCGGTTACTTCACTGCGGTGTCATCTTCAACAGATCCCTCTCCTGACTCAGAGCTGTCTCACACTGATATCATCGCGTCCAGAGGTCACCTCACACAGATCCTTTGGAAAACACGTCCTTGTTCGAACGCCCAATTACAGCGTCTCTCGTTGCTGTCCAATTACGTTGTCCACATTCTCCTTGGATTCCTTTGTTGACGTCCACTTTCGTGTCCGAGTGGTTTTCCCTATATGATTTTCTACCGCCTATTCCGATGACGTCATTCTGTCTATACGCCATGTGGCAGACAGCACATTGGCTAGCATAGTTTCCTGACAGTCACGTGTTCAAACCCCCTTCATGCAGATTTTAACAAATGCGCGTGGGCTTCCAGGTTAACTCAGCCTAAAATAAGTATCGGGAAATGTCTTGAGAAATAAAGGCAGCTGACATATTGACCACATCCACACTCGGATTGGTCTGTACAATATGTAGCTAGCACCATATGCTAGTACACTCAAGGCATGTGAAAGGGTCCTTTATATACATCAAGGCACATCATAAGTCATGTATGTGTTGTGACTGAAATCTCTCTTGTTTTACTCTATAGCTGAAAGGAATAGGCACAGTGCATTCACTGATTCAGTGCCATGAGATGATTAATCATCTTAGGTGACTTCCTGTATCTGCCATGAACTTATATTCAGTTGTCCATATGCAACCCCCCTTTAATTTGAAATATAATTTAACATGTCTGCTACCACATTAATAATTTTTGAGTCAACTGTGACACACCCCTGCTTACCATTTTCTGCCATCCATTTTTGTTTGGTGCAAACTCTTTGTTTGGCGCTGAACCTGTTAATTATCAACAATATGACACTGCCTGATCAACAATATGACACTGCCTGATCAACAATATGACATTGCCTGATGGGTTAAAAGGTAAAATACACATGCATTGGACAGCCACAGGACTGTTGTGATTATTCCTCCTATACGACACTGTTTGTCTGACATTTGATGTCCTGTGTAGCACTCCAAGGACATATGAGATTGAAACTTAAAACAGCTGTCGTCCAGGGTGATACTACTAGTCAAACAAACTGTGCTAATGTTGTTTGGTTTGAGTTTGCTTTCTACTTTTATATGCAAGAGTTACTCAAGTCCGATATTGAGTACTACAATGTCAGTTATTGATCAGTAGTGATTGTCTATTTGATTTTGCTTGAGTGATCACAGAGCTGCTGTAGCTCAATGACTACCTTGCTGGCCTGCCAATCCAAGGGTCATGTGTTTGAGTCCCCATTGAGGTGAATTTTGATTCATTGATAAAGCTTAAAATTGGTGCCAGGAAATGTTCTGGGAAATAAAAATGGCTGTCATTATAGTGACCACGTCACCCGCTGAGCACTGATTGGTCTACAGAAATATTGGGTTAGCACCACACAGTCAGTGCACTTGGAGGTGTGTAGAGGGGTCTTTTAATAACTTTTTTCTTTTAATGAACAGACGAATTGAGTTTTGTTCTGTTTGTATTTGTGAGAGTTGTTTGTAAGTTACACAATCAGGGAAACCAGTTTGTTGTAAATAAGTAAATACTGTTTTTTTTAGCAAAATATACATTGCTGAAAATTAAATATGCTCTTCATAATTTAAATTGTGGCATTGTTTAGTTTGTAGAAGACTGTTCATTGCTTGTTTGTGTATGCTACAGTCTCCTGCCATAGATTACAAGTCCTACCTCCTTTCATAGATCTCACAAAGTCCTACAGTCTCCTGTCTTAGATCACACAAAGTCCTACAGTCTCCTGCCATAGATCTCACAAAGTCCTACAGTCTCCTGCCATAGATCTCACACAGTCCTACCTCCTGTCATAGATCACACAAAGTCCTACAGTCTCCTGTCATAGATCACACAAAGTCCTACAGCCTCCTGCCACAGATCTCACACAGTCCTACCTCCTGCCATAGATCACACAAAGTCCTACCTCCTGTCATAGATCACACAAAGTCCTACCTCCTGCCATAGATCACACAAAGTCCTACAGTCTCCTGCCATAGATCTCACAAAGTCCTACCTCCTGTCATAGATCACACAAAGTCCTACAGTCTCCTGCCATAGATCTCACAAAGTCCTACAATCTCTTGCCATAGATTACACAATGTCCTACAGTCTCCTGCCATAGATCTCATAAAGTCCTACAATCTCTTGCCATAGATCATTCTTTTTTTATGACTTCAAGCAGCAAACTTGTTCTGTCTTGTATGACTTCAAGCAACCCACTTATTGTCTTGTACGAATTAAAAAACTGCAATTTTTTTTCTAGCCCAGTAGGCAAGGAACACACTAATTCTGTCTTGTATCCACACCGGACAGCTGGACTAAACTGTTGACCTGTCGTCCTTGACTTGGGGACGTAAATTATAAGTACCTCTGAAGTCGGAGTGGGTTCGCCTGATAGCGAGGGACACTATTAATATGGAAGGCTAATCCACACGCAAAATTCAGTCCATCACTACTATAAATAGTGTGTATGGACTACGCTTTGAGTTCAAAGCGAGCGAGTGCAAATTCTGTCTTGTATGACTTGAAGCACCTGTGATGACTTTGCTCCAGCCCAGTTGGCAAGGAACACATTCATTCAGGGCATGCTTGTGAGCTCTCAAAACAGTCAGTGCAAACCTTTGGTGTTGAATGTCTATCACCTTGTCTTTCATCTCCCACTGGAGCATACACCCTCAACCAACTCATGCTCAAACTGGTGTTGACTATCCATCACCTTGTCTTTCATTCTCCCACTGGAGCTTACGCCCTCAACCAACTCATGCTCAAACTCTCATGGACTTGTTCCTGGTTGGATTTTGCTAAGTTTTCTATAAGATTAGGTAGCCAGTCTCCCACCAATCTCCTTCAGCTACTTCTCACAGCCTGTGTGGCAAGCTACAGTGTTACTATTCTTTACTTCCCTTATAGGCCCCTGTAACACAGGCCCTGTTGTCTGCCATTAAACAAATAAAAGCAGGGATCTGCTATGGGTCTAATGTGACAGGGTGGGTCATGACATTTTGCAGAGAGGAATTGCTGGCCTGTTTTTATACTGTTCAAAAAAAAAAGCAATGCAACATTTTTGGTGTTGCTTTTATAAAAAATATCCGCTGATTGGACATCAGTCAACCTATCAACCTATCGGCTGTGCCCATCTGGTCATTAACTTCTCGTGTTACCTGAATTGTACTCACCTCATGATTTGTGAGGTCATGAAAGAGGTCAAGGTCAAAACAAAATTGTTGACAATAACTCATGATGGGTTCATGATAATCCCGTGAAACTTACTGAACACAAAACTCTCTGACCATATTATTGAATGCCTATAAAAGATTGGTGCTCCTTGAACAAATTCAGTTGAAAATTCAATGTGCAAGTATGGCTCATCTCACTACAGAACAACAACTCATCATCATTGGACGTTTACAGACTGGACAGTCACAAAGTGTAGTAGCCAGAGAATTTAATGTGGTTACAAGCACCATTAGTTGCCTTTGGAGGTGATTTCAAGAAACTGGCTCAGTGGCAGACCGGCCGCACAGTGGAAGACCCAGAATCACAACTGCTGTCGAAGACCACTTCATATGGCTGCGTCATCTTAGGAATTGATTTGCATCTGTGTCCTCTACAGTCCAGTCAATGTCAGGAGCTCGTTGAATTTCAGATCAAACAGTCAGGAACAGGCTGCACGACGCTGGTCTTTGGGCTAGAAGACCCTACAGAGGTCCTGTTCTTACGGACCAGTATCGCCAGAACTGACTGCAATGGGCGAATCAGCATCGACAATAAAATGTTTGTACAAGTTTGCAGTTGAAACTGCAATAATGTTCCGTTTATTTTTTTGAACAGTATATGTCACTTGAGCAGACTCAGATGTCAAGCTCCTCCCAGACCATGCCCATGACATTGTCAGCGTAACCAACCCCATATAGATTATGCTAACATGCCTGCTGGGGTTGTCTGCTATATTGGAGGGAAAGGGCTGTGACACTTGCAGACTCCTCCCAGACCATGCCCATGACATTGTCAGCGTAACCAACCCCACATAGATTATGCTAACATGCCTGCTGGGGTTGTCTGCTATATTGGAGGGAAAGGGCTGTGACTCTTGCAGTCTGGCAACATGCAATGGATGCTCCTTATCTTTAATTACTTTTAACTGAAGCATGCACGAGGCCTACTTGTCTAAACCCTTCTATACACTGAAATAGAAAGTTGAATTCAATGACCCTTTCCCATGCCTTTGGATGAATTGGATATATGGTGCTGGCCCCTTATTTTAACAGACCAATCAGAACTCAATGGGTGATGCGGTCAACATCATGTAGGCCACCTTCACTTCCTTGAGCATTTCCTAGAACCAATTTTAAGCGTCCATTTTAAAAAAAAAATTCCTTGATGGTCCTTTGTTTGCTTGAAATTTGTCTATAACTCCAATGTTGTCTCTTGTATGAATTTCACTGTCATTTTAAATTCACTCGGTGGTCCATAAAGTTTATCTCCACTGTTGTTTCTCTAGGCCAGAAGGTTTGCCTTGATATGTTGTATTTTGGGCAGTCTTGGAGTATATGATCTGCTGTCTGTAGGGTCAATCCACATGTGTGCATGGCTGATTCGCCAACCTTGAATTTTGTATACATATGGTTGTGCTAATCTATTTTGTCATGTTCTGAGGGCAGAATAATGATTTGTTCTGGTCTGTCCATAACATGGTGATCACCTTGAGTTGGTGTTGCCCTCGATGATAATTTGAACACATGTCCACTGGCTGGGCAGGCACGCATTCTGTCTTGTATGACATCTGCGCTACTTCAGCCCCCTTTCTATAGTGAAGGAAAAGATAATTGCACATATATTACCAAAGGTAAGGGTATTTTCACAGGAAGACCTGTCAGGAAACATCATGAAATTAAAAAGCATTATTTCAGAATGCCAGTTTGAATATTTATTTTTTATATATATATATATATATATGTGTGTGTGTGTGTGCGCGCGCGTGTGTGTGTGTGTGCGCGCGCGTGCGTATGTGTGTGTAAGAAGTATCCCAAGGAAATCTCAAAACTCAAAATACTGACAAACATTATGTGAGTCTTGAGTCTCCTGAAATTAATACAAGGCAATTAAATTTAGTTGCATTGACAATAAATTTCAAATGTGTTTTCTTCATTTTCAAATGATTTGCTGAAAACTGAATTATCATTAACATGGTTTTTATTTTCTTACATTGAGCAGCAGTACAATAATTTGTAATCTGTAATTAAAATTTAAAAAAAAAAAAAAAACAAGCTGAGAAACATCTAATGGCAGTGGAAAATGTTGTTTCTGAGTTAAATGCAAATAAATACCATGAATGGTCAGAAAAATTAACTGATTCTGTGCCAAGCAAAAAGTCAGTTTGGACAAATATGGTACACAATAAAATGAACAAGTATTAATGTAAAATTCCGCTCACTGAGCATTGAAATTGCGGAAGATACCAAAACAAAACAAACAACACTATTACCCTAGTATGGTGACCTACCGTTCTTCTGTACAAATGGGAGGTCACATTTGGTGATATACTATCCTTCAACACTGAATCAGTGAATGAAGCAGTCCTTCAAGAAACAAATGAAAACTGTAAATTAACTGGAGGAATTAGAATTCACCAGACTACAATGGCTGGGGCATATAGAAAGAATGGAAGATAATAGGGAAACAAAACTTGCTTACACTCAGGAAATAAATTACCGTAGACCCCGAAGTAGACCAAGAAGACGGTGGAGAGATAATATATATACAGACCTACAAGCACTTGGAATCAACGACTGGCAAGAGAAGGTCAACCAGAGAGATGAATGGAGACGGATTGTATCTGCAGCAAAGAACCTCAATGGCTCGGAACGCTAAAGAAGAAGAAGAATTAGAGGCAGACAGTCAGGACTGCATGCAATGTGGAAAGATACTTTTGAAAACCTAGTGACTGGCAACGTTGACGGGAAAAAATGCAAGGAAAAGGCAGCGAAGCCAATACCTGGATGGCTTGGCTACGTGACATAATTGAGACAGGAACACAAATCTGATTCAAGACACTGATGATAGTGTAAGGTGGCGAACCATGACCGCCCATGCTTATCGGCACGGCACATGATGATGATGAGCTAAAATAATTACCGTTGGTCTTGAGTTAAACATAAATATACACATACATCTTGACTATGTTAAGATACGGATGTGAATCATGGACCATTTTACAATCACTAAAGAAGAAATTCTCATGGACCTGTTTTCATTCACTAAAGAAGAAATTCTCATGGACCATTTTTCATTCACTAAAAAAGAAATTCTCGTGGACAATTTTCATTCACCAAAGAGGAAATTCTCATGGACCATTTTGCATTCATTAAAGAAGAAAGTCTCATGAACCATTTTGCATTCATTAAAGAAGAAAATCCCGTGGACCATTTTACATCACTAGTGAAAAAAGTCGTAATTACTAAAGAAGAAAGTCTCATGGACCATTTTGAGACATTTTACAAGATCTGAACATAGAAGATACCTGGCTCATCGTCTATGGGCCAACAATTCTTTTTTGTGAGTACTGCTTTTTCTGTCGATGCGACTGGGTCAAAGGGCCTACAATTCATTTTTCACCAGTTGGGGTAGGAAGTGGGGATCGCAAGTGGGTCGAGCCACTGGTTTACGCCCCCAACCATTATATGACACCAATGCCAGACAGGCCGAGAGAGGGATCATACTGCATGGGCAACACATGGTCTCTAAGTTCAGCTCGGGCTTTGTGTTATGGAGAGATAACCTCATTTTACAAACTATTGTCTGTCAAGACAGCAAGGTGCCAGTCAGCAATCATATATGAGAATCGCTCTCCCCCAAAAAATACATCGAAACCTCAGAGTTAACTCATGATTAGTTCTTGTGTTGCACATCCTGGTACTAGCCCGACAAAAGCCATCCTTTTAGATATACTCATTGCAATACATATATATAATACTGAAGTTGTAGTATAATGTAGGGTCAACATACGTGTCAGTGGTTGCTTATCGGCTCTACTGAGCTCTGCAATAGGAGTTTGTTGGGGAGATATTTTTGTTTTATTTTTAAAAGTTTTATCCCATCCAAAACAGGGTGTATTTACAAGGTCATTGTGTGTGTGTGTTTTTTTTTCCATTTATGAATACAACATATACATTAATATACACATGGTAATATTAAATTCATGGTAAGGTGTAATAGCCTACACATTACTTAATGATGATAGTGAAGTAATTATTTGCTCTCATGCATACTAAAATTTTTCAATAGATATTTTTCATACTCCAACATTCTCATTCACACTTGGTTTAATTTAAACACATTTAAGGGTATCACAGAATAGATCATACATTAAACATCGCAACAACCGTCCCATTTTACAAAGTATATTGCAAACAAGTATATATGGCATTTGCTCAAGCGCATATGTGAGAGAAAAAGACAGCAAACTAAAATAAAGACTGAAGTTAGCTGCATTGGGGAGTAACTTCATCACAGGCACAATGGATCTGTATGATGAAGGCGGGGTTGGGGTGGAAATTAAACGACTTATCTTGGTCATACTTTCCACATCTCGGTTAACAATGAAACTGACCTATGAGGTACAGCCTACCTTTGTGCTGTGTAGCTCAATAAACTTTTGTCCCTGACTTGTGATATTTCCCAATCCCCGGTGACAAAGAAAGAAAATATATGAGACTACGACCTCCAGTATGAGAATGGAGGTGGAGGCAGTGACAGCGGCATTCCGTTGGCTAGAGGAGACTACTGCAACACATGTTGTATTCATTACGGATTCAAAGAGTATGCTTAGTAAGGTAGGAGAAAGGAATGTTTCGTGTGGAATGGCTCTTGTCGCTTCAGAGGTCACAGATTATGAGAATTGTATGGATATTTTGTCCTGGCCATGCGGGGTGTGGGGGAATAAACAGGCTGATAGGCTAGCAGGGAATGCACCTCTTGGTGGCAGATTGCCTATGGACAAGGGGGAGGTGGTCGTGCACTTGTGGGACCAGGTGGAGGAGGCAGAGGAACAGATTGAGAACCCATATGTGGAAAGAATGAGATTGCGGGGGATCGACAGGGGTTCTGGCAGAATCTCAAAACTGAGAGGGAAGACGGGAGAACTTTTAATCAGATAGCGGTGGGAACAATTAGTAGTGTGACTCTTCGCTGGCTGTTGAATGAGGGGACGGAGCACGTATGGGAATGTTCTGAGTGCAGTGATGTCAGTTCTTAACTCAACTCAGAAAAAAATGTGCTGATTCATTCTCCCCCATGACGGGTATTGTAAATATGCAAATAAAGGATCTACAAGCTTAAATATCTCTTTTCTAAATACTGGTTCTTGATGATCATATTAATAAATTTTTGCAGTGGAAAGGAAAAAGTGAAAATAAAGATATAAAAACATAAATGATAGCAATTATACTAAGAATGATTGATTGAAGACAGTGGTACACATTAGGAAATATAGAACTATCTGTGACAGTATGTGTTCAAACATGTATAGTATGAAGTGTGAGTTTGAACTTGATGGGCGTGACATTTTGCTTAATCTGTGAATAGTTGATACATTGTATGTTTAAAAATGTGTGATAATATGTGTGAGTGTATTGTGTGTTGATTGTGAGTGACCGAATATTTGCTAGACCCTAATAGGTGCCTGTATTCTGCTAATGCTACAAGCAGTAATTTGTATTTATCATTTGTGGATGTAGGTATTGTGGTATGAAGATTGCTTTCTATATATAAGTTGGTTTTGTGGTGTGTGTGTGTGTGCTTCTATTAGTTGTAGTGCAGTCTGTGTGGCTGTGATTGTTGGATATGTATAGTAAATATGTCCTTCTATTTCTTGAATGTTGTGTCTGCATGGTTGGCATGGTGCTGTTTGCTTAGATCTCTGTGCTGCTCTGTCTGAGATTGGTTTCATTTTGAAAAGTAGTCTGTGTGTTATTTCTTTAGCTTTGGGTGTGATGTGTTTGTTGTGTAAGTTAGTGAAAGTACAGCTATAATCTTTAATGTAGTATTTGTATCTGCTTTTGATTCTCGGGTGAAATGGTGGTGCTTATTGTTTTATTAAGTATTTGTATATCTGCTTGGTTGTCTGTTGTGTTAAATGTTTGTTGCCGTGTATTGCTTGCATACATGTTCTGTAGAATTGTGGTACTGTGTTGTAATAATGTGGTGTTGTGTTGTCTACTTCCCTAACCCGGTGTATTCTAATTGCAATGTGGTATATAATACTAGTGAGTTTTGGTCTGGATGGTTGATGTGTCCTCCTATATGGCTAATTCTTAATGCTTGCAGTGTTGTGTGCGAGTCTTGTAGTGCTATTCCTTCCCTGTTTTCTTATCTTGTATTAGTGTTTTGTGTTGTAAACTGTGAATTGTGTTGCTGAAGAATGAAATTATGATGTATTTGTTCATGTCTGTGATTGTCTGTTTTGGGGGATCAAACACTGTAGCTAAATATATTATATTAGGAATGATGAATGTATTTACATCTGTGCTTCTTCCAAAAATGATTGATGTCTTGTATTTGTACCTATCTTAGTATGTCTGTAATTCGTTTTGTTAGTGAATGCCATGTTTCTGTGTGTGCTTTTCTGCCATCACATAGAAATGTGATCCCTTACATTTTCATGTTGTCTGTGACTGGTAGATCTGGAGGGCATCTGCTTTATTTTTCCACTTTCCCAGACCAATTATTTTAGACTTCTAGTATGTTTATTTTGGCCCCACTTCCTTCACCAAAGTGTCTGAAGATGTGAAGTATGTTTATTATGGATATGTTGGTTGTAGGGAAGAAAATGGTGTCATCTGCATAAGCAGTTAGTTCCTGCTCTCCTTACCCTTGTATAAATGTTCCCTTTAATGTTGGTGCTCTGTCTGATTGCTTCCAAGATTAGTTCTAGTGTGAGTACATATAGAATTGATGATAGTGGACACTCTTGTCTGACAGATCTTGTGATCCTGAAACTGGCAGTGAGTGAATGATTCATCAGTACCTACTTTCAGGATTTTTATACAAGATTTGTTATCCATTGTCTGTAGTAGTGTACTCGTGTTGCAGTGTGCTAGTGCTTTGTGTAAGTATGAGTGTGAAATTCTTCAAAAGCCTTCTCCTGTTCAGAGACAAGAGGGAGGGTGGACAGTCTTTCAGGTAGATGTAAATGATATCTCTAATGAAGTGTGTATGTTAGTGTATGTTTCTGTTGGTCTGGGTGTATGAGTGATGGTATGCATTTTTTTAATTTTGTTTACAAGTGATTTTGCTAGAATTGTGTAGTCTGTGTTTAATAATGAGATGGGTCTATAGTTTTTCAGTTGTGTTTTGTCTGTGTTGTCTGTAGGTATGAGTGCTATGTGTGACATGTTGCAGCTGTTGGGTATACTGTTAGAAGGAAGCTGCCTATGATAGGGAAACAATGCTGGTAGAATTCTACAGCGAGTCCGTCTGGTTCTGGTGTTTAGTCTTTACGTTTGATTGAGTGCATGTGTTATGTCTGTTAATGTAAGCTCTGTGTCTAGTATGTCTTTATCTGTGTCAGTTTCTTTGGTTATTGTAAGAACCTATTTTGTGTTTGTGTGTTGGTTGGTTCTTCTGTATATAGGTCAGTGCAGTACTGTTGGAATAATTCTAATATATGTGCCTCTGTTTGTATTTCTTTGCATGTCTATTATTGCTTCTATTTGTCTGTGTGTTTTATATTTTGTTCTATTTTCTGGTGTCTCTCGTGATATGGCAGTGAGTTTAGTTCTAAGAACCTGTATGTAGGAGTTGGAGTAGTGTGTTGTTGAATTTCCAATGCAGTGATTGTTTTAAGGCTTGTGTATTTGTAGTGTCCATACTGATATATGCTAGTACTGCTTTGTGATCTGTGTATTGTAATGTATTTTTGTAGGTGTTTTGTGTTTATTATGTGGTGTTTTTCCGGTGTGTGTTGTTTGTCCATCAAGAATGATGATGACCATTCATTTCACCCAGTGGAGTTGAAAGTAAGAAGCCGTGAGTTCTAAGATGGCTGATAAGGCCTATTTTGGCTCGAAATATTCTTTGACAATGTGGACAAAGAATTTTTGGCGTTTCTGGAGGAGGATTTCCTGCAGTGGTTTTTCTGTTCTGTCATTTCTTCACAGCTCTTGCAGTCCTGGTTGCCTCACAAGTGACTGCACCCTTGCGTAATGATGCATGCCACGAATTTCGGTCTCTGGCTGCAGTCTCCCAGGTGTCATGGTGAATTCCAAAAGCATTCAGTGAGATTTTCAGAGTGTCTTTAAAGCGTTTCCTCTGGCCGCCTTGGGAGCGTTTACCACAACGCAACTCGCCGTAAAAAATTCGTTTAGGGAGCTTGTGATCTGGCATGCGTGTCAAATGACCAGCCCAGCGAATCTGATTCTTCATTAGCAGAGTGTGGATACTGGGCATGGACGCTCTTTCTAGGACTTCAGTGTCTGGGATCTTGTCTTGCCATTTAATCTTCAGTAACTTCCTAAGGCAGACTGTGTGGAAGTGGTTTAATTTCCTAGGGTGTCGCTGATAAACAGTCCAGGTTTCACAAGCATATAGCAGTGTGGATAATACAACTGCTTTGTAGACTTTCAGCTTTGTTTGCAGGCTTATTCCATTTCTGTCCCATACATTCTTGTACAGTCTGCCAAAGGCCGCGCTGGCCTTGGAGATTCTTGCATTCACTTCATCATCAATTGTGGCAGCTTGTGACACAGTGCTGCTAAGATAGGTGAATTTGTCCACAACACTTAGACTATGACCATTCACTTTGATATTCGGCACAGTGTGATTATTCCCTGGAGCTGGCTGGTACATAACTACAGTCTTCTCCAAATTGATATTGAGCCCAAAGTTGGCACAGGCATGTGAGAAAGCTGAAACATTATGTTGCATGTCCGCCTCTGAGTTGGCGTATAGTGCGCAATCATCAGCAAACAGGAGCTCTCTGACAGTATCGCTGTTAATTTTGGTTTTAGCTTTCAGCCTTCTGAGATTGAATAACTTTCCATCCATACAGTAGTTGATGTCTATTCCAATGTTGTTGTTCTCGAAGGCATTCGTCAACATAGCTGAAAACATGAAGCTGAACAGTGTTGGTGCCAGGACACATCCTTGCTTCACTCCATTGGTGACAGGAAAGGGCTCAGACAGTTCACCATTTTCCTGTACTCTTGCCTGCATGCCATCATGAAATAGCCGCACTATTTGGACAAACTTTCTTGGACAGTCATATTTTGCCGGTGTGTATATTCGGTCCTAGACTGGCTGATCTATTGTGTGCTCTATTTTTTGTGTTGTTGCAATTTTATTAGGGTGTCTTGTGTCTGAAAGCATCTGTAAATTGTGTGTGTCAAGGGTACTCTGTAGTATATCCAGTTGGTGCATTCCATTCCTGTCACTTCTCCTCAATTGTGTCTCCATGTCTCCCTTTCCTCCCCTTACAGTATCCAAATCTGAGAGGACAAAATTAAAGTTCCCTGCAAGGATAACATTTTGTCCTCTGTTTGTGTGAGAAAGGTGTCTTAATTCTTGGTTTAAAAAACAAAAGGTTGATGATTGTAATTTGGTGGTGGATGTATGTTATCATACTTTCAACCTGTATTGTGCAGATTCATCAGTTCTTGAAGTAAGTCCTCTGAGTCTCCCACTAACACTGGAAAAATAACTTCAAACACTTTACCACTCTCACACAACTCTTTCAGCCATGTACTGTATTCTTCATATTCTGGTATATCATCCCAGGCAGGATCATAAAATGGTTATAAATATAGTCAGGATCCATGTCTTATGAAATTTGCAGCACAGCTGAGTTGAGTTAAGCTAAGAAACGTTGGCAAAAGTCCATTTTCACAGATGCTGCATTTCCTGTAATCCCAAAAGAAGTGAAGACTTCTGAGACGGAGTTCAGAAAAGTCTTCTGGAAATACCTTGTGAGTCACCAGATGTTGCATCACTTTCTGCCCTTTGTTGTCTTCAGTTTTATTAGACACTGCATCAGCTCCTAAAGATTTTAACTTAAAATTCTGCACTTAATCTTAAGATTGAAGATTCTTCACCAAAACTCGGGATTTTGATTACTTGTGTTTCAGTCAGAAGGTTGAATTTCTTTCCTTGTTGTTTCAGTCAGAAGGTTGAATTTCTACAATCTTTTCCTCTACAGACACGTTGAAAGGTTGAGACAGCTTGTCTTGAAGCCCTTCTGTTTCAGTTTGAAGGAAATTCACCAGCCGCATATGATGTTTTATAATTTGCCCACATGTCAATCCGCAAAACACCAGCCGGGGGTAGTTCTTGATTAGAGAAGCAAAATATATATATCGCAATGAAGTATAATAACAGACACCAAATTCTTTACGAAACAGCCTTTTAACATTGTCATTAGCTCCAGCCAACTCGCGAGCACGTAAATAAATGAGTCCTCGGTAATATTTCACAATAATGTCTAGGCTTGCAAGAGTGGCTTCTTCATTCACAATTAATACGTGGTGTTTTTTTAATTCATCCATGGTCAGCGACTTGTAATCTCGAAGAATATCACAGCACGTCATCAATTGAAGATCTTTACCCGATGTTTTCAATGTATCGAAGTTTGCCACTTGTTCACGTATCTGTGGTAGTATTTTCTGCTCAAATATTGTTTTATCCGACTGAGAACACATTCTTTGCTCCTTGGCCTTTTTCTGTCTTTTCGGTGGTTTTACAAGAACAGACTTGATGCGCTTCAGCGTCTCGATAAAAGATTCTTTGTTGTCAGCAGCAATGGCTTGCTCGAGTGCGTTGTGTATATCGTCTTCAGAAAACGAGGAAATATACTTGATTATATCTGCCATTTTCCAAATCCAGCACACAACAGGATTAAGGAGCACAACACTTGCACGCTCAGATTCCAAGCTGAAAATGCGACCTGCCGATACAGGACGAAAGCTGGTGAATTTAACAGCCGGGCCGACACACTTTGTCGTTGTCGATACACTTCCTCATTCAAAGTGGAAAATTGCGGCTTGTACTGTAAGCACCGACCTCCGAAGCCAAAGGCTTGCGAACGCGGTGCGTGAGCCGCTTACCAGGCGTTCGAAACTCAACTGCAATCGATTTGTGCAGCAGACCGTGTCGCGTTGTGTTATAACGTGTTGGTATGGGAGCCGGTCAGTTCAGAAAGCAATGGCGAACTACTGAACGTAAAAACTTGCCTAGTACATTAACAGCAGCTGAAAAATGCTGGTGTTGACTGCAACGTCCTGTAAGGGATATACAACAACAACAAAACTATTAGCACGGCGCAACTGACAAACAGTGGTTCTCAAAATACAGGGCCTTAGAACCTCCTATACTAGGCTATAGCGCTATTCAGCACCGGGTTTTCTGGCTCAAATTTCGCAACCCTTCGATTAAAGTCTTTCACTTTCATTCATATCGAAGGCCCCCCCCCCCCCAATCCCACCTCACACTTCAGTTTAAACTGTGCGTTTCGGGCCTGCTCGAAGAGGAAATAAATATAATATTCGAAACCTCCCAGGCAGATTAGCGTTACGTCGCGCTCCAACGCAGAGAGCTGTATTTGGTTAGGCATAGGTCAGTAAGTCATAGATGTCAATTGAAACGAGAAAAAGAGTGTTGAGGTGCTACATAGAGCCTGTTCTTTTGTATGGATGTGAAACTTGGACAATGAGCAGTCAAGCTGAAAAAACATCTGATGGCTGCAGAAATGTGGTTTCTGCGGAGAATGCAAAGAATTCCATGGACAGACAGAAAAACAAATGACCAAGTACTACAGGAAACAAATTAAAATCGTAAATTAATTAGAGAAATTAGACGCAGACAGTCAAAATTTTTTGGACATGTTATGAGAAGAAATGGATTGGAGAACTTAGTGACAACTGGCAAGATCGAAGGGAACAGACCAAGGGGAAGACCGAGAAGTAAATACCTGGATGGCTTGGCCACATGGCATGGTCGAGACAGGAACACTGGGCTGATCCACGACTCTGATGATCGAGTGAAATGGCGAGTCATGACCGCCCACGCTTTCCGGCATGGCACATGATGGATGGATGGATAGGTTTGGGGGGTAATTATCGCCCACCGCAGAAGCGAATGCCATATGCCATAATCAGGCACTCTAACGATGTTTATACTTCACCTCGACACCGCAAGGTACAAGAGGAACATGATGAGATGAGATAAGATGCAGAAGCGAATTCAGTTGCTGAACTGCTGCGTCCATCGAATAACGGCTAGGTATACCCATTAGTGCCGGCTCCCTGGTCTAGGTGTTACACCACTTTCTCCGTAATCCTGCATACTGTCGTGAGTAACGTGACGTGCGCGAGAATTCGTAGCGGTTCTCTCCGCGTCGGTAACTTATGGTGTATGTGAGCCGTCGCTCAGAACTACTGAGCTGTAATCTTGCCAAGAAATCAACAATCAGCTGAAAGATGCTGATGTTGACAGCGATGTCCTGTAAAGGATATGCGAACAAATAATAAAAAAAATACCCATAGTCCACAGTGCTCTAATCGGACATGCCGATAGCTGCCAACCGTGCAAATTCCTTTAGAAAGGCTGTGGCGCTACTACGCACCCGTCTTCGATTGAGTACGCGATGACACCCACACCCCGGCCACAAAAGAAAGGCATTGTTAACGCCCGTACAGCACCCGGTATAACCCGTATAGGGCTGTGTGAGTGTGCCCGAGCCTTTTCGCGGTCTTGCAAGATGGATCTTACAATACTCCCAACAAATTCTTACCGCAGAGCTCAGTAGAGCCGATAAGCAACCACTGACACGTATGTTGACCCTTTATCATTCTACACTTTCGGTATTATATAATATACGAATCGCAATGAGTACATCTAACAGGACGGCTTTTGTCGGGCTAGTACCAGGATGTGCAACACAAGCACTCATCACGAGTTAACGCTGAGAGTGCTTTGCGGTTTGTTTGTTGTTGTTGTTGTTGTTTTTTTGTTTTTTTTGGGGGGGGGGGTGCGGTTTCTCATATTATGGTTGGAGGCGTAACAATTCTTGAACAAGATAATGTAACCGGCGGACCCGCTAGGGTCCCCGGTGGCTCTACCCACTCGCCCTGGGAAACACTCGCGTCGCAAGAAAAGAGCAGTTACCCCCCCCCCCCCCCCCCCCCACTCGCGAAAAATGAATTGTTGGTCCTGAGACGACGCCGGCTCATAAACAGCATCCTATTTGTGAAACTGAAATACTTTGCTCATATTAATCATCAGCGTTGTTTAGAAGAACAGTAACATAAAGGTTTTGTTCCAAGATGGAGAGACAAGTGGACCAATATGGCGGTGGATACACGAAATTAAAGCCACCTTAGATAACAATCGGCCGATACAGCTGGAACCTGATAAATATATATGTAAGTGGGGAATCTTGCATAAGCAGAGAGAGAGAGAGAGTTGGGACTGATTGAAAGGTTCAGTGGATACCCCTGGTACCAGCTATCTGATATGTGATGACTCCAACGCCCGCGCCAAGGAATGGGACAGGTCGGGAGAGAACAGGACAGGGTACTGCTCTTGCTGAGGCCTTGCTTGTGAACGGATGTTGTCTGTCTAAATGACAGGACACCCACTAGGCTAGCAATGAGACCAGGGGATCCTGACACTGCCATCGACCTGGCACTTGTATCCCAAGAGGCTGGCATCAGATATAAAATTGAGCGTCCTTGGAGACTATGGAAGTGACCCCCCCCCCCCCCCCCCCCCCTGTTCTGTGCTGATACCTAAGTCCAGCACAGTTAGGACTATAAGAGCTCGCAGGGCATTCACTTATGATTGCGACCACTCTTCGCTCTTGTGGCGCCTTAGATCACAGGGAAGATCTAAACCAATAAGAAGAATTTTCACCTGGACACCAGAGGTGGAGAATTCATGGAGGGAAAAGAGAGCGGCCATAAGGAATTGGCAGAGGGTACGGACAGCAACCAATTCAATTGACACAGAATTGGAAGAGGAAAGACATAAAAAAGTAAAGATGCAGGATTTTAAACTCCAGGCAGCAGAGTCAAAAAGGATTAAGTGGGAACAGTTTATCAATGAAGTCGGTGGAGATGTGACATTGGGAAAATTCTGGAGGTTGCACCGGCAGATGAAGAGACAGGCGATGCTTGGTACACATGGTACCGTTTATGATGATAACAACCGACCTATGACAACTGACAAGGACAAAGGGGAGGCTTTTCTTGCGCGATTTTTTAAACAGACGGATACGCAAGATAGGGCTATTAGAGATTACGTCAGAGAAGCCTTGTCAGGGGTCACTAGGAAGGAGGACTGTGAGATTAAGGTGGAGGATATTAGACGGGTACTGAAGCAGGGGACATCTACAGGGGACTCAACACAAGAAATATCATCTAGAATCGCACTGGCATCTGGTGCCTTCAATAAACTGTCAAACATCTGGAAGTCAAAGACACTCAGCAAACACACAAAACTTAAAATCTTCAACTCTTGTGTGATTCCAGTGTTAATGTATGGATGTGAAAGTTGGAAATCAACGATAGCTTTAGATAAAAAATTAGATAATTTTGAGAACAAATGTCTTAGAAGACTTCTAAACATCCACTGGACAGACTTCAGAACCAATACGCAAATAAGACAAGAGACTAAGCAAGATACAGTATCCAATTTCATAAGAAGACGCCGTTGGAACTACATCGACCATGTACTCAGAATGGACAAGACAAGACTCCCCTACCAAGCCCTCATATGGTCACCGGTAGGGAAAAGAAAACGGGGAAGACCAAGAGAGACCCTGCGTAGAACCATCATTAGAGAAGGCTCATTCAATGGCCAAGTAAATATCCAAGATCTACAACAGGTAGCAGCGAACCGCCAAGCATGGAGAGTCAGGACTTCTGCCCTATGCGCCGCCTTAGGCTCAAGAGGAAAGACTAACTAACTAACTGAAGCAGGCTAAAGACACAGTGCGAGGTCTGGATGGGGTGAGGTACTCCCATATGAGTAACATAAATAGATGGGGACTTGGCGGAGATGGCTCTTTGTTTCAACCTAAGCATCAATACAGCGGAAATACCCCACGATTGGCTGCATAGCTACCTGGTCCCACTCCCAAAGCCAGGTAAGGATTCACTCCAGACTTAATGGATACCGAATCATAACCCTGCAAAACACGTATGACAAAGTCCTCAAAAAGATAGTAGCACGCAGGCTCCAGCGACATTTGGAAAGTCTTAATCTGCTTCCCAAAGGGCTTGGGGGTTACCGGCCTGGGAAGGACACCTGGGCCAATGCTGCAACTTTTGCATTTGATGTCTATGAGGGCTTCCAGGGTAAACAAGAGACAGTGGCGGTAGCTCTTGACCTGGAGGATGCGTATAAAAGGGTCAGGTATGATTGGTTGATATACACACTGTTGGACATGGAGGTCTGCCCTTGCGGCAGTCCTTTATGAGCGTAAGGTTGCACTGTGCATGGGTTCCTGGACTTCTGACCCTTGTATTGTACCTGGGTTGCCACAGAGATCTGCCTTGTCGCCAGTGCTCTTTAATGTCTACACCAGCAAAATCGCAGCTATTGAGACACCAGATGTGGGTAGAATCTTGACATTTGCAGATGATGTGCTGGAGTACAACACCATGAAGTACAACAACTGATCCAGAGCAACACACATCAAGGTGACATAGTCATCTACACCGATGGGTCAGTGGTGAGACACACACATCAAGGTGACATAGTCATCTACACCGATGGGTCAGTGGTGAGACACACACATCAAGGTGACATGGTCATCTACACCGATGGGTCAGTGGTGAGACACACACATCAAGGTGACATGGTCATCTACACCGATGGGTCAGTGGTGAGACACACACATCAAGGTGACATGGTCATCTACACCGATGGGTCAGTGGTGAGAAACAGACGTAGAGGTTGGGGTTTTATTGCAAAGGCTAATGGATGTCTTGAAAAAGGAGAGTCTGGCATATGAGACTACGACCTCCAGCATGAGAATGGAGATAGAGGCAGTAACAGCGGCATTCCGTTGGCTGGAGGAGACTACTGCAACACACATTGGATTCATTACGGATTCTTCTTCTTCTTCGTTCATCCGTAGTTTTTTTCCAGACGAGATTGCGTTGTGTCTGTTTACAGCAGAGCTGCGTTCTTGCGCCGTTAGGCCGACACATCTGACTTCTGTGGGCATTTGTTGACCGGGTTAATCTCCCCGGGATTACGGATTCAAAGAGCACGCTTAGTAAGGTGGAGAAAGGAATATTTCATGTGGAATGGCTCTCTTCGCTTCAGAGGTCACAGATTGTGAGAATTGTATGGATATTTTGCCCTGGCCATGCGGGGGTGCGGGGGAATGAACAGACGATAGGCTTGCAGGGAATGCAACTCTTGGTGGCAGATTGCCTATGGATAAGGGGGAGGTGGTCATGCGCTTGTGGGACCAGGTGGAGGAGGCAACAGATTGAGAACCCATATATGGAAAGAATGAGATTGCAGGGGATCGGCAGGGGTTCTGGAAGAATCTCAAAACTGAGAGGGAAGACCAGGAGAAGTTTTAATCAGATAGCGGTGGGAACGATCAGTAGCATGACTCTTCTCTGGCTGTTGAACGAGGGGACGGAGCACATATGGGAATGTCCTGAGTGAAGTGATGTCAGTTCTTAACTCAACATGAAAACGTGAGCAGAGGTAACTTGAGACTGATCAGTCATCCTTCCACTGGGCTGACATGGGAATGATCTTCTGCAAAGGTCTTGCTGCCTGATGATGATGTCTGTTCTCAGTTGTGTTGGGGAAGAACTTATCACTACATTGTAGCCGATAGGCTTGTACACACACAGCTCTTTTCATACAGCAGACAGGATTGTACACACACTGCTCATTTCATGTTAGTTAGTCGACAGATAATCCTCATTGCACATCGAACCATTCAGTCCATAAGTGCTCGGATCCCCTCCTCAGTAAATCCCGCAGCATATAGCAACTGATGACACCAGTTCTTTGTTTGTTTATTAATCTTCTTTGGCTTCTTGCATAGTGTTCTTGTTTGGCCACACCTCTTTTATCTTGCTGTTCTTGCAGCCTGACCATGGTTGTAGATTCCCAGTTATCGCTTGGTCAAGCTCATTTCATACAGCACACATGGTTGTACACACACTACTCCTTTCATTTAGAGACATGATTGTACACACATTCTTCTTTCATGTAGCCAATGGGCTTGTACACACACTGCTCTTTTCATACAGTACACAAGATTGTACACACACTGCTCCTTTCATACAGTACACAAGATTGTACACACACTGCTCCTTTCATACAGTACACAAGATTGCACACACACTGCTCCTTTCATACAGTCATTGGGATTGTACACACACTGCTCCTTTCATACAGCACATGGGATTGTACACACACTGCTCCTTTCATACAGTACATGGGATTGTACACACACTGCTCCTTTAATACAGCACATGGGATTGTACACACACTGCTCCTTTCATACAGTATACAAGATTGTACACACACTGCTCCTTTCATGCAGTACATAGGCTTGTACACACACTGCTCCTTTCATACAGCACACAAGATTGTACACACACTGCTCCTTTCATACAGTACACAAGATTTTACACACACTGCTCCTTTCATACAGCACACAGGATTGTACACACACTGCTCTTTTCATACAGTACACAAGATTGTACACACACTGCTCCTTTCATACAGTACACAAGATTGTACACACACTGTTCCTTTCATACAGCACACAAGATTGTACACACACTGCTCCTTTCATACAATACACAAGATTGTACACACACTGCTCCTTTCATACAGCACACAAGATTGTACACACACTGCTCCTTTCATACAGCACACGGGATTGTACACACACTGCTCCTTTCATACAGTACATAGGCTTGTACACACACTGCTCCTTTCATACAGTACACAAGATTGTACACACACTGCTCCTTTCATACAGCACACAAGATTGTACACACACTGCTCCTTTCATACAGCACACAAGATTGTACACACACTGCTCCTTTCATACAGTACACAAGATTGTACACACACTGCTCCTTTCATACAGTACACAAGATTGTACACACACTGCTCCTTTCATACAGTACACAAGATTGTACACACACTGCTCCTTTCATACAGCACACAAGATTGTACACACACTGCTCCTTTCATACAGCACACAAGATTGTACACACATTGCTCCTTTCATACAGCACATAGGCTTGTACAAACACTGCTCCTTTCATACAGTACACAAGATTGTACACACACTGCTCCTTTCATACAGTACACAAGATTGTACACACACTGCTCCTTTCATACAGCAACAGGATTTGTACACACACTGCTCCTTTCATACAACACACAAGATTGTATTCACACTGTTCATTTCATACAGTACACAAGATTGTACACACACTGCCCCTTTCCTGCAGCTGACAGACTTGGAGCACTGCTACCTCTTTTGTTTGTGTGTATTATCTTCCGTACATCTGTTACTTGCATTCTAATATTTTCTTCTGTACATTTGTTACATGCATTCTAACATTTTCTTCTGTAAATTTGCCTCTTGCATTCTACAAGGCACACATAATTTGCAAATTAAGAAAGACTGTAGCTGTTAGTTTCTATTGCATTTCTGTTTTATTTTTATCTAGCTTATCTTAAAGTCAGCCGCCCTCGACCATGAGGAAGATTGATGAAATAAAACATCCTCAGTGAAAGACCTTATAACACATAGAGAAGAGAATTACAGGCAGAGATGTGGAAGACGTGGGGGGAGTTGTGGGAGATAGCAAAACATAGAATGACTTGACATGAGGTAGTTGACAATGGGGAAATAAAGGCCAGCAGCAGAAGACATAGACATCTCATATATCCCAATATGGAAAACCCTAAAAGGTTTCTCTTGAGTATTATTTTACATACTTTTACACAAACAATTATAAACAAGCTGCTAATATCAATATCACAATGCAGTCTTCAATACTTAGTCTGAATCAACTGCTTCAAACTAATTTCAATATCTCTGATTTGTAATTTCTTAACAATTCAACCACATCATTAAAATCATCAAGTATGCATTAATACCAGGTGTTTGTAAAGTCTCACTACACATTGTATGTAGAACAAATTTGATGATGTCATCAAAAAATGTGCTCCACAGCTGATAGTGAAGCAATATGCAGTGAATGGCTGTTGTCTGCTGGAGTAATTCTATGGTGTTTCTTGAAAGGAAATGTTCACAAATATAATGTACACACAATTGAAGGCCTGAGCGAAGCAATTAGAATTACTATTCAAGAAATAACAACAGACACGTTGCAAAACATATTTGACAATATGAAGAGATGTGTACAGTCATGTCTTGAAGCCCGTGGTGGACATTTCCAACACCTGTTATAATGAAAACTTCATTGGTACTTTCCAGCTTCCCAAAAACAGCATTAGACCATAGCAGTGACTACTTAATTTAATAAATATTTTAGCAAATTGTTTGATGACATACAATTTGTTCTACATATAAAATGTAGTGAGACTTTACAAAGACTCTAATTAAAGATAACATCAACTATAAAAGTACACCCTTAGTGATTGTAAACACAGAACCACAAACAATATGATGCACAATTTAAAACACAGAAGTCACAAACAATGACACCTGTGTTTAAATATAAAAGTACACTCTGAAGAAACCCGAATAATTGACTGTTATAACAAAGAAAACTTATGCAGACAATGAACCGACAAGTAACCTTTCAAGTTCATCACAGGAATTTACAGGCAAAGAACAAGTGAAATCCTCACAAACATAAGCTGTGGCTTTTCCTTCGACACTAACAAGTGAGCCAAGAATCTTCACATGTTCTGTCAGAAAACTATCTGTGCTCCCATCAGAGACTAGAACAACTTTGTGTGGCAGGTAGTGTTTATGCACTGTCTTGATCATTTCTTTTGTATTTTCACCATTTTTGTCTCCAATGATGATAATCTAAAACAGAAAAAAAAACAACGGTGACAGAAATTACAATATAAGAAATGTAAATATTTACAACAGTGACAGAAACTGTGATATATGAAACTATAATGTATGAAGCAGACATGTGCAGCATGATCATAAACTAACCTATATATATGAAACTATAATGTATGAAGCAGACATGTGCAGCATGATCATAAACTAACCTATATATACGAAACTATAATGTATGAAGCAGACATGTACCGCAGGATCATAAACTAACCTATATATATGAAACTATAATGTATGAAGCAGACATGTGCAGCATGATCATAAACTAACCTATATATACGAAACTATAATGTATGAAGCAGACATGTACCGCAGGATCATAAACTAACCTATATAAAACAAATATTGTCATCAGGACAAAGGGCTGGAGCCTTTGACAATAAAATACCTAAAACCCATGGAGGAAACATGACCAACCAAGGCCAAGCCCCAGCCAATACCTCAAACCCATGGAGGAAACATGACCGACCAAGGCCAAGCTGCAGCCAATACCTCAAACCCATGGAGGAAACATGACCGACCAAGGCCAAGCCCCAACCAATACCTCAAACCCATGGAGGAAACATGACCGACCAAGGCCAAGCCCCAACCAATGCACAAGTGTTGTGCTGAACCATAACCTCTTGACATCATACTATTAGCCGACAATATGCTAGACTGTTGAAAAACAGGACAGCAGATATGTGTAATTGGTACTTGAGTTTACAAAGTCAAGTTAAAGGACTGAAATCTTCTACTGTTATTAATAAATTGACTTAGTTGAAGACTGAGTCATGGATATACAATATCTAGAATAATATTGAAATAATATATTAAGATATAGAAGATAGTAATTGTGGAAAAGAAATAATGCCCCACATCAGTTTTTTTTTTTTAATGTGGAGGGGGTGAGTGCCATGGGCTTGGGTCAGCCCATGGGTCAGTGAGGACAGGTAACTTAGAGTCTTGCACAGCTCTGTGACAAGACGGGAAAATAGAGAGGATTGTAGGTCACACTTTGCACAGAAATAGCAAAGTGTATCACCTGGCATGGGACAACACTCTTGCAAGAAAACAGTTGAACGAGAGCTAGTGTCAGAATCGGACCTAGTTCTGAGTTAACAGAGCATGGCTAAGATTATGCCGCTCTTTTATAATAGAATTTGTAGATGCTGTTATGTATTTTTGTGAATCTTCTATGGAGCAACTGATTGTGTTATCGACATGTCAAGTGTAGAGTCTTAGTAAAGTAGACTGAAAAAACCATCTCCGTGTCGAGTTGTGCAAGTTCGGTTTCAGTAGTTAACGACTCTAGCCTTTATAAGATAAAAAGGCTCAATGGTCATCAGAAGTAGAAGTAGAGATGTCTACCTGATACAGAATAAGCATCTCCAGATTAATCAATGAAGCGCCCCTGAAACAGGACAGTGGTGGCGCATCAAGATGAGATTGTTGTCCAGGCCATGTGAAGTTGTATTATTGCACAGGGCCCACACTGTGACCTTCCAACAGTCACCACTGACCAACAGTGAATAATGTCAGGGGAAGCCCCATGACCCTCAGGCGCTCCCTGGCAGTCGCAATAAGAATATCATATCAAT
The DNA here is from genome assembly GCA_014155875.1 of Cepaea nemoralis. NCBI lineage: Eukaryota > Metazoa > Mollusca > Gastropoda > Stylommatophora > Helicidae > Cepaea > Cepaea nemoralis. The sequence continues at coordinate 910,366 of JACEFZ010014901.1, read as the reverse complement.
CATAGACCTGTTCTGTCAAAAGTCACACTGTGATTCGGGGTAGACTTGATCTCCAAGGACTTGAAGTCTGTGCAGAACAATTCTGGCAAATACTTTCCCAATAATACACAGAAGTGAGATACCCCTGTAGTTGTTGCAGTCGCTCTGATCGCCCTTTTACTTGTACAGTGTTATGATGCTTGAATCTTTGAAATACTATGGGACTTGTCCTTCTCGCCAGCATAGCTCTATTAGCTGGTGGATCTGTAGAGTGAGTGTGTCTTGCCGACTCCTGATAACCTCTATTGGAATCCCATCCTCACCTGGAGTCTTGCCAGATGCAAGTTCATTTGCCTCACAAACAGTGAAACGCTAGTTTGGTCTCACTTGAGTAAAGCTCCAAATAGTGCTCTACCCATCTATCCATCTGCTGTTTCTTATCAGTGATGATGTCTCCAGTCAAGGTTTTCAATGGTGCACTTCTTTCGATCATTAGACCACATGCTTTCTTTATACCTTCATACATGCTTCTGATATTTTCCTTATCACTTGCATTTTGAATGGACTCACATAACTTAATCCAATGGTCATTTGCACACTGCCTGGCAGCCTTTTACACATCCTTCCTAGCTTGCTTCAGCTCACTCAGAGTGTTAAGCGTTGTTCTTCCCTTGTTTCTTAAGAGAGCTATCTTCTTTTTATCAATCAAGGAATGCAGTGTCTGGCTGTTTGCCGCAAACCAGTCCTGCCTCCTATGAGCCGCAGTGCCGTAAACCCTAACCGCTGGTTTATAAAGAGTTTCCTTAAGTTTACCCCACTTTTCACTTGCTGTACAATTTTCTGATGTATCAGTGAAAGCGTCTTCAAGTTGCTGTTGGAACTCAAAGCACTTATCAGAATCGTGGGTGTTAATAATATTAATCCTGGGGCTAGATTTGTGTTTAGCTGTGTAGATTCTCTTTGGTACTCAGTCTAACCCTTGCAACAACCAAAGAATGATCCATATCACAGTCAGCACTGTGATTACTTCGAGTTAATGATGTTTGGTTCAGATGTTGTCTCCGTGTGATGATGAAGTCCAGCTGATGCCAATGGCCGGATCTTGGATGTTTCCATGTGACCTTATGCAGTTGTTTTGTTTTAAAAAAGGAGTTTGTAATACATAGGTCATTTCTGGTGCAATGCTCAGTAGTCTTTGCCCATTTTCATTCATGCGACCGATGTTGTATTTTCCAAGGCACACCAGCCATGAACCCGAGTCATTGCCAACATGAGCATTGAAATCACCGAGCATATAAATGTAGTCAGATTTTGGAATTGCCTTGATCACAGAGTCTAACTCCTCATAGAACAAATCCTTCAAATCATCAGGGGAAGTGAGAGTCAGTGCATATGCAGTGATAATGGTGGCAAAACCACAAGGGGTTGCCAAGGGCACGGATAATAGTCTTTCATTTCCTCCAGCTGGAATTTCAATCATTCCCAGTCGCGAATTCTTCACTGCAAAGCCCATACCATGTTGCCTTTTTTTTGCCTGCTCTCTACCCTTCCAAAAAAAGTGTAATTGTTTTCGCTGAGTGACCCTTCCTCAGCGAGGCGAGTCTCCTGCAGGCCAGCAATATCAATGTTAAGATGATTGAGTTCGGCATCAATCACAGCCATTTTTCTCACATTGTCAATATTCGTCAGGTCAGTGGAAAATCCTGGACACATGGTTCTTATGTTCCAGGTTGCAAGCCGTAGCCTGAGGTTTCTATTTTTCTTTTTAGTAATACCTGGTGCATTGGTTTTACGGCCTGTGATTCAGATTTTGTCCAAGCCCCAAGCATCCATTGAAGCAGGCAAGCTGTGGTGGATCAGCACCCAATTCGCCAGGGGCTGCCCAGCTTGAGGTGGGCGGTAGCTGATCAGTGACACCTGTAGGTGTCTCCCACCATCAGAGGCAACCCGTGGCACCCCATGTCTACACCAATTGACAAGGACTTATAACCTGTAAATGCTACCTCCCGCTTTGATTCCGAGACCGGTTAAGACCAGGGATGGAGTTATACCTCTCCATAGCACAAAGCCTGGGCTAAAATATAGAGACCATGTGGTGCACATGCAGCATGACCCCTCTCTCGGCCTGCCTAGTTCACTCCAGAGGAAAGGTATCACCCCTACATCTGGAACAAGACAAGCTGCAGAAGCTGCCAGATCAGCAAAGCAATGCTCTAACTGTCCGCCTGTCGGAGCTTCGATCTTAGACCAGCTGCCAACCAAGGCTTAGGGTCTGGTCTGCCCTGCCATGACATTTTGTCTTTAGGCTGCATTTCCTCGCACCAGGATAAGGCTTGTACCCTCCCAATTGCGCTCTTCCGCCCGAAGCCATGGCACAATGTGGGGTGTCGGGTTTGGTAAGCACCGCCCAACATTCGGCGCTATCAGAAAGCAGGTAGTACCGTCTGCTATGGTAGCTCAGCCATATCTGACTAAGACCTGACACACATATATGCCATACGGCGGCACGACCCACCACGAAAAGTATAAATTGGAAAATGGGAATTCCCCACTCGGACACGAAAGTGGACGTCAACAAAGGAATCCAAGGAGAATGTGGACAACGTAATTGGACAGCAACGGGAGAGGCTGTGATTGTGATTTCGAACAAGGACGTGTTTTTCTAAGGATCTGTGTGAGGTGACCTCTGGACGCGATGATATGAGCGTGAGACAGCTCTGAGTCAGGAGAGGGATCTGTTGATGATAATACCGCAGTGAAGTAACCGGGCGGAAAAACCTAGAGTGGAATTACAGCTTAAATGGAATCAGTGGATCAGGGCGTCAAGCAGAGCGCAGTAGACTGGACACTCATCGGTGGATTAGTAAAGTAGGTGCCGACCCTGTTTATAGGGGTCAACCTACAGGTCTGCGTGAGTTTAATGTTCACATGTCTGCCACGGAATAAACTTCTGGTAGCGCTTTGATATCTTGACTTTTGCCGTTGATTGTCATTGTATTCAAGGTAAGGACGCAAGTTTAATTCCTCGTCCTTCGTTGCTGTTTTGCATTATTACGAGTTGATACCTCGACGGTTGCCGGTGTAGGCACTTCGAGGCATATGGGGGTCGTCACTGGACTCGCTGCATAAAAAATAAAATTGTCAACACGAAATTCCTGCCAGATTCAGTCAGCTGAGCGTAGAAAAATTTGCACGCCGACATCTTGAGTGCACCGTACTACACGAATCACACACAGAAAGAAAGAACGCACGAAAACTCCACGTCACAAAAATGGTGAAGATCAAGAATTATTTCAAGTAAGTTGGAAGTTTATATTTCACAAGAACAATCAGTTCGACTAGAATTAACATGTCAAGACAGTGAGAAAGTAGTACTGTAATAACACCGTTGCGTATAAGAATTGCAATAACAGTATAATAGTTACACAGCAAGAATGCACCATACGCGCAAAACTGCACTATATTAAACACAGCACAGTGCTATCAAAGAGTTCTGAACAACGAACATTATAAGAGATTGTAAGATATTTAAGAACATTATATTTAGAACGAATGTGTGACACTTATAGCTTTGATGTTACCTTGGAAAAAAGATAGACAATAGACACAAGCCATACGAAACGTTTGACACCATGGTCGATATGGAATATACTTATAACCATCATAGTAGGCATTGAGAGCCTGAGAAACACTGCGCTGTCACATTAAGCTATTAACAGATTGACAATTCACAGTAACTGATCGTTTGAAACTGCTCAGGAGTTATTAATTGTTTATTCTCGCAACTCCATTGCTGAAGTAATACATTAATAACGATTTGTGGGTTGAATTGTTACATACCCCACATTATCGAGGAACTCCGAAACAGAAGACAGTATATACGAATTATCCTATCAGAATTTGGGGACAGAGCAGAGCAGTATACAAGAGCAGCAAGTTACACTGCAGTCAGAGATATATATGGTATACTGAACATGACAACGTTGAGGAGCATGGGTCACCGGTAAATTTCGGAGGTGCACTATTATAATCTGTGGAAAACGAACATACTACTTTGTAATGAACGACACTACTCCCAAACCTTGTCCCTACACATAACCCTTTCAGGACATTTTTCCTCACTGACACTGCCCCACAATATTCCCGCACTCAACCTTCACTATTTCAACCTTATATTATGATGCCGTTATCGGATACTAGACTCACATTGCGCCGCCATACCAAGTGAGCAAGGATGTACTAACGACATTTCAGTCGTCACGGACACATTGTTGCTGACTAGTTACAGTTGCCGAAGCAGCATTTCGGTTGTCTCACGGTGCCAGTTCATTATATTAGACTGACACCTCACTGGCATAGGATCAACGGACACGAAGTTTCTGCACATAATATCGCATTCTTTATCACCAACACTACATATGGGACATTACGGAGACACGACACACGTCATCATAGAGGAATAGAAGGACGGATAAGACAGCACACACCAGTCTACTGTGGGTATCATTGCAATCATATACCCAAATTTAACTCAAAGTTCGACGGGTGCACCGTAACCGACTAGGTTTTGTCAGTCGGCCACAGACCGCATGGGTCTAGGTGCTGGTGTAAGACATTACACCATCGTGTCAATTTACCAGATATTGTGTTTCGAGGAGAACCTCCATTAATTGTCGACTGCAGAAAACGAATATATTCGAGCATTTGGAACAGTCGAGCATGGAATGGACATTTGGAAATTCGTAGAAGACACCGACACCGCAATTTTCTTAAGGCCAGGTACCTGTTGTAATTGTCAATTGGTGTGACATTGATTTTTTTTAAAAGTTTAATAAGATGTCGTATTTTCAATTATGTCAAAAATTTATTATAAATTAACAACCGTTTGTTTTGTATGATAAGTCAGTAGTATGTTATGTTGAATCTAAGTCTGAAAGTTTTTGTTGTCGTGTTTAAACATTGATTGGTATTTTCGTCCCTCGTTAATCGTCTACTGTGACTATTAATTATTTAATGTCATATATATATATATATATTTTTTTATACTGAACGTATTCTCACATGTGGTTTACATATATTTCATTCATTATAAGAGTATCACAATTGTGAGTAGTATATAAAGTGTTTATCGTGTTGTCACTTAAATTTCAAGAATATTAATTTTGTCTGTTATGAATGAAAATATGTACTTTTGTCGTACGTCAATCGTCTTTTGTCAGTATTAGTGTTGGTCCGCTGTACTTATATATTTATATTCTTTATATTGAACATATTTTCCCAGAATTATTTTGTGGCTTACATATGTCACGGTTCGTATAATTATCGTATATTTTGAGTGATATATTCTTAGGTGGTCGTCAACGTGACAGTATTCGTATTAATTAAGTTGATATTTTGGGTTGACGCTGATACCACATGACTTATTATTTAAGTCAATAACTACTCCGTTCCGCAAAGAACCTTATTGTGAATTTGTCGAGTCTTTGCTTCTCTTGCCACTTCGCTATTTATTTCAGCTAGATAGCTCATTTTACAGGTAGGACAAGATGTCTACCCTACAAGAAATCATGGAATTCGGTGAAAAGACTGGTTTAACTGGTGCTGAACTTAGGAGTTGGGCTAAACATGAGTTCAGTGAAGAGAAACAACGTCAGAAGGAGGAGCGACAGGAACGACTAGCAGCAGAGAAAGAAACTAAACAACTGCAGATGGCTCTTGAGAGAGAACTGATAGAAAAAGAGATGGCTATCAAACAAAATGAGATAATTTTGGAACGCGAAAGGATAGCAGCAGAAAAAGAGAAGTTAATTATGGAGATGCAATTGAAGGAAAAACAGATAGCCGCAGAAACTGAGATTAAAGAGAAACAATTGGCATTTGATAAGGAAAGGCTTGCAACGGAGACACTTTGGAAGGACAAAGAGGTTGAAGGTAACCTAAAGGTCAAGACACTTGAGATGGAACATGAAGCTGAGATTGAACGAGAGAAAATGCTTGCTAAACAGAACGATCCTGTGAAAAGGTACCAAGGTCTATTCAGGAATTTCCAACAAGGTGATTCGGTTAGTTCATGGATAACTAATTTCGAAGTACTCGTAAAGTACTACAAGGTACCAGAGAAGGACGTACCGATTCTATTTCACCGTCACCTCGCGTTAGAGCCGTTAAAAGTGATAGAACTGATTCCTGAGGACTTGCGTACAAACTATAAATATATGCGCAATCGTGTTCTTTCACATTTTCTTTGGACGAATCGGGTTTACGTACGAAATTTAAAACACTTACTCCGAAATCGAACCAAACGTTTCTTGATTTCGCTTCTGAAATGTCTTCAAGTTTTGATAAATGGTGTAAGGCCGCTGATATTTGTTCTGATTATGAAAAAGTCAGAGATTTATTAATCAGAGATAGACTTCTATCTGCTATACCAGAACCTATAGCTGTATTCCTAATTGAGAATAAATGTAAGAATCTGGCTGAGATGGAAGCTAAAGGTGAGTCTTATTTTAATGCACATAGAGACGTGTTTGCCAACTGTACTCAACCTGAACTGGTGATAGGAGCAAGTGCCAAATTCCAGAGAAGCAATGGTAAGTTTAGAAAATTTAGTAGCAATAGCAATAGAAATAGTCCTTATAATAGAGAGGGAGACAGACCAAGGAAGGGGCATTTCACCAGATGCCAATACTGTAAGTTGTCTCATGGTAACTTAGAAATGTGTGATCGTCACCCAGGCTATACAGCTTACTTAAAAGACATTACTGCTAAGAAGAGAAGTAAGTATGACTCATTCAAGAGAAGCATAAAATGTTTCTCGTGTCGGGCATACGGACATACTAGCAGGTCTTGTCCAATGAGAAATTCCTGGAAAGAAGCGAGTATCGCATATGTGTTGTCTAGTTGTAGTAGCGATTCAGATGATCTAGAGGACACACACGCAGCCATTATAGAGTCATACAATAACAAAACAGGTAAAGAAGGTCATAATAGTGATGATGAACTGACATCAGCCAATAAGAGACATATTCACGAAGCAAATGCAGCATACACTCGTCAAGGTACTCTGACGATACACCAAGCGTCGGTTAATGGTTTACCAACAACCTGTGTTAGAGACACAGGGTCTGATATTACAGGTGTTAATCACAAACTCATAAAAGAAAGTAATTATACAGGTAAAAGTATTGAGTGCAGAACATTTGGGGGTACAATAGAAATGTACAAAACCGCATGGGTCAACATAAAATGCCCATACTATAAAGGTAGAGTGTGCGCAGCAGTACTACCAAACCCATGTGCTGGATTGATAATTGGTAACATCGCTGATGTCAAAGATTACGCTCAAACTATAGAACACAAACCTGATGTGATACTCACAAGAACACAAACCCACGTATCACAAGAAGAAGGAATTACACATTCATTAAAAGTTCAACTGACTTGTAATAACAACAGTGTGGCACACAAAAATAGAACAAAAGTTAAACACAATAGTTACAAACAACAGAGGAAATGGGATATTGTAACCATATTTATTACAAACATTCTGATTTGGCTTAAATTAACCTTATCTCAGGTTACATCCATAGTCACGAACACATCCTCACAAACAAAGGCATATATTGATGATATTACGAATAAAAATACAGTCATTCAATCACTCAGGAAAATTTATACACAAGCCAATAACAACAAACAAAATTACAATGAACAAAATGCAAGAAGCAATACGTACTGTATTTACTTGGCTTATCTCTGCTACAAATTATTCAAATATACTTTATTGTCATTATATATACGACTGAAAATTATGACAGTGTTCAATTTAACAAAATTGAAAAGTACAAATATTAACATCCATACAGTACAGGAACACCATAAGTATGAAAGAAAGAAAGAGAGAAAGAAAGGGAATAAAACGAAGACTGAAATAAATAAATAAAGGGAAATAAAATGGGATGAAAGGTTAGGGTCACATACACTACAAACACATTAGAGTCTTAGGTCTTATTACTTAGTTATGCAAGGTATCACTTGTCAGAATTGTTCACACTATTTAATAATTCTATAATTCGTCTTAGAAATTTTTCGATTCTCTATTCTTTGATAATTATGTCTATAATAGAGAACATTACTAAATTTATATGAATATTATTTGATTTCAATATTTATTCTTGTTGAATATTATATTCCTGATTTACTTTTTTTTTTTAGATGTCTTGAATCTGTAATAGGTATGATTCTTCACAACTCTATGTCTGCAAGATTTTAATCAGTCAATCAGAGACATTCTCAGTCGATTATAATTAATAAGGGAACAGATTTATGTTATAAGTTCTTTAATTATATTTTAATGTTCTGTTCTTTTATGTGTGTTATAAAATTTAATAAATATAAATTCAAAACGCACCTTGTTGAATAACAATGTTACATTAATTGACAAAATATATAATGTAATGTAAGATATGATTTAGTAGATATAGATACACATGGTAGCAATTTTTCCATATTGACAGAGAATGAATAACTACACCATGGGAAGTATCTACTCAATGTGGATCGATCGGTTGTTCAAACATTGGTTATTCGGACACGGATTCGAGCATACAAGTATTGTAACTGTGAAGTGAACTTATTGACAGTGAACATTTTAATTTAAATGTTATAATTCTGTGGTTAAATAACAAATGTTAGTTAATTGGGTATTGATTAATTGAAATATTATAGTATGGTTTTGGGTTAATTAATCATTGTTCGGGAAAGTATTTGATTATAAGGTTAAGTCATTAGAATGAATCTCTAGTTGAATTAATTGTATTGCGTGTCATTATCACATTAAGATCCATAATAATCAGTCATCGCTCTCAACATATCCACAAAAGTAAAAATATTTCTGAGGATTCTCGTGGAGCACATGTCACCCTACCACAGATGGAAAAATTGTAAGAAGGAAAATATATGGAGTATACAATAATAACAGCAACGATAATCAACAATGAGGATGGTCTACTTGGAAACCCCATTATTACCCTTGTCCGAAACTCATGGTAGTACCTAGAGCTAGGACACACTTGTCTATTAAGACAAGGTAGGGACTAATATGTTTATCAGTTGGCCTGATTCCCCATGATCAGCCACACGACGTCCAACGTGGGGTTTGGACAGGTGGGCGTGCCCGTCGTATAACTTTATATTTTTTTTTAGGGTAGACAAGGGGGACAACCAAGTACTAGTCTGTTGTTATTATAGTTGTAGTTAGTTGTGATTATACAATATATTTATACACATATAGTTAAAAGGGAAAAAAATTTTACACATTTTTTTTTATCTGGGAGGGGGCATTATGCCATACAGCGACCCACCACGAAAAGTATAAATTGGAAAATGGGAATTCCCCACTCGGACACGAAAGTAGGACGTCAACAAAGAAATCCAAGGAGAATGTGGACAACATAATTGGACAGCAACGGGAGAGACTGTGATTGTGATTTCGAACAAGGACGTGTTTTTCTAAGGATCTGTGTGAGGTGACCTCTGGACGCGATGATATGAGCGTGAGACAGCTCTGAGTCAGGAGAGGGATCTGTTGATGATAATACTGCAGTGAAGTAACCGGGCGGAAAAACCTAGAGTGGAATTACAGCTTAAATGGAATCAGTGGATCAGGGCGTCAAGCAGAGCGCAGTAGACTGGACACTCATCGGTGGATTAGTAAAGTAGGTGCCGACCCTGTTTATAGAGGTCAACCTACAGGTCTGCGTGAGTTTAATGTTCACATGTCTGTCACGGAATAAACTTCTGGTAGCGCTTTGATATCTTGACTTTTGCCGTTGATTATCATTGTATTCAAGGTAAGGACGCAAGTTTAATTCCTCGTCCTTCGTTGCTGTTTTGCATTATTACGAGTTGATACCTCGACGGTTGCCGGTGTAGGCACTTCGAGGCAATATAACAGGTGTATACAAAACCTACAGTCGCTTAAAAGTCGACAGGGTCGACTTCATTGCACCAGGTTTTTATCCCACATGGCTCAATCTCTTTCCGCAGCGAACAGCCAAAAGCGTTAAGCACAAACTCTGTAGCTCGAAAAAATGCACTCGTGAACCCAAGGATGTGGCCTGGAATCGAACCCACAACCTTCGGAGCCCGATTCAGATGGTTTGATCACTTCACCATGGAGACTCCCGTAGACATAACCTACATAACAGCAGTGACAGATGCTAAAGTATACAAAACCTACACATCAACAGTAGTGACAGATACTAAAATATCTGAAAACTATCCACAGCGATGACAACAACGACAGTGCCTGAAACCTTAACATCAACCACATCTGCGGCAACAACAAAAGTATGTGAAACTTAAACACACTCCAAAGTGAATTATTAAGAATATTAATTATACTGACCTGCTTTGGGCTCGAGCAGTAAAGCATTAAAGCTGACACAAGTTCAGGAACAGCAACAGGGGTCTTTTCAATTCGCTGAGCAAATACTTTGAAAACCCGTTCAGCCATTTCCCTCCAGTGTGAGTTGTCCAAGATGGTGGACAAGCGCAGCAGATTCAAAGCTGACACTGAATTGGGACTTGGTTCTGCACCATCTTGATCTGACAATATGAGAAATTATGTTTTTGTTCTTATTTTTTATTTTATTAATTACTGCAGCTGGTGTGATTGGATGGGTGGTACTTTGTAATTTTCATTACATATGTTAACATAATATAGTATGCCTTAATGTAGTTATTTTATTCAGAATATGTCCATTATTGAATTGATTTTATATTTATTTGCCAATGAAGGCTTCTGTTTTCTTGTTTGTTATTGTATTCTTGTAAAGTTACCCCCAACACTCTGTGTTTCTCCTGTTATGCCTTGGATCCATGGTTCCTGCACTGAACAGAAGGACTAACATGGTATGACGGAATTACTAATGCAAACCTTACAGAGAAAATGTTAAATTCCATTGAATAAAGAGATGAGGAAAAGATGCAGCATCCACATACGCACAAGGAATTGCAGGATTGTCTAACAATCCCGTATGAACCAAGAATCAAATCACAGTACACCTTCAAGATTGAAAAGTACAGTGACATGATCACAAGCCAGAGACAGAATGGGTATACTGCCAGGCTATTCACTACAGAGATAGGGGCAAGAGGTTTGGTTCCAACTCGGCATATAATGTGCTTAAACAGTTGGACCTAAAAGGACAGTCAAAAACTTGGGCATTAAAATGATTGGCCGAGGCTGCAGAGAAGGCCTCATGCTGATTAAGGAATAATTAAAACCATGAGTGGGACAAATAATTGCAGTAAGATGGTCCAGGTATCTGCCTAAAATGCAAGATTTAACATTTCTCAAACTCAATAGAAAGCAAATAAATCTTTCAAACAAGATAAAAAAGCCTTTACTGTCTCGTGCCAACCCAACAGCCATCCCACCATGTAAGAACAGAACATTTGAACTGGGGATGCTTGCAGTCACTTATACATGGACATGGAATTGTCTACATATTTTGTTCCTATGCAACGATGAGACAGTAATAAAGTTTATGTAAGAAACAGTCACAAAGTTTATGTAGGAAACAGTCACAAATTTTATGTAGGAAACAGTCACAAAGTTTATGTAAGAAAAAGTCACAAAGTTTATGTAGGAAACATCACAAAGTTTATGTAGCACCAACCTTCCTTCATCTGAAGCACAATAGTGCTGTTTTCTCTCTGGCTTGAAAAGTAGCCACCACCTTCCTCATCCCAGAAAAGCTGATTCTGTTTTATTTGCAGCTGCTCTGCCCAAGCTATCCACTGGTCATCATAGCAGCTCTCATACAGGTCAAGCAGACCACGGATCACATAAGCATAATCATCCACAAAACCTCGGATAGGAGAATTTCTGCACACACAAAAGATCAGTGTTAAGTTGCAATAAATGGCATCAGCATGCTTCCCCTAAGAAATAATTCCTTTAGCGTACAACATTTCACAATGAAATAACTCAAACTATGGTAGTAAATAAGGCAGGTGTAGACTGACCAAAGCAATACTGAGATTAAACAGTATTAAGAGCTTATGACACAATACCAGAAAACACATTAACATAACATTTTTGAGAACATGCATCTTCCTGCAGCAACATTCGGATGTGAGACATGGACCATTTAGCAATCACCAAAGAAGAAAATTAGGACATTTGAAGTTAAATGTTACAGAAAAGTTGTTAAATTATTGTGGACCGAGCAGAAGGAAAATCTGTAGACCTGTTTATTGAGAAAACCTGAGAAAAGTATAACTAGAAAGGTCTTTATGTGGAATCTACACAGCGCAGGAAACATAGAAAGACCTAAAAACACAGAGAACAGAAAGACCTAAAAACACAGAGAAGAGAAGAAAGAAGAGACAAATGATTAATATGAGGAGTGCATGGGTGGAACTGTATGGGATAGTTAAAGATAGGATGGCTTGGAATGAGTCGGTTGGGGACCTTTGCCCTACTGGGGGATAAAGAGTGAAAGACAAATACTGATATTCTACAAGATCTGAGCATTGAAGACAACTGGCTCATAAACAGCTTCATGAACTGAAATACTTTGTCATATAAAATGTCACGGTGGTTTGGAAAGAAGTCATGGAGAGCATTCATTCATTCATTCATTCAGTAGCATGTCCCTTGCAGAACCTTGTTACCATAACAACCCTTTGGAAAACTTCTCAATCATTAGCAAGATGTCCCGTGTCCGATACACTATCTGGAGATCATCCGCCACATTCTGCACCCATCTTCTCTTTGGCCTTCCTCTTCCTCTCTTCCCAGACATTCTCCATTATTGTTCTCTCCACTCCCCCGCTGTGTCTCCACCTTGCCGTGGTGGGGGAGCTTGCGTGTCCCATCGACCCCATGTGCTTGCCGATGGATGAAAAACTACATATCGGACAGCATATGGGATAGGGACCAGACTAAGAGAGACACAACCTGCTGCTCTGCAGGTAGACTGAGGATAGCAGTCAAAATATAAGCTCCGGCGCACGAAGCCACAATCTTGGTCCAGATACTTACACAAACGCCTCCACCGATAAATGGAGGTGAGATACTGGGCACGCTACATGCCCAGTTCAGATACTTGTCCGAAGGCTCTCAGCTGGGGGATATGAGGGATCCCCGGATGAGAGGGCCTGGCCGTTTCTCGCTCACTGCTGTACGGAGGTAAGGTGCTGAGCCGGCAGCACATGTAGCCTACCTCGTGAGCGAGTACTAAAAGGTGGAAAAACACCTCAGTCGCACGTTCCGATGAAAGTCTTTAACCGTACTCATGGAGTGAGTGTAGTCAAAGGTGGAAAATTGTCTCGATGACACGAAATGGAACGCCTGGCTTGCGAATCCATTACGTGGCAGACCAAAGGAAAAGCTTGCTGTGTGGAAGTCGAAATAAGAGTCTAACTTGTCTCAAACCTGAGGAAGGCTAACCTCATTAAAAATGCCCGCTGAAGCCGGAAGTGCCAGCCTACGGGCGGCAAAATAAAAATGGCACTACGCAACTATGTCCGAGTGAAATGTCTTTCGTGACCGGAAAAGCTCTAACTAGTCTTCCCTTGTGCTAGGAAAATCTACCTTGTTTCCGAATGCCGCTCTTGCTCGGAACAGCTCTGACTAGGTAGTTCTCCTAATGTCCTTCGTGCCTGGAACAGCTCTGAAGGGCACAGAGACAAGCACATGTCCGAACCGAAATATCACTGAGTGGATACCGTCTGCAGACTGGCCTGGTTTGTGCGGGAGCGGCCCATGGTGAAGGAACGCCCAATATATTGAAGTGAGGATTTAAAGCAGCCATGAGCAGGACGTGACGATTCCCTCGGTGAGTCCAGGACCAGGGCGCTATGTGTCGTCCCTGCAAATATGGAAGCAACCTTGGATGGCGGAAAATGCTATGGACTGTCCCTGCCTTCCTTTGAGGGATGACCGTTGTCTTCGACCGTTCCAACTTGGCCAGCTGGGTTGTAGGTGGCACCACAAAAGTGAGAGTCTCCCAGGAATGCTATCGTCGGATGTGTTGGCCTACGGGTTTCGGCCCAAGGGCGCATAACAGACACACTGCAATCACATCTGAAAAAACACTCCTGATGAACGAAAAGAAGAAGAAGTTCTCTCCAAACTTTCGTGCCGTTTCAAGTGACCAAAATATTTCAGTTTTCTTTGTTTTATCATCTGCACCTTCTTCAATATTCAGTTCTTGAAGTATGGATACATTTGTTCTTTTCTTTACCCAAGATATTCTTAGAACTCGTCTACAACATTTATATTCAAAGTCATTTATGCGCTGTTCAGCTTGTTTAGTAAGTCACTCCAGGTCTCACATGCATATGTTGCAATGGGAAAGATGCATGCTCTTAAAAATTTAATTTTTGTATTTCTGTCTCTATTTCTCCACAATTTATTCAGTTGTTTTAGTCTTTGAAGAGCAATAGATATTTGTCTTTTAATTTCTTTCATTGTGTCACCATTGTTGGTAATCAATGACTCAAGATATTCAAAATTTTCCACCACCTTCAATCTTTTCTCATTAACATAAATTTCTTTGTCCATAGTAGTTTTATATGTACGCATTATCTTTGTTGTCGCTATGTTAAGATATAAGTTGTGATTTTCACTATTCAACTGGGTTGAGGAGAGCATGGTTCCTGGAAATTTAAACAATATAAAATAACGCAAAGTAATGCAGCTTTACAGAACACAATTACGAAAAACAGGAGGTTGAAACGGCTAGCCTTCATAATGGTTCCTGGAAGAAGAGGCAAGGGAATCGCCCACATGAACATGGACACAGGACACTGCAGATACTTTGGGCATGAAAATGCATCAGGTAGCAAAACTGGCAAAGAATTGAGAATGCTATCGGCACACCATGTTGAGAGCAATGTTCTATAAATAACCTGCTACATGATGATGATGGTTTTACAGTATCAGCCCAATGTTGCTTAAATGTGAGGTGCTAGGTCAGCATGGCAGAATGGATAAGAATGCATGTTCTTAAACATCCGGTGTGCTGATGCTGAGGTAAGGGGTTCAACCCCTACACCTGACAGTTGGACTGAAATGTTGACCTATCGTCCTTGACTTGGGGACATAAATTACAAGTGCCTCTGAAGTCAGAGTGGGTTCGCGTGATGGTGAGGGACACTGTTAACAGGGAAAGCTAACCCACACATAAATTCAGTCCAACACTACTAAAAGTAGTTTGTCTTCTCCCAAAGATCACACAAAGAGAATCTCAGCACAGTGCATTAACTCCATAGCACTGATGAGCAACCTAAAGTGTGTATACCAGAATCACATATGCTGTACCTATTCTTTTGTGGGTAGGCTTTTCCGTTTTGAAATTTAGCCTGGGCAGACTTGCAGCAGTGGTTACTGAACTATGTGAATTGACCTTGCATATGTCATGTCTTTAAATCTCTCTCTCTCTCTCTCTGTGTGTGTGTGTGTGTGTGTGTGTGAGAGAGAGAGAGAGAGAGAGAGAGAGAGAGAGAGAGAGAGAGAGAGAGAGAGAGAGAGAAAGAGAGAGAGAGAGAGAGAGAGAGAGAGAGAGAGAGAGAGAGAGAGAGAGAGAGAGAGAGAGAGAGAGAGAGAGAGAGAAAGAAATAAGATGTAACTGTTTTACTGTATTAAAAGTGTCTTTTGTCAAAAATGTATTTTTTATTAAATAGATACTAAAATTATCCATTCTAGAATTCTTTATTATTAAACAGATACTAATCGGGAGCTCTAGCGAAGTTGATAAAGAACTGCACTGATAATGTGATGAGCATGGTTAGACGAGGGTTTGATGACTGGACTCAATGCCTGCTAAGTGAGGGAAAGATTGCCCACTTATTCCTCCATGCATTCAGGTCAACAAAATGTGACGATTCTATCATATCACTGCCCCATAGCGGGAATCTGTTTTGGGGAAAATTTAAAAAGAAATAAACAGATACTGACTGTCTCCACTCTAACAAAATTATTTTGTATTCATGTTTATTTCTTCCTCTTGTTGAAGAAATTATGAATAAAATTTGGCGGTACTGAGGTAAACCTGTGAAAATGTAAACAATATAAAATGACACAAAGTAGTGTGATACCACCCATACATAGCTCGGAATTCTGAGGTAAGTAGGAACATTTTCTTCCAATTTTTATTTTCTCTTCATTGCTTTCATTTTTTCATTCTTCTAATTCTGTCGTCACGTAGGAGATCTCCATGACTATATGTTATGTTTTGTGTATGTGTTTGTTTGCTGATGAAGGCTAATCGCAGCAACGTCCTGTATGTGTCGTAATTCTGTTATATAAAGCTGCACTACTTTGTGTCATTGTATATTGAAGAAATTATGGGCTAGAAGCATATACAAAGCTGCATAATACACTGGCTTAACAAACGTAGAATTATCTCAAGAAGATAAACAGACCCAGGCAAAGACGTGTGTATTCAACACGCGAAGAAAACAAAATGGCTCACATCTGAGTAACTGTCTTTGTGTCAGAAGTGTAACAACTTCTTAGCAGTGACCCTGTCCCAGGTTCATACATGTGCTGTTTTAAGAAGAGTGCTGCCTGCACTGCCCGGTCTGTCAATGTAGGATCATTCAGAACTTGACCACCTCTGGCAAAACCAGATATCATTAAACCTGTGGACAGATTACAATATAGTTGTTACAACCATCTCATTATGCTACAGATAATCAATAGTGTTGCCCATGTGTTATCGGGGCCCCACCAAGCATGTTGTAGAAGGCAACTAGGGAGGGTTGGCCCACTGTGACTGGCTACCTCATCTCATAGAAAAATGTTAGCTACAAAATCCAATCATTCATGAACAAGTCTATAAAGGGTTTGGTGCGAGGTGGTTGAGGGCCTGTGCTCCGTTGGGAGATGAAAGGCAGAAGAAGAATCATTAGTTTTCATGGTAGGTCAGCATGGCTGAATGGATAAGAACGCATGTTCCTAAACATAAGGTGTGCTGATCCCAAGATAAGGGGTTCAACCCCTACACCGGACAGTTGGACTAAACTGTTGACCTATCGTCCTTGACTTTGGGACATAAATTACAAGTACCTCTGAAGTTGGAGTGGGTTCACCTGATGGCGAGGGACATTGTTAATAGGGAAATCTAATCCACATGCAAAATTATGTCCAGCATTACTAGAAGTAGTGTGTATGGACTACGATTAAGTTCAAAGCGAGTGAGCACCAAACACAAATTAGTTTTCACTTATTTTAGGCTTGGCATGTGTAGCCCTTACAGTAATTAATTAATTATTGAACAGAAACAGAAACAGTTTATTTACTCTATCATTGGATAATAATTCTTCTATTAGAGAACTATTGTTTAGTTTATAGGACTACTTTGGTCTGTAGATATTAAGAAGAATCACCATGGTAAAAGTAGCCAGTAGCCATTTGCAAGACGAAAAACATACTCACCACAATAAAATGTCAAATGCAGTGGGGAAAAAAGAAGTGCTGCATGGAACCTATACTTTTGCATGCTTGTGAAAATGGGCAGTAAGCAGATAAGTTGAGAAACATCTAATGGCAGTGTAAATGTGATTTCTGAGGGAAATGCAAAGAATACCACGGACAGACAGAAAAATGAATGAGACAGTCCTTCAAAAACCAAACCAAAACTGTAAATTGATTAGAGAAATTAGGCGTAGCCAAGCATTTTTTGGCACATTATGAGGTGAAATAAAGTTGAACACTTAGTGAGAACTTGTAAATTTAATGGGAAAAAGAACAAGGGAAAGACAAAAAGATAAATACCAGGATGGCTAGGCCACATGATATAATCGAGACAAGAGTCCAGATACAAATCAAGGTCTGGTGATTATGTGAGATGGCGAACATTGACCACCTATACTTATAAACATAGCACATGATGATAATGACATGTCAACTTATGAATATACAATAATTATGTACATGGTGTTGAAAAAATATACTAACTGCTAGCAAGTAGAGGAGCAGAACAAAACAATCTTGATAGAAAGGAAGGAATCAAGGAAGATACAAATAAGTAAATATGCTGTAAAATACGTGAGGTGAACACCAATGACTGATTAAGTGCACTAAATATTTCAGAATAATGCTGTCTTTGCCTGTCTCAAACATGAAGGTTCACAAGTCTATATATACAGTGAGTTTTGTTTCTTTATGCAGAATTCATCTTTTTTCATTATCACCACCCGAAGTCTTCCACCATTCTCCACTAATCGTCATCAGCCAGTGACTTGTCCTGTGCAGAACTTTCCCCCCATAAGTCTTTCAAAATGTCTCTCTTTCATAAACTAGATGTCCTGCCTCTCTTGCATTCTTGTGTCACATTTTAGGGGTATCTACATTGTTGTCTTCTTCTTTTCCATTTTGGTGGTGCCCCTCACTCCATAACTATCTTTTCCAGACACATGTGTCTTTTTACATGCCCATACATTATTTTCCACAATTTTATGTGTCTTAATAACTAGCTTCATATTGAATTCCTATTGGATAAATCTGTTGTCTGTTTTCATGCAAGGAATTTTTCACTCTTCTGTAACACTTATATTAAAAGGCACATTTAATCTGGTTCATCAAATGCCAGGTTTCACAACTGTATGTTGCTAAAGGAAATATGCATGTTCTTAGTGCTCTGACTTTGTTCTATTTGTTCCAATCCATAAATGTTTTTATTGCTTTAGTTTTAGCAGGACTTCAGTGGTTGCCCAGCTGTATAGTCTATAACTGTTTATTTTACGATTCGCTCACCCAGAGTTCTGAAGCCTACTGTATTAGTTTTAGCAGGGCAATGTTTGTTCTGCTTTTAATAACTATCATCACATTTCCATCACACACTTGCAGTGAAACTAGACAATCAAAACTGCTAACTTCCTGTGATTTCTCTACCTTATTTATCTGTTGCCATATTTGTATTATTTGATGCCATTATTTTATTTTTGTTGCACTGAGATATACATTTTGTTTTTTAACTTTACTCTTGACTGTATTAATTTCTTAATTTCCATTTATGTTGTTAATAGTGTCATCTGTATATAGATTTTTTTGTTTATGATTCTTCCATTGATGTAAGTTCAGGCAGTTCAACTTATTTAAAAATTCTTTCTGTGTATATGGTGAAGAGGCTTGGGGTCAGCACACATCCCTGCCGTACTCCTACACTTCTGATTGTGAAGGGATCATATTAGTTAATTATTCTATAAATCATCTTAATTGTACATCACATTATTAAATCGTAAGTGCTCAGATCCTTTTCTCTGTATCTTCCTCAGGATGCAGTGACTGACAATACCAGTTCTGTGTTGGTTGACATTCTTCTTTGGCTTCCCGCATGGTCTAGTCTTCAATAAAATAATTAAAATGTGTACATCTAAAAACTCTGTTGATACCATTCCATGCTGCTATCATTTTGCTGTCCAAGTGTGGTCTAGGTCGCTTCTGTCTGATGTTGTATAAGATTTGACGACTTTTCTCTAAACATTCTTTCGTTACATCAGCAGACAGCTCAAACTTAGAAGCTGTGTCCTCCACAGTTGACGTAACAAACAGAACATTTTTCTTCTTCAGCTCATCGTGTGGGTCCTGCAGAAGGGTTGCACATAAAAATATTATTAATTAATTAGCACATATTAAATTTTACAAAAACATGAGTTATGTAAATTAATAAATATAAGTTATGATTGTCTAAATTTCAACTTGAACCTTTATTAAAAAAATAAACAACAAAACAGCACAAGTATGACAGATAACGGATACAAGTGTGTAAACTGAACATCTGTGAGGGGTGGTCTGGTTCGCAAGATCAGTCCCGTGTCTGGTGTTTGTTGCCTAGGATGGCTGTGTGAGGTGCACCCACTCGGGAACTTCGTAGCCGACACAAGTTAGTGAGATAGGCGTTTTGAGAATGTGACCACAGCATGAAGCTGGAGTCGCGATTTGAGCAGGTGAAAAAGCAATATATATATATATAGCTATTGTCAGATTGTTTTCAGCTGTAAAAACCAGACTGCTATGATGATCCACAGAGAAGTTTGTGTCAGAGACAGGAATATATCCAAAAGTCATTCTATGTGGTTGTCAAAACTCCAAATTAATTATCTCAAAAGCACAGCTTTAAACCGTAAAAGTATTTAATTTTTGTCTTTGATGGGTTGTCAAGTTTCCATAATGAACATATTTGTAGTCGAGGTCCTCCACTGCAGCAATAAATGTAAGCATGACAATTCTATGAAAATACGTAGCAACAACTAATCATTATATTACCTGCAAGGGATCCACATTGCCATCTTCCTTCACATTATAATGATGACAGAAGATATCGCTGAGACTGACCCCTGGCATCCCTGGCACACCATCAGACAGATGCTGCTGAAGCTCATCAAACTCCCAGACACAGAAGGCCCCTTCTTTCTTTGTCTCTGCTGTAAATGTTGGCAAAGAATCAGCATCTTCAGCACTGTAGAATCCCCCTTCCTGCGACAAAATACAACTAATGTACAGTTGACAGGATGAAAGATAAAGCAATGAAGAGTAAGAAATTATAGGTGATATAATCAAAACTAAATGTTTTTGAGATCAGCATAATTTTTCTTTTTAATTGACTAATTGAGTTGAGTTGAGCTAAGAACTGACATCACTGCACTCAGGACATTTCCATACGTGCTCCGTCCCCTTGTTAAAAAACCAGCGAAGAGTCACACTACTAATCATTCCCACCGCTATCTGATTGAAAGTTCTCCCGGTATTCACTCTCAGTTTTGAGATTCTACCAGAACCCCTGCCAAACTCCCGCAATCTGATTTGTTCATTAATAGAATCTACATCACTATACTCATGCATGCACACCTGTATGTGCTGTCTCTCTCATCAGATGACAGTGTGCAGGGTCAATGAATATTGCCAAGACGCACTAATCATGAATACTCCTATGTCATCTGTGGACCTGCAGGTCAGCATGGTCGAATGGGTAAGAACGCATGTTCTTAAACATCCGTTGTGCTGATACCGAGGTAAGCAGTTCAACTGTACACCAGACAGCTGGACTAAAATGTTCACCTCTCGTCCTTGACTTAGGGACGTGTAAATTACAAGTATCTCAGAAGTCGTAGTGGTGAGGGACACTGGAACTAGGGAAAGCTATTTCACATACAAAAATCAATTCAGTGAATTAGAAGTAGTGGCATGTGTATGAACTACTCTTGAGTTTAAAGCGAGTGAATGCACAAAAATAATTTCTTTTTATTATTGTATATTAAGACAATTTCATTAATTTACTTATAACTGCTCATATAACAAATGACTAACTAGACTTTGTGATAATGATGAAACTGTCTTCAACATTAACAACATGTGTATGTCTACAGCATCTGTCTACTAGCAACTTACTGGGTGACTAAGATCTCTGCTGACGTAGGTGAAAATATCCCGTGCTGTTGCTTCATATAAATCATCACCAGTGATCTGCGAACAGAAAGAACATTCTAGCATCTATGATCTACCTCTACGTGTGTCCACATCTGCTACGTATAAATCATCATGGGGTCCAGCTAGCTTTCTAAAATTGGTACCACATAATTTTCAGAATCTTTAGGAATTGTCTGAGAAGGAAAGTTAGTGAGGAATGAAACTGACCACTATATCCCATTATGCAGTTGCCTGTAATATAGGGTGTATTTTTAATGACTGTGCAGTGTTTGAAAATATTGCTGGTCCAAGTTTTGTATTCACCATCTGTAAAGTTCATGCAACATAACAGGTAAATACAAAACTTGGACTGGCAATATATTCAAACACTGCACAGTCATTAAAAATACACCCTGTTTATGAAGGCTTAACACTTTACATGCCAATGGCAGCATCTGCCATGAGACTGTCACAACAACGAACAGTATTTTAATTTTCAAATAATCATCTTTCATATGCGTCTATGGAATCTGGTAGTTTTGCTTACCCAATGTTCTCTACACATTGAACATGTGTCTTTTGTCCTATATGAAAAGTGTCATGTCAGCACTGTTAAAACATTTGAAAACATTGTATTTGTAACATATAAATCTACCATGTGGACTTGGGAGTCAATGGAAAACTACCATATTAATTTCTCAACATTACGAGATCTAAAAAAAAACTGTTGGACCTTTGGCCAGGAACCTGGAGGTTTGAAACCCTAATGGGCAGGTGCATTTTCATGATGGATCTGCAAGTTTCTATGATTCACAGGTTCATTCATTCACATTCTTTGCATCTAATTCAGACTTTCCTGACCAAACACAATATTTCTCAGGTTCATCAGATTCCCTACTCACCCAACATGGCTTCATGCAATTTTTGGCTGTTCATCACGCTGCAAATGCCACTGAAAGGGAACCAATTTGATTCTCAAAAAAACATCATGCGGAATGTGATGACCACACTTACTCCATTCCCAAAGAGGCCTGCCTGAAATACTTCAAACAATGACGGGACCACTGGGAGAAGTGTATACAGTCCCAAAGAGAGTACTTTGAATGGTATTAGGGTTTCAGACCGACAGGTGAGTAACCACCACATGTTTCCAGACCAAATGTCCGATAGTTTTTGAACAGATGTTGTATGTTTATGCAAAGTAAAATAAAGAGCTTTTTTATACATCTTGAGGCATATTGGATATATGGTGCTAGACCTATATTTTTACAGACCAGTCAGCCCTCGACAGGTGATGAGGTCAGCATCACACCGGGTGCTTTACTTGCCAGAACATTTCTTGGCACCCATTGTGTGCTGGGTTGATCTGAGATTTATTAAAAAAACATAAGCCTCAATGGAGATTCAAACACATGACCACCAGGCAAGCACAACAGCCTCAGTGCTACTGCATCTCTCAATATGTTTAGGGCAGGTCACAAAGCTAACATTACAGTGCAGTGGGGTATTAAAAAAACCGTCCTACAAGTCCTTGAACTGAATAACCTGACCTGAGGTGACACATAATTATATAACCCAAGATGTTTTATAACATTATCTGCATCAAACATTTTTAAAATTTAACTGAAAAATAAATATTTTGTTAAACTGCATAATTCCTAAAAAAAATAAATTGCAATACTCAACCTGGTAGGCATCTACATAGGAGCAAGCCAATTGACCTTGATCATACAGCATCTTTTCAAAATGAGGAATATGCCATATCCTGTCAGTAGAATATCGGTGGAACCCCTTTAAAATTAAAGAGAAAAAAGTACGAATCATATTATTATAGTTTTCACTCTATAAGCTGCTTCAAAAACATAAGATCTCCGGTAATGTGGTTCCTTATGTCCCAACAACTACCTTGTCACTTAAAACTAAAAATCATTACGTGCCATGTATATAAAACATATCCAGTCCCAACAATTACCTTGTCACTTAAAACTAAAAGTCATTACGTGCCATGTACGTAAAACATATCCAGTCCCAACAACTACCTTGTCACTTAAAACTAAAAATCATTACGTGCCATGTATATAAAATATATCCAGTCCAAACAATTACCCTGTCACTTAAAAATAACAATCATTACGTGCTATGTATATAAAACATATCCAGTCCCAACAACTACCTCGTCACTTAAAACTAAAAATCATTACGTGCCATGTATATAAAACATATCCAGTCCCAACAACTACCTCGTCACTTAAAACTAAAAATCATTACGTGCCATGTATATAAAACATATCCAGTCCCAACAACTACCTCGTCACTTAAAACTAAAAATCATTACGTGCCATGTATATAAAACATATCCAGTCCCAACAACTACCTTGTCACTTAAAACTAAAAATCATTACATGCCATGTACATAAAACATATCCAGTCCCAACAACTACCTTGTCACTTAAAACTAAAAATCATTACGTGCCATGTATATAAAATATATCCAGTCCAAACAATTACCTCGTCACTTAAAAATAACAATAATTACGTGTCATATATATAAAACATATCCAGTCCCAACAACTACCTCGTCACTTAAAACTAAAAATCATTACATGCTATGTATATAAAACATATCCAGTCCCAACAACTACCTTGTCATTTAAAACTAAAAATCATTATGTGCCAAGTATATAAAACATATCCAGTCCCAACAACAACCTTGTCACTTAAAACCATTACGTGCCATATATATAAAACATATCTAGTCCCAACAACTACCTCGTCACTTAAAACTAAAAATCATTATGTGCCATGTATATAAAACATATCTAGTCCCAACAACTACCTCGTCACTTAAAACTAAAAATCATTACGTGCTAAGTATATAAAACATGTCCAGTCCCAACAACTATCTTGTCACTTAAAACTAAAAATCATTACGTGCTATGTATATAAAACACATCTAGTCCCTACAACTACCTCGTCACTTAAAACTAAAAATCATTACATGCCATGTATATAAAACATATCCAGTCCCAACAACTACCTTGTCACTTAAAACTAAAAATCATTACGTGCCATGTATATAAAACATATCTAGTCCCTACAACTACCTCGTCACTTAAAACTAAAAATCATTACGTGCCATGTATATAAAACATATCTAGTCCCAACAACTACCTCGTCACTTAAAACTAAAAATCATTATGTGCCATGTATATAAAACATACCTAGTCCCAACAACTACCTTGTCACTTAAAACTAAAAATCATTACGTGCCATGTATATAAAACATATCTAGTCCCAACAACTACCTCGTCACATAAAACTAAAGATCATTACGTACTAAGCATATAAAACATGTTCAGCAGCATGTCCTGTGTGCTGTATGAAAGGAGCCTGCTATGGGTATGTGAAGTGTTAGGACCATCACATCTGAATATTCTGAGAAGTACCAGTTGTTTCCTCCCTTAGCTGCCGAGGTTAGGGGTTCAACTAACATGTTGACCTATCGTCCTTACAAGTACCTCTAAAGTCAGAGTGGGTTGGCCTGTTGGCGAGGGATACTGTTAATAGGGAAAGCTAATCCACATGCAAAATTCAGTCTATCACTATTATAAATAGTGCGTATGGACTACGTTTGAGTTCAAAGCGAGAAGCGCAAAAAAAAAAAAAAAAAAGAAGAAAATTCATCTAAATGTGGCTATACAGAAAAATGGGCTAATATAGAAGAAAGTCAAACTGATAAAAAAAAGAAGTCCTAAACAAACTAGGACTGAGAAGAGAATTACTAAGTAAGATCACTGTGTGACCTATAAAATATATTAGACACATACACTGTCATAATATTCTGCCTCCCAAAAAATGAAACACACTTTATGAGAGGCCACAACAATTAGGTCAAAAAATCATAGGGAATAGACTAGACATGAGGAAAAAATCATGCAAATGTTAACCCGTTTCCTGTTGGCTCACTTCACGAGGTACAATTATACATATATTTAGTTAGAAACGTAGACAAAGATGGGTGACAGATAAAGACATTAAAATAAGAACATATAAAAAGCATATTTATTTTATTGACATTTTTGTCAAATAGAAGCATGCAAATAAATTCAGCTGTAGTTTGTGAAATTTCTAACACACATTTTCTTGTTATATTCGAAAACTTTGGACAAGCTACAACTTATTTTTTATTATTTTTCCAAGTGCATAAAGCTTGGCGCTATTAGTGGCGTATGGTAGCTGATGAGTTAATGTTAAAAACTTTCATTGATATGTTCCTACACTGTGTATGGTCACAGTTTCCAGGAGGATAATTTTCAACAAGGCATCATACAAGTTCTAGGATAAAACTGTTCTAGAATGTTTCACTTCGACAAGGCATCATGCAAGTTTTAGGACCAGACAACCTTTCAATGTTTCACGGCAACAAGGCACCATACAAGTTCTAGGATAAAACTAGACAACATTTCAATGTTTCACTGCAACAAGAGCTACCCATCTGTGGTAGCTTGTATGTGTATTTATCTATTGTCTAACAAAGACAATGATTGTAATATGTGTATATGACAAAATCTTGCAGTCTTCACTCAACTGTATAACCTTCTAAATAACCATCAAAACATGCAGATACCTGTGAAATGTGATCATGTATTCCCCCATGAGCCATCTTGGTGAGTGTAAATAAACACATGTGTAAAGCATGAGCTCCTGATTCACTTGTCTGATTCCGATGAAAGTAACGGAACAGGAAATTGAAAATAACTGGGGGGAAATTCAATGTAAAAGTTAAATGCAACATTTTACAATAAAACTCTGTATCTATACTTAAGCATACAAATACACTGTGATAGTGCCCAATGAATCAAAATAATCCAAATGATTAACATTTAAAGAAATCAATATTCTTATTTTCCATAGTTTATCTTTTGGTCCTTGACTGCTGTTAAGCACTGTGGGGAGTATTTTTCTCTTGTGCCAGGTGGCTTTCTGTGGCCATCAAGGTCCCTTGGCACTGTAGAATAATTATGACATTCATCTGTACCTAGGCCAGCCTCATGCTTTACAACCAGATACTTTACAGTTTATGGAAAACTGGTGCAGTGGTTAGGTTTTATTTGCATAAGTAATCTGGTCTGGAGATACTCACATGTATTCTTTTATGTTTTCTCTTATGACACATTGATTCACTGTGTAAATTGGTGAATAATTTGCAATTTTCGCTTATTACCCAAAGGCCATGTTTCTCAATGATCTGGTCATAACCCATGTTATCTGATTATATCTTGCCATTCATGTCACCCATCAAAATGTTGATATTGCCAGTTAAGTACTTTAAAGTTTCTTGTAAAATCTCTCCTTAACTGATTCATTCTTATCATTTGTTAGTACAACAATGGCGGATCATATTCATGCTTATTTCTTTGTTGTGATTCTACATATTGCTGTTATTATTCTAAATATCACTGCTTCCCACTCTATTATTGCTTTTTCTGCCTCTTTAGAAATGATAAGGTTCACTCCTTAACTGTGAAGGGTATTTTCCTCTGAATGCTCTGAGAGAAATACTATTTCACCTGTTTTCAGAAGCTTTTTGCCTCCTCCATCCTATATTTTATCCCATTTTGCATAATTTGAGAATGCTAATTTTATATTTCAGTTCCTCTACCATTTGTGCCATCTTTCCAAATTTCTGCATATTTCTAACATTCCTCGCTCCTCTTGGAATGGACTCAGTGGCTGTCTGTATTATTGCTTTGTTTAGACTTTCTACCATTTTTTTAAACAAATTCTCAACATCACTAACAAAAGATGTAGGTCAGCATGGCCGAATGGATAAGAACGCATGTTCTTAAACATCTGGTGTGCTGATGCTGAGGTAAGGGGTTCAACCCCAACAACCGGACAGTCGGATTAAAATGTTGACCTATCATTTTTTACTTGGGGACGTAAATTAGAAGTACCTCTGAAGTCAGAGTGGGTTTTCCTGATGGTGAGGGATACTGTTATAATAGGGAAAGCTAATCTACATGTAAACTTCAGTCCAGCACCACTAGAAGTAATGTGTATGGATTATGCTTGAGCGCCCCCCCAAAAAAAACACTAACAAAAAATGTTCAACATTAAAGCATTTCCTGCCTTTTTGATGTCCAAGGTACACATGATCTCATGTGTAAGGAGCAGAGCATACTCAATTTATCTTCACATTTTCTTACCCAACTTACATCAACCCGAAGGTCAAGGGTTCGTTTTCAGATTATGCCATTCATTTCACAGTGTAATTATTTCAGATTCCCCTGGGGATCACCGCAGAAGCTACAGAGTTTAAGCAAATGTTTGTGGAGTTACATGGTCAACTGTGCCACTCAGCACGGCCCATGATAATAGCGATGATTTTTGTCTCTAGGAATCCTCCATGTGTCATTACACTCCAAGGAGCTGGGTGGCTTAGATGCACAGTTCATGCTTGGAACTAGAAAGACAAGTGTTTGAATGCAGCTGTGGATTCTCAAAAACACCAGGAATCCAACAATTATACACTCACACCCCTCTCAATCCGTGGTGAAGATGTTACGGACAAAGTTTGTAATCCTGCATACTTGCGTTCGAAACACAGCTGTGGGCGATTTGGCAGCAGACAACCTTACATTGTTTTTGTTTTTTTAAATGAAATGGTATGGGTGCTGGTCATTCAGAAAGCAATGACAAACTACAGAACATAAACTTGCCCAGGAATCACGAACAGCCAAAATGCTGGGGTTGACTGCTACATCCTGTAAAGAACATGCAACTAACTTTTTTGTTGTTGTAAACTATCGATGATGGTTTGAACCCATCTACATTGTGGTCTTTCTCTTCTCTGTCTCCCCAGTACATTTCCCTCCATAATTACCTTCTCTAGATCTGAGTGTGTTCTTACATGTTTTTATAATTAGATGAAATTAAAAAGAGTAAAAGAAATGTAGCTGTACAGAGGGAGTGAATGATGATGAGTTGGTAAAGTGGCACTGAAGATAAATTAATCAAAAACACAGAGGACAGATGTTTGAGGAAGAACATGATCACCTGTGCCGCAAAGCATGCCACAAGATGATGATGATAACCAGAATGATGCACAAGAAACATGTTATTATATCAATGAATTCATACCAAACTGATGATAACTGCACTCCAGAATGAGACCAGAAAACACGTAAAATAAACATTACTGAAGTCTGATGATGGGAAAAGAACAAGGGGAAGAGAGACAGTGGCAGACCAACAGAAATGATGCTGGATGGACTAAGATGGTGGCATAGAGGAATATCATCAGTAGAGTTGATCCAGAACACCAAAGACAGAGATCTGTGGAGAGACATGAATGCCTATGCCAGCTGGCAAGGCACTTGATGCTGACGATGATGAAAATGAATTCATACCAGGCTGGGGAAATTTGGGAGCCGACCCAAAGCCCCCAAACTGCTGATCGAATCTTGTCTTGAGCATCTGATAGCCCTTGTCACAAGCTTCCACAGTTGGTAACCCTGTACTGCCTTTGTCGGTTGCCTGTACCCCTCGCATTAAAACATCCAGAATGTTTGTACTCTGATTCTCAACCTCTGTTTGATTTTCTTTCCACTGTAAACCCAAATATAACAAGAAAATAATTGTTAACAATGTCACAATATTTGAGAGAAAAGTTATTATAGAAACACTTTATTATTCTTACATCCCAGCCAAAATCTTCATGGCTCTCTGCAGCAAAGTAAAGTAGTTGTATGTAGACATTGCCATAAGGGTGTTATTGGTGTGAAGTGTGAAGTCTTCATATATTCAAGATCACAGCATAATGTGAGGTGGCCAGTTTCCTTCCTTACTGCCTTTCCATCCCAGACAATTCTCAGAATAGCACCTGGCAATGGTTTTATTAAACTGCAGTGGCAGATGGTTAGTGTGATTGCCTGCCAGGGCAGTGGCCCGGGTTCAATCCCCTAACTGTTACAGGATTAAACTTTCTGACCCGCATGGTTCTGGGGTTGACCAAGCCTCATAAAAATTGATGCCAGACAATTTTCAGAATTTTCTGGACATTGTCTGGGAAGGAAAGGGCACAGAGGGAGAAAAACTGGCCACCCAACCTAGAATATGTGAAAGCCTAATACCTCACACCTTAATGGCAGAGTCTGCAATGGGACTACCACTACTTTACCCATTTTATGAGGGTTGGTTGACCCCAGGGCCCTAGTAGTCGGAAAAATAATCATGCCAATGTTGGAGACTGAACTTGACCATTGTTTAGGTAAGCACCCACACTATCCTCCACGGCTCCTCTCTGTAGCAAGCACAATGAATGCCCATTGTTCTCAAGGCACTGTGATGTCACTTAAATTTAAAATGTATAACTGGTTCTAGTACATTTTTTTTTCCCATTCATTCTCTTCTTTGCTACCTTCTAGATTTTGTATGTTAGATTTACAAAGCATATGCTTGTTTCTAGGCTGTTCTTTGCTAATTCAGCATGGCCTGAAATCTTACTGTTTAACTTGGCTGTTTAAAAATGAGTAGATGCACCTCAATCATTATCCTCCAGGTACTATCCTCCAACAACATGACGGAGACAGCTGATGTCTTGCATTAGCAAAAGATGAAACTTCATTTTTTTCATACCAAGAGGTCAAAACGATAATTTACTATCACTACACCTCTCAGTGTAAACAATACAGAGGAAGACTTAGAAAAGACAATTAGAGACAGAGATGACTAATATGGAGAGGACATGGAGTGAGCAGCAGGAGATGAGAATGGATAGGAGGGCTTAGTGTGAGTTGAGGACCGCTCCTCCAATGGCAGATAAGGACAGAAGAAGAAAATACACCTCTCAGTGAAAGATACAATTGATTATGAAGAACAAACTTGCCTGAGTTCACATATCCAAAAGGGCAAAATCAAATCATCCTTTCTTGTCTATGAAATGTTACTGTAGATTATCTGGTGACCTGAAGTCTCCCACCTGTAAGTCTCCCATACAGATGAATGTCCAAATTAAATTGGAGTTTATAAACCACAACAGATCCTTTCATCATCATCATGTGCCATGCTGATAAGTGTGGGCGGTCATGTTTCACCATCTCACTCGATCACCAGAGTCGTGGATCAGCTCAGTGATCCTATCTCGACCATGCCACACGGCCAAGCCATCCAGGTATTTATTTCTCTGTCTTCCCCTTGTTCTCTTCCCCTGATCTTGCCAGTTGTCACCAAGTTCTCCACTTTATTTCTTCTCATAATGTGACCCAAAAATGTTGACTGTCTACGTTTAATTTCTCTAATCAGTTTAAGATTTTCATTTGTTTCTTGTAGGACTTTGTCATTGGTTTTTCTGTCTGTCCATGGTATTCTTTGAATTTTCCTCAGAAACCACATTTCCACAGCCATCAGATGTTTTTCAGCCTGTTTGCTCATTGTCCACGCTTCACATCCATACAAAAGCACAGTTCTATGTAGCACCTCAATACTCATTTTCTCGTTGCATATGACATCTTTTTATTGGTCAGTAAGTTTTCTATCTGGCAAAAGGCCACCTTCACCATGGCAATTCTTGTTCTAATCTCTTCAATCTCCCACCAGATGTTATGACTGTTCCGAGATAATTGTACCGATTCACTTATCCTTTAGGCCTGCTCAATTTACAGACACCTTTGCTGCCAGACATGGTAAGAATAGATGAGGCAGAAGTAATGAGCACACCAACAACCCTGATAGGATGATGGGCTTATTCCTGGCAACAGGACCACAAATATAGCATGACCAATAACCTGGAGAAGCAGCAGCAACAGAAGTATCGAGGTCTGCTTCAGTCTCTCTCTACAGAATGGAATTCTGCCTGCTGAGAGTGTCACACAAAGCTCTGTAGCTCCAGCCATGACCCCATGGATGCTCAGGAAAAATTGCAATTGTTGTCTGAATGACAGTCTGAAACTGAACCCATGATCTTTACAGCATGAGACAGGCAGCTTCGCCACTTCACCATGGAGACCCCAGGAGAAGCACCACTAGTACTAGTAGTTATATGCTTAGACAAATAAACATGTTGCAGATAAGCAGATGTTACTTCCACAGTGCAAGTCTAATTTTTATGTTAATTACTTACTTTCTGAGAAATAATACGCAGAATTGATTTAAAACCTGGTCGGTTGTAATATCTGTCATCCGGGGGAAAATATGTACCACCCACAATAGGCTTTAAGTCTGGTGTCAGCCAAACACTCATTGGCCATCCACCGCTGCCAGTGGTAGCCTGCAGAAAGAATACAACGTTAACGAAAAATGTCAACACAAAGAAGAAACATCTGAATTTAGTAAACATAATTAAAAATATAACAATGTTTAAATGATGGTGCTAAAATAACAAACCTGAACAAATGTCATATAGACTCTGTCTACATCTGGCCTTTCTTCTCTGTCCACTTTAATGCTGACAAAATTATCGTTCAACAGCTGCCCAATCTCAACATTCTCAAACGATTCATGTTCCATAACATGGCACCAGTGACAAGTGGAGTAACCCACAGACAAAAATATGGGCTTGTTTTCTTCTCTTGCTTTCCTGAATGCCTCTTCACCCCAAGGATACCTTTGGAAGAGAACAGTCACAATTTTGAGCCGCTTGTAAATATTTTACTCAGAGTATAAAAGCTAATGAATTAATTTTATTATTGTAGGCTAACTGAACACAAAAATTGGAATTTGAAGCTTGAGATAAACAAGACAATAAGAATGACCATATAGATTTAAGTTTTATCAGCTGATATAATAATGGAAATTCAACCAGCATGTACAGTTTAGACATATTAAGGAAGGCTAACTTGCAAAGGCAACTTATCACAAACATCAGAAGGAGGCAGTCATAATTTTTGGGCCACATTATGAGAAGACAAAAAGTGGAAGATGTGACAACTGAAAAAAAAGAGATAGATGAAGACGACAAGAGAAAATTCTTGACAGTCTTGTATCGTGGCATGGAAGGGAATCAACACATGAACTGATCCATGCTGTTGGAGATTGTGATTTCTGGAGAAGCATGATCGCCAATGACAGCCGGCAAGGCACTTGATGTTGATGATGTACAGTTCAATGGTAGATTTTTACAGTGACACCATAAAAAGTAATTAAGCATAGGACCCTCTTACATGCCTTAAGGTGAATTGGACACATGGAGCTAGACCCATGTTTGTATAGACCAATCAGCATTCAATCTCCACGGTGAAATTTGGCCACCATGGATCTTCAGCAGTTTCTGCTCCTTGCTGCTCTTTGCTCTGGTATGCTCTGACAGATCCCTGCTGGTCCATATTTTCATGTTGCTTCCCTGTGTGTATCACTACCCATGTCTTGCTCAACTGCCTCCTAAAGTTCTCTCTAGTCAAATGTATATAGTATGAGTTCATCACTCACTGAATGCGAACTGGCCTATAAATAGATGGATCTAGCACCAAATGCCCAACATGCCTTAAGGAGTTTATAAGTTCATGAGTTGGTCGAATTTGATGCTGAACTTGTGGATAGCTAAAACAGTGTTACAATTTGATGCTGATCTGGTGGATAGCTAAAACAGTGTTACAATTTGATGCTGAACTTGTGGATAGCTAAAATAGTGTTGCAATTTGATGCTGAACTGGTGGATAGCTAAAACAGTGTTACAATTTGATGTTGAACTAGTGGGTAGCTAAAACAGTGTTACAATTTGATGTTGAACTAGTGGGTAGCTAAAACAGTGTTACAATTTGACGTTGAACTGGTGGATAGCTAAAACAGTGTTACAATTTGATGTTGAACTGCTGGATAGCTAAAACAGTGTTACAATTTGATGTTGGACTGGTAGATAACTAAAATAGTGTTACAATTTGATGTTGGAAAGAGGAAAGGAGGCCTTCTTGAACTTGGATATGCTAAACATTTGTTTTCATCTTCAATGATTGGATGAGAAACTTAATATCAGATCAATTTTATTATGTT
Source organism: Cepaea nemoralis (assembly GCA_014155875.1). Taxonomy (NCBI): domain Eukaryota; kingdom Metazoa; phylum Mollusca; class Gastropoda; order Stylommatophora; family Helicidae; genus Cepaea; species Cepaea nemoralis. Next base: position 876,972 of record JACEFZ010014901.1, on the reverse strand, counting down.
ATAAGGATATTCATCTTTGCTTTATTGACTACGCAAAGGCTTTTGATAGAGTTAGACATGTCAACATGGTGGATATACTTGCAGATCTACAAACTGATGGGAAAGACATTAGACTTATAAAAAACATATATTGGAAACAACAAGCTGCAATAAGGATTGATAATGAAGTGGGACAATATCAGCCTATTAAGAGAGGTGTTACTCAGGGATGTGTAATGTCTCCAGATCTTTTTTCCCTATACAGTGAAAATATTTTCAGAAATGTAGAAGACCTAAATGGAATCAGCATTGGAGGACAAAACATCAATAACATTAGATATGCAGATGATACAGTATTGATTGCAGACAATGCGCAGGATCTGCAACAATTAGTAGATGCGGTTGTTGTACACAGTGAGCAACTGGGGTTAGAATTAAACTGTAAAAAGACACAGGTTATGGTAGTAACTAGGAAGAACGAAATACCACAATGTAATATACAAGTAAATGGGAATTTTCTTCAACAAGTGAATCGGTACAATTATCTCGGAACAGTCATAACATCTGATGGGAGATGCCTTGAAGAGATTAGAACAAGAATCGCCATGGTGAAAACAGCCTTTAGCAAGATGAAAAACATTCTGACCAATAAAAAGATGTCAACTGAAATGAGATAAAGAATGTTGAGGGGATACATACATGTATGGATGTGAAACTTGGAAAATGAGCAGTCAAGCTGAAAAACATCTGATGGCTGCAGAAATGTGGTTTCTGAGGAAAATGCAAAGAATACCATGGACAGACAGAAAAACCAATGACCAAGTACTAGCAGGAGACAAATGACAATCGTAAATTGATTAGAGAAATTAGACATAGACAGTCAAAATTTTTTGGACATGTTATGAGAAGAAATGGATTGGAGAACTTGGTGACAATTGGCAAGATTGAAGGGAACAGACCAAGAGGAAGACCGAGAGGAAAATGCCTGGATGGCTTGGCCACATGGCATGGATGAGACAGGCAACACTGAGCTGATCCATGACTCTGGTGATCGAGTGAAATGGCGAGTCATGACCTCCCACACTTTCCGGCATGGCACATGATTGATTGATTGATAATTTAAATTCAAAACAATGTTTTCCCATAGTGAATTTGAATAACAAAGACACAAACAAGAGATTGCATGATTTATTGCCTGGCATCTTTTGCTTTTCAGGTGAATACTGCAGAATTAACACAACATAAACTAATTAGATAATTAAGTAATTATAATTTAAATGCAAAACTGTAGCAGATTTGGGGAGAGGTAGGGGTGGTGATAATTATAATCCACATATTGCAAAGAACAATGTCGGTGGTAATTAGATAAACTGTACTGATCATATACAATTTGTGCAGTTTTTATTGTTACATATTTTTGTCTAAAGACATATAAGGAATATTTTTTTGTTGCGTATCCCTTACGGGACGTTGCAGTCAACACCAGCATTTTCAGCTGCTGTTGATGTACTAGGCAAGTGTTACGTTCAGTAGTTTGCCATTGCTTTCTGAACGACCGGCCCCTATACCTTTTAACAAAAACCCAGCACAGCTGTGTTTCGAAACCGGGTGTACGGGCTCACAAACCGCGTTCGCAAGCCCTTAGCCACAGAGACCGGTATATAAGGAATATACCAGTATATAAGGAATATACACCTCAAATAAAGTTCACAACACATGTGAATACATATCTCAGTCATTATATTTACAAAACTAAGATAATAATCACAAGTTATATGTACGACTGTCTATATTTGCTATCACAACACAGGGCACTTGCCAGTCAACTGGATTGTGGGCATGCTGAAGAAGATATGGTGATTTTTCCTGTGCCAGTCGATTTGTGAACTGTGGTTGAGAAGCAGAGGAGGATGACATTCTCACAGATACACTGTGGATGAGATTAAACTGAAAATATACTATATGTATGTGAATGCATTAAATTCATCTTGCTGAAAGTTGTATTTGTTACCAAATTATAATGCATATTTACAACATAAAATAAAATAGGCAACAAAGGAAATTTTCTCAGAAATCAAGTTCATCATCATCATGTGCCTGTACAGTGGCATAGGCGTTCATGTCTCTCCACAGATGTCAGTCCTTGGTGTCCTGGATCAATTCTGTTGATGACACTCCTCCATGCCTCATTTCTATCAGTCTGTCTCTGCTACCACTAATCATTCCAGTTGCCATGATGTTATCCAATGCTTCTCTTCTCAGTATATGATCCAAGAACACTGTTTGTCTTGTCATTAAATGTTGTATATAATGTTCTACTTTCATTACCCTCTTATATATATATATATATATATATATAATATATATATATATATATATATATATATATATATATATATATATATATATATATATATATATATATATATTCAATGCTTATATTATGATTGTAAAGTTATTTCTTAAAAGGTAAAAATTACATGAAATTAACATAAATGCTGTTTTGCTTTTAAATTAAAATATACAAGTGCAGTTTTCTGAATTAACATAAAAGGAAACAAAACCACAAACACATACAAGTGCGCACATGTCCACACATACACATGCACACAAAGTTGCATGACTTAATTAAGAATTAGGAAACAATGAAAAACCCTGTGGCCATAATATTAAACAGAAACATAAGTGTGGACAGGTACTGGCATTCAAAATGTATAAAAGCAGCTGAAGCTGTCATTTACTGCCAATATAGTACCTTGCGGTGTATGGCAGAGGGGTCTTTGAGCCTGAGGAATAAAGGCCGCCTGGCTAGTGCAGTCGCCGCGAACTGTGCAGGTTAGGATTTTCTTTTTGCCCCCGACAGAAAAAAATCCCACACCTTACCGGGGATCGAACCCGGGTCTCCCGAATGAGAGTCCCGCGTCCTAACCACTCGGCCAGCCGCTCCTCGGCCAGCAGCTGAAGCGAGGTATATTAAACAGCATATTATTGTAATATTTCAAGTTAAAGGTAATAATCCAATGACAGATATGTATTAGGCCTTTATATCCAACAAGTTCACAGCATAATGAGGTATGGTGACTTATTCCCTTGCTCACAACATTTCCTTCCTAATAAAAATAGAAAAAAATAGATGGTGTGGGCGATCCTGCTTGTTCATAAATTGCGATCTCAGTCGGCATGGATCAATTCATGTGTTGACACCCTTCCATGCAGATGATATCCAGATGGGTGTATCAGATGCGAGATATCTTGCTTATGACCGCCGGACAGTTGTTATGGAAGCAAAGTTCTGCAAAGAACATGCTAATGAATGAATGAATGAATGAATGAATGAATGAAAGTTATGTTTATTCGCTCTGAACTTGAGCATAGTCCACACACTGGCTAATACTACTGATTTTGTGTGAGGATTAGATTCCCTTATTACCAGTATCCTTTTCTAACAGGTGAACCTTTCTCTGACTTCACAGATACTTGTAATTTACATGCCCAGGTTAAGGATGAAAAATCAACATTTAAGTCCAACAGATCAGTGTGTGAAACGAACCCACAATGCTGCAGCCAGAAGGGAGAGTTTATGCATGTTAAACCTCTCAGCTGTTTCCAGAAAACACCTAAATCCTGCCTCTGCTAGAGGATTTACCCTAGGCTTCTGTATCAGTAAGCAGGCACAGTAACTAGCAACCACTATACCACCAAATCTCCTGTATATAAACATTCATTGTCATTATCATGTGGCTTATACAATATAGAACTCCCCCCCCCCCCCCCACCCTCATTACAGTGTTTTGAAATTCTCTCTATCATAAGCAAGATGTGCTGCATCTATATGTGAGAGCTCTCTGAGGTTCCTAAGCAGCCTGTGTGGATGTTTGTCTTTGTGGACCAATGTTCTGTCAGCAGTTGGCATAAAATGAGTATTAAGAACTTGTTTGGAAGATAGCTGACCGGTGAGATACTGTCCACATTTTGTGTGCTGTTTGGTGATACATATATGAGCCTAACTCTTCAACACATGCTATATATTTTGTGTGTTGTTTGTTGTATGAGTAGATTTTCTCATCTGAAATGTAGTCTGGACAGTAGCCAATTCAATCAATAAGGTGCCGCATCCATAATGAAGGTTGGCTGCAATGGATCTCCAACACTGTCTCTAGCCCTGACTGTACATTCTGTCAGACCGATGTTCGTCCATCTCTTGATGTTATCTTCTTACTTGTATTGTTGTCTACCTCTTGCTCGCTTGCCCTCAACTTTGCCTTCCAGCATGATTTTTATAAGAGTATTGTGTCTTTTAACATGCAATATTTCACTTGCCTCTTTTTTATTTCTTTCATCAACTCTCTTTTCATTCCCTTTATCTACAACTTCTGTATCTGATTATTTTTGTTTCCATCAAATACAACATATTCGTCGTCTGTATATCCACATCTCTAGGGCCTCTGTTCGACTTTCTAGTTGCTTGTTCAATGTCCAGGCTTCCGCGCCATACAGTAGCGTTGAATATAAGTAACATTTGACAATTCTCATTTTTAATGCGTTGTTAATGTCAGTTGTCTAATTTCAATTGTCCATTGCACACAGGGTCCACCTAATGTTTTGCCCTTATCTGATGATAAGGTTAGACACCCAATCACTACCAAGGATCAAGTGAGAGTATACATACCATCTTTCAGTTTCTTATATGATAATAATGCAAACTGTCCACACCATCAACCATACCCAATCTGCTGGAGGTGGTAGTAAATGTCATACCTTTAAGCCATTCTGCCTTCACACGCACATGAACAAACGTAACAACAAGGAGTAGAAAAAGTCAGCTTTCTAAAGCCTTTACAAGAACAGGAACACAAATGAAATGAAAACAGAAAAATACATACAACATACATGTGGCTGGCCATAAGGCTTTACCCAAACTATGAAGGAAATGTAGTAGAAAACTGAAATTGTGCATAGTGTTTATTCCTTATCAATATAGTCACCACTTGAACTGACATACTTATGTCATCTGTGCTTGACCTTGAAAAGACCCTGGGAACACACTGTCATATTTTGTTTAAAAACTAAACTAGTTATCATCATATACCAGTATGACTTCTTCACCACTGTCAAAATGTTTTCTTTTCAGCTGTTCTTTAAGATCTGGGAAAAGAAAACATTTCATAGAGCCAAATCCAGAGAATAGGGAGGGTGTCAAAGAAACTCAATATTTAAGTCATTGGCGGCTAGCTGTATAATCCATGCTTTGTGAGAGGGTGCACTGTCTTAAGGCAAAGGCTGATTTTGATTGCATGCTGTCTCTCGTTTTCTGGTCACTGGTAAGGAGATCTGTATAGTATTGTCCATTAACAGTGTTGCCACAAGGCTAATAATGATAGCTTTCAATGGGATACCTTTGGCATTAAAAACACAAAAAGAAATAAAAGTCAGCATCACTTTTCCTGCAGATTTATTTTTTCGCAGCTTGACAAGTGTTGGGAAGCTCAAAGTTTAAATTGCATGCAGGACAAATGGATTGGAGATTATAATGGTGATACGGGCAGTGCCGTTAGGCTACTCTTTTTCGATTTCCAACTGCCAAGGGATTTTTTTACGTGCGCAACAATACACACGGGTGTCCGATCTCACTACCCAGAGACCAGGGGAAATTTTATTACTAGAAGTCAACGTGAAAAAATCCCGGTTCACACCGGGGTTTGAACCCGGGACCTCCAGCACTTGAGGTGGACACCATACCTCGAGACCACACAGCCCCTAGAAGGTAGGTGTTTCTGTAGGTGTAGGTGTTTTCCCCCCAGTAACATTGGGAATTTTATCACAGTCCTGGCCTCTGCCTTCTCTAATGTTTTGACAGATCACTGGGGCAGTAGTTTCAGTTAACAGTTAGAACAGGGTATGTTTATTGTACGCCATAGCAGGAGATGATACCACTGGAAAAAACAAAACAAACAAATGCGTGCTTTATAGTTATAGTACCTTCTGAAGAGATTGTAATGTGAATAATGGCAATGGATGTCAATGGAAGACTCAACAGTAAAGAAAGATAATCCAACAAACCCAAGCATGATAATCTGAATTAATCTTGTCATGCCTGAGTTTAAATGTTTAATGCTAACTAAAATACGATTGCTTTAAAAGTACTTTCCTACTTTAAACATCTACCTACCTACTTAATCTTATGTTTACAATTAAAAATGAATGAAAACGAAAATAAAATTATGATTATTTATTAATGATTACGGTATACCACATCGCTTACCCAAACTGACTTGTATTACTATTAGAAGCTGTATTCTTTCGACTGTGAAAGATGAGATTCCTGTCTTTATTCGTATTATAAAACAGTAGCTTACTACTAAGCGAAACCCAAACGTTTGGCTGTGGCTGATATGGATTTGGGTTTTTACGTAGTAGTTTTCTTATCAGAAAATTTGAGGGTAATTTACAATTATTATAACGTATAATATAATTATAAGTATGCAGATTTTGTTGGCATGCTGTATGGGACGAACAGCAAGGAGTAATATTAATAATTTGAATATCCTTGTTATTGTTATTGAAAAGAGCGAAACCCACAGATTTGTCGGATTTGGACGTCAGTAGACTGACATTTCTTCTTGGAAAATGATTGAAATTGAAGAAGAAGTATCCCAGGCAAGGTGGCTGTGATTTAATGACGATACGGGATACTATTTTCAACTTGCTTGTGAATCGTGGGAGAAACATTTATAGTTAGCAAAGTAACTGAAATGAAAGAAATTATCCGAGGGTAAACTAAGGTCTAAAACTTTTAAGAGTGCTAGAGTTTCGCTGTTATTATTATATTAGTATTACTGTTATGTTTTGTAACGAAAGTGATGAGGTATGATTGGTGCTGCTACTTTGAGTGTATGTTTTCTCTGTTGACTTTTTCTCGTGTGTGTAAAGCTGTTTTATTTGAGTAACAATAATACATTTGGGTAGAATCCTGCTTGTATAAGTAGTTTTACATGATGGTTACTAATAGTGAGAATAGCATAAAATCAATTTATTTAAAAGTAAATAAAATATATACGTAAATGTAACGTGGTGTTATTTATAATGAATTGATATTATATACAAAATTTAAGACTCTTCTATCGTGTCTCTGTGGCGCAATCGGTTAGCGCGTTCGGCTGTTAACCGAAAGGTTGGTGGTTCGAGCCCACCCAGGGACGCAAATTTTTATGTTTTTTCCTTTTTAAAATATGTTTTCCAGGATTCCTTTTACTCATAACTCTGACGGATCCGGAAACAAGCCCCGGATCACTGGCGTGTGAAGCGGGTGTGTAACCACGCGGCACAAGTTGGACACACAGCCAAATTATCATAACAGAATATTACTTCGTCACCCATCGTAGGCTATGCTCAAGATTGCCCAAGTTTGCTTCACACGCCAGTGATCCGGGGCTTGTTTCCGGATCCGGTCAGGGATATGCACTACTGACGAGCTCAAATGAGGGCGAAACTCGAGTATAGTGCTTCCATATTGACGTGGATAAGCCTTAGGTTCATACCAGAATACGATCAGCGTTGCCAGTAGTGGGTTGTGCTCAATATTTAAAATTCAAATCCCGAAATAACCAAATTAATCAATGTGATTATTGCTCATTGGATTTAGGAGGCCTGGTGTTCCTTGCCAGTGAGAAGTCCTGATCGTTTCGGGTCCACATCGATTGACGGACTGTCAGTCGCGGCGATTGGGCAATCTTGAGCATAGCCTACGATGGGTGACGTTGTAATATTCTGTTATGATAATTTGGCTGTGTGTCCAACGTGTGCCGCGTGGTTACACACCCGCTTCACACGCCAGTGATCCGGGGCTTGTTTCCGGATCCGGTCAGGGATATGCACTACTGACGAGCTCAAACGAGGGCGAAACTCGAGTATAGTGCTTCCATATTGACGTGGATAGGCCTTAGGTTCATACCAGAATACGATCAGCGTTGCCAGTAGTGGGTTGTGCTCAATATTTAAAATTCAAATCCCGAAATAACCAAATTAATCAATGTGATTATTGCTCATTGGATTTAGGAGGCCTGGTGTTCCTTGCCAGTGAGAAGTCCTGATCGTTTCGGGTCCACATCGATTGACGGACGTCAGTCGCGGCGATTGGGCAATCTTGAGCATAGCCTACGATGGGTGACGTTGTAATATTCTGTTATGATAATTTGGCTGTGTGTCCAACGTGTGCCGCGTGGTTACATACCCGCTTCACACGCCAGTGATCCGGGGCTTGTTTCCGGATCCGGTCAGGGATATGCACTACTGACGAGCTCAAACGAGGGCGAAACTCGAGTATAGTGCTTCCATATTGACGTGGATAGGCCTTAGGTTCATACCAGAATACGATCAGCGTTGCCAGTAGTGGGTTGTGCTCAATATTTAAAATTCAAATCCCGAAATAAACAAATTAATCAATACTCATAACTCATTTTCGGTTGCTTGTGTTCGCTGGCTGTGAACTGCAGCGTGAAGTCCTATATGTCGGCTGAAGACATCCTGTTGTTCAACATCAGTGTGATGTCATACCGGACTTAGGTTTGCGTGAGTATCCGTGTCCCATGACTGACTTATTGGTGTGCAGACTGGTGGTTCCTCGCCGTGCAGGCAGATATTCCCCGACTTCGGAAGAATCAGTGATCCTACTACGTTACCCAGGACCCTGAAGGGACCCGTTGGTCAGGACGCACGACTAGGACGTGTTAGTAGGTCTTGGCCAGTATAAAACCTGGCCCTGGTGCCTTGGATTGTCATATAAGCACTTTCTAACCATTTTCTTGTCTGTATCCCTGGCGAAGGGGTTACTGACGCTGTTATTAATCCCGTATACCCACGTACGAAACACAGTTGTGCGAAATTCGGCAGCGGATCGCATCGCGTTGGTTTCTTACGGAAAGATATTATGTGAGCCAGTCGCTCAGAAAGCAATGGCAAACTACTGAACGTAAAACTTGCCAAGATATCAACAGCAGCTGCAAAAGGCTGGTGTTTACTGCAATGCCCTGTAAATAGGATATGCGCGAACGCACACACACACACACACACACACACACACACACACACACACACACACACACACACACACACACACACACACACACACACACACACTGAAAAACATTTTCTTAAGAACAGCAATGTTTTTTCCCCTCATGAGTTAATTAATTTAACATATTCAAAACAATGTTTTCCCGTGATGAATTTGAATAACGAAGACACAAACAATAGATTGCACGATTTATTGCCTGGCATATTTCGCTGCATCTCGTCAGGTACATACTGCAGAAATCACACAACTTACGTGAATTAATTAGATAAATCCTTCAAACTGAAATATACACATGTCCGCACAGTAATGTCGATTGTCTACCACGGTAATTTTAAACTGACTAACATGTCTTTCTGCTTGCACAAGGACGGCTTACGAAGGTTGATTAGTATAGCTTCAGCAAACTTTAACAATCGACTATTTTGTGTGTTGAACAACACACGGAAGGCACTGTCTCTTTCACCCACGTGAGCAGTCTCGAGCACATGTCTCCCGACCGATGAAGCCAGCCTTCCGTGTGTTGTTCAACACACAAAGTAGTCGATTGTTAAAGTTTGCTGAAGCTATACTAATCAACCTTCGTAAGCCGTCCTTGTGTAAGCAGTAAGACATGTTAGTCAGTTTAAAATTACCGTGGTAGACAATCGACATTACTGTGCGAACATGTGTATATTTCAGTTTGAAGGATTTATCTAATTAATTCACGTAAGTTGTGTGATTTCTGCAGTATGTACCTGACGAGATGCAGCGAAATATGCCAGGCAATAAATCGTGCAATCTATTGTTTGTGTCTTCGTTATTCTAATTTAACATAACTGCGATGTTAGTGCTTAAAGTATCCGCTTGGGTATATAGTACTACTACTGATCTGTCCACTCGTCAATGTGTTGATGTTCTCCAATGCTTCGCTTCTGATTATACGACCAAAGAACATTGTTTGTCTCTTTCCTATTGTTTTGTAGTAGTAGTAGTGGTAGTAGTAGTAGTAGTAGTAGTAGTAGTAGTAGTAGTAGTAGTAGTAGTAATACTATAGTAGAAGTAGTAGTAGTAGTAGTAGTAGTAGTAGTAGTAGCAGTAGTAGTAGTAGTAGCAGTAGCAGTAGTAGTAGTAGTAGTAGTAGTAGTAGTAGTAGTAGTAGTAGTAGTAGTAGCAGTAGTAGTAGCAGTAGTAGTAGTAGTAGTAGTAGTAGTAGCAGTAGTAGTAGTAGTAGTAGCAGTAGTAGTAGTAGCAGTAGTAGTAGTAGTAGTAGTAGTAGTAGTAGTGGTAGTAATAGTAGTAGTAGTAGTAGTAGTAGTAGCAGTAGTAGTAGTAGTAGTAGTAGTAGTAGTAGTAGTAATAGTAGTAGTAGTAGTAGTAGTGGTAGTAATAGTAGTAATAGTAGTAGTAGTGGTAGTAATAGTAGTAGTAGTAGTAGCAGTAGTAGTAGTAGTAGTAGTAGTAGTAGTAGTAGTAGTAGTAGTAGTAGTAGTAGTAGTAATAGTAGTAGTAGTAGTAGTAGTAGTAGTAGTAGTAGTAGTAGTAGTAGTAGTAGTGTTCCAAGTTCATTGCAACGAGTCACCCTATATCTGCTCCATTCCCGTGCCAGCTTAGCAAGGTGTAGAAAGGAATGTTTCGTGTGGAATGGCTCTCGTCGCTTCAGAGGTCAAAGATTGTGAGAATTGTATGGATATTTTGCCCTGGCCATGTGGGTGTACGGGGGAATGAACAGGCTGATAGGCTAGCAGGGAATGCATCTCTTGGTGGTATCTTGCCTATGGACAAGGGGGAGGTGGTCGTGCGCTTGTGGGACCAGGTGGAGAAGGCGGAGGAACAGATTGAGAACCCATATGTGGAAAGAATGAGATTGCGGGGGATCGGTAGGGGTTCTGGAAGAATCTCAAAACTGAGAGGGAAGACCAGGAGAACTTTTAATCAGATAGCGGTGGGAACGATTAGTAGTATGACGCTTCGCTGGCTGTTGAACGAGGGGACTGAGCACGTATGGGAATGTCCTGAGTGCAGTGTTGTCGGATCTTAACTCAAATCAACTCAACTCAACTCCCGTGCCAGTGAAAACCATAAGAAATGTCCATAATTGCCCCATATGAACTCGCGAAGAAAACAGCAGCCTCATTAGGACTAAAATAGACGATAGAACACTGTCAACAAGCCGTCCTTCACTTGAATATGTATTTCATTGCCGAAGAAGACAACCGTTCCATCACCGATACACAAAGCATTGGCCTACACCCGTTTTAAGTTCATAACAATTAAATAAATGAGTAACCTTTATTTATATTTTCATGAGAGCATGTAGAGTCTGTGTAAAAAAAAATGTATTTGTATAACTGCATGTTTGTTTGTGTGCTGACACAGGCTTTAGCCGCTAGGACCATTTTGTCACCTTCATGTTATAATACTAATAGTAATAGGAGTAGAGGTAATGGTACAAGGAACGGTCAATAAGTAAAGCCAGCTAAGTTTTATCTATGTAAATACTTTATCGGTGTCATTCATTCATTCATTCATTCATTCATTCATTCATTCATTCATTCATTCATTCATTCATTCATTCAGTAGCATGTCCTTTGCAGAACCTCGCTCCCATAACAACCTCCCGGAAAACCTCTCGATCATAAGCAAGATGTCCCGCGTCCAATACACCCATCTGGAGATCATCCGCCACATCCTGCACCCATCTTCTCTTTGGCCTTCCTCTTCCTCTCTTCCCAGACATATACCCCTCCATTATTGTTCTCTCCAAACTTTCGTGACGTTTCAAGTAACCGAAATATTTCAATTTTCTTTGTTTTATCGTCTTTAATAGCGAGCCTTCTTTAATACTCAGCTCTTGAAGTATGGATGCATTTGTTCTTTTCTTTACCCAAGATATTCTTAGAACTTTATCGGTGTGCAATTTATTAATTTAGCTGGATTCCTTAAACACTCTTCTACAATGTATATCACTACCAACTTGTTTCAGTCACAGGCTGCGCAACAGTAATGGTTTGAAATGGCCACTAGAGAAGTGTTCGGTTAAAGCAACGTAATGTCGTAGAATTCCTCAATGCGGAAGGCGAGACCCCGATTCGCATCCATGAGTTTGAGTATTGTTTATGGAGATTCAACAGTGGATGTTACCACTGTCTGACGTTGGGTGAGCCGTTGTGACGAAGCTGAAGTAGGTCAATCCTCACTGGCTCACACAAAGCGGACTGGCCGTTCGTAACCGCATTGACTCCACACAGCATTCATCGAGTTGATGACATCATTCATGGTGACCGCCGGGTAACACTGGATAAGCTGTTTTCCATGTTGTCCATTAGTAAAGGCAGTGTCCAGACCATCATTACAGACCTGGGTTATTCAAAGATGTGTGCACAGTGAGTACCCAGAATGTTGATAGACAGACATAAAGAAGCAAGAAAGACCATAGCCATCAACCCCCTGCACCATTACGAAACTCAAGGAGAAGGGTTTTTATCGAATATTGTGACAGGTGATGAGACTTGGGTTCATTTCTTTAAATCATAATCCAAGAGGCAGTCAGTGGAATGGCATCACACAACATCGCCGACAAGAAAGAAGTTCAAAATGTCACAATCTGTAGGGAAAATTATGGCTTCCGTGTTTTTGGATGAGAAAGATGTTATACTTTTCGACTTCTTGGAACATGGAAACATTGTGAATGTTGATCGTTACATTGAAACATTGAAGACGCGTAGAGGGCATCTTCGACGACTTTACCCATTGAAAGATCCGGGAACTGCACTGCTATTGCGCGATAATGCCACACCACACACCGCTAAACGCACCATTGCAGAATTTTGCTGAACATTATTACCATATCCCCCTTACAGTCCCGAATTAGCACCCTCAGACTTCCATTTGTTTAGACCACTGAAAGAAGATCTTCGCGGCCATCACTTTGAGGACACCGAGATCCCTAAACGCGCTTTACCAGTGATTTAAGAAAAAGGACGCGAATTTTTACAGTGCGGGGATACATACCCTTGTGAGAAGATGGACAAAAACTATAACGAATAACGGAGACTACATTGAGAAATACATTTTTGAAGTACAGACGTAGGGCTTCATTTCAGTGTGAATTTTTTGGCCTATTGAATGAAATTAAAAATGGGGAGGACACAAGCTCTAAGAGAACGCAGAAATACAAAATCACTAATACAAGCAGAAAAGTTCCCCAGCTTGCCAGGCCACCCTGTGAAGAACCGATTTGAAAACTTAGCTATGGGGCGGTTAAAAAGAAGTAGTTTCATCCACCAGGCCAAACAACTCTGCAGAGAAACCATCGATCTTCTCACAGCTGGTATCCCCCTGACAACTATTCCAGAGCGAACCCCGTGGAAAGATGAACATAGACTATCGCTACAAATCCAGACAAAAGTGAGAGGAATATTTGACATGGAAGAACAGTACAGTGTACAGCGCAGAACAGCAACTCTCAGCTTCCTTGATGAAGAATACCCACAGGATCTCTGGATCCGAGTCTACACAGATGGGTCAGCACAAAATGCTGTTCGAAATGGAGGAGCGGGAGTATACATAGAATACCCAATTAATACTAGAGACACTGCTAGAGTTCCAACAGGAAAGTACTGCCATAACTATGATGCTGAAATTGAGGCAATCAAGATAGCCACAGAGAAATTACAAAATACCAGCCATGGTACACAACCTGTGGTGATATTGACAGATGCAAAATCCGCAATAGGGGCGCTCCTGTCTGGGAAATTGCCAGTTCTAAGGACACTACTTTCTGAACTTAGCAGTCAGCGTATGGTCACCATACGGTGGATACCACCCCACTGTGGTGTCCTCGGAAACGACAGAGCTGATCGATTGGCAAAAGAAGAACAATCTGATGTGCCCATTACATACCACCAAAAGAAAAGAATGATCAAATCAGTCAGAAGCCCACCAAACCTTACTCAAGACGACTACCACGTTATGGACAGACCAGAACACGTAATTCTTCTGCGCCTCAGAACAGGACACAATAGATTACGCAACCACATGTATACAAAATTCAAGATTGGTGACTCAGCCTTGTGCACATGTGGTTTGGCATTGCAGACATACTCCATGATTGCCAAAAATTACAACATATCCAGGCGAACCTTCTGGCCTAGAGAGACAACAGTGGAAGATAAACTCTATGGACCGCTGAGTGAACTAAAAAAGACTGTTAGATTCAAACAAGAGACAACATTGCAGTTATAAACACATTTCAGGCGAACGAAAGAAAAAGAAAAAGAAGAAGAAATTAAAAATTACGAGGCAGTACTTATTGACCACCCTTAGTAAAATTGAAACTATGCTGCAGTCAGCAGATAAAGGTAAACCCCTCAGCCACGCAGACCGCCACTAATTATTCTAAAGTGGTTGTACAATCTGCCTCACGGTCAGCCCTATAGACAATCAAAGACAGATTGTTGTGGCATATATGGTTGGCTTCCGTTAGTGCGACACATCTCCAGTGGTGCTTTCCTGTATATATGGCCCTCGGTGCCAATGGGCGGGCAGATTGGTTGGCTTTTAGGGCACCTATATTGGGCAACTTTCCAGTGAACAAATCTTCAATAGTGCAAGCCACCAGGGAATGGTCCTCGTCTTCGACTTACGGGGAGTAAGCGTAGTTTCACAATCTCTACGTACCGCGTTCGAAGTCAACAGCAGAGATATGGGAGGAGCGGCTAGCCGAGTGGCTGGAATGAGAAGTTTTTCTTCGGGAGACCTGGGTTATAATCTTTGATAAGGTGTGAATATGTTTTTACTGTCGGTGGCAACCCTCCCCCCCCCCCAAAAAAAAAAAAACACCCCGCACATTTCGTGGCAACTGCACTAGCCAAGCGGTCTTAATTCCTCAGGCTCAAGCCCCTCACGGTCCTACACCGCAAGGTGCTATGGGCAGTAGATGACAGCCCCATCTCTGGACATGTCTGCGGGGCAGTGATGATAGTCTGTGTCTAACTATAGCCTCATTACATACGGTTGTTCACGATGTTTACCGAAGACGAGACGGATTTATCATTTCATATTTGTACCATCTTCTTTCATCCCCTAAGTAGTTTCCTGCTGCGGGACTGTGATATGATAGAGCCATCACGCTGTGTAGGTTTGAATGCACGGAGGAATAGGTGACCAGGCTTTTCCTGACCTTGACTAGCGACGAGCCCAGGCGTCGGACCCACGCCTGACTTTTCTTATGACATTATCAGTGCAGTTCCCTGTTAACTTCGCTAATGTATCTGCCATATTTCTACATAATTATACATTATAATTACACGGGGATTGCGTGGGAAATAGCAAGAATAGAACAAACAGCAGATTAGTTATAAGACAATAAAAAAACACCATAGCAAGAACAGAACAAATAACCGGTTAGTTATAAGAACACATAAAACACCAAAGCAAGAACAGAACAAACAACAGGTTAGTCATAAGAAATTACAAAACACCATAGCAAGAACAAAACAAACAACGGTTTAGTCATAGGAACATATAAAACACCATAGCAAGAACAGATCAAACAACAAGTTAGTCACAAGAACATATAAAACATCATAGCAAGAACAGAACAAACAACCGGTTAGCCACAGGAACATATAAAACACTATATCAAGAACAGAACAAACAATCGGTTATTCACAAGA
Organism: Cepaea nemoralis; assembly: GCA_014155875.1. Lineage (NCBI taxonomy): Eukaryota > Metazoa > Mollusca > Gastropoda > Stylommatophora > Helicidae > Cepaea > Cepaea nemoralis. The sequence goes on along the minus strand of JACEFZ010014901.1, from coordinate 861,264 downwards.
ACATATAAAACACCATAGCAAGAGCATAACAAACAACAAGTTAGTCACAAGAACATATAAAACACTATATCACGAACAGAACAAACAACCCGTTAGTCACAAGAATATTTAAAACACCATAGCAAGAACATAACAAACAACAGGTTAGTCATAAGAACATACAAAACACCATAGCAAGAACAGAACAAACAACCGGTTAGTCACAAGAATATTTAAAACACCATAGCAAGAACAGAACAAACAACAGGTTAGTCACGAGAACATATAAAACACCATAGCAAGAACAGAACAAACAACCGGTTAGTCACAAGAACATATAAAACACCATAGCAAGAACAGAGCAAACAACAGTTTAGTCACAAGAACATATAAAACACCATAGCAAGAACAGAACAAACAACCGGTTAGTCACAAGAACATATAAAACACCATAGCAAGAACAGAACAAACAACAGTTTAGTCACAAGAACATATAAAACACCATAGCAAGAACAGAACAAACAACCGGTTAGTCACAAGAACATATAAAACACCATAGCAAGAACAGAACAAACAACAGTTTAGTCACAAGAACATATAAAACACCACTATCAAACATGTAGAGATGGTAACACTGTGTACATAGTTCTTACATATTTTATTTTAATCTTGGAATGAATGGAGAAAATAATAACGAATGAAGCATTTTCTTCATGTTTAACCAGGAGGTCTTGTATTCTGAGTCATAATGTTATTGTTGCAACTTAGTTTGCTGCCGTAAACTGTTTGTAGCTACAGCTGTAGTGTTGGTGATTATTTAAACAAACAAACAAACACACACAGTAGTTTAATCATGTGCACATAAGTAAGTAACTATTATCATCATCATAATCATCAAGTTCCTTGCTGGCTGGCTCGGGCGATCATGCTTCTCCACAAATTGCGATCTCCAGCATGGATCTATTTTTATGTTGACTCCCTTCCGTGCCACGACTCACGGCTGTCAAGAATTTTCTCACACTGTCTTCCACACATTTTCCAGTTGTGACAACATATTCCAGTTTTTGTGTTAGCAACTAATGTGAAGTAAATCCGGGCTATAATTCAGACCAACAATTCAGGACATGTGAGGGGAATATTCTGACCTTTGGCCATTCACTAGTCCTCAGTACAATTTCATAATGGTAGTACAGTTTATATAGCATAACTAACTTGTTTAACTGATCCTATTTTAAAAGGATCGATAAAGTCTGCAATGAAACTCTTGTAGGAATATTACACATCGGATAAATTGTTCTCAATAATAATTTCCAAAAGACACTTTTTGTTTGAAATAACAAAACAATGCTGATGTATCAAAATCACATTATGTACAAAACTGGATTGTTGCATATTATAATATTTTAAGTGCATGTTCAGCTCCAATTCTCATTTGTTGTTTTCTGCGTGAAAACGAAGAATATTCAATGGTTAATTGCCACCATTTTTTACAGACTACTTCAAAACATGTTGTCCAGATATTTAATTGATTAATCCTTTCGTGAATTAAAAAGCCGGTAAGAAAGTTTAAAATAATAAAACAATAAGCTTGACAAACTGTAAATTACAACAATTTGCTTCATATTTTCTTCTTTCTTCTTCTAGAAACAGGAGTTTTCAGGCTTGTTAGGCTATTTTATTAAACTGACAACATTCGACTACTGCATTATTAAACCAAAAACAACAAGGGAAATAATGCTGGCAAAGGAAATTTACAGCAGTGACAAGGGTGTATTGAAACAACATAACGAGATAAGAACTGAAGCTGTAGTTTGTATGCTCTGTTACATCAAAATGGAGGCTAGCAGAACTGTGATGAGTGTTATAAATCCCCAGTTGTGGTTATCATTGAGTTCTGGAGAAAAGAAAACAAACATAGTTGTTACTAACATGGTCGAAAACAGTTATGTATTACTGTAGGCTACTGTGAGAATAAACATACTTCCTTCTACATTCCATGGCATGAGAGAAAACAAATGACAGAGCATAAATAATTAATTATAGATGATACTGAGTTAATTTCTTTTCTCCCTCGCTCGCTTTGAACTCACGCGTAGTCCATACACGTGTTACTACTACTAGTACTTGCTAATACTAGTGTGTGCATTGGACTATCTTTTTGCATGGTGATTAGCTTTCATTATTACCAGTGTTCCCGACATCAGGCGAACCCACTCTTGACTGCTGAGGAGGCACTTGTATTTGATGTCCTCAATTCAAGGACAAGAAGTTAACATTTCAGTCCTACTGAACGGCGCATACCTCCACTGGGTTATTGTGCAACCCGTCTTACACAATACAGTGGTACCTCGGGTTACGAACGCCTCAGGTCATGACCAATTCAGAATACGAACAACAACTTCGAAAATATTATGTCTCGGGTAACGAACAATGCCTCGGGTTACGAACGAAGGCGAGCGAGCGAGAGAGAGAGAGAGAGAGAGAGAGAGAGAGAGAGAGAGAGAGAGAGAGAGAGAGAGAGAGAGAGAGAGAGAGAGAGAGAGAGAGAGAGCAAGGTGTAACGTTGGAGACAAACGATCGCTTACAGTACAAACAGTACCACAGATGAGCGTGTGGATCTTCAGAATGAACAGCTAAAGACATTAAAGGAGGAGCAGCCGTCCGTTGATGAGTAGTCAGTGACCGTTTCAACTGCCAGGATTAAAGAAATTTGCAGCAAGTGGGCAGACGTCGAAGACTTCATTGTGAACCATCATCCAAACAAACTTGTTGCTAACAAGCCCTATGCCCCTATATGTGATGAATGATAACACGATGGCCCACTTCAGAAAGATTCTCCAGCAAAGGAAGCGACAAATTTCCCTTGATAGTTTCTTGGTGCAGAAAGATTCCCAGTCGGCTGCCAAGAAACAGCGACAAGATACTCCTGAAACTAATGATTCCGAATAACAAAGAAAGTGACAAATTTCCCATGATCGTTTTCTTGGTAATAAAGACTAAATCTCTTTTTATTTTACATTTAATTCATTTGGTTGTTTTCTTTCTCTTTATTTAAAACTTTAAGTACACGTATTCTTTGCGTTTTGCCAGGTAAACGACAGGATGTAAATAAAAAAAGAATGATTCTTTCATCTTGAAACGGATTGTCTTTACTTCATTGATTTCAATATTTCGGGTTACGAACGTTTCGGGTTACGAACCGAGTTCTGGAACGAATTAAGTTCGTAACCCGAGGTACCACTGTACAATTAAAAAGGACAGGGCCCTTTTCTACACATAGAGGTGTGTTAGGTATATGGTGACAGGCCTATATTTGTGTAGAACAATTGACACTCGGTGGATTGTATGGTCAATATAACGCGGCTGTCCGACCAATGAGACAGCAGGCAAACAAAACTGACCACTGCGCTACCGTGCCTCTCATGTCTAACACAATAAGTGAAGGACCCTTTTGCGCATGTTGGGCATGTAAAACCCGTAGTTTTATATGGTCAATCGAATCGGCGCTGGGTGGGTGATGTGATTAGTATCACGCCGGCCATTTTTACATCACAGACACTTCCTGGCACCCATTGTCTCACAAATGAATGAAAACACAAAAAGCAAATCTATTAACATTTTCTGTTTTGAGAAACATACTTGTCATTATATCTTTGGAATTGGAGATGGGAAGGTTAAGCTTGAAAACTTAACTGCTTTGGAAACTTCGGCAGAAAATCGATAAAGTTTAGCTCTTCGGTACGAAGCAGCTTACCAAGTGTTTCTTCTAATTGTTCTTAGAAACCGTGGTGGCGCAGAGACTAGAATGTTTGTCTTCTGGTCCATTGGTCATGTGTTTAAATCATCATCGACGCAGATTTGGTTAAAAATTGATCTAAGATACCAGAACAATCCAGCGTAAAATGGGTACCAGAAAATGTCTTGGAAAGTAAAGGCATCTGGCGAGACACTGATCCCCTCACCCATCGAATGCAAAGCGGTCTATAAACATATGGGCTACTACCATATTTTTTGGGGTTGCATATCCCTTACAGGACGTCGCAGTCAACACCATCATTTTTCAGCTGCAGTTGATGTACTAGGCAAGATTATGCTCAGTAGGTTGCCACTGCTTTCTGAGCGACTGGCTCACATACCCGTGTAAGTAACCAACGCGGCGCGATCATCTACCGAATCTCGCACAGCTGCGTTACTCACGAGAATATACGGGATTACGGAGAAAGACGTTAATGCCTACGCCAGGGAGACCGGCTACTACCATATAGTGAATAGAATAGTGGGACTAACATGGTGGGACAGAAGCACAAACGTACAGCTCATGGAGAGAACTAAACACATCCTAGTGAATTAAAAGGTGAGAAGAAACAGTTGCACTAAATATGACACACTGTGAGAAAACCCGAGGACAATATAACAAACAATCTCTTGTCTGGAACCCACAAGGCAAACGAAATAGTAGGAGACCTAAACCACACGGAGGAGAGAAGTACAGATAGAGAGGAATAATATTGTGAGGACATGAATAGAGCAGGAAATTGCGTAGGTAAGTTCAATGCTATGCCCCAAAGGGGGATAAAAAGCAGAATGAGAATAAGACCATATATTGAATATACCTTGAGGTGATAGCCAACCCAAACAACAACCATCATTTGTCGTTTCTTACAGCCTGCATGGTAGGTTACAGTGTTACTATTCTTTGCTTCCTTTAAGGACCTCGGTAACACATGGGCGGAACTATACTAGAACTATACTAGTTAACTTCTTACAGCCTGCATGGTAGGTTACAGTGTTACTATTCTTTGCTTCCTTGAAGGACCTCGGTAACACATGGGCGGAACTATACTAGAACTATACTAGTTAACTTCTTACAGCCTGCATGGTAGGTTACAGTGTTACTATTCTTTGCTTCCTTTAAGGACCTCGGTAACACATGGGCGGAACTATACTAGAACTATACTAGTTAACTTCTTACAGCCTGCATGGTAGGTTACAGTGTTACTATTCTTTGCTTCCTTTAAGGACCTCGGTAACACATGGGCGGAACTATACTAGAACTATACTAGTTAACTTCTTACAGCTTGCATGGTAGGTTACAATGTTACTATTCTTTGCTTCCTTTAAGGACCTCGGTAACACATGGGCGGAACTATACTAGAACTATACTAGTTAACTTCTTACAGCTTGCATGGTAGGTTACAGTGTTACTATTCTTTGCTTCCTTTAAGGACCTCGGTAACACATGGGCGGAACTATACTAGAACTATACTAGTTAACTTCTTACAGCCTGCATGGTAGGTTACAGTGTTACTATTCTTTGCTTCATTTAAGGACCTCGGTAACACATGGGCGGAACTATACTAGAACTATACTAGTTACCTTCTTACAGCCTGCATGGTAGGTTACAGTGTTACTATTCTTTGCTTCATTTAAGGACCTCGGTAACACATGGGCGGAACTATACTAGAACTATACTAGTTAACTTCTTACAGCTTGCATGGTAGGTTACAGTGTTACTATTCTTTGCTTCCTTTAAGGACCCCGGTAACACATGGGCAGAACTATACTAGTTAACTTCTCACAGCCTGCATGGTCGGTTACAGTGTTACTATTCTTTGCCTCCTTTAAGGACCTCGGTAACACATGGGCGGGACTATACTAGTTAACTTCTTACAGCCTGCATGGTAGGTTACAGTGTTACTATTCTTTGCTCCTTTAAGGTCGTCGGTAACATATGCGCGAAATTATATTGGTTAATCTCTTTAACATCTTACAAATAATGCATATAAACAGTGACTACTCACTAATTCCACTGTTTCTGCCATCAGCAGATTTGTCTTCCTTCTTTGTGAAGTTAAGAGTAGCCTTGGAACCCACAACTTTCTGCTGTTCAGCTGTCAGGGCTTCATACTGTGCGTGTGTGACAGAATTTGCCTGATTTGTGCTGAAGGACAACAGCTGCGTGGTTGTCATGGCCTGTCAGAAACACATCATTAATAATTATTCACCTTGCTTGATATATATTAAAATATAACTATATGTTGTCATAAACAGCAAACATTAGAACAGAATCAGGGATAAAAGGCATTTGAAATAAGAATATTTTGTAAAGGACAGGGTACGAACACACGCACGCACATATGCATACACACACACACACACACATATACACATTTAGTGGTTGTTTATAACAACAACAAAACATAAATTTACAAAGATGAAAGGGGATAGTAATAAACATTCTGTAAATATATGGAACAAAATATAGTCTCTGTAATGCACATGACAGTAAGAAAAAACTAATATACTGCACATGACTATTATTATTAAACTGTGTATGCACGCGATACAAAAGACAAATCACATTCATGAAATACTGTCGGCTGGCAGAGAATTTATAAGACGCCTTCACATTTGATAATCAAGCCACCAAGTAAAAACATGTAGACTACAACTGAAAGATTGAAAAAGAAAGCATAAACAAAGATTCCAATCTGATAAAGCATGACTAAGTCTTTAAACATAACAACTGGGAAGTACTTGTCAGCTGAACATGTTTCAGTAAATGATTCATCACGGGAACTATCGTTCTCCTTCCACCGTCCTCTTCCCTCCGAGAAAAGGTAATAAAACACACACATCACGATAAAATAAAACACATAGAATTTCAGAGAGAGAAAGGGGGTAGGGGAGAAGAAAAGAAAGAGAGGGAGGAAGCGAGAGAGAGAGAGAGAGAGAGAGAGAGAGAGAGAGAGAGAGAGAGAGAGAGAGAGAGAGGGGGGGAGGAAAGGAAAAAGAGGGAGAGGAAGAGAGAGCGAGAGAAGGAGAGAGAAAGAGAGAGAGGAGGAGAGAGAGAGCGCGCGACAGGGAGAGGAAGAGAGATAGAGGAAGAGAAAAGAAGAAGAAGAAGAAGAAGAAGAAGAAGAAGAAGAAGAAGAAGAAGAAGAAGAAGAAGAAGAAGAAGAAGAAGAAGAAGAGAAATCATCAAAGATAATTTTAGGCAATATTTGCTCCTGTTATTCACACAGAATAGAAGTTTTCATGGTAGTTATCACATTTGATAATACGTGTATCATATGTTACTATAGTCACATGTTTTTATATGGATAAATTCATAAGTTAAATATAAGTCTGTTTACTCACAGCTACTCCATCCTTCGGTAATGCTTGGATAATTTTGGGAGAGATGAGCGCCAGCTGTTTAGAGCTAAGCATTTTTATATGATCACCACTCAACGCACCTGAAAAAGATAGTGACGTAATAATTAATCTTCTTGTTGATAATTTTGTGTTTTGATTTTAACGGTTCTGGTCATAATGTTTTCATAATGACATGCCATTCTTCATTTCGGCTTCTCGTTTTTCCAGTGACACTGGAATAATTTTCTGTCTGCTAATACTGTGTTGGAATAATTCAACAACACTTTTCTTTTACGAATAGGATGTTTACTTGAATTAACATTATTATTTTCTTCAAAATCGGCTGACATCTGTTCGAAGTAAGATTACAGGCAGTGAAAACATCACTCTCACATCACATCAGAATGAAAACACTGGAAGTCTTTTACTATATGTTTCATGTTCTTCTCCTCATCCACCTCTTTTTGTTTCTTCTTCATCTTCTTCCTCTTCCTCCTCCTTCTCGTTTCCTTTCCTCTTCTTCATTCTCACCCCCACTTCCAAACCTTCAAACCCCTCCTCCTCCTTATTCTTCTTCTTCTCCTCCCCCTCCATCCAAGTTTTGTCATGCAAAGTGATTTAAGCAGAGGCCGCTAGCACGAACTCTGGATGTACTTCATACACGGTGGTATTCACAGTCTCATATATCCCTATAAACATTCTTCTTACCTAACAGATATCCCATATCTGCAACCATTGCTGGATTCCACTGGCCGACTTGAGACCCATACACGGATAAAGCCTTGTTAATATAAGCCTGTCTTTGTTGTTGAGTGCATGATACACTCTGGCCTATTGTATTCAGGGAACGTCTGAGGATGGGATACAGCAAAGTTAAATATATTTCATGCATGACAGGAAAGTAGGGCAGCCAGACATATGATTGGTCACATGATACTAGATTTCATAGCACATGTGCAATTACATTTAACAGATCATGTCTTTTTATCAGCCTGCCTGCCTGCCTGCCTGTTTGTCTGTCTATCTGTCCGTCCGTCCGCCTGCCTGTCTATGTGTTGCCTGTCTGCCTGCTTACCTATCTGTCTGTGCCTGTCTCTGTCTGTTTGCCTGCCTACACATCTACCTGCTTGTCTGTGTGTGTCTGTCTGCCTGCTTGCCTACCTGTCTGTCTATCTATATGTTAGTCAGTCTGTCTGTTTGATTGCGTCTCTGTCTGTCTGTTTATCTGCTTTATTATCTCTGCGTGTGTGTGTTTATGCCTGCCTGTCTGTCTACCTATCGGTTTGCCTGTGTTTGTGTGTGTGTGTATTTGTACTTGTCTGCCTGCCTGCCTGCCTATCTGTCTGTCTATCTGTCTAGCCCTGGGTAGATGTTACTTTCAACTAATCCACCCGTTATGCTAAGTAATGTGGCGAGGCCTTGCGTCCCAAGGCCAGATGTGTTGCCCCAGTTGCATCGTATCCATGTTTGTTTCTTGCTTAGTAACCTTCTTCTTTTGCATATTCTTTTTACAAGACATCGCTGTCAACACCAGCATTTTACTGCTGTTGTTGATGTCTTGGCAAGTTTACGTTCAGTAGTTTGCCATTGCATTCTGAACGACCGGCACCCATACCAATTCGTTAAAACCCAGCGCGACGCGGTCTGCTGCCAAATCGTCGCAGGTGTGTTTCGAACGCAAGTAAGCGGAATTACGAACCGCGTCCGTGACGCCTTCGCCACGGAGTCGGCCGCTTAGTAACTGCCTAAATTAAATATTACAAAAGATGTTATAATTTAATTGTTTTTTCTAAACATAATGTGTAATAGATTTCTTAAAGAAATGACAAGTATTTGCTGTTGACTTAGCAAAGAAGACTTCAACAAGCGGGCGCATTAGCATAGTTGATATATAACAACTCTAATAATGTCATGAACGCCGTCAGACGTGGGCTCTTCGTCTCGCTAAGTGAGGGAAAGACTGACCACCTAATCCTCAGTGCACTCAAACTTACAACATGTGATGACCCAATCACATCACTGACATAGTAGGTTCCTGCTTCGGGGGGAAAGACTTAACTGATTCAGTGCCAAACAAGAAGTGGGTTTGGACCATACATGGTACACAATCAATTGAACAAGTATTATAATGTAAATTTCTGTTCACAGAGCATTGAAATTTCGGAAGATACCACGAAACGAAACAAATAACCCGTTGATTCCAGTAGGAAGATACGTCGTCTTTCTGTCCAAATGGAGGTCACATTTATCGATATATTATCATTCAGCACGGAATCCGTTAAACAAACCATATGTGACCCATAACTTAAATTAAATTCACAATGTGCACAATGTACCAACAGCTGTAAGGAAAAACATACTTGAATGTAACGTCTCTCAGTTTGCTGATTTCTGATGCTTCCAGGCCACAAACAAACTCAGACAAAGAAGAGAATTCACCGGCAGTGACATCTGAAACATCGGTCTTCTTGTTCAACTGCATCCAGCGTCTGAACCCAGCTTTCAACTGAACAATGAATAAAATATTAGCTTTTATAAAATCACAAACAGGGAATAACATATGAAGATCATACCCTGTTAGTGTAGGTAGAGAATATCATTAGATAGATGTTGTTTGTCCATCAAGAATGATGATGACCTTTCGTTTCATCCAGTAGGGTTGAAAGTATGGAGCTGTGAGTTCTAAGATGGCTGATAGGGCATATTGTGGCTCGAAATGTTCTTTGACAATGTGGGCAAAGAATGCTTGACGTTCCAGGAGGAGGATCTCCTGCAGTGGTTTTTCTGTCCAGCCTTTTCTTCACAACTCTTGCAGTCCTAGTTGCTTCACAAGTGATTGCACTCTTGTGTAATGATGTACGTCACGAATTTCGGTCTTTAGCAGCAGTCTCCCAGGTGTCATGATGAATTCCAAAAGCTTTCAGTGAGATTTTCAGAGTGTCTTTAAAGCGTTTCCTCTGGCCGCCTTGGGAGCGTTACCCACAACGCAGCTCGCCGTAAAAAAAAATTCGTTTAGAGCGCCTGTGATCTGGCATGCGAGTTAAGTGACCAGCCCAGCGAATCTGATTCGGCATTAGTAGAGTGTGGATACTGGGCATGGACGCTCTTTCTAGGACTTCAGTGTCTGGGATCATTAGATAATATTATGTGGCCATACAAAGGCCTCTTAAATGTCATTAAATCAACCATGAGCAGTTAATTAGATATTATGTGAGGCCATACAACGACTTCTTAAGTTCCACTCAATCAATTAAGTGCGTTTCCACAAGGAAGGTTCGCTGAAATGAATCTTCAACAAGCCCCGTCTGTCGCCCTTGTTGTACCCTCTGACAGACTGCTGTTTGTGTAACTCTGGTTGTTAGCTTCCCGCCTGTTACATTGTCTATCTATTGCTCGCCTGCTTTAACTCTTGTATGGTTTTTTTAATGTGACCATCATATTTAACTTATCTCTGGGAAACTTTGTTTCTCATCAACTTTCTTTTTATTCCCAGCTCCTTTAGAACCTTTTGATGTTATCTTCCCAGTTGTATCTTTGACTACCTTTTACTTGCCTGTCTACCTCTTACTCAATGTCTACCTCTTACTCACTGTCTACCGTTTACTAACTGTCTACCTCTTACTCACTGTCTACCTCTTACTAACTGTCTACCTCTTACTCACTGTCTACCTCTTACTCACTGTCTACCTCTTACTCACTGTCTACCTCTTACTCACTGTCTACCTCTTACTAACTGTCTACCTCTTACTAACTGTCTACCTCTTACTAACTGTCTACCTCTTACTAACTGTCTACCTCTTACTCACTGTCTACCTCTTACTCACTGTCTACCTCTTACTCACTGTCTACCTCTTACTAACTGTCTACCTCTTACTCACTGTCTACCTCTTACTCACTGTCTACCTCTTACTCACTGTCTACCTCTTACTCACTGCCTACCTCTTACTCACTGCCTGCCTCTTACTCACTGCCTGCCTCTTACTCACTGTCTGCCTCTTACTCACTGCCTGCCTCTTACTCACTGTCTACCTCTTACTCACTGCCTGCCTCTTACTCACTGCCTACCTCTTACTCACTGTCTGCTTCTTACTCACTGTCAGCCTCTTACTCACTGTCTGCCTCTTACTCACTGTCTGCCTCTTACTCACTGTCTGCCTCTTACTCACTGTCTGCCTCTTACTCACTGTCAGCCTCTTACTCACTGTCTGCCTCTTACTCACTGTCTGCCTCTTACTCACTGTCTGCCTCTTACTCACTGTCTGCTCCTTACTCACTGTCTGCCTCTTACTCACTGTCTGCCTCTTTACTCACTGTCTGGCCTCTTACTCACTGTCTGCCTCTTACTCACTGTCTGCCTCTTACTCACTGTCTACCTCTTAACTCACTGTCTGCCTCTTACTCACTGTCTGCCTCTTACTCACTGTCTGCCTCTTACTCACTGTCTGCCTCTTACTCACTGTCTACCTCTACTCACTGTCTGCCTCTTACTCACTGTCTGCCTCTTACTCACTGTCTGCCTCTTACTCACTGTCTACCTCTACTCACTGTCTGCCTCTTACTCACTGTCTGCCTCTTACTCACTGTCTACCTCTTACTCACTGTCTGCCTCTTACTCACTGTCTGCCTCTTACTCACTGTCTACCTCTTACTCACTGTCTACCTCTTACTCACTGTCTGCCTCTTACTCACTGTCTACCTCTTACTCACTGTCTGCCTCTTACTCACTGTCTGCCTCTTACTCACTGTCTGCCTCTTACTCACTGTCTGCCTCTTACTCACTGTCTGCCTCTTACTCACTGTCTGCCTCTTACTCACTGTCTGCCTCTTACTCACTGTCTGCCTCTTACTCACTGTCTGCCTCTTACTCACTGTCTGCCTCTTACTCACTGTCTGCCTCTTACTCACTGTCTGCCTCTTACTCACTGTCTGCCGCTTACTCACTGTCTGCCGCTTACTCACTGTCTGCGCTTACTCACTGTCTGCCGCTTACTCACTGTCTTGCCGCTTACTCACTGTCTGCCGCTTACTCACTTCTGCCGCTTACTCCCTGTCTGCCTCTTACTCACTGTCTGCCTCTTACTCACTGCCTGCCTCTTACTCACTGCCTGCCTCTTACTCACTGCCTTCCTCTTACTCACTGCCTGCCTCTTACTTCACTGCCTGCCTCTTACTCACTGCCTGCCTCTTACTCACTGCCTGCCTCTTACTCACTGCCTGCCCTCTTACTCACTGTCTGCCTCTTACTCACTGTCTGCCTCTTACTCACTGTCAGCCTCTTACTCACTGTCTGCCTCTTACTCACTGTCAGCCTCTTACTCACTGCCTGCCTCTTACTCACTGTCTGCCTCTTACTCACTGTCTGCCTCTTACTCACTGTCTGCCTCTTACTCACTGTCTGCCTCTTACTCACTGTCTGCCTCTTACTCACTGTCTGCCTCTTACTCACTGTCTGCCTCTTACTCACTGTCTGCCTCTTACTCACTGTCTGCCTCTTACTCACTGTCTGCCTCTTACTCACTGTCAGCCTCTTACTCACTGTCTGCCTCTTACTCACTGTCTGCCTCTTACTCACTGTCTGCCTCTTACTCACTGTCAGCCTCTTACTCACTGTCTGCCTCTTACTCACTGTCTGCCGCTTACTCACTGTCTGCCGCTTACTCACTGTCTGCCGCTTACTCACTGTCTGCCGCTTACTCACTGTCTGCCGCTTACTCACTGTCTGCCTCTTACTCACTGTCTGCCTCTTACTCACTGCCTGCCTCTTACTCACTGCCTGCCTCTTACTCACTGCCTTCCTCTTACTCACTGCCTACCTCTTACTCACTGCCTGCCTCTTACTCACTGCCTGCCTCTTACTCACTGCCTGCCTCTTACTCACTGCCTGCCTCTTACTCACTGCCTGCCTCTTACTCACTGTCTGCCTCTTACTCACTGTCTGCCTCTTACTCACTGTCTGCCTCTTACTCACTGTCTGCCTCTTACTCACTGTCTGCCTCTTACTCACTGTCTGCCTCTTACTCACTGTCTGCCTCTTACTCACTGTCTGCCTCTTACTCACTGCCCTGCATCTTACTCACTGTCTGCCTCTTACTCACTGTCTGCCTCTTACTCACTGTCTGCCTCTTACTCACTGTCTGCCTCTTACTCACTGTCAGCCTCTTACTCACTGTCTGCCTCTTACTCACTGTCTGCCTCTTACTCACTGTCTGCCTCTTACTCACTGTCTGCCGCTTACTCACTGTCTGCCGCTTACTCACTGTCTGCCTCTTAGTCACTGTCTGCCTCTTAGTCACTGTCTGCCTCTTAGTCACTGTCTGCCTCTTAGTCACTGTCTGCCTCTTACTCACTGTCTGCCTCTTACTCACTGTCTGCCTCTTACTCACTGTCTACCCCTTATTCACTGTCTGCCTCTTACTCACTGTCTACCCCTTACTCACTGTCTCCTCTTACTCACTGTCTCCTCTTACTCACTGTCTGCCTCTTACTCACTGTCTGCCTCTTACTCACTGTCTGCCTCTTACTCACTGTCTGCCTCTTACTCACTGTCTGCCTCTTACTCACTGTCCTGCCTCTTACTCACTGTCTGCCTCTTACTCACTGTCTGCCTCTTACTCACTGTCTGCCTCTTACTCACTGTCCTGCCTCTTACTCACTGTCTGCCTCTTACTCACTGTCTGCCTCTTACTCACTGTCCTGCCTCTTACTCACTGTCTGCCTCTTACTCACTGTCTGCCTCTTACTCACTGTCTGCCTCTTACTCACTGTCTGCCTCTTACTCACTGTCTGCCTCTTACTCACTGCCTGCCTCTTACTCACTGTCTGCCTCTTACTCACTGCCTGCCTCTTACTGACTGTCTACCTCTTACTCACTGTCTGCCACTTACTCACTGTCTGCCTCTTACTCACTGTCTGCCTCTTACTCACTGTCTGCCACTTACTCACTGTCTGCCTCTTACTCACTGTCTGCCTCTTACTCACTGTCTGCCACTTACTCACTGTCTGCCTCTTACTCACTGTCTGCCTCTTACTCACTGTCTGCCTCTTACTCACTGTCTGCCTCTTACTCACTGTCTGCCTCTTACTCACTGTCTGCCTCTTACTCACTGTCTGCCTCTTACTCACTGTCTGCCTCTTACTCACTGTCTGCCTCTTACTCACTGTCTGCCTCTTACTCACTGTCTGCCTCTTACTCACTGCCTACCTCTTACTCACTGCCTGCCTCTTACTCACTGCCTGCCTCTTACTCACTGCCTGCCTCTTACTCACTGCCTGCCTCTTACTCACTGCCTGCCCTCTACTCACTGTCTGCCTCTTACTCACTGTCTGCCTCTTACTCACTGTCTGCCTCTTACTCACTGTCTGCCTCTTACTCACTGTCTGCCTCTTACTCACTGTCTGCCTCTTACTCACTGTCTGCCTCTTACTCACTGTCTGCCTCTTACTCACTGCCTGCCTCTTACTCACTGTCTGCCTCTTACTCACTGTCTGCCTCTTACTCACTGTCTGCCTCTTACTCACTGTCTGCCTCTTACTCACTGTCAGCCTCTTACTCACTGTCTGCCTCTTACTCACTGTCTGCCTCTTACTCACTGTCTGCCTCTTACTCACTGTCTGCCGCTTACTCACTGTCTGCCGCTTACTCACTGTCTGCCTCTTAGTCACTGTCTGCCTCTTAGTCACTGTCTGCCTCTTAGTCACTGTCTGCCTCTTAGTCACTGTCTGCCTCTTACTCACTGTCTGCCTCTTACTCACTGTCTGCCTCTTACTCACTGTCTACCCCTTAGTCACTGTCTGCCTCTTACTCACTGTCTACCCCTTACTCACTGTCTCCTCTTACTCACTGTCTCCCTCTTACTCACTGTCTGCCTCTTACTCACTGTCTGCCTCTTACTCACTGTCTGCCTCTTACTCACTGTCTGCCTCTTACTCACTGTCTGCCTCTTACTCACTGTCTGCCTCTTACTCACTGTCTGCCTCTTACTCACTGTCTGCCTCTTACTCACTGTCTGCCTCTTACTCACTGTCTGCCTCTTACTCACTGTCTGCCTCTTACTCACTGTCTGCCTCTTACTCACTGTCTGCCTCTTACTCACTGTCTGCCTCTTACTCACTGTCCTGCCCTCTTACTCACTGTCTGCCTCTTACTCACTGTCTGCCTCTTACTCACTGTCTGCCTCTTACTCACTGCCTGCCTCTTACTCACTGTCTGCCTCTTACTCACTGCCTGCCTCTTACTGACTGTCTACCTCTTACTCACTGTCTGCCACTTACTCACTGTCTGCCTCTTACTCACTGTCTGCCTCTTACTCACTGTCTGCCACTTACTCACTGTCTGCCTCTTACTCACTGTCTGCCTCTTACTCACTGTCTGCCACTTACTCACTGTCTGCCTCTTACTCACTGTCTGCCTCTTACTCACTGTCTGCCTCTTACTCACTGTCTGCCTCTTACTCACTGTCTGCCTCTTACTCACTGTCTGCCTCTTACTCACTGTCTGCCTCTTACTCACTGTCTGCCTCTTACTCACTGTCTGCCTCTTACTCACTGCCTGCCTCTTACTCACTGTCTGCCTCTTACTCACTGCCTGCCTCTTACTGACTGTCTGCCTCTTACTGACTGTCTGCCTCTTACTCACTGTCTGCCTCTTACTGACTGTCTGCCTCTTACTGACTGTCTACCTCTTACTCACTGTCTTCCTCTTACTCACTGTCTACCTCTTACTCACTGTCTACCTCTTACTCACTGTCTCCTCTTACTCACTGTCTCCTCTTACTCACTGTCTGCCTCTTACTCACTGTCTTCCTCTTACTCACTGCCTACCTCTTACTCACTGTCTACCTCTTACTCACTGTCTACCTCTTACTCACTGTCTTCCTCTTACTCACTGTCTACCTCTTACTCACTGCCTACCTCTTACTCACTGTCTACCTCTATCTCACTGTCTATCTCTTACTCACTGTCTACCTCTAACTCATTGCCTACCTCAGACTGGCTTGTCTGTAACTCTTCCCTTCAGTATGGTGTACACAAGCACTATATATTTTAATGTGACCAACACATTTAACTGGTATCTTTTTACGAAGACCTAAAAATACACGGAGAACAAAAGTAGAGACAGACATGAAAATAGGCGGAGGTCATGGACGGAACTGCATGGGATAGCTAAAGAAAGGAGGACTTGAAGTGAGTTTGTTGAAGGCCTAAATATCAAGAAAGAAGAATAAATCCCTCCAGTTAGCCAGTACCAACCTGATCTGCGGAAAGCTTTCTGTGTCTGCCTATGTTGTACATAACATCAACTCCATTCAAACCATTGAGGACTTGGATTTCCGACGGAGACAGCCCTGCAATTATTGAACCCGCAGCGGCAACAATTTTGGCAGGCCAAGTTGCAACATCAGCGTAAATCTGGAAATGAATATTTAGCATTTACAACAATGTTTTTCCCGTTGTAAAATTGAAAAATGAAACCACAAATAATATATTGCATAATTTATTGCCTGGAATATTTCGTTTTTTCTATACCGATACATAGAGTGCACGCTGAGAAAATCCGAGGATAATATAACTAGACACTCTTGTCTGGAACTCAAACGGTAAACTAAGTAGCGGGAAAAATAAAAACATACCCAGAAGAGAATTACAGACAGAGATGAATGATATTGGAAAGACATGGAGGGAGCTACAGGATATACAAGACAGAAAAGCTTCGTGTGATCTGGTTAAGAGCTTATGTCTCAATGGGATATACAGGTGACAGGAAGAAGAAGAATACAGATACAGATAAAAGTTAAATATACCAGGCAATAAACTGTCCAATATATTGTTTGTGTCTTACTATTAAAATGTATCATTTAATTAGAAACCAGCTGAATAGTGTTTCTGATAAACATTTTATTATTAACGAAAAAAAGGGGTTGAATAATACGTGTTCTGAAAACGCTTCACATTTGTCTGTGATGTCTGGGCAGAATGATGACTGCCAAGCTGTTCTGGGGAATGAACATTGCGACTTTAATAACAAGACGGTCCAGAACAAGACCAGAAGTTTAAAAATATGTGCGCTATTACGAGAGAGAGAGAGAGTCAATAAGTAAGTCACACAGTTCCGTTGGATGGCAGGTAAATGCAGTTGGTGTTTTCTACAGGTGTCATTAGGTGACAGCAACATCAACATTTATATTTTCATTCGTCAGGTGGCGCTAGGTGTCTCATGCGCATGCGCAGCGCATAAACAAAATGGTGACTGTACTTACGGAGTGTACAACCAAAGAGCAACGTGTTGTGGTGCGTTGTTTTGTGGGCAAAAGGACTGCCTGCAAAGGACATTCATAAGGAAATGCTTCCTGTTTATGCTGACAAATGTTTGTCCCGTAAAGCGTGCTTCGATGCAATGGAAACATCCTTCTTCGCCTTGTGTCCAAAAATTCATGGTTACGCCATCACCAGGGATGGTTATGCTGACAGTGTTTTGGGATTGTCTAGGAGTGTTTTTAACCAATTTCAAGAAGAAAGGTGACAATGTGAATTCTGAATCCTACTGTGAAGTTCTATCGATGCTTTATGATTCAATTCCAAAAAAAACGCCCAGAACTGCTGACTAGAGGAGTGTTGCTGCTTCATGACAATGCCATACCACATACGGCTCGATTAACTCAGGAGAAAATTAACCAACTAAGGTGGGAAGTTTTGGAACATCCACCTTACTTAGCCCCTAGCGATTTCTACCTTTTTAGTCCACTGAAAACACCCTTGGTGGGAGACATTTCGCGAATGACGCCGAAGTTGAATGTAAAGTGAAAACATGGTTTAGAAAACAGAGCACGCAGTTCTATGCGGCCGGTTTGGAAGGACTGATAAACCGATGGGATAAGTGCATCAATGTTGGTGGAAATTATGTTGAGAAATAAAGGGACAATGTATGTATAAAAATGAAATTGTTTCAAGTTGTTATTATAATTAGTTTTTTCTACAGCATTTGTGACTTACTTATTGACTTCCCCTCGTACATTCGACCATGCTGACCTTCCACTGTGACCTTTAATATGGCCAAAATATTTCAATTCCCGCCATAAGATGCTTTTTATGAGCCAATTTTATCAGAACTAGTCTGGGACAGAATGGGGTTAAATTAAACGTTTCTGAGGCAATAGAAAATAAATTTAAGCTATGGCGAGGTGGATTAGTATAACAGAAGGAGAACCGCTAGCGTGAAGTTTTACCATCTTTGCTGACAACTGTTAACTATTTAAAAAAAAAAAAAATCAAAGATAGGGAGAACAAAATGGCTGGGTTTACATCACTGGGTGGTACATTGGTGCCCGATATGGCAGACGTTCTGTGCCCTTTGGGATCATGAGTATGGTGTGAAAGAACAGATACACCATCGTTCCCTAGTGAGAATGGTGCCATATGGAGGACCAGCGAATCTGGCCGACACTCAGTACGCCGAGGACAGGCCAGACGGACACATAAACAAACTGCAACTAGTAACATTATCGCTGTGACTCTTCACTTGTTGTTGAAGATGAGGACGAAATGCTGTTATCCAACATACATCTGACCATTTCATGTTTCTATACATAATGTGACATTATTGCCTTACCGATTTCAGTTTATCAGCTAAAACTGTGAGGACTTCTTGCGACCAACCACTAACAGCACCCACTTGTGGCAGGCATCTCTTCAATTCTTCGTTGGGCATGGTTTTCAACAACTGTGACTCCACCAGTCTGGCAGATTGTCCGAGTCGCAGCAAGATCTCACAAGTCAGTGTTCCTAAACAAAACAGAAGAGCAAGGGTTATTTGTGTCTCTAAAGAGAACATATGGCATTCAACTGTAAAGAATACATATAACATTCAATTCTAAAGAGTACATATAACATTCAACTCTAAAGAGTACATATAACATTCAACAAAAAACAATGTGCTGGTAATATAAAGCGAGTTGCATATCTTTTACAAAACGTTGCAATCAATCCCAGCATTAAATGGCTGTTTGCGATTTACTAAAATATTTTACTTTCAGTATTTTGTCATAGCTTTCTGAACTGCCGACGCTCAAGTCATCTAAAGCAACGCAAAGTGATCTGCTCCCAAATCGCATGCTGCTGAATTCAAATTCTCCCACTGGGTATTTCGGGGAATTGACAAAGTGCGTTCACTAACCATTAAACCACAGACGCCAACAGTCACTATTATATTAGTAATTATTTACAGACAGTGAGTTTATAAATACAAACTTCTCAAACAAACGAATTCAAGTACAATTACCTTAAAATAACATACAATAGCTGTTACTTTTTATTACACACAATTTCGGGATACATACACTTATCTGAGAGCGAATAAAAAAAAAAGAAGATATTTGCATATCCTTTGCAGTGCATCGAAGTCAACCCCGGCATCTTTACTGACTGTTTGTGATTTCAATACAAGTTTACCTTCAGTAGTTTGCCATTGCTTTCTGAACGACCGGTTCTCATATCATTGTATGAAATACCAGCGCAAGGCGGTCTGCTTCCAAATCGCCCGAAGCTGTGTTTCGAACGTAGTATGCGGGACTGCGAATGATGTTCGCAACCCCTTTGCCACATCACCGGCTGTGACCGAATAGAGAAGAAGCTAAAACACAATATCTATGGTCGTAAACCCCTAGCGAAAGTATACGCCTAAAGTCAGGATTAACGATCACTCCTCAGGTTTTGGGTTGGCTGGTTGCCTCCTGAATGTTTCCTCGTGAACATTGTATTGGGGTCTGTTGTCAACAAAATACATAAACAGACCATTTTAAAAAAGTGAGCAGCATGTCCGTTACAGGTCGTTGCAATCAACCCCGGCATTTATTGACTGATTTACTAGGCAAGGTTAGTTCAGTAGTTTGAAATTGCTTTTGAACCGCCGACACCTCATACCATCGGAATCTACGCATAGCGATTTGCTTCCAAATCGTCCACGGGTGTTTTCGAACCTTGGACATGGTTTGACGGGAAATTATGAAACTGCGCGCCTCACTATCCCCTGGGTCACAGTGCCTGTTTACGAGATCATTGCATGGTGCATTTTAAACCACTGACCAGTTGCAGTGCTAATGAATTATGTTGACATTAATTTAGTATTAGAATGAAAATTTGATGAAATTCACTTTATCCAAGTGTTGGACTGATAACACAAAGCCATACACTGCATTCTATCAAATGAAGAACGTTTTGAGCAATAAGTCACTGTCCTTGAAAGTTAGAAAAATAGTTCTTGCATGTTACATAGAACCAGTTTTAACAGACGGCTGCGAATCCTGGACAATTAGTACACAGGCGAAAAAAAATCATTGGAAGCCTAGGAGATGTGGGTTTATAGAAGAATGCTGAGCATTAATTAGACAGTCAAAATGAGCAGCCTAGGAGATGTGGGTTTATAGAAGAATGCTGAGCATTAATTAGACAGTCAAAATGAGCAGCCTAGGAGATGTGGGTTTATAGAAGAATGCTGAGCATTAATTAGACAGTCAAAAATGAGCAGCCTAGGAGATGTGGGTTTATAGAAGAATGCTGAGCATTAATTAGACAGTCAAAATGAGCAGCCTAGGAGATGTGGGTTTATAGAAGAATGCTGAGCATTAATTAGACAGTCAAATGAGCAGCCTAGGAGATGTGGGTTTATAGAAGAATGCTGAGCATTAATTAGACAGTCAAAATGAGCAGCCTAGGAGATGTGGGTTTATAGAAGAATGCTGAGCATTAATTAGACAGTCAAAATGAGCAGCCTAGGAGATGTGGGTTTATAGAAGAATGCTGAGCATTAATTAGACAGTCAAAATGAGCAGCCTAGGAGATGTGGGTTATAGAAGAATGCTGAGCATTAATTAGACAGTCAAAATGAGCAGCCTAGGAGATGTGGGGTTTATAGAAGAATGCTGAGCATTAATTAGACAGTCAAAATGAGCAGCCTAGGAGATGTGGGTTTATAGAAGAATGCTGAGCATTAATTAGACAGTCAAAATGAGCAGCCTAGGAGATGTGGGTTTATAGAAGAATACTGAGCATTAATTAGACAGTCAAAATGAGCAGCCTAGGAGATGTGGGTTTATAGAAGAATACTGAGCATTAATTAGACAGTCAAAATGAGCAGCCTAGGAGATGTGGGTTTATAGAAGAATACTGAGCATTAATTAGACAGTCAAAATGAGCAGCCTAGGAGATGTGGGTTTATAGAAGAATACTGAGCATTAATTAGACAGTCAAAATGAGCAGCCTAGGAGATGTGGGTTTATAGAAGAATACTGAGCATTAATTAGACAGTCAAAATGAGCAGCCTAGGAGATGTGGGTTTTATAGAAGAATACTGAGCATTAATTAGACAGTCAAAATGAGCAGCCTAGGAGATGTGGGTTTATAGAAGAATGCTGAGCATTAATTAGACAGTCAAAATGAGCAGCCTAGGAGATGTGGGTTTATAGAAGAATACTGAGCATTAATTAGACAGTCAAAATGAGCAGCCTAGGAGATGTGGGTTTATAGAAGAATACTGAGCATTAATTAGACAGTCAAAATGAGCAGCCTAGGAGATGTGGGTTTATAGAAGAATACTGAGCATTAATTAGACAGTCAAAATGAGCAGCCTAGGAGAATGTGGGTTTATAGAAGAATGCTGAGCATTAATTAGACAGTCAAAATGAGCAGCCTAGGAGATGTGGGTTTATAGAAGAATACTGAGCATTAATTAGACAGTCAAAATGAGCAGCCTAGGAGATGTGGGTTTATAGAAGAATGCTGAGCATTAATTAGACAGTCAAAATGAGCAGCCTAGGAGATGTGGGTTTATAGAAGAATGCTGAGCATTAATTAGACAGTCAAATGAGCAGCCTAGGGATGTGGGTTTATAGAAGAATACTGAGCATTAATTAGACAGTCAAAATGAGCAGCCTAGGAGATGTGGGTTTATAGAAGAATACTGAGCATTAATTAGACAGTCAAAATGAGCAGCCTAGGAGATGTGGGTTTATAGAAGAATACTGAGCATTAATTAGACAGTCAAAATGAGCAGCCTAGGAGATGTGGGTTTTATAGAA
Organism: Cepaea nemoralis; assembly: GCA_014155875.1. Taxonomy (NCBI): domain Eukaryota; kingdom Metazoa; phylum Mollusca; class Gastropoda; order Stylommatophora; family Helicidae; genus Cepaea; species Cepaea nemoralis. The sequence continues at coordinate 839,080 of JACEFZ010014901.1, read as the reverse complement.
GAATACTGAGCATTAATTAGACAGTCAAAATGAGCAGCCTAGGAGATGTGGGTTTATAGAAGAATACTGAGCATTAATTAGACAGTCAAAATGAGCAGCCTAGGAGATGTGGGTTTATAGAAGAATACTGAGCATTAATTAGACAGTCAAAATGAGCAGCCTAGGAGATGTGGGTTTATAGAAGAATACTGAGCATTAATTAGACAGTCAAAATGAGCAGCCTAGGAGATGTGGGTTTATAGAAGAATGCTGAGCATTAATTAGACAGTCAAAATGAGCAGCCTAGGAGATGTGGGTTTATAGAAGAATACTGAGCATTAATTAGACAGTCAAAATGAGCAGCCTAGGAGATGTGGGTTTATAGAAGAATACTGAGCATTAATTAGACAGTCAAAATGAGCAGCCTAGGAGATGTGGGTTTATAGAAGAATACTGAGCATTAATTAGACAGTCAAAATGAGCAGCCTAGGAGATGTGGGTTTATAGAAGAATGCTGAGCATTAATTAGACAGTCAAAATGAGCAGCCTAGGAGATGTGGGTTTATAGAAGAATGCTGAGCATTAATTAGACAGTCAAAATGAGCAGCCTAGGAGATGTGGGTTTATAGAAGAATGCTGAGCATTAATTAGACAGTCAAAATGAGCAGGACGTTTTAAGAGAAGCTGAGTCACAAAGACAACTTAACACAAACATCAGAAAGAGGCAGCAATGGTTTTTTTTTTGTCGCCACGTTATGAGAGGGCAAAAACTGAAATATGTCGTGACAACTGGAAAGATTTGCAGAAAGAGGGATAGAGGAAGAGAGCGGAGAAGATTTTTAACAGTCTTGTGTCGTGGCACGAAAGGGAGTCAACAGACGAATTGATCCATGACGTCGGAGATCATAATTTGTGGAAAGGCACGATCGCCCACGCCAGCCGGCAAGGCATTGGATGATGATGATAAGACCGGACTGTTGTGTAGTAACTTAGCATGTTCAACATGTCTTGTAGTGTGCTCCCTACCGGATATTTACTGCAGTAAATATACTTCATAAGACGATGATAATTATAAGACCGGACTGTTGTGTGATAACTTAGCATGTTCAACATGTCTTGTAGTGTGCTCCCTACCGGACATTTACTGCAGTAAATATACTTCATAAGACCCTTACACCGGTCAGACAGACCTCAACGTTGTCTTCTAGTTGAGAAAGCAATGGCAAACTACCGAATGCAAACCTGCCTAGAATATCAACCTGGGATTGGGGTCCTTCGCAACTTCCCGCAAAGGACATGCAACATTTTGAAATATACTTCATATAGTATAGAAATTTAAATCATGGCGTTAAATGCAACACTGAAGCAATTGCAGATTTTAGACTTTCTATTTCACTCCATAAGGAAATGCTAGATGAAACTTCTTTTGCTTTATGGCAGCCAATCGCAGTTCATGACTGACCAAATTAGGAAGAGTTTGGAAGCAATGGAGATGTGGGTACTGAGATGAATATTGAGAATACATTGGACTGACGGAGCAATTAAATATGTTTGCCTAGAAGGGGTTAATGAAAGAATTAGCTGCATACATACAGCTATGAGACAGACAGACAGACAGACAGACAGACAGGCACGCAGGCAGGCAGACAGGCAGACAGACAGGCAGGCAGACAGACAGACAGACAGACAGACAGACAGAGCGTTCTTTGGTCACATTAAAAAAAAGAGAGGCATTGGAAAACACCATACCGACTGGACAAATCAGTGGTAGAAGAGGCCAGGACAGCCCAAGAGAAATGATGCTAGACTGACTGAGACCTTGGCATAGAGCGTGACCCATTTATGACCAATCAAAAACTCGACGGTTGAACTGGATCGGGGCATCCTTTCTTTTCAAAAGTGAAGCGAAGCATAGAGGAATATTATCAACTGATTTGGTCCAGAGCACCAAGGATCCAGAGCAACAAGGACAGAGATCTGTGGAGAGATCTGCCAGTTAGCTGGATACATGATGAGGAGGATGGTGGTTTTACTCACCGCTATTACCAGGTACAGCTCTCCGTTGCCTCGCATTGAACTTTTGTGTAGCGGCCGCCAGTACTGCATCCACCAACTTCTTTTCTCCAATATCGTCTATGGCATCATCATTTTCTTTTGTGAAACCCTCAATCAGTCGTTCCTGAATTGCTTCCCTTCGCTTCTCCATACCTTTTAGCACGCCCAGTAACGTGCTCAGTTGTTCTTCCTTGTACGTGTCCTGAAAAATGCGATAGAAAGAGATTACAGCTATTTTGTAGTTCATTATTTGAAAGGTAACTTTCGTACTTCAATTAATATTTAATTAAACCAAGACACATTTGAATGGAAGCGAAGGCTGGACAATTAGCAGACAAGTGAGGAATTACGTGAAAGCTACGAAGACGTGGATTCATAGAAGATTTATGAGAACACAGTGAACAGATAGAAAGAACAATGAAGATATCTTGAAGGAAGTTAACTCACAAACAGAACTAGTTACTCGCATCAGAAGAACACAGGCCACATTATATGGGCATGTTGCAAGAAGAGAAATGATGGAGTATGTCGTCACAACGGGAAGGCTGGAGGGAAAGAGAAGAGAGGCAGGGGGAGACCAAGAGAGAAGATGATGGACAGTTTGATATCATGGCATGGAGGGACGTCGGTATCAGAAATTATTGGTAGCACAAGAGATAGAAGACAGTAGACAGACATGATCGCCAACGTCACACAGCATGGACTATTAGAAAAAAAGTATGATACCTTTGATTTTCTGTATCATCATCATGTACCATGCTAATAAGCGTAGGCGGTCATATTTCGCCATCTCACGCGATCACCAGAGTCGTGGATCATCTCTGTGGGGTCACCACAGAAAGTTCAATAGCGAGCGAGTATAACCTCTCGGCCACACAGACCCATGCTAATCTTTAAGGATGGTTATTCTAGTTGTCGGCACCGTGGCAAAGGAGTTAAGGACGCAATTCGTAATCTCGCAAATCGCGTTCGAAACAGCAGTGGGCAATATGGCAGCAAACCGCCTTGCGTTTCTTTAATGAAATGGTATGGGTGTCTGTCGTTCAGAAAGCAATGACATACTACTAAACTTAAAACGTGCCCAGGAATCAAGAGCAGTCAAAAAATGCTGGCGTTGACTGCTACTTTCTATAAAAGGATATGCAAGTAACTATTCCAGTTATTTTTCACAAATATGCTGACGTTGTGAGCCGCGGTAACGCAGTGGCTGAGGCGTAAGCCAGGTGTCTCGGTGGTGATGTGCTCAAATCCCCATCGACCTGGCTCCCAGGTCTACCCAGCCTAAACTGGGTATCAGGAAATATCCTGGGAAATAAAGTCGGCTGCTGTGATATTAACCACGTCGCGTACTGAGTGCTGATCGATCTACAGGGATACCAGAATATACTCAAGTGGCCTCAAGACACGGAATATGATCCTTTACTATATGATGTCACCAATAATTACAAAGAGAATATTTTAATCAAATAGAACCTATAAAAAATGAACACGCATCATCATCGTCAAGTGCCCTGCCAGCTGGCGTAGGCGTTCATGACTCTCCACAGATCTCGGTCTTTGGTGTTCTGGATCAACTCTGCTGCTGATATTCCTCCATCCGTCTTAATCCATCCAGCATCATTTCTCTTGGTCGGCCTCTGCCTCTTTTCCCTTGATCTTTCCAGTTGTCACGATGTTCTCCAATGCCTCTCTTCACAACACATGGCCAAAGAAAGCTGTTTCATTCTTTCTTATTGTTGTATACATTGTTCTAGTTTCATTAGCCTGTTTCAGGCAGTCGTTGTTAGTCACCCTGGCAGTCCAAGAAATTCGCAACATTCATCTCCGGAACCATATTTCAGCTGCTTACAAGTTCTTCCTAATTTGTTCATTTACATTCCAAGATTCACTGCTATACAACAAAACAGGCTCTATATAGCACTTCGGCAGCAGCCACAAAACTGTATCTAATATGCCCCCTTGTCTTTAAGAATTAAGATAGCAGGTGTTGGGCAAAACAAGGCGAAAGGAAATATTCTCATCATGGGCAGGGTGTATTTTTAATGGCTGTGCAATGTTTGAAAATATTGTCGATCCAAGCTTTGTATTTATCTATTATGTCGCATGAAATTTATGTGGGTGAATACAAAACTTGGACCGGCAATATTTTCAAACACTGCATAGTCATAAAAAATATACTATATATGTTTCTACATTCTGTATGTCACAAACCAGTACTATTTATATTCATCATATTCACTCATCTATTAATTTATTCAGTGCCGCAGGACAATATATCGCAAACATGACCTCCCATTTAGACAGAAAGTCGATATAGAGTCATCGTTTTATTGGTTTGTTTCGTGGTATCTTCCGCAATTGTAATGGAACTTTACATTATAATACTTGTTAATTTTATTGTGCACAACGTTTGATCCAAACCAAATGTTGTTTGGCCACTGAATCAGTAAAGTAATTGGGTCTCACACACTGTGACATACATGTGACGGTGGTGTCACATTTGGAACTAGATTTGAAATACGAGAAGCATAGTCGCTGGTGCCAGTAGCGGACTGGGTCTAAAAATACTAGTTGCCTGGAGACATATTGTCTATTGTTAAAAGGAGTCCTCTTCGCCAGGAGCCCACACTGCCCACTGGCCATCGGACAAGCTGACGCCATGGCCAGTCCTAAGTATCCATACTCTTCAACATCTTCTAGGGAAGGTGGAACACGCGTGAGCATGTCATGAAGTGTTGTGACGTCGGGATTGCATGAGAAATATTTTGACAGAACAAGATTTCTGCAGAATTTCTCATAATATAAGAACTAGACTGTTCTCTGGGTGGAAGAATACATTGATCTTACTGGATTACGGTTGCCTCATTTCTAACTGTTGGCACTACTTACATCACAGTCATCGTCAAATGGGTCATCGTGGTGGGGAAGCAGCGGTCCCACTCTTGCCAGAATGTTCACGTCACAGCGCCAGTTTCTGCAATTAACAACTTCTGTATTAGATTTGATGAAACAATCTGCATGTCGGGCAACATGAACATTGATGGGAATGATCGCAGAATTATAAAAACAAATATTTGCTCAAATTAAGGAGCACAAATTAAAACATTAAAATAGGAATTAAAGTCCATCCATCCATCATGAGCCATGCCGATAAGCTTGGGCGGTCATGTTCTGCCATCTCACTCGATCACCAGAGTCATGGATCAGCTCTGTGTTTCTGTCTCGACCATGCCACGTGGCCAAGCCATCCAGGTATTTACTCCCCGGTCTTCCCCTTGGTCTCTTCCCTTCGATCTTGCCAGTCGTCACCAAGTTCTCCAATTCATTTCTTCTCATAACATGCCCAAAAAATTTTGACTGTCTACGTCTAATGATCTCTAATCAGTTTACGATCTTCATTTGTTTCTTGAAGGACTTGTTCATTGGTTTTTCTGTCTGTCCATGGTATTCTTTGCATTTTCCTCAGAAACCACATGTCCACAGCCATCAGCTGTTTTTCAGCTTGACTGCTTATTGTCCACGCTTCACATCCATACAAAAGTATAGGTTCTATGTAGCACTTCAACACTCTTTTTCTCGTTTCAATTGATATCTTTTTATTGGTCAGTATGTTTTTCATCTTGCAAAAGGCTACCTTCGCAATGGCAATTCTTGTTCTAATCTCTTCAAGGCATCTCCCATCAGATGTTATGACTGTGCCGAGATAACTGTATCGATTCACTTGCTTAAGAATATGCCCATTTACTCGTATATCACATTGTGGTATTTCCTTCTTCCCAGTGACGACCATAATCTGTGTCTTCTTAATATTCAGTTCTAACCCTAGTTGTTCACTGTGTGCAACAACCGCATCTACTAAATTTTGCAGGTCCTGTTCATTGTCTGCAATCAAGACTGTATCATCTGCATATCTAATGTTATTGATGTATCGTCCCCCAATGTTGATTCCTTCCATATCTTCTATATTTCTGAAAATATTTTCACTGTACAGGGAAAAAAGATCTGGAGACATTACACATCCCTGTCTCACACCTCTTTTAATAGGCTGATATTGACCTACATTCGTTATCAATTCTGATGGCAGCTTGTTGTTTCCAATATATGTTTTTTACAAGTCTAAGGTCTTTTCCATCAATTTGTAGATCTTCAAGCATCCTTATCATGTTGACATGTCTCACTGTATCGAAAGCCTTTGTGTAGTCAATAAAGCAAAGATATAGATCTTTGTTTACTTCTACAGAACGTTCAATTACTGTTCTCAGTATATACACAGCATTTACTGTGCCCTTGCCTTCTACAAACCCACATTGTTCTTCTCCTATTTCGGGTTGTATTTTCTTCCTGACTCTTTGCATGATAATTCTCAGCAGAATCTTCGTGATGTGGCTCATTATACTAATTGTTCGATGTTGATCGCATTCCAAGGCTCCTGATTTCTTCGGGATTGCAATAAATATAGAATTACATAATTCAGGAGGTATATCTCCAGTATCGTATATTGCGTTCAGCAGTCTGGTGACTTGGTCTATTCCATATTCTTCTAAGGCATTGATCATTTCTATTGTGATGTTATCTGTACCCGGGGTCTTGCCAGTTTTCATATGGTTAAGAGCATTCTGAACTTCCATCTTCAAAATTGATGGTCCTTCATTATTATTCCGAAGATCATGTTCTTCTCTTGTATCATCATGAATTAAAGTGGGAATCTTGAATAGATAAAGCAGGGAATATGATAATGGTGTCTTTTGTTATTGGATCTCTCTTGTCGATATAGCGAAATAGTAAATAATGAGAGAGATCGAAGACAGATCAGGAATGCGAGTTGGAGGTTGTGTACATAATCTACGTGGTGTAGGGTAAAGAATGAGGGATATTACCTCACGGTGAGTGGCAGCCATATCTCAAGGGATAGCCAGGATCTTACCTGGTTCCCCTCTCTTTATCTAGCTCATGTATGGTTCCACGAATACCGCTTGTGTACGGCGGTGGCCACACTACGGGCAACAGTCTTGGCTGACTGGCTAAACTACATGAGTGAAGTAGGGGTAACATCCTACTAAGGGAATGTCCATCCCTATTACACAAAAACTGGGACGGTGAAGAAGGCGGATGAATCTAAATAGGTCAACGGCTTCGAAAGCGGAACAGCAGAGTGTGTGGCACACATGAGGTGTGTTCAAGACACGATAGTGAACATGGCTGGCCATCGTGGAAGAGATTGGGACCACACCACGTTATATCTCAAAGACAATGGTAATTCAACAATAACAATTTTTAAACAAGTTGAACTGCTGGACTTAACATCAATGGAAGAATCATAAACAATCTTAGGTTTGTTGACGTTACCGTGTTACTAGCAGAAAGCTAGCAACAGTTACAAGACTTTTTGGAACAAGTAAACAGGCTCAGTGCAGAATGTGGCTTAGATATTAACATCCAAAAAACAAAAAAAACTATGATTATTAGCAGTGGAAACTAAAGGTCGTCAATGAACATCACAGTAAAAGGGGAGATGCTAGAACAAGTAACACGTGCCTCCTATATTGGACATATAAAAACAGATGATGGCAGAAGTAAAATAGAAATAAAAAAGACAATAGGAATGGCTAAAAATGCTTTCAGCGACAAGAAATCAGTATTAACATCTAGAGAGATTAACAACGTATTAAAAATGAGCATTGTCAAACTTATATTCAACGCTACTGTATGGCGCTGACGCCTGGACATTGAACAAGCAATTAGAAAGTCGAATAGATGCCCCGGAGATGTAGATATACAGACGAATATGTCGTATTTCATGGAAACAAAAACAATCAAATGCAGAGGTTCTAGAAAAACTGGGAATGGATAGAGAGTTGATGAAAGAAATAAAGAGGAGGCTAGTGAAATAATTCGGCCAAGTTAAAAGGCATGATACTCTTATAACAACCATACTGGAGGGCAAGGTTGAGGGCAAGCGAGCGAGAGGTAGACAACGATACAAGTGGGAGGATAACATTAAGAGATGGACGAACATCAGCCTGACAGAATGTACAGTCAGGGCGAGAGACAGACAGTGCTGGAGATCCATTGCAGCCAACCTTCATTGTGGCTACGGCACCTGGTTGACCGATTGACATAATCTACGTTATGATGATGACACACCTTTGATAGCTGAAAGCGTTATAGGTAATAAAAGTCTGCAACGACTGTTGGTCAGTGTAATAACAGAGTGCAAATAAAAAAGGACTTTCTCTGAAGAAAAAAGAAAAAACGTTATTATAACAAATAAAAAGATAACTCAAAATAGTATATTACAATATAAAGAAAATTGCTAAGCCACGTCAATACATTCAAATATTTTCGGATGGAGGAAATCATATTATCAGATGGAAGATGCGAGGTAGAGATTAAATGCAGAATGGGACAAACGAAAGCTGTATTTGAGACGATGAAAAGTATCATAAGTAATAATTCGGTTTAATGGAATGTCAGAGACTACTGACATGTTTCAAAAGGTAATTGTAGTCCCATGGCGAATGCTGCCGTTGGGGTATGAAATATTGCTGCTGACACCTTGCCATCGTGACAGACGATAGTTTGTTACATTGTGATTCAAAAAAGGCATAATAACTAGAAACCATGACGGATAAGAATAGGGATGGAGTTATACTTCTCTGTAGCACAAAGCCTGGGGTGAATTGTAAAGACCATGCGTTTCCCATGCAGCATGATCTCTATCTCGGCCTGCCTATGTATCTCCAAAAGTACCACCAACTCATCTGGAACAAGACAAGCTGCAGAAGCTGCCGGATCAGCATAGCAATGCTCTAACTGTCCGCCCGTCGGAGCTACCATCCTAGACTAGTTGCCAACCAAGCATTAGGGCTTGGTCTGCCCTGCCACGACATATTTTCTTTAGGCTGCATTTCCTCGCACCAGGATAAGGCTTTTACCCTCCCATTTGCGCTTCTCCATCCGAAGCCGTTGGCACAATGTGGGGTTTCGGGTTTGGTGGGGTTTCGGGTTTGGTGAGCACCGCCCAACGTTCGGCGCTAAAAGAAAGCAAATTGTGCCGTCTACTGTCAGACGGTAGCTCAGTCATATCTGACTAAGACCTGACACTCGGTGTGAAGTGTTAGGCCTTAAATATTCTACACCTTGACATATGAAGTGGGGTGACTAGTTTCTTTTCCTACTCTCCTTTCTTTCCCAGAAAATTCGTTAAAATGTCTGGTACCCATAATTATGACGCTGGGTAGACCCACAGTAGTACCGATTGGAAGAATAATCGCTTCTGGGGATTGAACCCGCACCACTGTTTGACAGGAAAGTTTACTAACACGGATTCCGGATGTTATATAATAACATATCCTGCTGTTTGGTAGTGAATCTTGGAATGTGGGTGAACTTTTGGTGGCTATAAATAATGTAACATGAAATAAATATTAGTATAGCAATTGTTTGTCACGACAATAAATTACACCGAATTTTCCAAGACAACAATGTCTTCTCTGTGAGACTTCAACACTGGCTTGTCTTTCACAAAGCAATGGTAAACTTCTGAAGGTAAAATTGCCTAGTAAATGACAGACAGCCAATAGAGGATGGGAATGAATGCGACGTCGGAAAATGACGTGCAATTCTCTAAACACATCCAAATATACCTCTCGGCAGATGTGAAGTTCCAATGCCGACCTAACACACCCACTGTTGTGTGAGCTTGGAAAGGGGAAACAGATCCCAGCAACAGTCTCCGTGGAGATGATACTTTGGTGCCGGGTCGAGAGGGGTCTACATCAACCTCACACTGACAGATGCAAGCCTTTTCGGAGCTCAGGCCAAGTGAACACCAGTGCATTATATTTAAAACTTAAAACTCTTCTGAGGGATTACATAACAGCAACGACAACAACAAGAGCAAATGCAACACAAACAATCACGATGCCTTCAGAACAAGGTTACAATTCCTAAGGGTCTTCATCAAGCGCCATGCCAATAAGAGTGAGCGGTCATGTTTCGTCATCTCACGTGATCACCGGAGTCGTGGATCACCTCTGCGTTTTTGTCTCGACCATACCACATGGCCAAGCTATATAGATATTTACTTGTCTGTCTTCCCCTTGTTCTTTTCCCCTAAGTCTTGCCAGTTGTCACCAAATTCTCCAGTTTATGTATTCTCATAACGTGGCTAAACAATGTATCCTTAGAATAGAAAGACTTAAAGCACCAGCTGTCTGAGACAGAACAAACGAATATAAACATCAATACTTACTTAAATGTGTCTTCTATTTTCTCTAACACCGCCTTGGCCTGTGCTTTGGCCAGTGCCAGGTTTCTGAGGATGTCCAAGTTGTCCACTAAAGCCATTCCATTGAAGCCGCCAATCTGTGATGGAGTCAAGCCCAGGGCCATTTGACCGAGTGAGCGAAGACGCCTTGATTCGCGGTCCACAGATTTGTCCTAGAATAATGCGTCAAGAATATATCATCATCATCATCATCATCATCATCATCATCATCATCATCATCATCATCATCATCATCATCATCGTCATCATCATCATCATCATCATCGTTGTTGTTGTTGTTGTTGTTGTTGTTGTTGTGGTTGTTATATTTGCAAATGATACGTACATTTTTGTTACAACAATTGCTATTTCTGGATTTGATACGACATAATCGTCACAATCCTATTTTGTGATTCCTTAAATATCCATTTAAAAATTACTAAAAATCTTAAATATTTTCATTGCAGTAATTCATCACACAATTGGCGCCTGCACAAAATCTAATGGATATCCAACTGGTTTCATCCTCTATACCGGTCGGTTCGACTTAAAGGTTGACTTCTGGCTCAGAAAGCAATGGAAAACTAGTTATCATCATGTGTCATGCCGATAAGCGTGGGCGGCCGTATTTCGCCAGCTCACACAATCACCAAAGTCGTGAATCAGCTCTTTGTTCTTGTCTTGACCATAACACGGCGCCAATCCATCCATTTACTTTTCTGCCTTCCCCTTGTTGTTTTTTTGTTTTTGTTTCTAGACAATCTTGCACTTGTCACTATGTATTGTAGTTTATTTCTGCTTATAACGTGCCCAAAAGTAATAATACTTTTAGGGATCACTTCTTAAGTGGCGTGTGGAGACGTTGAACAATGGCAAACTATTGAACGTACAATCATTGTTGCCATTTTGACGCTTTTCGCACCAAATTTAGTGCCTTTTCAAATCATTTAGTGCCAAAATGTTGCATTTAGCGTGACCGCGCGAATTTGGTGCTTCACAATTTTTTTTGGGGGGGGTTCTTGTTGGTGCTGTTTTTTTTTTTGGGTGGGTAAAAATTACTTTACAAATCATTTTGGGAACACTAAAAAGCCGAATTTGAACTGAAGCGTTGGAGTAAAACAGTCTTAGTACATTACCGCGTAATATTCAAGTAATTTAACTCCCTTTAATACGATTTGCCGGTCTCCCTGGTCGAGTGGTTAGCAGCTTTCTCCGTAACCCCGAACACTCTCATAGTTGACGTAAGCGCACGAGAATTGGAAGTGGTTCGAGTCAGCCAATGACTTATGAGAGTATGGAGTTGGTCGCTCAGAAAGCAATGGCAAACTACTGAGCGTAATCTTGCCAAGAAATCAATAATCAGCTGAAAGATGCTGATGTTGATAGCGATGTCCTGTAAAGGATATGCAAAACATTTATTTAATACGATTTAGTTGAAGTGATTGACTGCAACGCGCAGGCAATATGCAATGCGTTAAAAGATTGTTTAAACAAGAATGGGCTTGAGTTGCACTCGGCACTGACATGCATCTGTCATGACAGGTGTAAACAATGGAGTATATACAAAATTAAAATCCGAAGTTCCTCATCTGGTACTAATTAGGTGTGTACGTCATTTCCTTCAGCTGGCAGTGTCACAGGCTGCAGCTGCTTGTCTGTCCAGGAACATAGAGTTTATGATTAGAGAAACATATAACTGGTTTTCTCACTAAGTCTTCGTCAAGCAAAGTACAGGGAGCTTTTTGCTTCAATAAATGATGGACAACATCCGCTGAAGGTTGTTCAATTAAGCCAGACACGATGGATGTCCATTCAATCTGCCATTGTCAGAATATCGCAGCGGTGGGTGGAGCTCAGAACTCATTTTGATATAGCAAGACTCAATGAGCGCTGTTATATAGCAGAACTTCTAAATTCTACGTTTAGCGACATGAAAAACTATGTGTATCTCATATTTCTCAAGCATATTCTCAGAGAAGTTCAAAGTGTGAATAAGAAATTCGAAGCAGATATACAGGATCCAACAAAACTACTTAGCGATCTTGTCCAACTCACTAATTCTATCAGTTCAAAGATTACTATTCCTGGGGAAGAATTAACAGAAAGTGATGCTATTCAAGATTATTTAGATCCTAATCCCAGTCTAGGTTATGAATTTGAGAAAGAAATAGCAGGCTGCAAGTTTCCTGATGAGAAAGACATTCGTGGAAGGTGCATCCAGTTTTAATAGGGCTGTTGACACAGATGCGTTTGCGTTTGTCCGATAACGTACGAGTATTGCAGTCCATGTAATGACTTAGTGGAAGTGAATTTCTACAGCCAATTAAGCCCTGTATATTGGATCTTGCTAAAATGTTTGTAGAAGATGCAGCTACTCTCACCAGCATCGATTTCCAGTGGAAAAAACTTCATCATATGCAGTGGGCACAGACCTCTGACATACTTGGACTGTGGGCAGAAATAGCCTCATACAGGGATGCCACCGGTGAAATTCCTTTCCAAGATCTTACAGATTTAGCTTTAACTGTGCTCATTTTACCTCATTCTAATGCGACGTGGAGCGTGTTTTCAGTCAGATGGGAGTTATAACATCAAAATTGCGGAACAGACTGAGCATCAAGAGTTTGACAGCTATATGGAATGAAAAGATATATTATAGTAATATGCTACTATAATTATAAACTACTTAAGGATATTCTACGAAAAATTGGATCACAGGAGGCATATACACGTTTCTTTCAATCATCATCATCATCATCATCATCATCATCATCATCATCATCATCATCATCATCATCATCATCATCATCATCATCGCAGACGAGCAAACACAGCAGGAAATAGCTACAGAAACTGAAGAGGAGTTGTCTGATTGGGATTTGGCAGATGTGGAATAAACTTCATTATAATATTCAATGATAATAATACATTATTTTTTTATATTATAATTTATAAGAAGCATGTATGAAGGAATAAAGAAAGCCTGTGGTCCAGTGATCAAAAGAAGTGCACCATTGAAAACCTTGACTGGAGAAATCATCACTGATAAGAAACAGCAGATGGACAGATGGGTAGAGCACTATTTGGAGCTTTACTCAAGTGAGACCAAACTAGCGGATGATGCCCTCAACGCCATAGAGGCTCTACCAACTCTTGACCACCTGGACACACTTCCCACCATAACAGAAGTTAAGTGTGCTATAATGAACTTGCATCTGGCAAGGCTCCAGGTAAGGATGGGATTCCAATAGAGGTTATCAGGAGTGGGCAAGACACACTCACTATACAGATCCACCAGCTAATAGAGCTATGCTGGCGTGAAGGACAAGTCCCACAGGATTTCAAAGATTCAAGCATCATAACACTGTACAAGAACAAGGGCGATCGGAGCGACTGCAACAACTATAGGGGTATCTCACTTCTGTGTATTGTTGGAAAAGTATTTGCCAGAATTGTTCTGCGCAGACTTCAAGTCCTAGGAGATCAAATCTACCCCGAATCACAGTGTGGCTTTCGACAGAACCGGTCTACCACTGATATGATATTCTCATTGCGACAAATGCAAGAAAAATGCCGTGACAGAATCAACCACTGTTTATTGCCTTCATCGACCTCACAAAGGCATTTGATTTGGTCAGTCGTGAGGGTCTGTTCAAGGCACTAAAGAAGATTGGCTGCCCACCAACTCTTCTGTCCATTGTGGAATCGTTCCACACAGGCATGAAGGGTATAATCAAGTTTGATGGTGCAACTTCTGAAGAATTTGAAATCAAGAATGGAGTTAAGCAAGGTTGTGTACTAGCTCCCACCCTCTTTGGAATATACTTTTCACTTCTACTGAAATATGCATTTCGTGATCAGGATGGTGGTATATAATTCACTCACGCTCAGATGGTGGCCTCTACAATGCTCAGAGATTGAAGGCTAAGACCAAAATTAGGAGGGTACTGATCAGAGAGTTGCTTTTTGCAGATGATGCTGCAGTTACGACCCATTCTGAGGAAGAATTGCAATGTCTACTATCTGCATTCTCCAATGCTTGTTCTGAATTTGGTTTAACAATTAGCAAAAAGAAGACACACATTATGTCACAAGGTGCACATGGGGTACCATCAATCTTTATTGACGACGCCGAACTAGAGATAGTAGACCATTTTACATATCTAGGATCAGTGGTAAATAGCAAATTATCCCTAGATCAGGAAATCAACATCCGGATTGGTAAGGCAGCAACAACAATGAACAGGTTAAGAAAAAGAGTCTGGGAGAACAGGAAGCTTACTGCCAAAACAAAAGTCCTTGTCTATCAAGCCTGTGTCCTTAGTACTCTTCTCTATGGCAGTGAAACCTGGACAACTTACTCACACCAAGAGAACAACTTAAACAGCTTTCATATGCGGTGTCTGCGAAGAATTCTTGGTATTAAGTGGCAAGACAAAATCACAAATACTGAAGTATTGGAAAGATCAGGTTGTGTGACAGTTTATTCCATGCTCAGTCTTCGTAGACTTAGATGGATAGGACATCTTAGGAGGATGGATGATGGTAGAATACCAAAGGATATCTTTTTTGGTGAATTACAGATGGGTAAGAGATCTCAGGGTCGGCCTCTACTACGATACAAAGATGTGTGTAAGCGGGACATGATTGATACAGGCATTGATAATGCACATTGGGAGCAAGTCGCCGCTGAACGTGTTGCATGGAGGGCAAATATCAGAAATGGAATAAAGTCAAAGGAGAAAATTATTGCAGAAAAGTCACACACCAAGCGTTTGAGACGTAAGATGGTGCATGATGGTGGAAATGACCACGTGTTCACATGCACCCACTGTGAACGGACATTTACAGCGCAAATTGGCCTTATCAGTCACACTCGCTACCGCCATAGTTAAAAGTTATTATGCCTTTTTAAAGCACAAACTATCGTCTGTCAAGACGGCAAGGTGCCAAGGTGCCAATGAATGAATAATAAATTATAATGTGATTCTTTATAACATTTTGAATGAATATCGCCAGTGCTTGGTTTAGTGCTTTCCCCAAAAATATTATTGCAATTTAGTGCTTTTTTTGGCTCGAGGGTAGTTCTGATTGGGATTTGGCGGATCTGGAATAAACTTCATTGTAATATGAAGTGATAATAATAAATTATAATGTGCTACCTTGTTACATTTGTAATAAAAACAGTTGGTGCTTTCTTTTTTTTTTTTTGGTGCGTTCCAAAAATTTTTGGTGCTTTTTGGTGTCGATTTTGGTGCTTTTTCATCAAAAGGAGATGGCAACACTGCGTACAATTGCCTTGAAACACAATCTGTGGTTGATAGCAACGTCCTGCAAGGGACATGTTTATTTTCTTTGGTTCTTCTTTTCCCTTTTATAGCGTCAGATTGACAGCAGTAACCTATATTTTCGTTACCTTGAGACAAGAAAACTGGTAAATACTAGAATTCCGAGTCAGTCCATTTAAAAGAGATGTGTTCCTATCATTCAGAGTCAGGTCTTAATTAGATCTACCGGATGTCAGTAGACGGTACTACCTGCTTTCTTTTAGCGCCGTATGTTGGGCGGCGCTCACCATACCCGACACCCCACATCGTGCCAAAGCTTTGGGTTGAGGAGCACAATTATCCTAGTGCGAGGAAATGCAACCTAAAGACTAAAGACTAAATGTCATAGCAGGGCAGACCATGGCCCTAAGCCTTGGTTCTCAACTGGTCTAGGGTGGAGGGTCGGACAGTTTTGAGTATGTATTACTTTGCTGCTCCAGCAGCTTGTCTTGTTCCAGACGTATTGGTGTTACTCTAGGCGGGCCGAGAGAGGGATCATGATGCAAGGGCAACACATGGTTTCTACAATTCAGCCCATGCTTTGTGGTATGGGGAGGCATAACTCAATTATGCAACTTCAGTCTATCAATACGAAGTGGCAATCGTTCCGTTTTATCATTACAATTTGTTGTACAATTTAAAATATAGGCGAAATATCGCCCTGCAAAGAAAGAATTTCCTGATTAGGAAATGATGATGATTATTATTATAAATAACTAAGGTATCATGCTGATCCTAAAGAAATAAATTTAAGTAAATTATTCTATTAATAATTATATATTATATGTAAAAATATGTATTAAAAGCATTAAGATTATTTTACAATAAAATAAATTTTATTATTTCTTTAAATAACTTAGAGTACTTCATAATAAAAAGTTATTAAAATTGATTATTCTTTAATAATTTAGCCTGATATTAAAAATTGAATAACATTTATTATTTATATATGACTTATTGCCCTTGACAAAAATTGATTTAAGATTATTTCCCTTGTTTAAACAAAAGTAGTATAATATCAATCAATCATGTGCCATGCCGTAAAGCGTGGGCGGTCATGACTCGCCATTTCACTCGATCACCAGAGTCGTGGATCAGCTCGTGGCCGAGCCATCCGGGTATTTTCCTCTCGTATAATATAGGCTATGATATTTGTATATTTATATATTTTATATAGCCGGTCTCCCTGGCTGAGGCGTTAGCAGCTTTCTCCGTAACCCCGAATACTCTCGTGGTTGACATGAGCGCACGAGAATCTGAAGGGATTCGAGTCGCGCCAGTGACTTACGAGAGTATGGAGCCGGTCGCTCAGAAAGTCGTGGCGTGCTGATGAGCGTAATCTAGCCTAGGAATCAACATACAGCTGAAAGATGCTGGTGTTGACCGCAATATCCTGAAACAGGATGGAAACGCGGAGGGAAAAGGGGGGGGGGTATTTTATATATATTTTAACATCACACTGATATTGGACAACAGGATGCCTTCATCCGTCATACAGGATTTCGTGTTGGAGCTCAAGCCAACGAACACAAGCAAGCAAGCAAGCAAAATGTGTTATTGTATGTGCGTCCTGTTTACGTGTTTAGTTCTCCGGCTCACGTAGCTTACGTTACAGGGTTGGCTTCATTGCAGTATTGAATAACTGCAAGTTTTCCAGTAACTTCACATAGATCTATAGTCTGTTCAGAAATGAATGTCTTGATTCACGATCAATTTTTATGACAACTGTCTGTTGCATCATTACGAAAGTTTTCCCGCCGTCTTATATTTACCCCCACCCACGGAATATGTCTTTGATAGGTCCAAAGGCAACTTAATTCATCGAAAGAGGCGACATTTCTTTTATGTATTGGAGAAAATGTTGTGAATTCACGCTAACAAAGTAATTTTATGATAAAGCACGTCATTTCGAGTAACGACACAAGTACAAGGCGTAGCCAGATTCTTATGGGAGTGGGTGCAATAAAAAAAAATGTCGCTTAAAAGTCGAAAGGGTCGACTGAATTGCACCGGCTTTTATCCCATATGGCTCAGCCTCTTTCCACAGCGCGGAAAGCGTCGCACAAAGCACGAACTCCGTAGCTCCAGCGACGACCCTCGGGAGTCTCCGAAAAAATGCACTCGTGAAATGAAGGACGCGGCCGGAATTGAACATACGGTTTGACCACTTCCCCACGGAGTCTCCCGAGAGGGGTACAACGTGTAATAATAGTTTTTTTGTGTGTGTGTCCCTTACGGGACGTTGCAGTCAACACCAGCATTTTCAGCTGCTGTTGATGTACTAGGCAAGTGTTACGTTCAGTAGTTTGCCATTTCTTTCTGAACGACCAGCCCCTATACCTTTTTTTGAAAAAACCAGCACCGCCGTGTTTCGAACCCGGGTATACGGGCTCACAAACCGTGTTCGCAAGCCCTTAGCCACAGAGACAAAGACAGAGAATTTACAGAGGCATGGGGTAAATAATGTGTAAATTGACAGGAAAGTAGAAGGAATATATTTCTTACCTTATTTTTCATTTCCTTCTTGTTTCTTCAGCTGTTGGTTAATAATGTGTATACAAGAAGTCATGTTACTAGGATGCATTTAGCTTTTTATATTGAGTTCGTGAAAGCTTCCAAATAGCTGTGCGTTAATGTGCGTATGGAGTTACCAGCAATGATACCGCAATTTAGTCATCATGTGTCAATTGTTAAGGATCTGTTCAGCTGTCTGTGTAGTTTGTTCACACGTACACATGGGTGACAGACCCGCTATGAGTCTTCGTGAAAGATTATCTACTCTGCTGTTTACCGTTCAGAGACGAACATGATTACCTGTTTTGCACTATGAAAATAGTTGTCAGTGTCTCTGTAGTGGGATTTCTTCTTAACGACAAAGATGTTGGTCCTCTTTTTATTGAAGTTTATAGATTGATTCGTATGTACGTTGTTGTCCCCTAATTTGACAACGTGTTTGCTCTCACGTTTCTTGTTATGCCACAATATGTCAGATTCCACCGCAATATTACTCTTCTGTTGGTATTCAATACGTTTAGTGTTTTTTTTTTTTTTTCAATACCAGTTGTTTGTCACCGCTGAGGGCTTGCGGAATTGAAAATTCATCACTGTGGAATACAAACTGTTGCCATTGACATTGTGCTGATGCTGTAATCTTTAGGGCCTGCAATTCGTCTGAATAGTTGGAGCAAAATATCCCAGTAAGTGTGCACGTGGATTAAGGTCTGCGATCTGCCCAGACATTAAACTGTGTCGGACGATTCCAGTAGGTTGATGATTGCTCTCGGTTGCATAAAATTGAGTCCATCCTTTCTCTAATAGTCCTCTTCCTCTTTCAACACATGGTCCTCACATTTTTTCCCAGTAACTTTTATCAGTATTTAATAGCGAGGACTGGGTTAGTATCTTGACGTCAGACAATTTGAATTCTTACAGTCACTGTTTCTTTGGCATACAGCATTTTTATAATATACCGCCTTATGACATCCTTGTCAAAGCTGTCTACAATAGCCTTTCTACCTACCGTTTGCTTATCGCGGGTTGGTTTCATTCCAGATTCTTGCACCCATCGACGAAATGACCGTTTACTCAAACCCAATGCGTGCACTGTTCTTTTTTTTTCAGGATTTGTAACAGTATGAAACAGTTTCCTGCGATCAGCTTCTTGACAAAAATATGTGTACAACTTCATAGCGATGCTTTGAAGTGTACAAAATTTCACAAATCCCATTGAACAATATTCACACATTCAAATATTAACTATTAATATTATATTAATGGTAAGATTTATTTATATAATCACGTTTCATGAAAGAACCCACATTGACGACACCTCTGAACACTCCATTTAACTGCGCGCCGGTTCGTGCCATAACGTGAACCACGAGAAAATTTAAAAAAAGCGCAGATGTGTCTGGGTGAAGACATTTTAAAATATGGACTTAATCTCTGTCCCGTAAATTATATACCGCATATAAACAAACATTTAAATCTGCTGTACAATCTCCAGAACAACATTTTTTTTTGGGGGGGGGGGGGGGGTGAACATAATGATAAGGTTATATTTTAAATCTCATCATTTTCCTTCAGTTGGTTACTGAGATATGGAATTTTATATTGGGGCAGACAAAAGTAAACAGACTATAACTGTGCGTATACGAAAAACTATTGATATATTTCTGAAATTTATTCTGTTTACTCCTTGTTTTCCCGAATATTTTATTTTCACACACACCTGAAAGTAGGTTTTGTTTCATTTCCTTTTTAAAGTTTTGTAAAATTCTGGTATAATTGTATTAAAACAATGAGTGTAATTAAAAACGTAAGATTGAAGATGAATGCCGTGTTTTTAATGATGAATGGACAACTCAATCAATCAATCAATCATGTGCCATGCTGGAAAGCGTGGGCGGTCATGACTCGTCATTTCACTCGATCACCAGAGTCGTGGATCAGCTCAATGTTCCTGTCTCGACCATGCCATGTGGCCAAGCCATCCAGGTATTTTCCTCTCGGTCTTCCTCTTGGTCTGTTCCCCTCGAACTTGCCAGTTATCAATAAGTTCTCCAATCCATTTCTTCTCATAACATGTCCAAAAAATGTTGACTGTCTTCGTCTAATTTCTCTAATCAGTCTACGATTTTCATTTGTCGCCTGTAGTACTTGGTCATTGGTTTTTCTACCTGTCCATGGTACTCTTTGCATTTTCCTCATAAACCACATTTCTGTAGCCATCAAATGTTTTTCAGCTTGACTGCACATTGTCCAAGTTTCACATCCATACAAAAGAACAGGCTCTATGTACCCCTCAACACTCTTTTTCTCGTTTCAATTGACATCTTTTTATTGGTCAGAATGTTTTTCATCTTGCTAAAGGCTACTTTCGCCATGGCGATTCTTGTTCTAATCTCTTCAAGGCATCTCCCATCAGATGTTATGACTGTTCCGAGATAATTGTATCGATTCACTTGTTGAAGAATATTCCCATTTACTTGTATATTACATTGTGGTATTTCGTTCTTCCTAGTGACGACCATAAACTGTGTCTTCTTACACTTTAATTCCAACCCCAGCTGCTCACTGTGTACATCAACCGCGTCTACTAATTGTTGCAGATCCTGTGCATTGTCTGCAATCAATATTGTATCATCTGCATATCTAATGTTATTGATGTTTCTTCCTCCAATGCTGATTCCATTTATATCTTCTACATTTCTGAAAATATTTTCACTGTATAGGGAAAAAAGATCTGGAGACATTACACATCCCTGCCTAACACCTCTCTTAATAGGTTGATATTGTCCCACTTCATTATCAATCCTTATGGCAGCTAATGGACAACTAAGAACTGTTTTATAAAAGTTGGTAGCAAATTAGTTTGCTTATTGTGTCACGAGACAGCGGCTGTCTTCAAGGAGTACAATTTTAAAAAGACATTATCAAACAACACATTCCGATTTCGGATACAATTTAACAACCGAACAGAGGGAAAGGAAATGCCCGGAGTTAGTGAACAACTTTGAGAAACAGCAAACTGTTTTCACTAAACATTCTTCAATTAAAGATACTGCAATAGAAGCTAGCCTTGTGCTGTCACACAGAAGTGTAAAACAGAACAATCCATTTTCTGATGGCGAGTTCATCAAGGAATGTTTGCTAGATGCAGCAAACATTATGTGTCCAGAACATTAAAAAAAAAAAATCAAATTTGACAACATTATTTTATTAAGGAGAACTGTCAGGCGTGTTGACATGATAAGTGACAATTTGATGCATAAACTTCAAGATGCAAGTAACTAATTTGTGTGGTACTCTCTTGCATTGGATGAGAGTACCGATGTACATGATAATGCCCAATTATTGATATTTATATATGGAATAAATGCTTTTTTCAAACTCACTGAAGAGTTACTGAGTGTTGAGCCACTCACAGACACAACCACAGGCCATGATATATTCAATGCTGTTGCTAACTGTATTGAAAGAACTGAGTTGGTTTGGAACAAGATGGTAAGTGTTACAACTGACGGAGCTCGTGCTTTGACTGGAAAAAATGTAGGTCTGGCAAAGTTGATAAGTGATAAGATTAAAGCAGAATATCTTGACCACACATTATTACCACTTCACTGTGTGATCCATCAAGAAAGTCTGTGTAAAACTGTTTTGAATATCAAGCATGTTATTGACCCAGTTGTCAAGTGTCATCAACCTCATCAGATCAAGAGGACTTAATCACAGACAGTTCAAGGCATTACTTGACGATTTGGAAACTGAAATTCCGATGTCCTGAACCACACCAGTGTTCGATGGCTGAGTCTCGGCAAGGTGTTGAGGCGAGTGTGGGACCTCAGAGAAGAAATAGTGATGTTCCTAGAGATGAAGGGCATTGAATGTGACTTTAATACTAACATTGTCAATAAGAGTGGAAGTTAGACTTTATATTTGCCATTGAAATTATGGAAAAGTTAAATGACCTGAATGTCAAACTTCAGGGCAATGGTGTGTGCACGTGAATTGTATGTACATGTAAAATCATTTCAAGCAAAACTCTCACTGTTCTCCAGACAAGCAAGTGAAAAAAGGTTTTGTCACTTCCCTTTCCTGAAACAAGAAACCATTTCTGGTGAAATGACTGAAAAGTACAAAGCCCAATTAGATGCATTGACTGAAGAATTTGGAAGGAGATTCCAAGACTTCAAGAACTTAGAGCCACAGTTCAATATTCTCAGTTCCCCTTTTAGTGCAGAAGCTGATACAGCCACAGAGGACATACAGTTGGAGCTGCTTGACTTACAAGCAGATCATGACCTGAAAAATAAATTCAAGTCAGACGGTTTGCTGGATTTCAATGGATCTTTATCAGAAGAATCATTTCTCAACTTGAAGAACTTTGCAGCTAAACTTTTATCATTATTTGGATCAACATACATTTGCGAACAAGCATTTTCTTGCTTGAAGATCAACAAATCTAAGAATAGATCTTTATTGTCAGACTGCACCTTGCATGATGTCATGCAAACTTCAACAAGTAAACTTGCTCAAGATTTCAGGAATATTGAAAAAGTTGCAAGTAGTTACATACATCTCATTAGAAATCAACAATTGTTGTGACAGTGTGGTTGGTTTGTGTCTAAATTAAAGCCATTGATAGATAATATAAAAAATGTATTATAATTTTTTTTTTAAATTTAAAATCTTGTTAACAAATTAGTAAACGTTTTTGTCCATTTTGCAAAATGTATTGTATAAGTGTATAAGTAAAATAAAATTGCAATTAGTTATTTATACTGTTTAATAACCTATAAATAATTCATAATTATTTATTGAGATAGGTTGCTGTAAACAAAGTGGACATAATATAAATGGAACCCCCCCCCCCCCCCCACCCCCCCAATAGCTTCACATTTGTCAATGTGGCCCTACGCACAAAATTTGCCCACCCCTGCTCTAAGCTATCAAAGAGTTAATAAAACTAATATGCAGGAAATAAATTTGCGAAACTTGACGAAAGCTGACAAACGATAGGAAATAAAGCAATAACCAGATGATGAAGAAGAAAGAAAAAAAAAACACCTAAAATTTGACTAAACATTCCAAGTACAAGGACACATTGCATATTGTTTGGTATACATGAAGACTATCCTACCACACAAGGTGTGCTTCTTGGGGTGGCAAGGGTTAATGGGTATGTGAATTTTGGCAAATCACTCGATAGCAACAAATACTTTTCACTCTAAACACCCAGCATCTGCTACCAGCAGTGTGAAGACTACAGCAAATGATTGTCATGGACTTACATTGGGAGACTCGGCACTGTCTGTATCGTCCAACATTTCCAACATCTTTTTGGCCAAAAACTGAATGTGTTCTCTGGACATCTTGTGAGTGGACATCTTGGCAACTTGAGACACAAATGCCAATTTCCCAGCCTTGGTAAATTCAAGCTTGTCAAATACTTCTGGTGACCTTAGACATTTAAAAAAAAATGCAAAATGTTAATAAAAATGGATTCCAGTAAAAAAATGTTCTTTTACACACAGAAGCCACAAACAGTATCTTGCATGATTTATTGCCTGGCATATTTCACTGCATAGTGTCATGTACACACTGCAGCGTTATATATCATATGAAGTGAATAAATGAATAATACTTAAGCTGAAACAATTAAAACACATAGTCACAAATATTGTTCGAATGGGGAGCATCTGTTAACCCCGCGGTAATTTAAAATTTAACACGAACTCTTTCTGTTTGCGTAAAACCAGCTGGAACCGTCTAAACCCGGGAAGATAACCCATCAACAAATGCCTGAAGAAGTCAGATGTGTCGGCCGAAAGATGCAAATATCGCAGCTGTGCTGTAAACAGGCACAACGCAGTTACGTCTGAAACAGCATTCGGGACGAACGCAGATGAAGAAGAAGAATCGTCTAAATGCTAAAACCTCACTATATCTGAGAAATCGTTTATTCTTTGTCGAATACAGTATACGAAACGTTTTTGTTTCTTCTTTGTTCAGGTTATGCCCATAAGTTATGACTAGAAGAGCGTTTTAGAGACTTTCGACTGCACAGGGACTAGGGGGTGGGGGGAAACTGAGTGGTCTTGAGGTATGGTGTTCGCCTCGAGTGCTGGAGGTCCCGGGTTCAAGCCCCGGTGAGGGCCATACTTGTATATGTTCGGCTGTTCGATTTACTAATTGCCTTTCCGTTACTACCTATGTAAGTTGCTTGATACTCATACTGGAATAGGTAAATGCAGTTTGATTTGGTGCACGGAGACAATGACATCTTTTATAGATGGAGTAGGTAGCGGGGTGGTTTTATGTCTGATTATAAAATTATTGGTTCGGCAGCAAAGAATGTTTAGTTTAATGCCATTTGTATGTCGATCGTGTATTCATTTCATTACGTCGTCACCCCCGAAAGGTGAGCTGAAGAAACACTTGACGTTTGGAAACAGCTGATACTGTGTGGGTTAGGTTTGGGTGGCTGGCATGCTCATGCTCGCATGCTTCAGAGCAACAAAGAAAAAAAATACTGTTGAATTGAATATAACATATTTGAAACGCCAAAGCAATCTCCCAACATTATCATCATCACCACCACGATGATGATGATGATGATGATGATAATGATGATGATGATGATGATGATGATGATGATGATGATGATGATTGTTCATGACTGATGCCTAAAACAATTCTCTACAAATGTAAAGCAGCAGACTCTACTAACCAAAGACTAAATTTGGTACTCACAGGTAAGCCAATACGTAAGCTCCTCGCATGGCTGCAGCATCATCAATGACCACTTTTTTGTCGTCAAAGTCATTGAGTTCATTGAAGTTTTCCAGCAGCTCATCAATCTATCAGAAATATCAGGCAGTGGGATATAAAAGTTACATGTTAACCTAGTGAAGTATACTCATACAATCTATCAGCGTCAAAAACATATGTTATATTCAATTAATGTAATTGTAAAATGACGACTAAACATTTCTGCAGGAGTGTCCAACATATACAGATCCATGATTTACAGAAAGACATGATAGCCAGTTTAATATTACCGCGGTAGACAATTGAAATTACTGTGCGAACATGTGTATATTTTAGCTTGAAGGATTTATCTAGTTATTTTACTTTATGTTGTGTGATTTCTGCAGTACCTGACGAGATGCAGCGAAATATGCCAGGCATAAATCGTGTAATCTATTGTTTATGTCTTCATTATTCAAATACACATATTGATGACGATGTCTACATGTAACAGCTTCTTGTTAACTATGATCAGTATAATTCTTCTTATAGTTCATATCGTGTGGCGTTGATGATCATGTCTGTGCACCACCTTCTGTTTCGTGTGCTGTCAGTTAAATCTGAAAACTGATGTTCCTCCATGCCACGATGTCAAACTGTCCAGCTTCTTCTCTCTTGGTCTTCCACTGCTCCTCTTTCATTGTAACCTTTCCGTTGTGACGACATGCTCCAAACTTCCCCTTCTCATGATATGCCCACAGAATGTGGACTGTCTATTTCTGGTGCGAGTAACCAGTTGTCTTTGTGACTTAACTTCTTTCAAGATATCTTCCTTGAGTTACCTACAAGCTACCTACAAGCCCACGGTGTTTCATCATTCGTCTATAAATCACATCTCCGCAGCTTCCAAATAATTCCTCGCTAATCAGCTAATTGTCCATAATTCGCATCCGTACATCAGGATTGGATCGATATAGCTCTTAAGATTGACAAAGATGCAGAAAATAATCTTCATCTTGTGAAATACTGTCTTTGCTGGATTCTGAGCTTTTCTACAATCATCTTCCTTAATATATCTTTCATCCGCTGTTACTTAAGTATCAAACTATTTAAATACATGGACTTGGATATCAGTATAATTCATTGGCACCTTGCCGTCTTGACAGACGATAGTTTGTGCTTTAAAAAGGCATAATAACTTTTAACTATGGCGGTAGCGAGTGTGACTGATAAGGCCAATTTGCGCTGTAAATGTCCGTTCACAGTGGGTGCATGTGAACACGTGGTCATTTCCACCATCATGCACCATCTTACGTCTCAAACGCTTGGTGTGTGACTTTTCTGCAATAATTTTCTCCTTTGACTTTATTCCATTTCTGATATTTGCCCTCCATGCAATACGTTCAGCGGCGACTTGCTCCCAATGTGCATTATCAATGCCTGTATCAATCATGTCCCGCTTACACACATCTTTGTATCGTAGTAGAGGCCGACCCTGAGATCTCTTACCCATCTGTAATTCACCAAAAAAGATATCCTTTGGTATTCTACCATCATCCATCCTCCTAAGATGTCCTATCCATCTAAGTCTACGAAGACTAAGCATGGAATAAACTGTCACACAACCTGATCTTTCCAATACTTCAGTATTTGTGATTTTGTCTTGCCACTTAATACCAAGAATTCTTCGCAGACACCGCATATGAAAGCTATTTAAGTTGTTCTCTTGGTAGGAGTAAGTTGTCCAGGTTTCACTGCCATAGAGAAGAGTACTAAGGACACAGGCTTGATACACAAGGACTTTTGTTTTGGCAGTAAGCTTCCTGTTCTCCCAGACTCTTTTTCTTAACCTGTTCATTGTTGTTGCTGCCTTACCAATCCGGATGTTGATTTCCTGATCTAGGGATAATTTGCTATTTACCACTGATCCTAGATATGTAAAATGGTCTACTATCTCTAGTTCGGCGTCGTCAATAAAGATTGATGGTACCCCATGTGCACCTTGTGACATAATCTGTGTCTTCTTTTTGCTAATTGTTAAACCAAATTCAGAACAAGCATTGGAGAATGCAGATAGTAGACATTGCAATTCTTCCTCAGAGTGGGTCGTAACTGCAGCATCATCTGCAAAAAGCAACTCTCTGATCAGTACCCTCCTAATTTTGGTCTTAGCCTTCAATCTCTGAGCATTGTAGAGGCCGCCATCTGAGCGTGAGTGAATGTATATACCACCATCCTGATCATGAAATGCATATTTCAGTAGAAGTGAAAAGTATATTCCAAAGAGGGTGGGAGCTAGTACACAACCTTGCTTAACTCCACTCTTGATTTCAAATTCTTCAGAAGTTGCACCATCAAACTTGATTATACCCTTCATGCCTGTGTGGAACGATTCCACAATGGACAGAAGAGTTGGTGGGCAGCCAATCTTCTTTAGTGCCTTGAACAGACCCTCACGACTGACCAAATCAAATGCCTTTGTGAGGTCGATGAAGGCAATAAACAGTGGTTGATTCTGTTCACGGCATTTTTCTTGCATTTGTCGCAATGAGAATATCATATCAGTGGTAGACCGGTTCTGTCGAAAGCCACACTGTGATTCGGGGTAGACTTGATCTCCTAGGACTTGAAGTCTGCGCAGAACAATTCTGGCAAATACTTTTCCAACAATACACAGCAGTGAGATACCCCTATAGTTGTTGCAGTCGCTCCGATCACCCTTGTTCTTGTACAGTGTTATGATGCTCGAATCTTTGAAATCCTGTGGGACTTGTCCTTCACGCCAGCATAGCTCTATTAGCTGGTGGATCTGTATAGTGAGTGTGTCTTGCCCACTCCTGATAACCTCTATTGGAATTCCATCCTTACCTGGAGCCTTGCCAGATGCAAGTTCATTTATAGCACACTTAACTTCTGTTATGGTGGGAAGTGTGTCCAGGTGGTCAAGAGTTGGCAGAGCCTCTATGGCGTTGAGGGCATCATCCGCTAGCTTGGTCTCACTTGAGTACAGCTCTAAATAGTGCTCTACCCATCTGTCCATCTGCTGTTTCTTATCAGTGATGATTTCTCCAGTCAAGGTTTTCAATGGTGCACTTCTTTTGATCACTGGACCGCAGGCTTTCTTTATTCCTTCATACATGCTTCTTATGTCTCCCTTATCACTTGCGATTTGAATGGACTCACATAACTTGATCCAATAATCATTTGCACACTGCCTGGCAGCCTTTTGCACATCCTTCCTAGCTTGCCTAAGCTCACTCAGAGTGTTACGCGTTGGTCTTTCCTTGTTTCTTAAGAGAGCTTTCTTCTTCTTATCAATCAAGGGCTGCAGAGTCTCGCTGTTGGCCGCAAACCAGTCCTGCCTCTTATGATCCACAGTGCCGTAAACCCCTACGGCAGTTTTATAAAGAGTTTCCTTAATTTGACCCCACTTTTCATTTACTGTACAATTTTCTGGTGTATCAGTGAAAGCGTCTTCAAGTTGCTGTTGAAACTGAAAGCACTTTTCAGGATCATGAGTGTTAATAATATTAATCCTGAGGCTAGATTTGTGTTTAGCTGTGTAGATTCTCTTTGGTCTCAGTCTAACCCTTGCAACAACCAAAGAATGATCCGTATCACAGTCAGCACTGTGGTAACTACGAGTCAATGATATATGGTTCAGATGTTGTCTCCGTGTGATGATGAAGTCCAGCTGGTGCCAATGGCCGGATCTTGGATGTTTCCATGTGACCTTATGCATCTCTTTTGTTTTAAAAAAGGAGTTTGTAATACATAGGTCATTACTGGTGCAATGCTCCAGCAGCCTTTGCCCATTTTCATTCATGCGACCGATGTTGTATTTTCCAAGGCACACTGGCCATGAACTCGAGTCCTTGCCCACACGAGCATTGAAATCACCGAGCATATAAATGTAGTCAGATTTTGGAACTGCCTTGATCACGGAGTCTAACTCCTCATAGAACGAATCCTTCACATCATCAGAGGAATCGAGTGTCGGTGCATATGCAGTAATAATGGTGGCAAACCCACAAGAGGTTGCCAAGCGCAGGGATAATAGTCTTTCATTTCCTCCTGCTGGAATTTCAATCATTCCCAGTAGCGAATTCTTCACTGCAAAGCCCACACCATGTTGCCTTTTTTCTGCCTGCCCTCTACCCTTCCAGAAAAAGGTGTAGTTGTTTTCCCTGAGTGACCCTTCCTCAGCAAGGCGAGTCTCCTGCAGGCCAGCAATATCAATGTTTAGACAATTGAGTTCGGCATCAATCACAGCCGTTTTTCTCACATCGTCAATATTGGTCAAGTCAGTGGAAAATCCTGGACACATGGTTCTCACGTTCCAGGTTGCAAGCCGTAGCTTGAGGTTTCTATTTTTATTTTTGTTTGTACCTGGTGCATTGGTTTTACAGCCTGCGATTCAGATTTTGTCCTAGCCCCAAGCACCCATTGAAGCAGGCAGGCTGTGGCGGATCAGCACCCAATTGGCTGGGGGCTGCCCAGCTTGAGGCGGGCGGTAGCTGATCAGTGACACCTATAGGTGTCTCCCACCGTCAGAGGCAACGCGTGGCGCCCCATGTCTACGCCAACTGACAAGGACTTATAACCCGTAACAGTTGCCTCTCGCTTTGATTCCGAGACCAGTTAAGACCAGGGATGGAGTTATTGCCTCTCCATAGCACAAAGCCTGGGCTAAAATATAGAGATCATGTGTTGCCCATGCAGCATGATCCCTCTCTCGGCCTGCCTAGTTTACTCCAGAGGAAAGGTAACACCCCTACATCTGGAACAAGACAAGCTGCAGAAGCTGCCGGATCAGCAAAGCAATGCTCTAACTGTCCGCCTGTCGGAGCTTCGATCCTAGACCAGTCGCCAATCAAGGCTTAGGGCCTGGTCTGCCCTGCCATGACATTTTGTCTTTAGCTTGCATTTCCTCGCACCAGGGTAAGGCTTGTACCCTCCCAATTGCGCTCTTCCGTATCAGTATAATACTTTTATAATATTTTATCCATCATCTTTAGAAAAAAATAAAAATGATTTTTGTAACTTTTTAAAACATCACCTGTCCGGAAGTCAGGTCCTCGTGTAGGTCTTTCAGCTCTTCAGCAATGTCAAAAACATCGTCTGGTTTTTTAATGATGTCATCAAGGTCATCGGGCAATAGGCCAAGAGCCACTTGTTTCATCTGTGCCAGGTCAGAAGGCCTCAGCCGCCCGGCCCCCTTGGTCAGTCTGTATCTCTGGGCTAATAATGCAGCCTATGTTCCAGAAATGGTGAATAACGGTTATCTTTTCAACATGGAAAATGATTATGAGAAGTAAAAATATTGAAATTTATTTAATGGAGAAAAGGAGATAAATTACTTCCAAGCAGCAGCGGACTGGGTTTTAAAATATCGCTTGCCAGGACTAAAAGGTCATTAACATTTTAACATACTGTCTAATGTTTACGGGGGGGGGGGGGGCACTTCATTAGAGACCCACAGGGCCCACCTGCCATTGGGAAAACTACACACTAACAAGGCCACCACTACCTACAAGTGATTTGTTACAGTCCTGAAACATGTAACAAGATTTCAATTGCATTGTGTCAAGTTACCCTTTGGCTTATGACCTCAACCATAACCTTGGCGAACCACCCAGATTGATGGTAAACTGTCTTGAGGCCTTTACATATCCGAGACCAAGACGCAATGAAGTTGGATGACCAGTTCTTTTCCTCATTGTCCTTCTTTACCAGACAATTCCAAGAACACTCTAAAATGATATTCATTTCATGAGGCTAGGTTGACCCCAAAGGAAAATAATGCTGCAACTATTAGGAATTGAACCAGAATCACTTACTTGGCAAGTCAGCACACTAACCACTATGACACCACACGCTACTTCTTCTCATGACCCTTTATACGTGCCTTTAGCATAATGGATATATGGTGCTATACCCATATTTGCATCGACCAATCACCACTCGATGGGGGTGTGGACAATATCACTCGGCCGCCTTGACTTTCTAGGGTATTTCCTCGTACCCATTCTAGGCTGGCCGATCTCCCTGGCGTAGTGGTTAACGTCTTTCTCCGTAATCCCGTATATTCCCGTGAGTAACGCAGCTGCGCGAGATTCAGTAGCGGAGCGCGCCGCGTTGATTACTTACGGGGGCATGTGAGCCGGTCGCTCAGAAAGCAATGGCAAACTACTGAGCATAATCTTGCCTAATACATCAATAGTAGCTGAAAAATGCTGGCGTTCACTGCACCGTCCTGTAAGGGATATGCACCAACAACAAAACATTCTAGGTTGGGTCGACCTGCGAGCCCAGGTCAATTCAAATATCCGCCTCGATAAGGATTCGAACACATAAACACTAACGGTTGACAGCCGTCTCATCTCCATCTCATCTCATCTCATCTCATCTCATCTAATCTCATCTGGTTCCTCTTGTACTTTGGGGTATCGAGGTGAAGTATAACAACTGGAGAGTGCACGATTATGGGCCTCATGTATCGAGATTCCAATGGATTCTGTTATTCCCTCTGTCCATCGTTTACATGGTCGGCCTCTTCTTCTGCTTCCATTTGGTCTGTACATGATTGCTTGTTGTGGTATGCTATTAGCTGGTAGCCTTGTTATTCGGCCGAACCATTTAACTTGCTGTTTTCTAATGAAATCTAGCGCTGCTATAACCCCCACATTAGTCCTGATTTCATAATTTATGATTTTCTCTCTTCTTGATACATTGAGTATTCTTCTCAGGAATCCCATTTTCGGTGTAATTTTTGTTATATCTTTTCCTGGCATTGTCCAGGTTTGGCATTGGTAGCATAGAGTTGGTAGGAAGATTGTGTTGTAGAGTGTGTGTGTTTTTTTTTTATTTTTTAGTATCTACTGATACGTGTTTGTTCTTAACCGTTTCTACTATTATTACCTGAGGCAGTCTCCAATGGATGTGGGAAGAAACATTCAAGTGTACTTTGATGTCATCGTCATCAAAATCATCTAGATCATCCAAACTGACCACTTCGGCAAAGTTTTTCAGACCTAGAAACTTTGTGGAAATTTTGTCGTTGTGGCGAACCTGTCGAAAATATGCACACACAATTTATATTAGAGGAGTAACAAAACTGTTAAAAATTTTAAAGAAAAGTAATGCAAAGTATAATTATAAGGCTTTAGAAGACGGGTGCTAAATATAATGTTCAAATAAGTTAATTTCTCTAAATGAAAATGAGGTGCGATGACATGTTTTTATTACCAATCAACAGCAAGAAACAAACATAAAAAACAAACAAACGGGAGTGGCATTAAAGTAACTAGATTTAGGAATCATATTCTGAAACCTTTCGAAATTAAGAAAAGAAGAAAGAAGAAGACATGAAATACAAATAAGCTAGCAGAATGAAATGGAATTTATTTATAGAAGTAAGGAGCTAGCACCATTTACCCAGTGCCTCTTCAGGGGCGGAATATGCACGTTTACTTTACTTCAATTAATCAGGTGCCGTCTCTACAATGAAGGTTGACTGCAATGGATCTCCAACACCGCCTGTCTCTCGCCTTGACTGTACATTCTGTCAGATTGCTGTTCGTCCATATCTTGATGTTATCTTCCCACTTGTATCGATGTCTACCTCTTGCTCGGTTGCCTTCAATCTTACCATCCAGTATGGGTTTTATAGGAGTGTTTTGTCTGTTAATGTGGCCGAAATATTTCAATCCTCCTTGTCACTTACTTTACTTACTAATAATGTTACAGCTCATATCATTGTATATTAAAATTCTAAATGCATTTACAGGACAATAATTCGGTTTACATAAAATTTGACAGATTTATATTTAAATCATCACTATAATGCAGATAAAAGCTTCAAGGCAGACAACACATTGTCATAGAAACCACCACAAAGGAATGTGGTTGTTCTTTGACATCCGCGTCTTGAAAGGAAATGCCTTCTTTATACTAAGTTCAAGATTTGTTCATCAGATCCGTGCATATCTGGCAATAGCCCAATGATGGACACGTACATCCGCGTTAATGAAGGTAAACAAATTTGAACACCAAACAACTACCGCCCACCAAACACGGTACGACCATGTTATAAACCTGAAAATGTTTCTTCTCTTTTGTTCCTCTTTCGGGGATAGTGTGTTACACCTAGTTATATATCTCAAAGGTCAACCTACCCAACTTCAGCACGCTTTTGCATCAGCTTTACTTCCTATAGTAGGTTTAACCCCATCTGGGTAAACCCGCAAGGCAGCGGAGGTTTGAAATTTAGAGTTTACTTTCTTAGAGGGGATACCAACCAAGGCTGACGAGCTTCTTCTGCCAGGGAATAAATAAGGAGGGAAGTCTACCATTCTTCATTCCTGGCAGTAACCATACTGATCAGACGATCATAGCCATTGTCTCCATTGAGATATCCTCTGCCCACCGTCGCTGACTTGAAACCATAACCAACAACTATCTGTCGGCTGCTCCCAAGTCCGATCCACCACCAGCTCGCGTGGCTTCACGTTACCCTGTTTGGGAGGGGGAGTGGGGGTGGGGGTGGGGCTAAATGGGCACTCCACCTTGCCCAAGGGTGTCCCGTAGGCTAGCGGAGGGAAGGAGGCGCCTTACTTCTCCTTTGATAGGGGATACCACTATAACGCTAAATCCAAAGTAAAGGTTCTAGATACACGTTGGTAGATTTTCTTTCTGAAACTTCTGCCAGGACAGCGGTCATGGGCTTACTGCCTGTGATTTCCAACTGCCATGGGAATTTTAACGTGCACATCTTGCATACGGGACCACCTGCTTTTACATTTCCTTTCTATCCCATTCCAGCTCTGTGGCTAAAGGGTTGCAGACGCAATCTGTAGTCCCGCATACCGCGTTCAAAACACAGCTGCGGACGATATGGAAGTAGACCATCCTGCACTGGTTTCCATACAATGGTATGTGCCGGTCGTTCAGAAAATAATGGCAAACTACTGAACGTAAACTTGCCCAGGAATCACAAACATCCACAAAATGCTGGAGTTGACTGCTATGTTCAGTAACGGATATGCAACTAACTTTTTAAAACTTTCTATCCTATCTCACTACCCAAGAGATCAGGAATAGTACACGATATCATAATACACCAGTGGTTCTTATAAAATTCCCCAGCCATTTAGGATTTGTACCGATACCGCCTGAGCTTGAGGCGGACACAGTAACATCTCAGCTACGCGACTGAATATGAAAATACCTATTGTTTATGGTAATCATTATCGCGGAGGTTTAAATGTGAACAAGGGAGGCGAGGATGAAAACGGGCAGGCATTTATAGTAGTGGCCCCTTGACGCCTTGAATAACGAGAGTAGTAGGTTTTATTATTTGTTATTTTTGTTCGCTCGCTTTGAGCCCAAGCGTTAGTACATACACGAGCTATTACTTCAGGTGCACTGGACTGGTTTTTGCGTGTAGGTTAGCTTTCTCTATTACTAGCAACCCTCGCCATCAGGCGAACCCACTCCGACTTCAGAAGTGCTTGTAATTTACGTCCCCAAGTCAAGGATGAAGTAGTTCTATCATGAATGTAATAAATAAAGTAACTTGTTTAGATCAACAATTCGATACCTTATCCAGGATGGTATTTTTCAGTGCATCATTGAGGTCAATGTCATCTAAGTCATCTAGGGCTTCTTCAATGACATCTGGCTTCATCATGACAATTCCCCCCGCTGGTATTCCACGGAACAGTCCGCCCAGTCTTCTCACTTGAGGCACACCGAGGTTTTCATAATTCTAAAACAACAATTGCCATTTGTATAATAACTACAATATTTAAAGTATATATATATATATATATATATATATATATATATATATATATATATATATATATATATATATATATATATATATATATATGAACGCCTTAAAATTGTGATAGAAATTACATAACCATGCCATTGTATTGTAGCCTGTTAATATTGCTATTATGGATATCAAGAGTGTTAAGCTCGTGACATTACGATATATATATATATATATATATATATATATATATATATATATATATATATATATATATATATATATATATATATATATATATATATATATATATATATATATATAATGAGACAGATGCACTGCCTCTGATGCTGCTGCTGTAGTATGTAAATTATCTATCACTTCTTGACTCCATCTAAACTGCGGTCTTTCTGTTCCTTCCCCTACACTAAACATTAGCTGTTGCTTTATTTTCGTCTTTTCGTCTCTATTTTCTGACTATATATAACAACTGCAGTCAGAAAGTTTGGTTATTTTCGGGCAATGCAGTCAAATTCTACCTAAGTTAGAACATATAGTTATAATGTGCTATAAACTCCTCTTTTGGTATTCGTAGAAAAATTTAAATCTTACATAAAATATCTTACATTTCTTGTTCTTTTTTCAAACTGACTTCAGTATTGTAAAAAAAAAAACATGGTATAATTTCTTATCTGTTTGTTTAATCATTGGCTTAAATATTGCAATAACATTATATCAATCTAGTTAGCAAATGCAGAAGAGATAATACGTATAATAATATGTTATATTAGAAGTTACTAGACAATTGTCAACTATAACTACGGTAGATCATGGTCACAACGCATGGCAGAAATAAAATACACAAATTCAATAATACGTGCCTACGCAGAACACTGGGACTAAAATGGTATGACAGAATCACCAAGATGGAGCTCGTGGAGAGAGCAAAACAAGTTCCAGTGAATCAAGAAGTGAGGAAAAGACGTTGGCGCTTGAAAGGACACACAGTGAGAAAACCTGAGGACAATATTATTAGATTCTCTCTTGTCTGGAACCTACATTCATTCATTCATTCATTCATTCATTCATTCAGTAGCATGTCCTATGCAGAACCTCACTCCCATAACCTTCCGCAAAACCTCTCGATCCTAAGCTAGATGTGCCGCGTCCGATACACCCATCTAGAGATCAGCTGCCACATCCTGCACTCATCTTCTCTTTGGCCTGCCTCTTCCTCTCTGCCCAGACATATACCCCTCCATTATTGTTCTCTCCAAACTTTCGTGACTTTTCAAGTGACCAAAATATTCTGGAACCCACAAGGAAAATGAAATAGTAGGAGACCTTAAACACGCGAAGAAGAGACTCGCAGACAGAGATTAAAAATACCGGAAGGACATGGAGTGAGCTGCAGGAGATAGCAAAAGACAGGATTGCTTGATGTGGTTTGGTTGAGTGCCTCTGCCCAATGGGGATACAGGGCAGAAGAAGCAGTATAACAGAAGCAGCGGGTGCCTTGGTGAAATGGTTATGGCATTACGCTGAGAATGGCATGAGCCTTATCGGACAAGGGTTGGATGTCTTCTGTGGTAGCTCGTTGGGCAGGGAGAGAGTGGCCACATATCCTACCGTGATCTCAGGTCTACAAAAGGAAATGATCCTTACACTTTCATATACCTACACCAGGCCCACGCTTGCTAGCTGGATGGAGGAATATGTAGCTATATGGCTAGCTAGCCATATTGAGGAATAGGTGCTGTCTGCCTGCCTGCCTGCCTGCCTGCCTGCCTGCCTGCCTGCCTGCCTGCCTGCCTGCCTGTCTGTCTGTCTGTCTGTCTGTCTGTCTGTCTGTCTGTCTGTCTGTCTGTCTGTCTAAATAGCATAAATATTTATGGAAAAAATGTTTTTATCCCGAAGTAGTTTTCCCCTATGGGTCTGTGATTTGATAGGGCCTTCATAATTTATAGACCAGAATATATGGAGGAATAGGTGGCCGATCTTTCCCGCACTTAAAAGGCGACGGACGAGCCCAGGCGTCAATCCTCGTCCGACCGTGCTCATGGCGTTATTAGTGCAACCTTCCACGATGAAAACAGAGGTAGAAACACAACTGGAAATGTTTGCGAGTGTCACTAACACCCACGAAAATGTACATTTAATTAACCATCACATAAATCAACGGTAAAACACATTGCGGTTACAAATATATTGAGTAAATTAAGAAAGATGTTTGTTACGCCTTCTGTCATCACTAAAGTATGCCTACCTTGTGATCATCTTGAAAATGTACATTTAATTAAACAAAACAAAAATAAACGGTACCAAACTTTGCGGTTACAAAAATATTCAGTAAAATACGAAAGGTGTTTGTGACGCGTTCTGTCATCACAAAAGTACGCCTACCTTGTCGTCATCATCATCTGTAAACCCCATGTTTTCCAGCAGCTGGTGAGCCTGTTAGAAGAGTATAATTCCATTTCTCACAAATGCAAAACTGTCAATATGCATATCCTCAGCAGCAACAATAACACAATTTATCATCAAATTTCAGCGGCCGAAGACGTAATAAAAGAGTTGATTTAAAAGTTAGTTGCATATTGTCGCATAAATTCTTGGAGATGTCGATCGATGAAAGACTGTCGCGCCAATGGATCTACAAGCAGCCGTCATTCTTTGATGTGTTGTCGATCGATGAAAGACTGTCGCGCCATATGTCTACAGGCGGCAGTCATTCTTTGAAGTTGGAGACACTCTGTCTGGATGTAAGTCGGCAAGATCTTTTGTTGTGGGGAAAATATTCTCCAGATCACAGCCGGCCAGACTTTTTGAAGTACCTGGACAAGTCCCCAGATGAAAGCGGATTAGACTACTAGTTGTTTACATCCAGTCGGAAACGGAGGGAGAAAAATAGCTTCCAGACGCATACCGTCTAGACAGACTTGTGACGGCATTCAGACACAGTATTAAAACAGTCGGAATAAACAACTTTGGCGGGAGTTGACCAAATGTTGTGAAACAATAAGGACGTGTGTGATATTCCGAGTTTGATTCTGGAGAGAGACTACAATGTCTTCTGTTGAGTTACATTGGCGGACATTTTTCCTTTGTGTAATTTAGTAGTCTCAATTTCAGGCCGGAATAAATATATGGTATTTAATTTAATAGACATAAATTAAATTGTTCTTAGGAATCGAGTGTAGTAATGTGCGTTGGGAGAATGTATTATAGGAGCGTCGGCAACAGTAGGCTGTCGCGTTGCTTAAACTAGCTTGTGTGAGATATCAATTAACTCAGTGAGTTAAGAACAATGTAGTGGGATGATGTTTAGGGAGATTGAGGATGGTTGGGGGGATAAAGGAAATGTAAAGTGGTAGGATCTTCCAGTAGGGTGTCTACTGGGTTTCTGCACTTTTCCTTTAGTCTTTCCTGGTCTTACCATGACTCAGACCAATGTGATGAGCTCCTCTGCATAATGACAGGGTTTGGTTCTCTGTTATATATCTGAGTGCGGCCGTTGGCCTACACTCACCTAATAAAGGTCGGAATCGGGTTGCTCTCACCAGGTGTGTTCTCTCTTCAACAGGTTCCACTAGGTTTACCAAGAAGTAGCAGAAAAGTATGGCTCGATTATTGAAGGAAGTTTTTTTACTCAGCGGCTTTTGCACTGGGCCCATAACCCAGAGGGTCTGCAAGAACCTGGCCTCTGCTGAGCAGGAACTGATGATCATTTCAGAGTGATTCCTCGGTGGTGGTTCTTATTATATTAGAAGTACATATACTTACAATACCACCAGTAACAGGAACAATAGTAGTATATAGAAAACTGGAAAATTAACATTGTGTTTTCTAAATGGGGAATTCTTGTGAAACATTACCAATTAACATTGAGTTTTCTAATTGGTGAATTCCTATGACCTTAACTACTAACATTTAGTTTCAAAGTGACAGTAAACATTGTTTTACGGTACAAGTGTTATCAGATCACAGAACTTTTAGTGACCTATTAGTTACATTGTGTGTGTCAGATTCATGGTCAGTATTGGACTATATCCACTATTGGTGACAAGGTATCCGGACTATCCAAGAGCTATTGGAGGAGTCGACATTTGGCCGGAGAGACGCATCATTTGGTGAGGTCTTCTTGTACATGATCTATG
Source organism: Cepaea nemoralis (assembly GCA_014155875.1). Classification (NCBI taxonomy): domain Eukaryota; kingdom Metazoa; phylum Mollusca; class Gastropoda; order Stylommatophora; family Helicidae; genus Cepaea; species Cepaea nemoralis. The sequence continues at coordinate 800,260 of JACEFZ010014901.1, read as the reverse complement.
GTGCTGTTGTGTGGCCAGTACTGTGATGAAGCAGACTTTGCTCCTGAGCTGTTCGGTCTGATTCTGCATACACACTAGATTATACGACAGACATTCTACACATACACTTTGCACACACCTGACACTTTTTCTTTATTAAATTAATTTGTCATTTGTGTTAGAGGCTAGTGTTGTGTAGGTATGTTTTGGAAAAGAATGAGAGGGGGCATGGTCCAGTGGTAAGAGAGAGAGAGAGAGAGAGAGAGAGAGAGAGAGAGAGAGAGAGAGAGAGAGAGAGAGAGAGAGAGAGAGAGAGAGAGAGAGAGAGATCCGAAGACTGACGGGGTGTTGTGGACAGAAATCCAGAAGATCCTCAAGATAATGATATGGGGTTAAAAGAATGTGGGAGTTGATTCCCCTCACCCCAGGGACGACACTTATTACGACACATATCCTTTTCAGGATGTCGCATCCCATCATTTTTCTTTTGCTGTTTGTGATTTCTTGGCAAAGATAAGTTAAGTAGTTTGCCATTGCTTTCTGAACAACCGGCACTCAAACCATTGTATGAAAACCAGAGCAAGGTGATTTGCTGCCAAATCGCCCGCAGCTATGTTTTGAACGCGTTATGCGGAATTGCGACTTTCATTTAAAGCCCTTCGCCACAGAGCCGGCTGTGGAGATGGTGCTACTACTGTACTGGTACTTGGCGGGATTTACAGACGATGGTTTGTTAGTTTTAAGACACAATAACTACAACCCATGGTGGTAGCGAATGACCTTTCCATAGAACACATCTTGGGCTGAATTGAAGAGACCATGTGTTGCCCATGCAGCATGATCCCTCTCTAGGCCTACTTAGTTTACTCCAGAAAAAAGGTAACATCAGTACATCTGGAACAAGATATATATAATCTACCGGATTAGTAAAACAATGCTCTAACAAAAAAAGCGACGGACAGAGTCAGTAACTCAGGAACTGACTGCTTAAGTTAAAGACAGAGAACCGGAGCTGACCTTCAAGAGGATTTACATCGAATCAACCAATAAACCAATCAACCAAAGAGTAACTCACAAAAGCAATTGAATAATGCAATTCTTAAGGTGTTTTTTTTTTTTTTTTTTTTACACCTGCCTCGCTTACACTCAAGAAGACATGTATTATATTACTTTGACGGTGTGATCGAGGTTGGGGGTTGGGTGGGGGGAATAGAAGAGGACATTTACCCTGCAACTAAATTTACAATACTATTTTTGCGTTTGCTTAAATCATGCATACTGGTGGGACAGGAGCTATGGTGGTGCAGTTGCACCATGCTTTTTATATCGACTTGATAATCAGAGTTCGAATCCCCATCTAGACGGGGATCTTGTAAATTCTCAGGTCGACCAAGCCTAAAATGGATACCGGGAAATGTTCGGGAAAGTGACATTGGCCGGCGTAATTTGACATCACGCACACCGGGTGTCGCTTGGCCTATACAAACACCAGTTAGCATCATAGACCCAAATGGCCGCATGGCGTGGACAGAGGGCCTTTGATCTAGACTCCAGACAAAAACATTGAGTTGATCTGTGAGACTGCGAAACAAGACCGCACACACTTATCGGTATGGCACATGATGATGATGACGATAATGATGATGATGATGATTATGATGATGAGTGGGATGTATACTAGGATGATGATGATGATGATGATGATGATGATGATGACGATGATGATGATGAGTGGGATGTATACTAGTAGGCCTATACTTACTAATATAAAAACTTCGATTTTACATTGTTGATAATATCTGTCACATATGTTAATTTTGACTCTCTTTATAATTAACCAGTTTATAGATACTATCTATCACACATGTTAATTTTGTCTCTCATTGTAATTAACCATTTTATATATAACATCTGTCACATATGTTGATGTCGCCTGTTATGTAATTAACCAGTTTACCTGAAAATCGTCGAAGTCAATATCTTTGATATCATCCAGGGCATCTTCAAGCGACTTCTTGTTCAGGGCTGCCAGCAGCTCAATGTCCATGCCCCTCAGTAGCTTGCCCATATGTGTCAGATTGTGGCCACTCAAAGTTGAGATTGGCGGGAAACGCGGGGACTGTGTCAAACGATACAGAACTGTCCGCGCCTAGTTCAGAAAATCAATGTATTTACATTATTCATAACTGAATCGTGATACGAGAAATCGTATTAGTAACTATATATATATATGTATAATCTCATTCTTTCCACATACGGGTCCTCAATCCATTCCACATACGGCTTCTCAATCCATTCCCCTACCTTCTCCACCTGCCTTCACAGGCGCACGACTACCTCTCCCTTTTCCATAAGTAATCTACCATCAAGAGGTGTATTCCCTGCCAGCCTATCAACCTGTTAATCCCCCCCCCCCCCCGCACTCTCGCAAGGCCATGGCAAAACATCCATACAATTTTCACAATCTGAGACCTCTGAAGAGAGGTGAGCCATTCCACACGAAAAATTCCTTTCTCCACCTTACTAAGCATACTCCTTGAGTCCGTACACACTCCCGTGTGTTGCCGGGGCCCATAAGGGAAGCAAAGAATAGTCACACTGTAGCCTACCACGCATGTCGTAAGAGGCGACTAAGGAGGCTTGGTGGTAAAAGACTTGGCAACGTCGTGATAAAAGGGAAGGTTGAGTTACCAGAATAAAGCTTAGAGTATCTGGAGAGCGTTGTGACAATAGGACAGACAATAGAAAATAGGTTAGAATATCTGGAGAGTGTTGTGACAATAGGACAGACAATAGAAAATAGGTTAGAATATCTGGAGAGCGTTGTGACAATAGGACAGACAATAGAAAATAGGTTAGAATATCTGGAGAGCGTTGTGACAATAGGACAGACTGAGTTAATAGAAAATAGGTTAGAATATCTGGAGAGCGTTGTGACAATAGGACAGACTGAGTTAATAGAAAATAGGTTAGAATATCTGGAGAGCGTTGTGACAATAGGACAGACTGAGTTAATAGAATATAGGTTAGAATATCTGGAGAGCGTTGTGACAATAGGACAGACTGAGTTAATAGAATATAGGTTAGAATATCTGGAGAGTGTTGTGACAATAGGACAGACTGAGTTAATAGAAAATAGGTTAGAATATCTGGAGAGTGTTGTGACAATAGGACAGACTGAGTTAATAGAATATAGGTTAGAATATCTGGAGAGTGTTGTGACAATAGGACAGACTGAGTTAATAGAATATAGGTTAGAATATCTGGAGAGTGTTGTGACAATAGGACAGACTGAGTTAATAGAAAATAGGTTAGAATATCTGGAGAGCGTTGTGACAATAGGACAGACTGAGTTAATAGAAAATAGGTTAGAATATCTGGAGAATGTTGTGACAACAGGAAAGATTGAGTTAACAGAATATAGGTTAGAATATCTGGAGAGTGTTGTGACAACAGGAAAGATTGAGTTAACATGATATAGGTTAGAATATCTGGAGAGTGTTGTGACAACAGGAAAGACTGAGTTAACAGAATATAGGTTAGAATATCTGGATAGCGTTGTGACAACAGGAAAGATTGAGTTAACAGAATATAGGTTAGAATATCTGGAGAGTGTTGTGACAACAGGAAAGATTGAGTTAACAGAATATAGGTTAGAATATCTGGAGAATGTTGTGACAACAGGAAAGATTGAGTTAACATGATATAGGTTAGAATATCTGGAGAGTGTTGTGACAGCAGGAAAGATTGAGTTAACAGAATATAGGTTAGAATATCTGGATAGCGTTGTGATAAGAGTAAAGATTGAGTTACTAGAATATAGTCTGGAGAGTGTTGTGACAACAGGAAAGATTGAGTTAACAGAATATAGGTTAGAATATCTGGAGAGTGTTATGACAACAGGAAAGATTGAGTTAACAGAATATAGGTTAGAATATCTGGAGAGTGTTGTGACAACAGGAAAGATTGAGTTAACATGATATAGGTTAGAATATCTGGAGAGTGTTGTGACAACAGGAAAGATTGAGTTAACAGAATATAGGTTAGAATATCTGGAGAGTGTTGTGACAACAGGAAAGATTGAGTTAACATGATATAGGTTAGAATATCTGGAGAGTGTTGTGACAACAGGAAAGATTGAGTTAACATGATATAGGTTAGAATATCTGGAGAGTGTTGTGACAGCAGGAAAGATTGAGTTAACAGAATATAGGTTAGAATATCTGGATAGCGTTGTGATAAGAGTAAAGATTGAGTTACTAGAATATAGTCTGGAGAGTGTTGTAACAATAGAAAAAATTGCGTTACCAGAATATAGTCTGGGGAATGTCGTGACAATCTGAAAGAGAGAGTTTTTAGATTGTTGCTTGGAGCGTCTGTAAAATATTCTAACAACAGGAACGACTAATTATAGTTTAGAAGATTTGGAGAACGCCGTGACAACAGAAGTGATGGAATTACGAGACTGCGGTGTAAAGGGTCTAGGGAAGGTCGCTGGAACAGGAAAAATTGTTTTACAGGACTTTAACCTAAAGAAGTTTTCCAATTATAGCTTAAAGGGGAGAGAAAGAAAGAGAGAGAGAAAGAAAGAGAGAAAGAAAGAGAGAGAGAGAGAGAGAGAGAGTAAATGCTGGATGAGTTGGCAGAATGGTATACTAAACGATCAGCGGTGAAATTATCAAGCATAATAAGACATGTGGTCGTAGAGAAACATAATCATCCTGCCCGGCTTGACTCAAGATGATGATGATGATGATGATGATGATGATGATGATGATCTGGCTCTTTAAAATATACAGAAAGAATCAATTTAATTCTCGATGCACTCTCCCAATACAATGTCGTCAGACTATCACTGTCAAAATAAGACAATACGGCAGAAATCACATAACACGCACTAAGTGTGCATAACAATGAAAACCATGAATAGACAAAAGCCGTGTCGCTATATCCACTTACGTCATCAAAGTCGTAGTCTATGTCTCGCACGTCATCAAGGGCATCTAGAAGGTCATCGGGCTCCACACTTCGCACGAAGTTCAGGTCGTGGTGTAGGTAATGCATTGCCCTGAAACCACATGTACAAGTTAACGCGATATTTTTAAAAAAAAGCATCATTATTCTGCAACTGTTCACATAGTAGATAGCACGCTTGCCTGCTAAGACTATGGTCTGGGTTCAAACCCCAGCAGAAAGAGGAATAGTTTTTCCGACTAGTACAGCTCAGGTGACAACTCCAGATTAAAATGGGTAGCAGACAAGATTTAGAACTTTCTGGTAAGGAAATGCTACAAGGAAGGGAACTGGTCACCCCATCTCATATCTCATTGCCTAGAATATGAGAAGGCCTAACACTTCGCATCTCATCTCATATGTCATTGCCTAGAATATAAGAAGGACTAACACTTCGCATCTCACCTCATATGTCATTGCCTAGAATATAAGAAGACCTAACACTTCGCATCTCATCTCATATGTCATTGCCTAGAATATGAGAAGGCCTAACACTTCGCATCTCATCTCATATGTCATTGCCTAAATATGAGAAGACCTAACACTTCGCATCTCATCTCATATGTCATTGCCTAAATATGAGAAGACCTAACACTTCGCATCTCATCTCATATGTCATTGCCTAGAATATGAGAAGGCCTAACACTTCGCATCTCATCTCATATGTCATTGCCTAGAATATGAGAAGGCCTAACATTTCGAATCTCATCTCATATGTCATTGCCTAAATATGAGAAGACCTAACACTTCGCATCTCATCTCATATGTCATTGCCTAGAATATGAGAAGACCTAACACTTCGCATCTCATCTCATATGTCATTGCCTAGAATATGAGAAGGCCTAACACTTCGCATCTCATCTCATATGTCATTGCCTAGAATATGAGAAGGCCTAACATTTCGAATCTCATCTCATATGTCATTGCCTAAATATGAGAAGACCTAACACTTCGCATCCCATCTCATATGTCATTGCCTAAATATGAGAAGACCTAACACTTCGCATCCCATCCCATATGTCATTGCCTAAATATGAGAAGACCTAACACTTCGCATCTCATCCCATATGTCATTGCCTAAATATGAGAAGACCTAACACTTCGCATCTCATCACATATGTCATTGCCTAGAATATGAGAAGGCCTAACACTTCGCATCTCATCTCTTATGTCAGTGCCTAGAATATGAGAAGGCCTAACACTTCGCATCTCATCTCATATGTCATTGCCTAGAATATGAGAAGACCTAACACTTCGCATCTCATCTCTTATGTCAGTGCCTAGAATATGAGAAGGCCTAACACTTCGCATCTCATCTCATATGTCATTGCCTATAATATGAGAAGACCTAACACTTCGCATCTCATCTCTTATGTCAGTGCCTAGAATATGAGAAGGCCTAACACTTCGCATCTCATTTCATATGTCATTGCCTAGAATATGAGAAGGCCTAACACTTCGCATCTCATCTCTTATGTCAGTGCCTAGAATATGAGAAGGCCTAACACTTCGCATCTCATCTCTTATGTCAGTGCCTAGAATATGAGAAGACCTAACACTTCGCAAGCCATCGGATCTTTACGGCGGTGTTTGTTATAGAACAACCTTTACATTTTACCACTATTCAGCAAACTGGGAGCATGGCGGTAGGTCCGGACCTATAGGCATTCAATGACCGATGTGATTATCTATATCTATCTGCTAGGTCTTTTGCCATACGGCGGCACGACCCACCACGAAAAGTATAAATTGGAAAATGGGAATTCCCCACTCGGACACGAAAGTGGACGTAAACAAAGGAATCCAAGGAGAATGTGGACAACGTAATTGGACAGCAACAGGAGACGCTGGGATTGTGCTTTCGAACAAGGACGTGTTTCAAAGGATCTGTGTGAGGTGACCTCTGGACGCGATGATATGAGCGTGAGACAGCTATGAGTCAGGAGAGGGATCTGTTGATGATATATCGCAGTGAAGTAAACCGGGCGGGAAAAACCTAGAGTGGAATTACAGCTTAAATGGAATCAGTGGATCAGGGCGTCAAGCAGAGCGCAGTAGACTGGACACTCATCGGTGGATTAGTAAAGTAGGTGCCGACCCTGTCTATAGGGGTCAACCTACAGGTCTGCGTGAGTCTAATGTTCACATGTCTGCCACGGAATAAACTTCTGGTAGCGCTTTGATATCTTGACTTTTGCCGTTGATTATCATTGTATTCAAGGTAAGGACGCAAGTTTAATTCCTCGTCCTTCGTTGCTGTTTTGCATTATTACGAGTTGAGTTGATACCTCGACGGTTGCCGGTGTAGGCACTTCGAGGCATATGGGGGTCGTCACTGGACTCGCTGCATAAAAGAAATTGTCAACACGAAATTCCTGCCAGATTCAGTTAGCTGAGCGTAGAAACATTTGCACGCCGACATCTTGAGTTGCACCGCACTACACGAATCACACACAAGTTCGACGTCACAAAATGGAGAAGAGCAGGAATAGGTAAACTGGAAGATCATAGCATATTTAAGAACATTATTGTGTTTTGAAAGAATGTACGGGTAGGACTACAGTGCTACTTAAGAAAGGAAGATAGTATATAGATATGAAATGTCCGAAACATTCGACACCATGGTCGATATGGAAAGTAACTATGTGGATGTGAGTAGGCCATAAGATCTAAAGAAACACTGCGCTGCCACATAGGATGGAGTGTACTACCGATCTGCAAGTATAGTTTACTCTATCAGAAAGACATTCGTTATTTTACGAACATTACTAACATATTCAGACTCTATAAATATTAGAAGAACATTACATTTAATGAGAATCCATGAATATAGCGTTAATATCGTTAATATAGCGTTAGTAGGCCTCTTTCAGTCCTGAAGGACTATAGAGTTGTGCCGCGTTAATAGCGTTAATATTATCATGGAGCACAACATGGACAGTGGAGACAAGTCATATGATTCGTTTGAGTATATTGTCGACAGGGAGGAGGCTGAAAGCAATTATAGTAGGCAGTGAGCTCATGTTGGACACTGCACTGTCACATTAATCTATTAATTGTTGTATACTACTCCACATTACCATACCGAATATGACAACTGTGAGGAGCATGGGTCAACAGTGAATTTCGGAGGTGCACTATTATAATCTGTGGAAAACGAACATACTACTTTGTAATGAACGACACTACTCCCAAACCTTGTCCCTCCACATAACCCTTTCAGGACATTTTTCCTCACTGACACTGCCCCACAATATTCCCGCACTCAACCTTCACTATTTCAACCTCATATTATGATGCCGTTATTGGATACTAGACTCACATTGCGCCGCCATACCAAGTGAGCAAGGATTTAATAACGACATTTCAGTCGTCACGGACACCTCACTGGCATAGGATCAACGGACACGAAGTTTCTGCACATAATATCGCATTCTTTATCGCCAACGCTACATATGGGACATTACGGAGACACTACACACGTCATCATAGAGGAATAGAAGGACGGATAAGACAGCACACACCAGTCTACTGTGGGTATCGTTGCAATACCCAAATTTAACTCAAAGTTCGACGGGTGCACCATAACCGACTAGGTTTTGTCAGTCGGCCACAGACCGCGTGGTCTAGGTGCTGGTGTAAGTGCATTACACCATCGTGTCAATTTACCTGATATTGTGTGTCGAGGAGAACCTCCATTAATTGTCGACTGCAGAAAACGAATATATTCGAACATTTGGAACAGTCGAGCATGGAATGGAAATTTGGAAATTTGTAGAAGACACCGACATCGCAATTTTCTTAAGGCCAGTACCTGTTGTAATTGTCAATTGGTGTGACATTGATTTTTTTTTAAAGTTTAATAAGGTGTCGTATTTTCAATTATGTTAAAAATTTATTATAAATTAACAACCGTTTGTTTTGTATGATAAGTCAGTAGTATGTTATGTTGAATCTAAGTCTGAAAGTATTTGTTGTCGTGTTGAAACATTGATTGGTATTTTCGTCCCTCGTTAATCGTCTACTGTGACTATTAATTATCTAGTGTCATATGTATATATTTTTATATTCTCACATTATTCATGTGGTTTACATATATTTCATTCATTATAAGAGTATCGTAATTGTGAGTAATATATAAAGTGTTTATCGTGTTGTCACTTAAATTTCAAAATTAATTTTGTCTTTTATGAATGAAAATATGTACTTTCGTCTTACGTCAATCGTCTTTTGTCAGTATTAGTGTTGGTCCGCTGTACTTATATATTTATATTCCTTATATTGAACATATTTTCCCATAATTATTTTTGTGGCTTACATATGTCACGGTTCGTATAATTATCGTATATTTTGAGTGATATATTCTTAGGTGGTCGTCAACGTGACAGTATTCGTGTTAATTAAGTTGATATTTCGGGTCGACGTTGATACCACAGGACTTATTATTTAAGTCAATAACTACTCTGTTCCGCGAAGAACCTTATTGCAAATCTGTCGAGTCTTTTCTTCTCTTGCCACTTCGCTATTTATTTCAGCTAGATAGCTCAGTTTACAGGTAGGACAAGATGTCTACACTACAAGAAATCATGGAATTGGGTGAGAAGAATGGATTGGCTGGAGCAGAACTCAGGAATTGGGTCATACAGGAATATAGAGCTCAAGCTGCACGTGAGAGGGAGGAACGACAAAAGAAATGGGTTCTTGAAAACGAACATGAAAAGAGGGTAGCCTTGCAATGCGAACGAATAGAGTCTAGAGAAAAAGAATTAACTTTGCAACGTGAAAAGATATCTGCAATGAGGAGAGAGATGGAAGAAAGACAGATAACAGCAGAGGCAGAATTAAAGGCAAGACAATTAGCCGTAGAAACAGAAATCGAGCAAAAACGACTCGCACTTCAAGAGGAGAATCTTGCAAAGGAAACAATTTGGAAGGAGCGAATGAGGAAACAAAGACAAATGTATGAAATAAAAGAAAGTAATCACACAGGTAAAGTATCTGCTACAATAGTGAAAGAACCGAACGCCAGAGATTTCGTTCAGAAAATAACTATCGAACACAAGTTTAACGAAACACTTACAAGTACAAATGCCCAAATTGAAACAACACAAGAAGAAGAAGAAGAAATTAAAGAAGAAAACACGCAAACAGAACAGGGTACATCAACTGTAGACATACGTGATAACACAACGGTAAATAATTGCGAATTATACAAAGTCAACGAACCCAAACATGAAGAAATAACTGTTGTTACAAAACAAATCAAACATGATTACATGTTTCTCAATGATATTTTTGTTAAAAATCCCCAAAACAGAATGAAAGTTACACGCACTCAGTACAAACATACGTCGTTACAGCGTATGCATTACAGAAGATACACAAGACTGAAGACAATAACATTGTTTCAATCAATACAATGTACAAATATTGGCATGAGTGCAGAAGAGAGATTTTACAGGTTTGAAACAAAGAAAGAAAGAAAAAAAAATTGAATGGAAGAAATAAATAAAGGAAAATAAAATGGGATGAAAGGTTAGGGTCACATACACTACAAACACATTAGAGTCTTAGGTCTTATTACTTAGTTATGCAAGGTATCACTTGTCAGAATTGTTCACACTATCTAATAATTCTATAATTCAACTTAGAAATAATTCGATTCTTTATTCTTTGATAATTATGTCTATAATAGAGAACATTACTAAATTTATATGAATATTATTTGATTTCAATATTTATTCTTGTTGAATATTATATTCCTGATTTAATTTTTTTTTAGATGTCTTGAATCTTTAATAGGTATGATTCTTCACAACTCTATGTCTGCAAGATTTTAATCAGTCAATCAGAGACATTCTCAGTCGATTATAATTAATAGAGGAACAGATCTATGTTATAAGTTCTTTAATTATATTTAATGTTCTGTTCTTTTATGAGTGTTAGAGAATTTAATAAACATAAATTCAAAACGCACCTTGTTGAATAACAATGTTACATTAATTGACAAAATATATAATGTAATGTAAGATGTGATTTAGTTAGATATAGATACACATGGTAGCAATTTTTCCATATTGACAGAGTGTATGAATGAATAACTACGCCATCGGAAGTATCTACTCAATGTGTGATCGCTCGGTTGTTCAAACATTGGTTATTCGGACACGGATTCGAGCATACAAGTATTGTAACTGTGAAGTGAACTTATTGACAGTGAACATTTTAATTTAAATGTTATAATTCTGTGGTTAAATAACAAATGTTAGTTAATTGGGTATTGATTAATTGAAATATTATAGTATGGTTTTGGGTTAATTAATCATTGTTCGGGAAAGTATTTGATTATAAGGTTAAGTCATTAGAATGAATCTCTAGTTGAATTAATTGTATTGCGTGTCATTATCACATTAAGATCCATAATAATCAGTCATCGCTCTCAACATATCCACAAAAGTAAAAATATTTCTGAGGATTCTCGTGGAGCACATGTCACCCTACCCACAGATGGAAAAATTGTAAGAAGGAAAATATATGGAGTATACAATAATAACAGCAACGATAATCAACAATGAGGATGATCTACTTGGAAACCCCATTATTACCCTCGTCCGAAACTCATGGTAGTACCTAGAGCTAGGACACACTTGTCTATTAAGACAAGGTAGGGACTAATATGTTTATTAGTTGGCCTGATTCCCCATGATCAGCCACACGACGTCCAACGTGGGGTTTGGACAGGTGGGCGTGCCCGTCGTATAACTTTATATTTTTTTAGGGTAGATAAGGGGGACAACCAAGTACTAGTCTGTTGTTATTATAGTTGTAGTTAGTTGTGATTATACAATATATTTATACACATATAGTTAAAAGGGAAAAAAATGTTACACATTTTTTTATCTGGGAGGGGGCATTATGCCATACGGCGGCACGACCCACCACGAAAAGTATAAATTGGAAAATGGGAATTCCCCACTCGGACACGAAAGTGGACGTAAACAAAGGAATCCAAGGAGAATGTGGACAACGTAATTGGACAGCAACAGGAGACGCTGTGATTGTGCTTTCGAACAAGGACGTGTTTCAAAGGATCTGTGTGAGGTGACCTCTGGACGCGATGATATGAGCGTGAGACAGCTATGAGTCAGGAGAGGGATCTGTTGATGATAATACTCGCAGTGAAGTAACCGGGCGGAAAAACCTAGAGTGGAATTACAGCTTAAATGGAATCAGTGGATCAGGGCGTCAAGCAGAGCGCAGTAGACTGGACACTCATCGGTGGATTAGTAAAGTAGGTGCCGACCCTGTCTATAGGGGTCAACCTACAGGTCTGCGTGAGTCTAATGTTCACATGTCTGCCACGGAATAAACTTCTGGTAGCGCTTTGATATCTTGACTTTTGCCGTTGATTATCATTGTATTCAAGGTAAGGACGCAAGTTTAATTCCTCGTCCTTCGTTGCTGTTTTGCATTATTACGAGTTGAGTTGATACCTCGACGGTTGCCGGTGTAGGCACTTCGAGGCATCTTTGACCTAGAGGAATTCATTGGGTAATGAGATAAGTATTTGCTAGACCCTTCGCCTAGAGGAATTCATTGGGTGATGTGATAAGTATTTGCTAGACCCTTCACCTAGAGGAATTAATTGGGTAATGAGATAAGTATTTGCTAGATCCTTCACCTAGAGGAATTCATTGGGTGATGAGATAAGTATTTGCTAGATTCTTCACCTAGCTAGAGGAATTCAGTGGGTGATGTGAGAAGTATTTGCTAGATCCTTCACCTAGCTAGAGGAATTCAGTGGGTGATGTGAGAAGTATTTTCTAGACCCTTCACCTAGAGGAATTCATTGGGTGATGAGATAAGTATTTGCTAGATCCTTTACATAGAGGAATTCATTGGGAGATGAGATAAGTATTTGCTAGACCCTTCACCTAGAGGAATTCATTGGGTGATGAGATAAGTATTTGCTAGACCCTTCACCTAGAGGAATTCATTGGGAGATGAGATAAGTATTCGCTAGACCCTTCACCTAGAGGAATTCATTGGGTGATGAGATAAGTATTTGCTAGATCCTTTACATAGAGGAATTCATTTTGAGATGAGATAAGTATTTGCTAGACCCTTCACCTAGAGGAATTCATTGGGAGATGAGATAAGTATTTGCTAGACCCTTCACCTAGAGGAATTCATTGGGTGATGAGATAAGTATTTGCTAGACCCTTCACCTAGAGGAATTCCTTGGGTAATGTGATAAGTACTTGCTAGACCCTTCACCTAGAGGAATTCATTGGGTGATGAGATAAGTATTTGCTAGACCCTTCACCTAGAGGAATTCATTGGGTGATGAGATAAGTATTTTCTAGACCCTTCACCTAGAGGAATTCCTTGGGTAATGTGATAAGTATTTGCTAGACCCTTCACCTAGAGGAATTCCTTGGGTAATGTGATAAGTAATTGCTAGACCCTTCACCTAGAGGAATTCATTGGGAGATGAGATAAGTATTTGCTAGACCCTTCACCTAGAGGAATTCAGTGGGTGATGTGATAAGTACTTGCTAGACCCTTCACCTAGAGGAATTCATTGGGAGATGAGATAAGTATTTGCTAGACCCTTCACCTAGAGGAATTCATTGGGAGATGAGATAAGTATTTGCTAGACCCTTCACCTAGAGGAATTCCTTGGGTAATGTGATAAGTATTTGCTAGACCCTTCACCTAGAGGAATTCCTTGGGTAATGTGATAAGTAATTGCTAGACCCTTCACCTAGAGGAATTCATTGGGAGATGAGATAAGTATTTGCTAGACCTTTCACCTAGAGGAATTCAGTGGGTGATGTGATAAGTACTTGCTAGACCCTTCACCTAGAGGAATTCATTGGGAGATGAGATAAGTATTTGCTAGACCCTTCACCTAGAGGAATTCATTGGGAGATGAGATAAGTATTTGCTAGACCCTTCACCTAGAGGAATTCATTGGGAGATGAGATAAGTATTTGCTAGACCCTTCACCTAGAGGAATTCATTGGGAGATGAGATAAGTATTTGCTAGACCCTTCACCTAGAGGAATTCATTGGGTGATGAGATAAATATTTGCTAGATCCTTCACTTAGCTAGAGGAATTCATTGGGTGGTGTGATCAGTATTTGCTAGATCCTTCACTTAGCTATAGGAATTCATTGAGTGGTGTGATCAGTATTTGCTAGGTCCTTTACATACAGGCATTCATTTGGTGATATGAAAAGTATGAAATCCCTATATACCATTATCTGTAACATTTTGTTTAGCGTTCGCTCACTTTGAACTTATACGTCGTCTATACTCATGATACTACTTTTAGTGTACTGCACTGATTTTTGCGTGTGGATTAGCTTTCTCTGTTACCAGTGTCCTTCGCCATCAGGTGAACCCATGGAACGAACTTAACGAGGCTGGTTAGAACTTCGGAGCCACTTAGTCAAAAAGTTAAAAAAAAACATAAATAAAAGCGCCGCTGCAAGGGATTTGAACCCAGGTCTAAGGCCGGCATACACATGAATCCACTGTAGCACCTCACACAACGCACGTTTTACTAAACACATGATTGGATAATAGCTTCGATGGTGTGCTCCAATGTTACAAGAGATGTACTTCAGTGATTTGCACCTATGTTACAAATGATGTATTCCAATGTTACAAGAGATGTACTTCAGTGATGTGCTCCAACGTTACATGTGCATTATTTCAGTACCTATACACCTTATCTACATCAAAGGATCATTTTTTTCCCATTCAAGAGGCGTATTGAGTATATAGTGTCAATCCCACATTTTTAGACGGATCAGCACTCCATGGGTATTGTAATTAATATCACAGCAGCCGCCATTATTTCCACCCAAAATTCCTGGCACACATATTTTGGCTAGGTCGATCCGGAGCCCAGGTCGTTGAGAAAAACATCCCTATTTATAGGGAGATTCAAACACATGACACGCCCACCCCCTTTCACCTCCGCATTTCTCTGTCATGATTATCCTATAAAACAACACACGACCTATTAAATTATGTGCTTTCCGTTTTATGATATCTTTTGTCCTCTCTAAGAATGGTATGTTGTATTCTGACAAATTGTTGGTACGTAACTTCATTGTTTTCTCTTTGAATGAAGTATTCTGATATATACCTGATTCGCGTCTTCATTGTCCCCCCTGAGAATGGTATGCTGTATTTTGACAAATTTTTGGTTCGTATCTTCAGTGTTTTCTTTTTTAATGATACATTCTGATACATCCTTGGTTTGTGTCTTTATTGTCCTCCTTGAGAATGGTATGTTGTATTCTGACAAATTTTTGGTATGTAACTTCATTGTTTTATCTTTGAATGGAGTATTCTGATACATTCTTAGTTCACGTCTTTATTGTCCTCCCTGAGAATGGTATGTTGTATTCTAACAAATTGGTGGTACGTAACTTCATTGTTTTATCTTTGAATGGAGTATTCTGATACATTCTTGGTTTGCGTCTTCATTGACCTCCTCTAGAATGGTATGTTGTATTGTGACAAATTGTTGCTTCGTATCTTCATTGTCTTCTCTTTAAATGATGCATTCTGATAAATAGTTGGTTCGTATCTTTATTGCCTTTTCATATAATGGTGTCTTATATTCCGACAAACTGTTGGTTCGTGCTTTCTTTGTCTTCTCTTATAATGATTATTTTGATAACTTGTTGGTTCGTGAGTGTGTGAGATTTTAAAATCATTCCTAGAGTATGTAACATTTTCAGTCATTCTTAGATTATGTGGCATTTTTTTCTAGTCATTCTTAGAGTGTGTGACATTTAAAAATCATTCTTATAGTGTGAGACATTTTTCAATCATTCTTAAAGCGTGTGACTTTATTCAACCATAGATTATGTGACATTTTTCAATCATTCTTATATGACTCACCTTCAAACATAGATTATGTGACATTTTTCAATCATTCTTATATGACTCACCTTCAAACATAGATTATGTGACATTTTTCAATCATTCTTATATGACTCACCTTCAAACATAGATTATGTGACATTTTTCAATCATTCTTATATGACTCACCTTCAAACATAGATTATGTGACATTTTTCAATCATTCTTATATGACTCACCTTCCAATCTGATGCTTCTGCAAGCCAGACTGTCTAATAGCTTCTTTCATACGAAGACCAAGTGCTAGCTTCACATCATCTTCCTCGTCATCATCTATATCATCATCATTATCCCCACCGTCAACCTCTCTTGAAGTCTGCTCTTTAGAATCATCGAATATATCGTCAAGATCCGAGTCTAGAAGTAGCTTGCCATTCAGTGCTTGGATCTGGCTCAGAGCTTAGGGACCGCAGACCTGGCCCAATGTTTCTCAGCTCCGTTGGCGACAGTTTGCTAAGGTCCATATCATCAAGTCTTTTTCTGAGAGCAAAACGAAGTACTGGGGTTTGCAGTCTGACCTGCAGCCAATCTGCCGAGTCTGTGTAAACTGTGGGACAAAGAGAATTGTTGTTTCCGTTATTACTAAACTAGCTATAGATCGTAGATGTTTACAAATATAAACTGTGCGAACAGAGAAAAAAACAGACGGATCTATCCACACAAAAAAAAGAACTCACTATTGAAGAAGATTACTTATGAAGACAAATAAAATTGAGGAAAATAACATATGTCGGGCATGTAAAAAATACACGAATGTCTGGAAAAAAATAACTGTGGGGGAAGGTGTACAAGGGAAGCAGAGAAGAGAAAGCCCACAACGCTAATGGATTGAGATGTAAATCTTACACACGATAGCAACAGAAGCAGGGCATTAACGTATGATGCAGAGACATTTCGAAAGACCGTTATGAGAGAAATGTTCTGCACAAGACAGGATGAGGATATATTTTCGGTGACTCAACACTGTCTGAAGGTGATGAGATCAATGTCACGTCTGCCGATATTAGTTTACCACATAAACCTCTAGTACTTTATTTATTACACTGAGTAGCGGTCAGCATGGTCGAATGGATTATATAGCTTGTTCTTATGCATTCGGTGTGCTGATTCAATACCTACACCGGTCAGTTGGACTAACATGTTGACCTATCGTCCTTGACTTGGGGACGTAAATTACAAGTACCTCTGAAGTCTCAGCGGGTTCACCTGATGGCGAGGGACACTGGTAATAGGGAAAGCTAATCCACATGCTAAAATCAGTCCAGTGCACTAAAAGTATTAGCACGTGTATGGACTATGCTTGAGTTCAAAGCGAACACACAAAAATTGGCGGGATCACCGCTTGAGTTGTACTGGTCAGGAGAAATGCTGTCAGAACACAGGACCCCACTGCTGTATATCCACCTTGAAGTGGTTGAGGGACTTGCGTGTCTACGGTAGCGGTGCTACTGGTATGGTCTCCCAAACTGGACAGGTCCAGTGATATGAAACAGACGAAGAGAAGCACAAAGCTACTAACATGCAGGTAAGCTGAGGACAGGCGAAGGCTAGGGAAAGCCAACCCGAAAGAATGCGTGCCAAGGTCGGATGTACCGAGCGATAGGCTTGAAACAGTGCAGCGGAATTCACTTGATGAGGATAATGATGAGAACAGAGGATTGAACTCCGTACCTCTGTATGGATTTTTTTTTTTTCTTTGCATCGCTGTCAACACCATTATATTGATGTCTTGGCAAGCTTACGTTCAGTAGTGTGCCATTGCTTTCTGAACGACCGGCTCCCATACCATTTCGTTAACACCCAGCGCAACGAAGTCTGCTACCAAATCGCATGCAGCTGTGTTTCGAACGCGGGTAAGCGGGCTTACGAATGGCGTCCGTAAGCCCTTAGCCACGGAGACTGGCTTGTATGGATTAGCGAGTGAAAATATAAAATGTGGATGACTGATAAATGAAGACAAGACACGGTAATAGATGAAAGACAATGCCTATAGGTTCTTGAGTGTGGCTGTAAGTGTGGTTACAGAAAGGGGTGACCCATGAAGGGATGAGTCCCACATGTCCACAAACAGTGTGTTACTAGACAATCAGCTTCTACACCTTACATTTGATCAGAGAGACTGAGCACCAGTGTAGTTGTTAGTTGCATATCCTTTACAAGACGTCGCAGTCAACCCCACAATTTTTGTGTGTGGCTGTTTGTGATTTATTGGGAACGTTTACGTTCAGTAGTTTGCCATTGGTTTCTGAACTGCCGGCACTCATACTGTTGTATGGAAACCAACGCAAGGCGGTCTGCTTACAAATCGTCGCAGGTGTGTTTCGTACGCTGGATTACGAATTGCATTCGTAAAACCTTCGCCACAGAGCCGGGATAGTACTGTGAAGTAGATTCTTCATAAATGATAAATCATAACTCACACAAGTGAACTCATGACTTAGTTAGTCAGTCGCGGTTCCAACTTCACGGCAACGGGTCGTCCCCATTATGCTCCGTTCCTGTGCCAGTAAATATCACATAAAATGCTCCTCACTACCCTACGTAAACGTGGAATAGACAGGAGTCTCGACAAGCCAACAGCCCACACAGGTACACTGTGCATAATTCCACCGTCAGAATGCCAATACAAAAGTCCTCCACGGAAAATACAGTTCATCATCGATGGAAGCGGCAGTCACTAGAAAACCAGCAGCCACACATTACTGCATTAAAAGTCGAGAGGATCGACTGCATTGCTCCGGGATTTATCCCTTATGGCTGGTTCCCTTTTGGCAGGGTGGCCCGCTGAAACCATCACACAAAGCACGAACACCGTAGCATGTTTATTTTAACGCCATTAGAAATATGGATGTTTTCTCAATAACCTGGGCTCCCGGGTCGACCTAGCCAAATATCTGTCCCAGGATTCAAACTCATAATCATCTGATCGGTAGACAATCTACCAACTCCCTTGTCAATTAATGCAATTTCTGATTCTTTTCTTAAAAGCTTTGGCATGAAATTACATCTGACCAAACGTGTGTTTCTATATTACAAAATAAACGCATGCCACTGGAGGTCATAAATAGAGGCAACAATAGGCTATCAACATAACTGTTCAAGTCAATGTTTTACGTCTTACTTTTGTTTGAAGAGTTCTTCAGATAGATCTTCTAGAACATCATCATCAATCACATCGGGCGCAAGTCGCAGCAATTTCTTAACATCATCCTCATCAATCTCTTTGCTGTCCTTGTCCTTAAATAGTTTGAGTATAGCCATTTGGTGAGTTTCGTCCAAATCCTATAAAACGGCAGAAGTGTGATTAGACAGTCATATTTAGAACTATCTCAGATGGCAAACAGTGCAGCAGGGACAGTAGTAGCAGCAACGGCAGCAGAAATAGTAGTAGAACAGATCAAGAACAAGGAGGATGAGATAATAATAGTAATAATGAGAAGAAAGAAAGAAATTAAGATAGAAAGAAAAAGAAAGAAGAGGAGGAAGAAAGAAAGAAAGAAAGAAAGAAAGAAAGAAAGAAAGAAAGAAAGAAAGAAGAGCAGGAGGAAGAAAGAAAGATAGAAAATATAACAAAATAAGGGGAAAGAGGCTATGAAGAAGAGGAAGAAGAAGAGAAAATTTCTCTAAAAAACAAACAAACAAACAAAACATGCAATCACATCATGCAATGTACAGTAGCTGCAACATTCTCCTATAATCTTAGTATATTCTATTTCTCTACATCTACAAGTGCCCATCAATATCTATGAATTTATTTCTCATGATATTTCAAAGGCCTGAAAGGTTATTCACCAAGTGCTGTTTATGCGTATTAGAATTACACAATGACATTCGCAATGAAACATTTTAGCCAAGATGCTGTTATTCGGACAAAGACACACATATTCATAAAGAATGTAATTATGGACAACACAGCACAACATATCTTTACATATGTTTATGAATCGAACTGTCTGAACGAAAAGCTAACTTTAAACCAACCAATCTTACTAATTTTGATATGATAATTGTGTGGTGTGTGTGTATGTATGTGTGTGTGTGTGTGTGTGGTGTGGTGCATGTGTGTGTGTGTGTGTGTTGTGAGTGTGTGTGTGGTTATACCGTTACTTACATCATCCTTGTCATCATCCTCATCATCTTTATCGTCATCATCATCATCCATGAGGTAATCACCACACTCTACTCCGGCGGCTATAATTTTACCAAACACGCCAGAAGATCCGTGAGCAAACTGGCGGCAGAGAAACTTTTCGTCGCCTTTGCTGACGAATCCCGCCAGACACTCGGCATCATCATCCTGTTGATATTTTCATGCAAATTGTAATTAAAACAAAGGTTTCTCACAAAATATATGTTCTCAAGTTAACATACAGATTATGCATGAATGTTTAAACCAATTCTAGCCCAAAAAACAATACATATGAAAATTCGTTCAATAATCTTTAAATTACTTTATAAAAAGCTACAGATATGTATGTAATCTTAAATGGCAGGATAATATAATCTGCACCACACGAAATAACTAAAGCATCCTTATGAAGAAGGAGAAAAGCATAATATGCATGCTATTGTTGCTAGAAAGATATGATTGGACAAATAGACAAATCCACTGCCTGAAATAAAATAGACACGATGTACATCAAATTTAACCAAGAAAGATCTTCCGAAGTCGGAGAGTATCTGCCTGCAGGGCGAGGAACCACCAGTCTGCACACCAATAAGCCAGACATGGGACAACGGATACTCACGTAAAGTTCAGTCCGGTATGACATCACACTGATGTTGGACAACAGGATGTCTTCATCAGACATACAGGACTTCGCGTTGGAGTTCACAGGCAGCGAACTCAAGCAAGCAACCAAGACAGCTGAACATACACACGCGCACGCGCGCATGTCATGCCGACTGGACTGTACGATCATGTTTCTCCACAATTGTGATCTCCAACAGCTTGTATTAATTCCTGCGCCGACACTCTGTCCGTGCTATGACAGCTCAGTGTGAACAAGATACCAACATGCAGAGTCTTTAATTGAAATGAGGCTAGTCAATTTGTGTCATCATGAAGAGGATTGAAGCAAATTAGAATAGTAATTACAAGAAGTACAGGCAGATTTCAGACGGGACAGGGGAACTATTGATCATACTGTTTAAATGAAAACCATCTTTGAGAAATGAATGGAGTACGATGTAGATCTTCATACTTGTTTCATAGCCTACAGTTAGGACATCGACTACGTTGAACATCATGAGAGATATAGTATGGGGATGTCCAGCACAGTTGAGCCACCTAATTGAAACAGTGAGTGTGACAGGGGAAGTGGGGGTGGGGTAAATCATAACATAGATGCATGCAAGATGTGATAGATAATAATCAACACTTACACTGGTCAGTTGGACTAAAATGTTGACTTCTCTCTTTGAAACGGTGACGTAAATTACAAGTAACGCAGAAATCGGGGTGGGTTCGTCTGATGGCATGAGACACTGGTAATAGAGAAAGCTAATCCACTCTCAAAACATCAGTCCTGTCCACTAGAAGTAGTAACACGTGTATGGACTACATTGAGTTCAAAGCGAGTGAACGCAAATTTAACAAAGAGAACATATTTACACACGGCAGCAACAGAGGCAGGATATATGACTTTAGAGAGACATGTCTAAAGCCTGAAAGGGGGATACAGTTCTACACAGCACATATGACTTTAGAGAGACATGTCTAAAGTCTGGCACGGGGGACATAATTCTACACAGGATATATGACTTTAGAGAGACATGTCCAAAGCCTGGCACGGGGGATACAGTTCTACACAGGATATATGACTTTAGAGAGACATGTCTAAAGCCTGGCACGGGGGATACAGTTCTACACAGGATATATGACGTTAGAGAGACATGTCTAAAGCCTGACACGGGGGATACAGTTCTACACAGGATATATGACTTTAGAGAGACATGTCTAAAGCCTGACACGGGGGATACAGTTCTACACAGGATATATGACTTTAGAGAGACATGTCTAAAGCCTGGCACGGGGGATACAGTTCTACACAGGATATATGACTTTAGAGAGACATGTCTAAAGCCTGACACGGGGGATACAGTTCTACACAGGATATATGACTTTAGAGAGACATGTCCAAAGCCTGGCACGGGGGATACAGTTCTACACAGGTTATATGACTTTAGAAAGACATGTCTAAAGCCTGACACGGGGGATACAGTTCTACACAGGAAATATGACTTTAGAGAGACATGTCTAAAGCCTGGCACGGGGGATACAGTTCTACACAGGATATATGACTTTAGAGAGACATGTCTAAAGCCTGACACGGGGGATACAGTTCTACACAGGAAATATGACTTTAGAGAGACATGTCTAAAGCCTGGCACGGGGGATACAGTTCTACACAGGATATATGACTTTAGAGAGACATGTCTAAAGCCTGACACGGGGGATACAGTTCTACACAGGATATATGACTTTAGAGAGACATGTCTAAAGCCTGACACGGGGGATACAGTTCTACACAGGATATATGACTTTAGAGAGACATGTCCAAAGCCTGGCACGGGGGATACAGTTCTACACAGGATATATGACTTTAGAAAGACAGGTCCAAAGCCTTACACGGAGGATACAGTTCTACACAGGATATATGACTTTAGAGAGACATGTCTAAAGCCTGGCACGGGGGATACAGTTCTACACAGGATATATGACTTTAGAGAGACATGTCTAAAGCCTGACACGGGGGATACAGTTCTACACAGGATATATGACTTTAGAGAGACATGTCTAAAGCCTGGCAAGGGGGATACAGTTCTACACAGGATATATGACTTTAGAGAGACATGTCTAAAGCCTGGCACGGGGGATACAGTTCTACACAGGATATATGACTTTAGAGAGACATGTCTAAAGCCTGGCACGGGGGATACAGTTCTACACAAGATATATGACTTTAGAGAGACATGTCTAAAGGCCTGGCACGGGGGATACAGTTCTACACAGGATATATGACTTTAGAGAGACATGTCCAAAGCCTGGCACGGGGTATACAGTTCTACACAGGATATATGACTTTAGAGAGACATGTCCAAAGCCTGGCACGGGGGATACAGTTCTACACAGGATATATGACTTTAGAAAGACATGTCCAAAGACTGACACGGGGGATACAGTTCTACACAGGATATATGACTTTAGAGAGACATGTCTAAAGCCTGGCACGGGGGATACAGTTCTACACAGGATATATGACTTTAGAGAGACATGTCTAAAGCCTGACACGGGGGATACAGTTCTACACAGGATATATGACTTTAGAGAGACATGTCTAAAGCCTGGCACGGGGGATACAGTTCTACACAGGATATATGACTTTAGAGAGACATGTCTAAAGCCTGGCACGGGGGATACAGTTCTACACAGGATATATGACTTTAGAGAGACATGTCTAAAGCCTGGCACGGGGGATACAGTTCTACACAGGATATATGACTTTAGAGAGACATGTCTAAAGCCTGGCACGGGGGATACAGTTCTACACAGGATATATGACTTTAGAGAGACATGTCCAAAGCCTGGCACGGGGTATATTGTTCTACACAGGATATATGACTTTAGAGAGACATGTCCAAAGCCTGGCACGGGGTATACAGTTCTACACAGGATATATGACTTTAGAGAGACATGTCCAAAGCCTGGCACGGGGGATACAGTTCTACACAGGATATATGACTTTAGAGAGACATGTCCAAAACTTTGCACAGGGGACATAATTCTACACAGGATATATGACTTTAGAGAGACATGTCCAAAACTTTGCACAGGGGACATAATTCTACACAGGAGTATATGACTTTAGAGAGACATATCCAAAACTTTGCACAGGGGACATAATTCTACACAGGATATATGACTTTAGAGAGACATGTCCAAAACTTTGCACGGGGGACATAATTCTACACAGGATATATGACTTTAGAGAGACATGTCCAAAGCCTAGCACGGGGGATATAGTTCTACATAGGACATATGACTTTAGAGAGACATGTCTAAAGCCTGGCATGGGGGACATAATTCTACACAGGATATATGACTTTAGAGAGACATGTTCAAAGCCTGGCACGGGGGACACATTTCTACACAGGATATATGACTTTAGAGAGATATGTCCAAAACTTTGCACAGGGGACATAATTCTACACAGGATATATGACTTTAGAGAGACATGTCCAAAGCTTGGCACAGGGGACATAATTCTACACAGGATATATGACTTTAGAGAGACATGTCCAAAGCCTGGCACGGGGGATACAGTTCTACATAGGACATATGACTTTAGAGAGACATGTCTAAAGCCTGGCACGGGGGACATAATTCTACACAGGATATATGACTTTAGAGAGACATGTCCAAAGCCTGGCACGGGGGACACATTTCTACACAGGATATATGACTTTAGAGAGACATGTCCAAAACTTTGCACAGGGGACATAATTCTACACAGGATATATGACTTTAGAGAGACATATCCAAAACTTTGCACAGGGGACATAATTCTACACAGGATATATGACTTTAGAGAGACATGTCTAAAGCCTGGCACGGGGGATACAGTTCTACACAGGATATATGACTTTAGAGAGACATGTCCAAAGCCTGGCACGGGGTATACAGTTCTACACAGGATATATGACTTTAGAGAGACATGTCCAAAGCCTGGCACGGGGGATACAGTTCTACACAGGATATATGACTTTAGAAAGACATGTCCAAAGACTGACACGGGGGATACAGTTCTACACAGGATATATGACTTTAGAGAGACATGTCTAAAGCCTGGCACGGGGGATACAGTTCTACACAGGATATATGACTTTAGAGAGACATGTCTAAAGCCTGACACGGGGGATACAGTTCTACACAGGATATATGACTTTAGAGAGACATGTCTAAAGCCTGGCACGGGGATACAGTTCTACACAGGATATATGACTTTAGAGAGACATGTCTAAAGCCTGGCACGGGGGATACAGTTCTACACAGGATATATGACTTTAGAGAGACATGTCTAAAGCCTGGCACGGGGGATACAGTTTCTACACAGGATATATGACTTTAGAGAGACATGTCTAAAGCCTGGCACGGGGGATACAGTTCTACACAGGATATATGACTTTAGAGAGACATGTCCAAAGCCTGGCACGGGGTATATAGTTCTACACAGGATATATGACTTTAGAGAGACATGTCCAAAGCCTGGCACGGGGTATACAGTTCTACACAGGATATATGACTTTAGAGAGACATGTCCAAAGCCTGGCACGGGGGATACAGTTCTACACAGGATATATGACTTTAGAGAGACATGTCCAAAACTTTGCACAGGGGACATAATTCTACACAGGATATATGACTTTAGAGAGACATGTCCAAAACTTTGCACAGGGGACATAATTCTACACAGGATATATGACTTTAGAGAGACATATCCAAAACTTTGCACAGGGGACATAATTCTACACAGGATATATGACTTTAGAGAGACATGTCCAAAACTTTGCACGGGGGACATAATTCTACACAGGATATATGACTTTAGAGAGACATGTCCAAAGCCTAGCACGGGGGATATAGTTCTACATAGGACATATGACTTTAGAGAGACATGTCTAAAGCCTGGCATGGGGGACATAATTCTACACAGGATATATGACTTTAGAGAGACATGTTCAAAGCCTGGCACGGGGGACACATTTCTACACAGGATATATGACTTTAGAGAGATATGTCCAAAACTTTGCACAGGGGACATAATTCTACACAGGATATATGACTTTAGAGAGACATGTCCAAAGCTTGGCACAGGGGACATAATTCTACACAGGATATATGACTTTAGAGAGACATGTCCAAAGCCTGGCACGGGGGATACAGTTCTACACAGGACATATGACTTTAGAGAGACATGTCTAAAGCCTGGCACGGGGGACATAATTCTACACAGGATATATGACTTTAGAGAGACATGTCCAAAGCCTGGCACGGGGGACACATTTCTACACAGGATATATGACTTTAGAGAGACATGTCTAAAGCCTGGCACGGGGGATACAGTTCTACACAGGATATATGACTTTAGAGAGACATGTCTAAAGCCTGACACGGGGGATACAGTTCTACACAGGATATATGACTTTAGAGAGACATGTCTAAAGCCTGGCACGGGGGGATACAGTTCTACACAGGATATATGACTTTAGAGAGACATGTCTAAAGCCTGGCACGGGGGATACAGTTCTACACAGGATATATGACTTTAGAGAGACATGTCTAAAGCCTGGCACGGGGGATACAGTTCTACACAGGATATATGACTTTAGAGAGACATGTCTAAAGCCTGGCACGGGGGATACAGTTCTACACAGGATATATGACTTTAGAGAGACATGTCCAAAGCCTGGCACGGGGTATATAGTTCTACACAGGATATATGACTTTAGAGAGACATGTCCAAAGCCTGGCACGGGGTATACAGTTCTACACAGGATATATGACTTTAGAGAGACATGTCCAAAGCCTGGCACGGGGGATACAGTTCTACACAGGATATATGACTTTAGAGAGACATGTCCAAAACTTTGCACAGGGGACATAATTCTACACAGGATATATGACTTTAGAGAGACATGTCCAAAACTTTGCACAGGGGACATAATTCTACACAGGATATATGACTTTAGAGAGACATATCCAAAACTTTGCACAGGGGACATAATTCAACACAGGATATATGACTTTAGAGAGACATGTCCAAAACTTTGCACGGGGGACATAATTCTACACAGGATATATGACTTTAGAGAGACATGTCCAAAGCCTAGCACGGGGGATATAGTTCTACATAGGACATATGACTTTAGAGAGACATGTCTAAAGCCTGGCATGGGGGACATAATTCTACACAGGATATATGACTTTAGAGAGACATGTTCAAAGCCTGGCACGGGGGGACACATTTCTACACAGGATATATGACTTTAGAGAGATATGTCCAAAACTTTGCACAGGGGACATAATTCTACACAGGATATATGACTTAGAGAGACATGTCCAAAGCTTGGCACAGGGGACATAATTCTACACAGGATATATGACTTTAGAGAGACATGTCCAAAGCCTGGCACGGGGGATACAGTTCTACACAGGACATATGACTTTAGAGAGACATGTCTAAAGCCTGGCACGGGGGACATAATTCTACACAGGATATATGACTTTAGAGAGACATGTCCAAAGCCTGGCACGGGGAAACATTTCTACACAGGATATATGACTTTAGAGAGACATGTCCAAAACTTTGCACAGGGGACATAATTCTACACAGGATATATGACTTTAGAGAGACATATCCAAAACTTTGCACAGGGGACATAATTCTACACAGGATATATGACTTTAGAGAGACATGTCCAAACTTTGCACGGGGGACATAATTCTACACAGGATATATGACTTTAGAGAGACATGTCCAAAGCCTAGCACGGGGGATATAGTTCTACATAGGACATATGACTTTAGAGAGACATGTCTAAAGCCTGGCATGGGGGACATAATTCTACACAGGATATATGACTTTAGAGAGACATGTCCAAAGCCTGGCACGGGGGACACATTTCTACACAGGATATATGACTTAGAGAGATATGTCCAAAACTTTGCACAGGGGACATAATTCTACACAGGATATATGACTTTAGAGAGACATGTCCAAAGCTTGGCACAGGGGACATAATTCTACACAGGATATAGACTTTAGAGAGACATGTCCAAAGCCTGGCACGGGGGGATACAGTTCTACACAGGACATATGACTTTAGAGAGACATGTCTAAAGCCTGGCACGGGGGACATAATTCTACACAGGATATATGACTTTAGAGAGACATGTCCAAAGCCTGGCACGGGGGACACATTTCTACACAGGATATATGACTTTAGAGAGACATGTCCAAAACTTTGCACAGGGGACATAATTCTACACAGGATATATGACTTTAGAGAGACATGTCCAAAGCCTGGCACGGGGGACACATTTCTACACAGGATATATGACTCTAGAGAGACATGTCCAAAACTTTGCACAGGGGACATAATTCTACACAGGATATATGACTTTAGAGAGACATGTCTAAAGCCTGGCATGGGGGACATAATTCTACACAGGATATATGACTTTAGAGAGACATGTCCAAAGCCTGGCACGGGGGACACATTTCTACACAGGATATATGACTTTAGAGAGATATGTCCAAAACTTTGCACAGGGGACATAATTCTACACAGGATATATGACTTTAGAGAGACATGTCCAAAGCTTGGCACAGGGGGACATAATTCTACACAGGATATATGACTTAGAGAGACATGTCCAAAGCCTGGCACGGGGGATACAGTTCTACACAGGACATATGACTTTAGAGAGACATGTCTAAAGCCTGGCACGGGGGACATAATTCTACACAGGATATATGACTTTAGAGAGACATGTCCAAAGCCTGGCACGGGGATACAGTTCTACACAGGACATATGACTTTAGAGAGGACATGTCTAAAGCCTGGCACGGGGGACATAATTCTACACAGGATATATGACTTTATGAGAGACATGTCCAAAGCCTGGCACGGGGGACACATTTCTACACAGGATATATGACTTTAGAGAGACATGTCCAAAACTTTGCACAGGGGACATAATTCTACACAGGATATATGACTTTAGAGAGACATGTCCAAAGCCTGGCACGGGGGACACATTTCTACACAGGATATATGACTCTAGAGAGACATGTCCAAAACTTTGCACAGGGGACATAATTCTACACAGGATATATGACTTTAGAGAGACATGTCTAAAGCCTGGCATGGGGGACATAATTCTACACAGGATATATGACTTTAGAGAGACATGTCCAAAGCCTGGCACGGGGGACACATTTCTACACAGGATATATGACTTTAGAGAGATATGTCCAAAAACTTTGCACAGGGGACATATTCTACACAGGATATATGACTTTAGAGAGACATGTCCAAAGCTTGGCACAGGGGACATAATTCTACACAGGATATATGACTTTAGAGAGACATGTCCAAAGCCTGGCACGGGGGATACAGTTCTACACAGGACATATGACTTTAGAGAGACATGTCTAAAGCCTGGCACGGGGGACATAATTCTACACAGGATATATGACTTTAGAGAGACATGTCCAAAGCCTGGCACGGGGGACACATTTCTACACAAGATATATGACTTTAGAGAGACATGTCCAAAACTTTGCACAGGGGACATAATTCTACACAGGATATATGACTTTAGAGAGACATGTCCAAAGCCTGGCACGGGGGACACATTTCTACACAGGATATATGACTCTAGAGAGACATGTCCAAAACTTTGCACAGGGGACATAATTCTACACAGGATATATGACTTTAGAGAGACATGTCTAAAGCCTGGCACGGGGGCCATAATTCTACACAGGATATATGACTTTAGAGAGACATGTCCAAAGCCTGGCACAGGGGACATAATTCTACACAGGATATATGACTCTAGAGAGACATGTCCAAAGCCTGGCACAGGGGACATAATTCTACACAGGATATATGACTTTAGAGAGACATGTCTAAAGCCTGGCACGGGGGACATAACTCTACACAGGATATATGACTTTAGAGAGACATGTATAAAGCCTGGCACAGGGGACATAATTCTACACAGGATATATGACTTTAGAGAGACATATCCAAAGCCTGGCACAGGGGACATAATTCTACACAGGATATATGACTTTAGAGAGACATGTCCAAAGCCTGGCACGGGGGACACATTTCTACACAGGACAAGTCTCTGGATACTGAATCAATGTTGCGTGACCTCCTCGGGATATTGCGATCAACCCCAGGTTCATTTTCTAGGCAAGTTGACGTTAATTAGTTTACCATTGCTGTCTGAATGAGAAGTCAACTTTTAAGTCTAACTGACCGGTGTAGGGAATGAACCCTCCATCTACACTACTTCTGGTGCTTCAGAAGGTCTGCGATATAACTACCGGCAGCCTATAATATCTGCGATATAACTACCTGCACCCTGTGATATAACTACCTGCACCCTGTGATATAACTACCTGCAGTCCCTGATAGAACTACTGCAGTCTTTGATATAACTACATGCAACTTGTGATATAACTACCTGCACCCTGTGATATAACTACCTATAGCCTGTGATATAACTACCTGTAGCCTG